>OV656849.1:3875000-4500000 GCA_927399475.2 Acleris emargana
TTGCGCAACATCCCAACACAAAAATAAAGTAAAAGCGTCCGCAAAAGGATTCCAGACAGAATAATGAAAGTGAACATTTGATTGGAATAGGTAGTGGTAATTAAATCCTTTTAACACCGTTGACTGAAATATGACGTGAAATATCCAGCTCATTTCACCAACGCGTAGTTTTATAATTGAGACAAAATTTTCATTTGTTTTTCAGTAGGTATTCTTTACTTTATAGCGTCCAGAAATGTAAGCAAGCCAGATGATTGTGTAATATTGTAAAGACACGGGCACGTCTGATGAAAAATTCTTTGCCTGGTTACAATACGGAATGTTAAGCCCTTGCTATTCCATGTACTCTTCATAACTTAGTCAAGTAATACATACTAGATATACGAGTATAACCGACTAAACCTAGCTAGCCAGAGCTAGTTAGAGTAGCTAATTAGCTAGTTCCTCTGGTTTCCACCTGAGCGCTGCCTGTTCTAATGACTACTGTTTTTTGTTTTTATTTTGCTTTTGTTTAGTTTACTTTTTTTTTTTTTTATTGCATGGGAAGGCAAACGAGCACACAGGCCACCTGATGGTGAGTGGAAACTGTGACCCATACACATTCGCATTCACAAGACTGCAAATGCGTTGCCAACCCTGAGGACTAAGATGGAATGTCTCTATGCTAGTCATTTCACCGGCTGTCTTATCCCCAAACCGGAACAGAACAATGCGAACACTGCTGCTTGGCGGTAGGTTAATGGATAAGATGGTGGTACCAACCCGGACGGACCCTGCACAAGGTCCTACCACAAGTAAAGTAGTAGTAAGTTTGTATTAATTTAATATTTATAATGTATGTATCACCTTCCGTGTTTTCACCGAGCGGCCCCAACGGAACACCAGCGTTGGCTTCACAGCCAGCACATGCTGAATTGGGACCGTTTTCTTCATTTTTATTCCTACTTTTTTTTTTGTTGTGTGTTATTGTTGTGAATAAATGTTTTACTTACTTACTTAAACCCGATTTGCATTACACGGCCAGAATACAAACAGTCTCAGGATTAGGTGAATTAGCACTTCTTCCAAACACTTCGGTGTAGTTTAGAAATAGTAGGACCTCGGTGCAGGGTCCGTGCGGATCGTGACCGATTCTTCAACCTATGCCTAAGCAAGCAGTATCCGCATTGTTGTCTCTCGCTTGGCGATAAGACAACCGGTGAAATTGGAATTGTTTATATTTTTTAAATTACTCTAATTTGAAAACCATTTCGGGGAATAGGGTTTGAAAGCCATTCTGCATTATTAAGTTTTTGAAATATTCATCTATTTCGGACATTTTGAAAAAAGTATATGTGACCTTTGTTTGACTTTCGTTTTTAGCTTGAAGCCCTCCCAGGTGTATCTTACGGGTTAGGCGAAAACCGCTTGAAATAGTATGTTTTATTACATTATTAAATTCACTTTTTAATATAAAATATAATTTAATTGTTGTAATTTATTGGAAAATGCCAACCCAAATTTAAAATAATCATGTCATCCATAAAATGACTGCAAAATAAATAATTATATTAAAACTATTGGGTCAAACACAAAATTAATGAAATTGGTCTCTTAAAATTACCTATTCTTTCGAATTAGAATGTAAAAACCGTAAGTTATATATTTTTTTGATCTATCCCAATTACTAGCATCTTTAGTCCTCAGGGTTGGCAACGCATTTGGAGTGTTAGGAAAACACAAATGTATGTCACGAATAGGCCTGTGTACACTGTGCCTTGTTTTTTCCACAAAAGAAACTTACAGCGCACGATGCGAGAGAGAGATAGGTGTTAATCACGGCCCTCTGGTATTCTACTAAGTTCTGGGTCAGGTAAGCGTTGAATGATGGCCAGTAGACAAACAGGAACAGGGTGCCTGCAATCAAAAAGGGTTTAACTAATCAATACATTCCTGTTAGGGAAGCATGTAAAGGCTGCTTGTAGCAATCCATTAACGGGTTGTTTTAACATTTTTGAGCTGAGAACTGTTACAGCGCCGCAATGTATCACGAAAAGCACGCCGGCAATGAAACTAAGCCTTTAAGCTTATTTTCAACAAGTATGGTCATTAGTGCTTTGAGTAATAATCTGTATTTTTATAAAATTACAAAGTATGACTAACGGCACTTGCTTTTGTTAAATTGTTGTATCGTGTGGCGTACATAATAACAATTTGTGGATATTGCAAAAAAAAACTTCGGTAAAACACCTTGTTTTTTTTAAATGCATTTTGGAAACAGAAAACCATATCGCTCAAAGTTTTACTTTTTTAATGCTGTATACGAGTATGAGATTTTAAATATGCAGCTGCCTAAAATAAATGTTATCACTGATACAAATACAGAACACAGTAATCTACAAGTACACAAATACCGCAATAAAGACAATTATCAAATCTCAACATAATTATTCCGTAGGGTGACGGAACCAGTCATGGACAAGGATCAATGATGCACACCTTGATTCTTATAGTACAAAAGATAAGGGTTATTCATTTGATTTGCAACAATCAATTAATGACCGTATGATCTGTCAATTAAGAGTTATGTGTCCATTATTGGTGCCAGTCAGCTAAAAGTGTCCAACACTCTGGTGCCATCACCCTAAATGGCCCAAATTTTAAATTATAATTATATTTATATTTCAAGAAAAAATACTAAAATGTGCAATTAATTCTGAAATACTTTTCTACTTCGTCATTTGCAATACCCACAAACAACAATAATAAAATTTTGTACACTTCAAATGTCATACAATATTTCTAGGAAAACCAAGGAAAAGAGTTCAAATGTAGGCAATTTCGGTAAAATGCCTAGGACTCTTTAACAAAATACACTATTTCCATTCCTTCGTGTGCTGAAAAACATTGCATTCTTATGGGGCACCTATTATCGAAACAACTTTCAACGAAGTTTTCATTTAATCGAAAAGCATTTCTCGCCGCATAAACTTTTTTCTGGCAGTCGCAAGTCTAATCTAACTTACCCTACTTAATTCGTAGTTTCAGTAGAATATAGCGTTCGATGAAATGATATTCGAAAAAATGTTACATTCGATGAAGTGAAGTTCGATGAAACGATGGGTTACCATTCCAATACGTATGATTTTTTTTACCTATCATTGCCGTCACGTCGGATTGGTAAGATGCTGCTTCAAGTGGATGGGCGTCGTTGGATTGAGGTGGATCTTCAGCTGTGTTTCCACGTTTCTTTCTAGGAGTCATCGCAATGCTGGCGCCAAGTCCGAAGTACGCTCCGAACGTATGGACTCCCAGAGAACCGCCCGCATCAGAAATCTAAAAATTTACCAATATGTTTGTACAACACGAAAGGAATAAATATAATTTAATTAATAATAAGAAACCCTAATGTAAGATAATGCTTATTTTCAGAGCGGCATTAAACCTAGCTTTGTATAAAAAAAACTTTTTTTTTATTGCATAGAGAAGGCAGACGCAAGAGAGCACAAAGGCCACGTGATGGTAAGTGGAAACTATGACCCATAGACATTCGCATTCACAAGATTGCAATTCTAAGACTGCCAATGCACTGCCAACCATGAGGACTAAGATGGAATGCCTCTATGCTAGTCATTTCACCGGCTGTCTTATCCCAAAACCGGAACACACCACGAACACTGCTGTTTGGCGGTAAGTTAATGGATAGGATGGTGGTAGCGATCCGGACGGACCCTGCACAAGGTCCTTCCATAACTTGTCTGAATTGGTCTATCCGTTTCAAAACTGCGATACCACAGACTGTTTCTCCTAAACACAGATCGATACACTCGTGAAACTGACACCGTTGTAAGCTTAACGTTAGTTTGTTAAAGGAAATACGTATGTGGATAAAGAAGTTAACATTACTTTGTTGAGGTAATTATTGCTAGTCACAATTTTTATATTGCTGCAATTGTTAACTTTTCAAATTTGATTAAATCTTACATGTGGATTAGGCTAGGCAACATTAAGTTTAATAAATAAATGAATGAATGTGGAAGAAGCGAAAGAGATTTGTCAGGATCGAAGGAAGTGGAAAGAAGTGATCTCTGCCTACCCTTCTGTGAAAGAGACGTGATTTAATGTAATGAATTTTTGTAGATAAAGTTTTTTTTTTTTTAACCTGAAAAGGCCTCTTAAGAAAATATGTTATATCTTGCGATAATTATGACTTAAAACATTAATTTCACTAAAAATAATTATGCCATAAAATATAGACCCGCGTAAAATACATCATTTGGATTTGAAATTCGAACAAAACGTGGACGGCACTCACACAATCATCGTCACTAGTTTCATCCCCGCTCAAACGCCTTTGCAAGCGTATGTTCGAAAAATGACAACGATTCGGGCGTTCGATGTTGTTGATGCGGTTTGTTTGCACAACATAGATCGACAACTGACCGTTTGAATGGCGTTTGAATATGTCGGAATTCTCCGGTAATATGTTTTGTATCGGAACGAGACTAACCTAATGTGTTTTTGGAACAGAAAAGCTAACTACTGATTGGTTGCCGAGCGGTTGATTGGTTTGGGTTTGTTAAACCAATCATTTATTATGCTTATCTGTGTGATTTGGATATAGAACTTTAATTGAATGCGTGATGAATGCGGATTTAGATTGTTTCCATAGGTTTCCATTACCAGTGACAGCTGATGTGCAATTGTTTTTATTTTGAATAATTTTGTACATACACTTATTAAAAAAAAAACCTTTGCATTTCACTTTTGTTACCAGAGATTTAAACTCACCTTTATACTTATAAATGCCTTCAAATGATACCTCTCACTTTAAGTAAAACATTTTTTTTGGTTATTATTTTTTCTTAAAAAAAAAAAAAAATAAAGAATAAATAAAATAAAGAAAAAAAAAAATAAAGAATAAAATAAGAATAGGGAATAAAGGCTTGTAGTACTATTAGGCGATGGGCTTGCAACCTGTCACTAATACGCTGTTAAACATCTTAGCCTTTTTGTGCAGAATGTGGTTACAGAATTATCAACAAGTTTCTAAAGTTGTAGGTAATTCTGTAGCTCTGCCTACCCCACTCTGGGATTACAGGCGTGAAGGTATGTATGTGTGTATGTATTTTTTCTTTGCCGCCTAAATCATTTAAATAACATCAAGCCAAGGGCTTGTGAGGACTTTTACCATTTCAAAGAAAAAGGGTCTTAACATACAGAAGGACAGACATATGCATGTATGTATGTATGTAAAACTCTTTATTGCACAGAAACAATTACAAGACATATTATGGACCAATGGACAACAAACTTTGTAAGAGTTCTGTTCTTTAGTATTTAGTACAAAACCCTAAAAATGGTTTAAAAACAGAACATGAAAAAAATCTCTACCCTCCAAATTTAAAAATTCTAGTCTTCTAATTGTATATGAACTGTTATTAAAATGCCATCCAAAAAAGGACCACACCACACTCAGTAAAGCTGCTTACGAAACCAAGCTTACTACAATATTCTACGCATCATATGTATCATAGATACATAATGTCGTAACAACAGTGCACAATTTAAGCAGTACAATTCACAATTCTGTATCCGCCCGACCTATTGTCGCGCCACTCGCGCTGTTGATTTCTAGCTTCATTGTACGTCACTAAATCCCTGAAGTATTTAGTTAATAACGGACTGCGTTGGTTCGTCAAAGTAGACTGTCAGCCTATTGGAATAACGTTTGTGCTGTGTTATCCACCTAGAATAAAACGGCCTAACTGCTGTAGGAATTCTATTATAGTGTCTTGTGCATTACACTTTTGTATATTAACGATATTTGAAAACTGACAAAAAGTATGGAATCGTTGCGACAGTCCGGCAGATTAACTTCATCATGTGAATTTTTAATATAGCAATAACGATTGCGAATGCATCTTGTCTGAACCTACAGAGGATTGTGAAGCTTTTATAACGTCACGTTCATCAAATTCCGTCAACATTCGTGTGATTGCCGGGTCAGAATAGTGCTACTCCTTGTCTTCCCGTGGATATCATAAGAGGTGACTAAGGGAATAAAGGCTTGTAGTAATGTTAGGCGATGGGTTTGCAACCTGTCACTAATATACAGATAAACATGAGTTGTTAGTAATTTTTTAGCTCTGCCGACCCGACCCGACCGAGTTTATGTATGTACGTCCATCAAATTCTTACCATTAAGTGATTATTCAACACGAACATGTTAGCGCTTGCCACCACAGTCTCCACAATTGCGATGAACATCAGTTGGTATCCACTCGCTCTGCCCAGAAGCGCTCCAAACGTAATAAGGATCGTGGCGGCCATTGTATCCGCCTCTGAGAAGACAAAGTTAAGGTTGAATTAATTAAGCTTATTACACAAAATGATGTTTAACATCTAGAATATCCTCTTTGAATACTTCCTTGCTCATTTCACCCTTTAATCAACATAACACAACAAATCTGCTCGTAGGCAGTGATAGGTAACACAGTTAAAAAAACGGGTCAACCGATCTTTTTTTTTAATTATTATTATTTTTATTTGAAAAAGGGGGCAGACGAGCAAGCGCGCCACCTGATGGTAAGTGATTCTTGCGACCCATAAACACCCGCAACACCTGAGAAATTGCTCGTTTTTAGAAAGGCTCCCAAGTCGTATTGGGATTGGGTATTTTTCTTTTAAAAGAAAGATCCTTTTGGATCCCACAGTAGTTGTTCCATGATCTTGTTATTTTATTACAATCAAATAAGAAGGTATGATAATGATGTTACATTAGGGACACCGAGTGATGGCACTTGACATATCTGACAATAGTGTTGTGAAACACTCCATTTAGTTAAATACGGTCCACGCTAAAGGTACCTCTGAAGACTCTTCTGCCAGTCACACAATCGACTCACGAAAACACTCCATTTAGTTAAATGGAGTGTTTCACAACACTATTGTCAGATGTGTCAAGCAAGTGCCATCACTCGGTGTCCCTACTTTAGTATTAATGCTTACCAAAAAGAGACTCTTTGTTGATTAAAATCTTGGCATTTTCCATTTTAAAGAAATTTTGGCAGAGCAGTCCCCATTGCGTGACCAGTGCAGCCAAAAAGAAGTTGAAACCCAGGGCGCTGTAACTATATCGCTTGAGAAACGTCATCAGAAACCCAAAGCCGATGTATATCATGACATGGGTGTCTTCGAAACCTGAAAATAAATACAAATAATCATCATTCTGTATCAAACTGTGACCCATAGACATTCGCATTCACAAGACTGCAAATGCGTTGCCAACCCTGAGGACTAAGATGAAATGCCTCTATGCTAGTCGTTTCACCGGCTGTCTAATCCCCAAACCGGAACACAACAATGCGAGCACTGCTGCTTGGCGGTAGGTTAGGATAACATGGTGGTACCAACCCGGACGGACCCTGCACCAGGTCCTCCCACAAGTAATTATTATTATTATTATTTTTTTTTTTATTTGAAAAAGGGGGCAGACGAGCAAGCGAGCCACCTGATGGTAAGTGATCATCGCGACCCATAAACACCCGCAACACCAGAAGAATCGCAGGTGCGCTGCCGGCCTTCGAGAAAAGAGTAGGCTCGTTTTTTAAAGGCTCCCAAGTCGTATTGAGTCGGAAATACAGACGCCGAAAGCTGATTCCACATAGATAAGGTGCGTGGCAGGAAGGCCCTTGAAAAACGCGCGGTAGTGGATTTCCAACTATCAAGATGGTGTTGATGAAATGATAGTTTGGTACGAGTTGTACGATGGTGGAATCCAGCGGCTGGTATCAATTCGAACAATTCCTCAGAGCACTCTCCGTGATAGATGCGGTAAAAGACACAGAGGGAAGCAACATCCCTCCGCAGGGCCTGTGGATCCAGATTTTTGAGAAGCCCCCGGTTGTTGATACATCGAGCAGCTCTGTTCTGAATTTGGTCAAGAGGAAGAAGTTGATATTGGGGTGCTCCGGCCCAAATATGGGAGCAATATTCCATGTGAGGCCGTATTTGTGCCTTGTAAAGTTGAAGGCGATGAGCCGGCGTAAAATATCGCCCCGCTCTCCAGAGCACACCAAGCTTCTTTGAGGCTAACTTAGCTTTACCTTCCAGATGACATCGGAACTGAACATTGCTCGATATATCAACACCAAGAATCCCAATACTGGACGCTGCATTAAGGGGAGTACCCTCAAAACGAGGAGAAAGGCTAAAAGGTTGTTTTTTAGCGGTAAAGGCGCAGACTTGTGTCTTCTGAGGGTTAAATTGGACCAAGTTAAGGTGACCCCAGTTCGAGACTTGCTCCAATAATGTCTCGACTTCAGACACAAGTGCATTTCGACTCTCATTGACCTGCTCCCGAGAAATGTTTGCACGACCGTTATAAAGTGCATCCCCCGTACTGTCATCCGCATAACAATGAAGGTTGCTATTCTGCAACAAATCATTGATGTGCAGAAGAAACAAAGTGGGGGATAAAACACAGCCTTGTGGGACACCAACATTCACAGGCTTAGAGTCAGAGCGGACACCGTCGACTACGACAGTTATGCTCCGCTCGGCCAGGAAGCTAGTAACCCATTTGCACAAATTCCTGCAAATTTATTAAAAGCAAAAAGTAAAATTGTTGCTAGTATTTGTTTTGTTTAATTTAGGATAGTTTTTAAACGACATCTGTCTGAAAATCTGCACCGAGGTTTCACTGCGGCACAGTGCTGAGAGGCATCCTGTGCGAAACAATGTCTTCGTTTAACTTTAAAAAAAGAAAATGTTTTTTTTTTAATACTCAATCATTTATTGCATTCCACAATATTAGCTCTGCCTAGCCCACTCTGGGATTACAGGCGTGAAGGTATGTTATGTTATATGTTAGCTTACAGGATATTAGGTTAACTTAAATTTTACTTGTTTTATAATAAAACTTAATTGTGGACCCTGATGGGCACCGCAAAATTGCTGAGGAGAGGACGACTTGAATACGTATATATCGTACAGCTCAATTTCTTAAAATTTGCATATACAATTTCTATAGACATCTGTTCAGTTCGAGCTTTAATTTATTTAGCCGCAGTATACTTAGCTTAACACACGTATGGGAAAACATTATAGTTTAAACGGTTCAACCCAAGAATATGTTGCCAGTTCCAAATAAAACATGTCATCTAAAAGTTGAACTCCTACACCGGATAAGCACATTTCATAACACAGTGTTCTAGCAATAAATCAGGTCAATAGTTCACAAGCGAAGTTCCGGACAAAGGTTACAAACGTGCCAGTTTTCTCTCAAAGCACTGCATTATATGACTTACTTGCTTGCTTTCCAATAAAATGACTGGGAAATAATAGAGCTTAAAACTGCTGAGCGTCTAGTAGCGGTAGCGCCCTATATATCTATATATCTTCTATTACATATACACAAATTTGTAGAAGGGAAAAATCTGTACATAATGTATTCTGTACATTATGAACTCAAAAGTACTAAAGGAGGCCTCAGAATGAGCAGCAGAACACGTTTCTACAATTTTTAGAGTTGATGTCTGTTTTTCCGTTTAATTTAGTTTCTCCTCAAGTCAATTGAAAACCACTGAACCAATGTTAATGCGGTTTTCACTAAAAGGTTTTAATAAACGGTGACCGGGTTTCATCATCATCATCAAGACAGCCGAAAGACGTCCACTGCTGGACATAGGCCTCCCCCAAGGCTCTCCACTCAGACTGGTCTTGTGCTTTTCGCATACACCGCGTTCCCACGATCCTTACAAGGTCGTCACTCCATCTTGTTGGAGGCCTACCTACAGCTCGTCTCCCGGTCCGCGGACGCTACTCAAGAACCTTCTGACCCCATCGGCTATCAGTCCTGCGCGCGGTGTGCCCCGCCCACTTGCCACTTCAGTTTATATATACTAAAAAACTAAGATATGATAGTAAAAGGGGGGAAGAGAGGGGTCAAAGTTAGTATGGACAAAAGTTACCGGATTGAGCTGGTCACTTGAAATTTTGTATAATTACTCTTCGTAACAAATTAAACTATACCTATTTCAGGATTTCTCGATTAAAGTTAAAACAATAGTTATACGCCAAAAAAACCATGAGTTTAATTAAACGGAGGTTAAAGGTTATGAAACAATGTCTTACGCTCTACATTGTGTATTAATTTGTACAGCAAAAAAACCCACAATTCAATTTCAAAATAATATAAACATATAAAAATGTAGAAAACTATGCTATGTAGTATGTCTATATGTAAAATCGTGGCATAATAGAAAGTACACCTTTTTTAAGTTTTGAAAAGGTAAAACTATATTCTGAACTGGAATGTACTCGTACAGGGCTTTCTTCTCCATTATTATTTACGTAATATGTGTGGTTTTAAACTGATTGATAAACTAAGGACTGAAAAGATCAGAGATAAATGTGGACTTAAAGATGTAGAGACTAAGATTGAAAAGGGCATGCTTCGATGGTTCGGTCATTTGGAAAGGATGGATGAAAGAAGATTGATGAAATACATATACAGAGCAAAAGTGAGTGGAAGGGTCGGAAGCCGTCCTAGGCGTACGTTTTCGAATTAAATCGGAGAAATACTAGAAAAGGATCCAATCGTAAGTACCCAAAACGACGTCCGTGCATGACTCGATGTATGAATGTAGAAGAAGCGCAAGAGATTTATCAGGATCATAGCAGGTAGAAATAAGTGGTCACTGCCCCTCTGAAAAAACATGCGTATTTTAAAGTATGTATGTATAGGTATATGGGATACCGTTCGTTGTACGTTTTCATAACATTGTATTGTATACTAGTTTTAGAAATAGCGACTTGTTGAAGCGGTCCGTATTTGCGAAGTCGTAGTGTGCATGCCAACTCTATTTGAGGAAGTTTATTCGTAAAGTAACTTTGGTTACGTGTCTTCATGAAACTTCACTAACATTCCAGATTTTTCCGGACCAGGAATTGTAAATAAACTTTTGTATTTTATGAATGAATAGCTCGTGAGTAGGCTTAGTAAGAACCTGTTGGAATTAACCGGTGCGTAATGTTTTTGTTTTATCATCTGACACTCAATACCGCGTAACTTACAAATTCAATCCCTTGCAAAATTAACTTTAGCAAGTAAGTCATAAAGGTAAGTTTTGCAACTGATTGAATTTGTTATTTACGCGGTTATCCAATAGTTCCATGTTTAGACTAACAATGCTTCTGAGCTTCATGTTTAAACTTCGTTTGATATTTATTTACAAAATAATGCGATATTTTATAGGGCTTATATTCCATTTGGGAAAACCTTATTGTTTCTAACATGTTATCATTATAAACGTTACGATAGCTCTTATTTATTAGACTGTAGTAAGTAGCTAATAACGGCGGTATATATTTCAGTATCTTCTATCTCATATCGTAATCACATCTTATATTTTTATCTAATGCAAGTCTGTGACTAACTAACAGAGAACGCACAGCCCAAAACGTTGACCCTAGAAACTATTTCTTGGGTAATCTAAGGCTGCATAGTGAGAGTTATTTTTAAAATCGACCCTAAGTGGGAAGAAATAAGGAATGGCAGGAAACTAATTCTAAGCTTAGGAATTCGCGGGTGTCTTCTAGTATTGGATTATATGACTTACCTACCTACATTGATTCTTAATATTCATTTGTTTTTGTGCCTTTCCTTCACTTACCGCCTGTTTCACAATAAACAAGTAAAGCATATTTGACAGATAGATTCAGCCCTTTCTCTTTCTTACACTTGAAATAAGACAAGGAGAGAGCCAACTTTAAATGGCAGATAAATTTACGTGTTGATTGTGAAACAGGCCATAAATGAGATAACAATGTAAAATCGTAATTTATTTATTAAAATTTAGTCAGGGATGAAGTGAAAAAGGCCTTGACGAGTAGCGAGGTTTAACATTAACAAGGTGTGACAGATCACAGTATAAATATAACAGTCGTTCATATTAACCCTTAACCAGGCTAAGAGATCACACGTCACAGTAGAGTTTCAGCCATAGGTAAACATACTAATGGGTACTATTGAGTAGATTTTATATGGGAAACATGAACCCTTGCGCTTGGTTAGGTTAAGAGAATTGTTAAGCCGCAAATTTCTATACAAGGCGGTACCCACCATGTTTGAATATGAATATGTTGAAGGTATTATGAAAAACTAGGTCTGTTTATGTTTGTATGTTTCTTCTAAGAAATATTTGAGTATATATAATACTTTTTTAGAAAAAACAACAAACAGACTTTTTTTTTAGATTAGAATAGAAATTGTGTGCGTGCCTCAACCGTTCATGCAAAATGAACAGGACGGCCAAGCTGGCTCAAATCGAGGCCGCCCGGGGGTCGCCGCCTATGATTGCGTATCAAGCCAGCAGTAAATAATCATCGACCCAAAAATGTACTGGAGTTCTTTTTAAAATTTCGGGCGGTACGTGCGCCACATAGTCAAAAGAAGCCGCCTCAAACGAAAACAATAAACATTACAAAGGTAATCATAGATGAAAGTATTTCCAAGGGAAAAACGAGTTTCGACCACCCTGAGTACCCGAGCTGTAATAGGTAACAGAAACTCCTTCAGGGCCGGAGATAACCTACTATTACTTTTATACTATGACTGTACCAAAGAAACACAAACGTCATACTTACATAAAACCTGCCATTTAAAGTGCTAGAATTGTGCAGCCTCTCTTGTTGCTTGCACTTCGGCTTAATTAGGGTAGCAGTGCCATTTCCGGACCCGGTTTTGTATGTGCTGGTATAGAACCCGTGTAGATTTATGTGATCTTTTTTTTTATTGTATTATTTATCCCGGAAATAATTAATTACCTATACACTATACACACTCTGTGGTAAGTTAAATAAATTGTCTTTTGGACGAACAGCAGAAGCTTAGTAAGATATAATGTAGTTGGAACCTTTTGCGTACGGAACCCTAAAAATCGATCCCCTTTAGGTACACAAGACACCGGGTTAAAACGTAGACATGATTATAGCCCGTGTCAATTGAAATAGCCAAAGATGTAAATAAATTAGTACTGTTTGACACATAACCATACCTGGGATAACTCGGGGCATCTGTACGAAAGTGATGTAGCAAAATATTTTATCGATATAAAATATATCGATGTTACTGCCAACATCTAAATGTTATTCGACATAAATAAATATTACTTATTTTCTGCTCATTTTTAGATAAAAAATAAACAAATTAACACGTATATTTATTTGTTTATTTCACAACAGTTTTCATAATTATACAATCAATATTTTTTCCATATTCGTCGGTATTAATGATTGCCGTCTAGTTGAAAATATCTACTTACTTTAAACTGTTAAACGTACGAATATGATTGGTACTGACAGTATATTGTCATTTTGATTGAAATGACATCCGCAATTCCGCATACATTTATTATCTTAAGAGGCTCGATATCAGATATGACATCGAACCTCTTTACAGTAATCGAGAATGTGCAATGTGCACATGTATTAATTTAATTATATCGACATCTTTTTTATCGATATCAAATCCCTAGAACTTGCCCCGAGTTATCCCAGGTATGCACATAACCTCAAATATTCATTGAGTGTTTATATTTTAAATAACGTATAATAGGTAGTAATTTAATCGTAACCTTAATACACGTAACGTAACAAATAAAAAAAACTTTAAAGCTATCCCAGTAAATGCGAGCACTTACAATGTCAAAAGAGGTGAAAATTTGGAAAAATCTTTAAATTGGTATAACTCGAAAACGGTGCAACTTTTAATGAGGTCATGTTAGGCTGGTTTGGTTCGTCTGAGGCTGGGGAATCTCCAGTGTCACTGTGGCGTGGTACTTTTGGGACACCCTGTATACGTATATTGTGTGTTTTTTTGTATGTACATAGACGTATGTACTGGTTACAGCAAAAAAGTCTACCACTGAAACCTAAAGTTGCATTTCTCAAAATGATATCGCTGTGGGTTGGAACATTATTGCATAACTACGTCCAATTAATGTCCTATGTTTAGGACGTTTGGCCTTACGAGGTTAAAGCAGTTTTAATCTTATTTGTATTGTTTTATAAGTAACTGTTATTTTGATGAAGCTGTACGGAGTTAAAAAATATAGGTATTTTATTTCTATTTCTGATGACCTCAATGTAACTGCATATAATTTGACATGCCATATAAATTATACCGTGTTACATTGAAAAATTAAAAGCAAGTGATCGAGTTCTAATGGTAAATTGGTTTGTTTATCTTTGGTAATTTCAATTGGCACAGACTATAACTACTTTAGTTGGACCTACCTCTAGGGCGTTCAATCTGGACAACCAAATAGTGTTTAATCTATACCAGTGACTCCATGTCGTCACAATGAGGCCTCTGTGTCGCGTCGACTCGAAACTCCGTAAGACGTTAATTAAAGTTCGAAATGTACGGTGTTTAGTGCCACAAAGGGATATAGAACCAGTAATAAACAAGGACCAATGATAGACACTTCATTCTTATGTTACAGAAGAAAAGGGTTATTCATTTATTTGAGATGAGTAATTTATAGTCTTATTATCTTCGAATTAAGACCAAAGCTTAAATTGTTGTCCAAAATTGGTGCCGTCACCCTATTTTGTCAGATAGAACTTTTGTTGCCTGGCACATTTTTGTGCGCAATGCGCAATCTAGGTAGTTGTTTAAATCGATTTGTAAAACGACTAAAAGAACACATTGATTAAAACAACCGCTAACAAACTCCATCCTAAACATAAAAGTAACAAATAAACAACGCTCGTAGCTTTCCAACAAAAATGATAATTTCCAAATGGATTCCGATTCGTTGTTTCCCATCGAGAATAGGCCCCCGGGGGACAATTTGTGTGAAATGCCTTTGACACGGTGTAGCTCGGTTGTCTTTTATTGTACTTTTACACTTTTAGAATGAATAGCTGTAGCTGCGTGTAGTAGTAGTGTATGTAGTATTTCAAGCACTATAACGGTAGTTAAATAGTGGTTGAAGGTAATATGGACTGAATCTACTAAAGCGCTTCGGACTAAACCATTATTACGGAGAAGTAGTGCCCGCACCACCACGCCGCAAGAAACTAGCAGAAGGCTATTTTTTCAACTATATAATACAGTACATTTGTCAAGATCGTAGCAAGTGGAAAGAAGTGGTCTCTGCCTACCCCTCTGGGAAACAGGCGTGATTTAATGTATGTATGTATGTATGTATAATACAGTAATACGTTTACAGAGTAATAAATTAAAAACTGTTCAGGCATCAAGAATAACAGTTTATTTACATACATACAAACATACCTTCACGCCTGTAATCCCAGAGTGGACTAGGCAAAGCTACAGAATTACAACTTAAAAAGTTGTTGATAATTCAGTAACCACAATTTGCACAAGATGTTTACCGGCATTTTAGTGACAGGTTGCAACTTGCAAGGCCATCGCCTAACAGTACTACAAGCCTATATTCCCGTAGTCGCCTCTTACGACATCCACGGGAAGTCATGGAGTGGCACTATTCTAACCCGGCAACCACACGGTTACAGTTTATTTATTTGTCAAATACTAATAAATATATTTTATTAATAACGAGTAGCAGAACAACGTGGCGAGGTCTTTGCGACAGGAACGACAGCTAAAATAATTAACCGGAAAACAGGTCATTGCAAGCGTGAACAGACCGGACCCCACCGACAGCACCCGTTCACGAGTATGACGCGTATCTCAGCCATCGCCTCCCGCAACTATAATATGTTTGGGAAACTGGCGACCCCGGTGTTATAGATGTAAACCAAACCAAACGGACTAATTTAACATTATTACTACATAATCACGTACTTTTGGACACCGCGTGAGGTATTTTTAATGATTTGATTGTTACTTTTACATATATTATATGATGGTTTATGAGATATTTTATATTAAGATACGCCATCTGCGCGCAACAGCGTTCTTCAAAAAGGAAGGTAATTTACCTTACTACTGTTTAGTTGCGACTCGGCCGCTGACACGCACGCATCAAAGACAAGAAAAAATATTTTTCATATAAAATGCCGTCTTGAGCTTTTTGAGGCTACCGAAATTATACTTTAACTGTAATATTAAGAAACGATATCTCATTTCTTTCGTAGGTACTTGGTGGGAGGACCTTGTGCAGGGTCCGTCCGGGTTAGTACCACCATCTTATCCATTAACCTACCGCCAAACAGCAGTGTTCGCATTGTTGTGTCCCGGTTTGGGGATAAGACAGCCGGTGAAATGACTAGCATAGAGGCATTCCATCTTAGTCCTCAGGGTTGGCAGTGCATTTGCAGTCTTGTGAATGCGAATGTCTATGGGTCACAGTTTCCACTTACCATCAGGTGGCCTGTGTGCTCGATTGCCTTCCTATGCCATAAAGTAAATAAATAAATAAATAGGTATATATTTTTACATTTTGTTTATATCGCCATAATTTGTTTAATTTGCACCGGCGACACCGTCTCCCGTGAAACATGAGATACACAATTAGATATCGCATGAGTGCTAAAGCCACTTGAGCGGGTACTTGTCTTAGCGAGAGGGGCGAGCAATTTGAAACAACTATTTATCTCTTTCTAACAATAGCGTTCACTACGGATGGCCGTCTCGGTCTGTAGAAATAAGGTAACGTAGTAACTGTCAGATTGGCGACGGGTATGAAATGCGTTTAGTATGAGCATAACGAATGTAAATATAAAATATCATTGTTATATACGTTTTTAAAAATCGTATTTTGAGGTTATGTGTCAAACAGTACTCATTTATTTACATCTTTTGTCATTATATTGACCCCGACTTTTACTAACTTATAAACTTAGAAAAACACTACTCTTAAATAAAAAAACCATTCATAAACACGAGAGAAAATTAGCCTGACGTCATTAAAGATGACTTCGTCTCTCACAATCTTTCAGTATTAATTTGATTTTACGCAACCATGCCATCCATCAGGTATGCGATCATTTATTATTCCTTCCCTAATAACGTCGGGATGGAATTACTTCGTACCGGGATCAATGGAGATATATCCCCGTAATAAGGGATGATTGTTCCATATAAGCTGGGTCTTAGGTGTCTATACAATTGGTTACGAATTGGCCGCATGACTTTTTGATGCTCGAGGAAACTCATAGTATGTAATAGTATGTTTTGTAGAGTCAGATATGCATTTTTGCGAGTGGATTCAATTTAATTTCTATAATTATAATCTATGTATTTTGATTTTTATCGAGAATTAAATACTTACCCTTAGCTCTAGGCTTGAATGATAGACTTATATTATGGAAACCTAGAGCGTAGTTTTTTATCTTACTAGTATTTTGGCCATATTGTAACTGTTTGGGATAAAATATTTCAATTACTTAATAATGGGTAAGTAATACGAGATATAAGAACTGATAATATAACATTCATAATATATACGCTCACTTTGTATAAACACGTTTAGTATAACGTTCACTGGATATAATGAACGGAAGATATAATTTCAAAATATCTATTTCCATACAGTATAACGTTATTAATATATAATATCAATTTATATAACTATTAAAACGTATAACGTTCATAACACCTAAGATTTAAAAGATATATTAATCAAATTATCTAACATCAAAAAACATAATACACGTATAATATAAAAACATGCATATGTTATTTATTTGAAATTAAATTCTATTTTCAGTATTAAGTGGCCTTCTTAATTAACAATCAACCTTACCTTACTAACTTTACTGGCAGCAGTCTGAATTTTCTGGGCAGAAAAAAAAATAACCTCGAAGGCCTAGGCGGGAGCTTTGCTCCCGCCTAGGCCTTCTAACCTAACCTAACCGAGTGGGTTCTGACCTGATTCGTCATGCTCGTGGCATTTTCTGGTTAATTAAAACAAATTACAAGCAAGACCGTTCTGGTAGACTCGAGTTCATAAATATGTGTACACTTTAGTACCTTGTCTATTTATTTTATGTCATGTTTAAACTGCCATAAGTATATGAATTGTCACAGCAATTAAAATGACAAAGTACTACAGGGTACACATATCTATGAACTCGACTGTACCCGCTCCTTACAGTACCCGCCCATTGAGTATAGCATACGATATTAGATCTTATAATCCTTATACTAAAAGATATCATGTATTATGATCGCTATATGTCATGTATGTTATACGAACTGAAATTAGTCATTGTGAGTGTTATATTAAAAAATATTATATAAAATGAGTATTATATGACTTGACCGTTATTCCTTATAAAAATATTGATTTTGTTATTATAGCTAACGTTCATTATATCTCGTAAACGTTAGTAACATGAAAATAGTTATTATGTAGTTATATCTGGTGGGACGCACCCCTTAATAATGGCTACTCAAACAACTGCTGGGTCTAGGCGCGGTCACTGTTTCAGAAGGCCCGAAGGGTCGAGCCAGCTAGAAAGAGGAGCTCCGCGAAAGCGGAGAAGCATCGATCCCGAGCCAAAAAAAATAACTTTGGTACCCTTAGGTACTTTACCCTAAGAAATGACGAACACATAGCACGTTGCTTTGTGTGAGACTGGGTATTAGTTGGAAGATTAACGAAAAAACTCCCACTGCTAGGCAAAGGTCCTCCTCTTGTCATTCCACGCATCTCTTTCTTGTGTCTGACAGTCTCTTCTTTTCTGACAGTCCTTTCTGAAAGCGTCAAGCTGATTTCCTCATCTGCGCCTAGGTCTGCCGCGACGCCGAATTCTATTGTGTCTATGGGTCACGGTTTCCACTTACCATCAGATGGGCTGTGCTCGTTTGATTTCTCTATACCATAAAAAACAAGGATTCTAGTTCAAAATTGAATTTAAAGATTTGACTTGAACTAACTTACTAGCATACGAACATAGAAGTTAGTTAGAAACTTAATTTAATGTTACCGTCAGTTTTTTGCCTTTTTACGGTTAAAATGGTTTCCACAAGTTTATTTTACATTATTTCAACTGCACTACCTGCTTCAGCCGCGTATTTCACG
Organism: Acleris emargana; assembly: GCA_927399475.2. Lineage (NCBI taxonomy): Eukaryota > Metazoa > Arthropoda > Insecta > Lepidoptera > Tortricidae > Acleris > Acleris emargana. The sequence continues at coordinate 3,894,005 of OV656849.1, forward strand.
AGAATTGCAAAATATACTAAAATGCCGAAACTAAGTGCATAATCGAGAAAGCCTCAAGCACAGCCAGCTTTTAAAAAAGCTTTTAAACTTTTTGGTGTTTGACACATATCGGGCTTTTGTTTTAATGAATTTGCCTCGAGCTGAGTTGAGTGATCGAAAGCTTTCGCGAGCTTCCGATTGAAATGGATTTAGTGAGCTTGAGCGATACACGGGAACTTTTTAAATGGGTGGAGAACACAATTACTAGAAACCAAAATGCTTCCATTTCTGATTGTAAACATCTTGGCTTAATCGTGCAAAATCTGTTTACAGAATTATCAAATACTTTTTAGAGTTGTTGGTAATTCTGAAGCTAAGCCAACCTCACTCTGGGAATAAAGGCATGAGTTTATGTATGTATGTGTCTGATTGTAACTTGAGACACGTGAGACAAGATCATTTTAATAAATAAATAAATAAAGGGAACAATTTCACACAAAATTATTAACCTTAGTCCCAAACTAAGCCCTAGGCTTGCACTATCGGTACTAGACAACGAATTAAATATTTAAATAGAGAAACAAATACTTCCTGGCGCACTTACTACCGCACTCAGAGACGTCAGACAGTCAGACGTAAATTTAATGCTTGTTAAGTGACGTGTTGCCTTATTCTATTCATATAGCAAAGAAAGTGACAACAGCAACTTTAATCAGGCTTTAAGTTTAATTGACGTCTCTGAGTGCGGCAGTTAGAGACGTCAATTAAATGTAATGTTTGTTTAGTCACGTTTTGTGTTTTTCTATTGCTAAAGCAATAAAAGTGGCATCAGGAACTTTATTCAAGCATTAAATTTAATTGACGTCTCTGAGTGCGGCAGTCAAATACATAGAAAACATCCATGACTCAGAATCAAATATCGCGATTGCCACACAAATAAAAAAACTTTACCGGGATTTGAACCACTACCAACTAGGCTAACGAGTCTTCAAATTTACCTCTTGATTTGTGAAATTTACCTTTATAATTAGCCAATTCTATTGAACGATTTTTTTTTTAGGATAATAGAAAGTACGCGAACAGACAGGCCACCTGACTGCAATCAAAAGCTTAAAGGGGTTTAAGCTTTTGATTGCAGTCACAATCAAAAGCTTAATCCCCTTCTAAACCTCAAGACCAGACTAGTCATGTAACGAGATCTTATTCCAACACCGGAACACATCAAAAGGAACACTGCTGCTTGGCAGTAGGTTACATTATCAAATTTGGACGAAAGTTGCTAATTAACAAAAAAGTCGCATAAAGCGTTAACAATTTAAAATCAATACAACTTCATATTATTTGTTTTTTTTTTAAACTCATGATTATTTAAAGTACAATCGGCCTTATTAGTAGCTGCATGTTGAAGTACTTTGTCACTTGAATATCCTGTAACTGATGCACTATCTGTTAAACGTGTTAAAGCGACGAGGTAAGTACAGTGAAAGAACAAATATTTATACGGCCTTTGTGCCTAAGTATCTCCATTTCAAATTTCATCCTAATTTGTCCAGCCGTTGCCGCGTGAAAGAGTAACAAACAAAACAAAATTTCGCATTTAAAATATTAGGAGAATTATCGGTGGCAAAGGGGTATATTGATTTTTTTAACGCATTCGAAACGTTTAACTTTGACTGTACTAAAGTGTGCAGCTACTTTTATTATAAAACCGACTGTACCTAACCTTAATGTTGACTTTCAATAAAGTTTATTGATTTTATCAAGATCCTCAATTCATAAAAGCCTTCACTGAAAACCTATCTACCTGGAGCCAGTGATGCGTGAAATTTGCCTTTGTCCCTCGCTTCTTGCCAATCACGATGTGATAAAATCCCTGGGTATAGGATAAAAATACCACTTAACTCTAAAGCCGGATTTACATTTGTCCGACGTGTTGTGTCGTGACGTGATGTGTTCTGTCGTGATGGCTACTGTTCATATCTGTATGATGTGTTATGACGCTATCTGACGATATTTTGAATCAATTTAAAATGTTTTAAAATTAGCTTGTAATAGCCAGAAGCATATTATAGTTTGTGGAGATTTTAATATTAATTTACTTGAAACGTCAAATAATACCACTAGGCTATTAAGTTTATTTAAATCTTTTAATTTAGGTAATCTGTTCTTTGAACCCACACGGATAGGTGTTAGTAGTGCTACCTGCTTAGATAATATTTTTTGTAATTGCGAATGTTTGCATAAAGAAATATTTAATTGTTTTAATTCTGACCATAGTGGTCAGAAGGCTTCTTTCGTCAATGATTTTTATCAAAAACCTCAGACAATAACGTATCGACCTATAACTAATAATCGTTTGGAGTTATTCAAAAATAAAGTTGAGAGTAATCTTTCAGTGTTACCTTTCATACAGGATGAGTGTAATAGTATTTATAATGACTTGTTTGGCGTAATTTTGCATCAATTTAATAACAATTTTAAAATGAAAACTATCACTAGGTCAAAAACCAAATTTAGCGAATGGGCTACTGCAGGCATTCATAAAAGTAGAAATAGGCTTTATGACCTATATAGAGAGAGGGAGGACAATAAGAACGCGGACTTCCTAAATTATGTTAAGATATATTCAAGGACCTTTAAGCAAGTTTGTTTAACGGCTAAGGCAAATTTTCTTAGTATTAAACTAAAATCATCTGACAATAAGGTTAAAACTGTATGGAATATTATAAATAGAGAAACGGGGAAATATAAAACTCGGGATAATCAAGTCACACTAAACACAGGTGACAAACAAATCACGTCAAATAAAGACGTTGCCTTAGCATTCGAAGATTATTTTTCCAACATAGCTATTAATACTACGAAATGTCTTAAATCATCCGCGGTTCAAGCTCAATCATTACTTTGGACTAATGTCAGTAAATGTAATATAAACTTTGAATTCAGCCCTGTAAATTCAGATTCAATAGTCAAAGTATTTAAATCGCTTAGTTTGAAAAAGACTGAGGATTTGTGGGGTACATCAGTTAGTGTACTTTTTCATATAATAGATGTAATTGCACCCCATCTAGCATTAATATACAATAATTGCATATCAGAGGGGATCTTTCCAGATCTAATGAAATATAGTAAAGTCATTCCTCTTTTTAAATCGGGTGAGATGAGTGATATAACGAACTTCCGTCCCATTTCCATACTGCCCGTTTTAAGTAAAGTATTTGAGAAACTAATTTTGAATGATATGTTAGGTCACTTTAATAGAAATAAACTACTTAGCAATAAACAATTCGGCTTTACCAGAGGTCGATCAACTATTGATGCGGCTTCTGTACTCATTAAATATATATATAACAGTTGGGAGAAATCTTGCGATGCAGTAGGAATATTTTGTGATCTTTCTAAAGCTTTTGACTGCGTTGTTCACACAACCCTTATTTTAAAATTAGAACATTATGGATTGTCCAATAAAGCTATAAGTCTTATGTCTTCTTATCTAAGTGATAGAACTCAAACAGTTGTTGTAAACAAAACGCAATCTGATGGAGCTACAGTAAAAATAGGTGTGCCTCAAGGCTCTATTTTAGGTCCTTTTCTATTTTTAGTTTACATAAATGACTTATTACCAACAGTAGATAAACTTTGTGATATTGTACTTTTTGCTGATGATACTTCATTAATTTTCAAGGTAGACAGAAAATCCATAGACTACAGTAGGATAAACACCACTTTAATTACATACATAAACTCTCGCCTTCATTCCCAAAGTGGGTTAGGCAGAGCTACGGAATTACCAGCAACTCTAAAACCTTGTTGATAATTCTGTAACCACATTTTGCATAATTAGGCTAAGGTGTTTACCAGCGCATTAGTGACAGGTTGCAAGCCCATCGCCTAACAGTACTACAAGCCCTTATTCCCTTAGTCGCCTCTTACGACATCCACGGGAAGACATGGAGTGGCACTATTCTAACCCGGCAACCACACGGGGAACCACTTTAATTAAAGTACTTAATTGGTTTACTAGCAACAATTTGCTACTAAATGCTAAGAAGACTAAATGTGTTAGGTTCGCTTTGCCTAATGTTAAACCGTTAGATTCTAGTATTTTTATAAATGACGAGTGTTTGCAAATCGTAGAAAAGGCAGTTTTCCTAGGCATAACTATAGATAAAAATTTGCAATGGAGTCCCCATATAGCTGTACTGGCAGGTAAACTAAGTTCGGCAGCTTACGCCGTTAGGAAAATTAGACATCTAACCAATATTGAGACAGCTCGCCTAGTTTATTATAGTTATTTCCATAGTGACATGTCGTACGGTATTCTGGTTTGGGGTAAGGCAGCTGACATACAAACTATATTTGTGTTACAAAAAAGGGCCATTCGTTCTATTTACAACTTAAATTCCCGTGACTCGCTGAGAGAACTTTTTAAGGAAATTAATATCTTAACTGTAGCGTCTCAATTTATTTATGAGAATATTATTTATGTTATTAAAAATTTAGATTCTTTCACAAAAAATTCTGATGTACATAATTTCAATACTAGAAATAAAAATAAAATCGCTATTCGCAAATTCCGCGTTCGTAAAGTATATAAATCATTTGTTGGTCAATGCATTCATTTCTATAATAAATTACCTGACATAGCTTTAAAGCTACCCTTTCCAGCACTTAAAAATTACTTGAAAAAGTCGTTAATGTCTAAAGCGTATTATAGGATCGAGGACTATCTAATAGACAAAAATGCTTGGCCTAAACCCGAAACTTAATATTTTTTATTTTTTTCAAATTCAGTAACTTTGTCTTGTCTAGGGGACACCGTTGATGTAGGAAAACATATCAATCTTATGTGGTCGTCTTGCAACGTCTTATATACTTACACCTAGGTAGGTGTTCTCTTTTTTTTCTTCTCCCTCTATCTCTCGCAAGATTTTGGTGTGTTTTCCTGCTGAAACTACGCAGCTTATTTAATATATATTTTTAATTTAATATTTATAGATTTATATAATGCTAGACTAAGTATACCATTGTAACATTAAATATATTTAAAAAATGACTGACTGCCGAGTTTCTTGCGGCGTTTCTTCTCAGCAGTGGTCTCCTCTTGTGAAGCGCTGGTAGATTCTTGACGTGTAAAAGTGCCCGTGTGGCCTACTTACTGAATAAATGTCTTTTATCTTATCTTTTAAGCCGCATTCACATTTATCTGATGTGTTGTGACGTGACACATCGGAACAGTATTGGCGCGTGCACATGAGCCGCCGCCCCCCCACCTCACCCATCCTGATGCAGACCGGGATGCGACACAACACAAGCCATCACAACACACTGCGTCAGACAAATCTGAACTCAGCCATATTAAATGTATGAAACCGATACTGTTATGTTATGACGCATCGACACAAAACGTCAGACATAATATGTGAATGTGACTTAACGCTGACCGGGATTGCTTGTAATGGGACACAACATCAGACATCACAACACACTGCGTCAGACAAATATGTGAACGTAGCCATATTAGATGTATGAAACTGATACTGTTCTGACGCATCACATCGGTATCCAATCACGTGCTAAACGACATTTAACAAACTAATTCATTTCACAACATATCATTTTGCAAAACGCTTTTTTCTAAAAAAAAAAAAAAAACAGAATTCATTTGAGGACCATCTTGTAAAACCCTACAGCGGGATTATTATGACATAGGTATGCAGTTTAGTTTACGCTGATAGGAAAGGACAGAGCTATATAACTGGTACTAAATAGCTCTGTCCTTTACGCACGCCGTAAAATAAACTGCATAGTTACTTAATAATAACCCCCCAAATTAGGCAAGATTAGTTTTATATGAATCCAGAAATATTCAGTTTCGGAAAAAAAAATAGTTGTGAAATTAATTAGTTTGTGAAACGTTTTTTGGTAAACCAACACGGCACAACAGGTCAAGCATGCAAAATTTGCCTTTGAAGTGTAAAAGTTTGTATATTTTATAAAATGTTCTGCTTTAAATAGAATTTTGACGTACATATTGTCCAAACAAAATAATGGTGAATCTATGTCAACTTTCAATAAAAAAATTACCCACATTTTTATTATCGAGTAACGCAAGCTTTCATATTTACATGGAAAACGTACTTTTATCCCCAAAATGCCGCACGTTTCTTTAAAAGAACGTTTGCCCTAGACGAATACATTCGGCAAACGTAATCGCTATCGAGAATTTACAGGATTGACGTAAAATCTGCCGCACAGTCACGCCGAGCGCGTGTGTGTGTTACCATTAAATTTACCAGGTCTAGAAAATAGCTAACGTCACGTATCTTGGCCACAAGGATCTCTATTCTAAGTTTAACTCATCTTATTTTAGAATGATATTCTCTATAAACCGGCAACCTTTCGCCAATTGCTATAACTTTATATGTTCAGTTGGTTCGTAACCCATGTTTGGTGGCTATATCGAATAGCCGTGGTTTGTTCGAAAACGGTTTTTACAATTGAAACCGTATTTTTATTTTTTTTATAGAAACCGAACGTAACCTAACTTACTCGTAACTAATCTACAAAATAGATGTTTATTTAATTCTGTCATATCGGTCTAAAATGATTATAGACGAAAATATTTTCGACCAAACAATCGTTAGTAAAGACTAAAGCGATAATAAGTTCAATAAAGACCAAAGAGTATTAGTGGCGTGTTGGTCATTACCAGCTTGAAAGCCCAGGACTCAATACTAGGTCAAATTTGCATGGTAATAAAAATCTGGGCACTATAGTTAAAACCAGGAAAGTATAACCCCGTTGGCCTGATTCGCGTTAAATCTACGCCGCCCCTCGCCATTCTTGATGCATTTCAATTAGAACCGTGGACTATTTGCACTTTGCATTTGTATGCAGATTACACTGATAAACTGAGCGGGTAGAGATCCAAGAAAACAGTGACGACGATTGGTTTAAATGACGGTTAACTCAAATTTATAGAGACAAGTCAGATGAGTCCAACTCTATTTTGGCTGTAGACAAGATGTTTAAAGCCGGATACTCACTCGCGAGCTGTAATGCACGATGCACGTAAAATCGTGATGACATGTTTACATCACGATTTTACGTGCTGCTAGTGAGTATCTCGCGAGCCTATTTTCCACTAGAAGCTCGTTACTATTACTGCAAGTGTCAAGGAGCGTCCTGACGAAAGAGCGGAATAGGGAATATGCATGTTTTTTTTTTACAGCTTCAATTGAAGCTGATTCATGTAACAAACAGATCACAAAAATCATTTTTTGAATAACTATAAAAATAACCAAGATATAAGCCAACAAAGATTTGTTCCTATCTCTTTCTAGAAAAACGGAATTTTACATGGAGTTTATATGGCCGCAGTGCACAATGACGTCACGGTGTACATCGGATCTCTCTGTCTAATTAGAAGTTTGAAATGCTTATAACTTCCGTATTTCTTGACCGATTTTAATTTTAATTTCCGTTTTGGTGATCTCTTTTACGGTATTTTCATATTTTGATGAGAAATGCGATTTTTAAAATCCATGCATATTCCCTATTCTTCATAGCAAAAATCAAACTGTCAGAAGGATTGACCTAACTGTTTTATCGACTTATCGATGTTACGGAATAGTATCGCATTAGGTATCCATAATCAACTTAAAAGATTATTCTGTAACATTTGACCTGATATGCTGATTTTATAGAAAAAAGTAATTACAGCCAAAACACCGTTATCGAGTACTACAAATATGGTCCTGTTACTTCAACTGAGGTAGAATGTGAGGTAGAATTTCATCTTATAAATTGATCTACAATGAAAAAAGGAGTAATTTGAAAGGTGACAATGTTGAAAAAATAATGACTATTTTCTTTTACTACAGGGAAGATGAAGAAAACATATTTAGTACAGATTTAGATTTCGACTTTGTTATTTTGAATGAAGATTAGTTACCTACTCTTAGCAATATTTGTTTTTAATTTTTAATGATAAGTTTCATATAGAAAATTTAAAAAAAAAGTATTTTCTGTTTTACTCTTTACTATTATACTAAAATACAGTGGCGGTCAGCTAATTAGGGACACCGTTAATTTGTTTGTATGTATATCCAAAAGCCTGATTTCATTACTTTAACTTTGTTTCGTTAAGTGACAAATATTTATCGATAAGTCGATAAAACAGTTAGCTCAATCCCTCTGATAGTTTGATTTTTGCTATGAAGAATTCTGCTCTTTGGTCCTGACTGAGAACATTTGCGTGTAATGAGCATTCGAGTGGTGTGTAAGCTTTGTAACGCTCGGCTCAACGTCCACACCAATTGAATATTCACGCAAAACGAACTCCTAAACAGTTACGGCTCGCTAGTGAGTATCCGGCTTAACACGGTCAGTACGGCAGCCTATTTAGCAAACTTTTAGCTGGTTACTTACCATCGGTTACTTTCGACCCGATGCCGTACTGAACGTGTTAACGCTATCGAAACAGTTTTCGAAAACTGTGAAAGTGTATGGAATCAATCAATCCTATACATTTTCGATAACGATAATGGTCTCGCCAGCCATATTATTTAGGGCCACTTATCATTATTCGATCGATATTGGAACCTAACGCTGCCCGTGTCCTTGAAACTTCCCCCACCCCTTTAGTTTCCAGAAGAGACGATAGTTACGCCATTCTAAGGGGCCCGATTTGACAGCTATCAACGAAGTATAAAATATGACCTCAAACATGCCTCAAAAACTATAATTAATAATTTTAATATGGATGATATTATAAACAGTTTTATTGATTAAAAAACGATTAATTATGCTGAAAAAAGTTATTGACATTTCAAATCGTCACATCTTTTTATACTAAGTCATCTGTGTGGCTATCTTTATTAAATAGTTTGAAACCACGTCGCTTACTGAGTCTGTCTGTACTCCTTAACCACTTAACGGATTTTGATACGGTTTTCAATATCAGTTAGATAATTTTTCACGACAGTGTTTTTATGTATAAAATATTCTGGTTAATGTACGGGTAATACAGAAAACACACATAAACCGAAACAATGCGGTGGTGCGTCGCTAGTTAAGGTAAACGCAGCTATCAACGACCTATCGAAAATCTGCAGGTATTACCGACCCATAAGTGTAATTCGAATTTTTAACGTTTCTGCGACTGTTTGAGCCACAGGTAATAGAAAAAATACACGCGTTTGTTCGTTGAGCATCGTATACTCTGAAGTTAGTGTGCGTGGCAGTGCGAAAAGGAGATAAAATACATCAGTTTCTATGCGGCCGGCGTGGACGCAGGTCTTGTCGTACTGGCCCTTGTTCCTGCAGGTAAGTACCCAATTTTTCTGCTTAAGACATTAAATGCATATTATTGATACCTACAATTATCGTGTAGTATTTTATGTATACATTTACTTATAAATTCTCGAATTCGTAATGCATTTAATTGAAAAAACGTCACTTTATATCATAAAACTTTAATTAAAAATAGGGCGGTGATAGCTTCTTCCATTTTACTAGTTGCAGCCATTACCGACTCATGAGTCGGTAATGGCCGCCACGTAGAGTTTCGTTTTAATATTTTTTCTGTTGAAATTTGACAATTATCCAAGCATTTGCATAAACCATTTTAATAACAAACAATCAGCCTTTGTATAAATCTATTAGCGTTATACAATAATTTGTGTAGTTTTCTTGTTTTTGCGTTGTAAATTTATTGAAAATGACTATATTTTTCATAACTCGATATACTTTAGAGACAATAATTAATTAACCATAATTTAATAAAACTTGGTTTTTGTAGTTGAATGTTGTATTACTTTAATCAATCACGCTCTCTTTTACAGTCAGGAAACCACCAATTATAAATATTATGTACTTTTCTTAAGTCGGTAATACATTTTACTATTATACCCTACATATTCTATTACCGACCCATGTGGGTCGGTAATAGCAACAATGAGTAACTATTAGCGACCCTACACAAATTATTAGGTATACTTAAGTATTTCATGTTAAGTAATATTATTTATATTGGTTTAAATTGTGGTCTGTGGTGGTGTGTGAAACAGATTAAGTAATTAATTCTGCGATAGTTTTAAAACAGTTTGGTTTATAACAGTGTATTTTTCTGAAAGTAGTCTAGTATAGTATTCATCGTATGAGATTATTTAAAAAAACTGCTATCTAACCGACGTTTAAATATAATTTAAAGTGTCTAGCAGACTAAGCTAACAAGATTGGACCCCACGAGGGATTTAATTATACTTTTAGGTGGAGTATTGGCAGGATCTAAGACCACTGTATGCTTAATATCAGCCTTCGATTTTCTTTATTGTCTGACAGTCGTTAATAGCTGCAAAAAAAACGTTAATAGCTTCACAGCCGTTACTATGGGTCGGTAATAGAAACAATCGACTTACTCACTTTATTAATAATTTTTCACAAGAAAATGCTTTATTTTGAAGCATTTAACGTGGTAAATATAAACCCAATATTCAATATTACCATATAAAAATAATAAAAATACTGTGACGGCTACCAATATTCCTAATAAGTATGATCAATTTCAAAATTGCCTTAGGAGGGTCGTTGATAGCTGCATTTACCTTATATTATAATATTCTGCAATAGGATGTACATAATCAAGGCAATTTACTTTGAACTCTGTTGCAATAAGAATAAGGTTTATTTTCCTATGTTCATAAACTGAAAGGTATGAGGGAAAGCGGTGGATGCGAAAAGCACAAGACCGGTCTGAGTAGAGAGCCTTGGGGGAGGCCTATGTCCAGCAGTGGACGTCTTTCGGCTGACATGATAATGATGATAAACTGAAAATGGCATTTTCGAACAATCGCAATTGAACTTTATTTCCTTGATTGTAGATTCAAAGTCCCAGTTACAAAAAACTCCCATTTTGCAGTGTGGTGGGCCTTACGAGGTTAGTGAAAAGGGTATTTAAGTCTCCTGAAGAGCAACTGAAAAAGGGTTTATGTCTAGTATACTCCGTTTATGTATAAATAAGCCCTTTTTTATTACGAGTTAACTCGACTTATGCCCTTTTTCACTAGGACCCCTTTAATGTGCTAAAGTGAATTTGATAGACGACGATGTTTAACTGTTACCCCCTTACTTATAAACGTGGAATAAGCTTGGAATAGTTTATGCCATGCTTTGTCACTTTCTGTCAGATGCAAATGTCACAATTACAGATAAAGACAAAGCATGGCATAAACTATTCCAAGTTTATTCCATGTTTATAAGTAAGGGGGTTAGTGTCTCATATTATACAGGGCGAACGATATGAAGTATTACCAAATTCAAAAGGCTACGATTTTTTTTTGTTGTCCCAAATTATTCATTATTAAGTTTTTTTTTTGAAAAAGATATCAAATTTTTAAGATTACTTTATTTTAACTCGATATGACCACCTTCTGCTGTCTATGGCCTTCAGACGGTAGAAAAATGAGTTGCACGCTGCACGAATGTGATCCTACAGTATGCAATGGCAATTACGTACGATCGCTTTCTTCAATGCATCCATACTGGCATGTTTTCTTCTCCTCACCTTGCTCTCCACAATGGACCAGATAGAAAAGTCCATCGGGTTCGCGTTTGGGGAATTTGAAAGACATTGTGTGGACGAAATAAAATGTGGAACGCGTTGTTCAGCCATTCTTGGTTCACACGAGCCTTATGAGCCGGGGCCGAGTCTTGTTGTAATGTCCACGGTCTACTACCGAAATATTTGCGTGCCTAAGGCTCCAACGCAGCTTACAAAACATTTTCCCGATAGTAAGTCACATTTACTTTGACACCAGGCTCGATTTTGTGAATTTGGTAACACTTCATATCGTTCGCCCTGTAGACTATTTTTCAACGGAAAAATGGATAAATCCCCAGAGTTCAGCTGTAAACGAATTTGACGTAGACCGAGTATAATAATAAAAAGGTCTGACCATCCGGCCGGGGTAATTAATAATTGGGTTACAGATTAAACCGTACCAAAACGATAATACAGTACGTAACAATGTTCTGTCACACAATTTCATTAATGTCTTTAGTGACAAATAAGTTTATTGTTTTAAACATTTTTGGGATACGCTTTTGTTGCCTACTGTAAAAAAAAATGTAGGCCTTTTCTGCTTAGCACGACCAAAATAATGAGTTCCAACACGGTGGGTTGACAATAAGTATAGCGGAGATCCTGTCGCCACTTCCGACTCCATTATCAGTTCTGCTCTTAGATACCATAATATTGCATATTGTCATCGGGTTTAGTGGTCCAAATTTCAAACAAAAGGCTTAAAAAAATGATGTTTATTTAGTAAATAGGCCGCACGGGCAATTTTACACGTTAAAAATCTACCAGCGCTCGAGAGAGACCACTGCTGAGAAGAAACGCCGCAAGAAACTCAAGAAACACTCATGCATACTTACATACATGCATAAGAACAGTGCAAATTCAATAAAAGCTTTTAAAGAGAGCAGTGTTACAAGTTCCTCCATAACTCATCCATCCATCATCCATTCCATCTTAGTCCTCAGGGTTGGCAGTGCATTTGGAGTCTTGTGAATGCGAATGTCTATGGGTCACAGTTTCCACTTACCACCAGGTGGCCTGTGTGCTCGTTTGCCTTCCAATGCCATAAAAAAAAAGTATAAACTGTATATTATTATCTGTTTGTCTGTGTCATCGTAGTTCTCAAATGGATAGAATGAAGTCATCGATGAGTTAAACAGAATGATTTTTAGCTAGATTTCATGAAAAATAAACGGCCATTTAAGATATATCACCTGTGAAAGTAGGTATTGCGATAGTATCGGAGGTTTTTAATAGTTACGTTTGACATAGATAATGAACTTTAAGACACAGACCATTTTGAGCCTAAAAACTAAAATGAAATGTCATTTTAACTATTTCATTATACAAAAAGCTTTCGTAATTGACTGGATGATAGACAATGCACAGTCCGAAACGCTGGACCTAGACAATTTAAATTTCAAGATAATTATATTTCTTGGGTATCTTAGGGGTACATTAAATAAAGATTTATATTATTTTTAGTCATAATGTAAACGAGGTCATAATTACGATAAGAACGGATGTATTTAAACAATTTTTATTTTCTAAACCTAACTTTCCCTAACTTAGATACCTAGTCGGTTACTAAGTTCTGTTACTGAGATTAATTACAATTAAAAAAAAATTTTAAAGCAGTTTTGCATAAACCTGTATATTAATCAAAACTTTGATTTATATAGAATAATAATAAAAATAATGTATTCTAAACTATTGCAATTATTTGATGTACGAGCTTGAAGTATGAATACTTCAAGCTCGGGAATTCCCATTTCGGACGATAAAATCATAGTTAAAATCACGCACGACGATGATACTGATAACGGCCCCAACTTTTGTAAGAGTTCCTGTAGACAGTTTAAATTTGCGTGACATATTGAACAGACTTCTAGCTTTAAATTCTGATACGAATGTATTCAAAGCAACTAAAGATCCGCTTGGACACCGGTCAATCTTGATGACTCATTAAATCGACTTTAAGATTTCACATGATTTTGCAGAAATACGAAAACACACCAAATCTCTTGCTTCATAAGTTGGAATTAAGTCATGTTGAGAAATATAATTTTGGTCTCTAAGCATACACACAGATAGGATTTTTTATAATATTCTACAAAAAAAGTTCTTTGGTAAACAAAGACTAACTTTTAAGCGATTTCAAAAAATGAAATTTACAGAAAAGTCATGCGTAATTTCATCGATGCCGGCTGTGAATGTTAAAAGATCGTATCGGGAATTGCGGAAACTAAGAAAAATGATTAATTGTTTTTCAAAATGTATATTAATTAAGCTTTTAATTTTATACATATTGAAATTAAAAAATAAACATAAGTTAGTTTTATTTGCATCAACCTTAGTAACAGAACTTAGTAACCAACTAGGTAATTAACCAAATTCAGATTCCAGCGATAATAAACTTTTGACTTAATAATTACGTAAACAAAGATATTATGATAAAAACTATGGTCAATAACCAATCGGGATAAAAGATTTCCGTCCACAGCCTAAAAGCTATACTATATGTATATGCATATATTATTTTAGCTAATACTGCACAGCCATCCTCTAGTAAGCAATAACAGTACTTTCTACCCTTCTCCTCCACTGTTAAAAACTTGGGTGTCACGATAGACCAGACGTTGTCCTGGACAGCCCATGTTAATGATGTTAGCCGTAAACTCTTTGCTTTTGCATTCCTTGAGACGTCTACAAAACTTTCTGCCATTTAACACTAAGCTTACCCTTGCTCGTTCCTTATTACTTCCTCTTCTTGACTATGGAGACATAGCGTTTCTTGACCTCAGGGAGGAACTGCTTGACAAGCTTGAGCGTCTGCAAAACGTTTGTATAAGGTACATTTTTGGTTTGCGGAAGTTTGATCATATATCCCAGTACCGTGTGCAACTCAAATGGTTGCCCATCCGCCGTCGCAGGGACGTGCATATTCTGTCACTCCTTTTCAATGTACTTTTCACTCCTTCTTCTCCTTTGTACCTTTCCGAAAGGTTTAGTTTTTTGGGCGATGGTAGTGGACACCGCCTTCGGTCTAACGCTAACCTTTCCCTTGCCGTTCCATCCAACAAGACTCGTACCTATATGCTAAATCTTTCACGGTACACTGTCCAATTGTGGAATGAGCTTCCATCGTGCTTGAGGCAATCTAAATCTGTCGGTTCATTGAAGGAAAGCTTGGAGAAGTTGTGGCTAAATAAACAGGATGAGACTGAGTGTAGGTTTTAACTGCTGTTTACGTATGTGTGGTAGTATTATATTGTATATTATATTATTTCTATGTTTAGGTATGTATCTTATTAAGGAAGATATTTTATTTTCTTCCTATTTCTCTGTTGTTTCCTGAAATTTTGTTAATTTGTCTATTCTTCGGCATTGTCCTTGCTTCTTCTACCCCAAGGTTAACTGGAAGAGATCCCATATGGGATAAGTTCGCCTATGTACATTATTTATATTGATGCAAACATGTCTTGTAATTGTTTATGTGCAATAAAGAGTTTTACATACATACATACTTTGAAATTTTGATAATTATAAAAATATAATTTTGGCATCTAATCCTTATCGAGGAAATTAGAGAGAACCTAAGAGTAACGACGTATCACGCACAAAGTCATGAATGTTAAGTCGTATGGAAAAAGAGCGCATCTGTCAATAAACTTCAAATGCATAAGTTACTTAATCTTTAACCGCAAAGGGTTTGATGTCTTATTGATAGCAAGTTGGATATGCCCTTTTGACGTATGAGGGCATCAAAACCATGTGAATGTTCAGTGCCGAGAAGTGCCAAATTAAGCGACTTTAAGTCAAATTATAATTTAAATCATAATCGGTGGCGCTGAGAGAAATGAAGTTTTTACTACCAACAGACCAATTTTATATGCCGTTAAATTAATACCCGAGTTTATAATTGCGATTCGTTCTGATAATTGTATGAATATGATATTTGATATTCATTTTGAATTGAACGTGAAATACTTTGTACTTATGAATGTATTTCTCATGTTTTTGCATTTACTTAATTGAAAACTATTTGTGCGAGTCGGACTTGCGCTCGAAAGATTACGTACCGTCATCTATAAAAAATCTCGTTTGTTGTATGGAAGACCCCATTAAAAAAATATTATTTAAATTATATTATTTTATGTATTTGACCAGTGTTTGTTGCCAGTGATGACTTACAGATCCGAGACGTGGGCGCTAACGATGGGCCTCATAAGAAAGCTCAAGGTCACTCAGAGGGCTATGGAGAGGGCTATGCGCGGGGTTTCACTGCGTGATAGAATCAGAAATGATGATATCCGCAGGAGAACTAAGGTTACCGACATAGCCCGAAGAATAGCTAAACTGAAGTGGCAGTGGGCGGGGCACATCGCACGCAGGACTGATGGCCGATGGGTTCAGAAGGTTCTTGAGTGGCGTCCGCGGACCGGGAGACGAGCTGTAGGTAGGCCTCCAACAAGATGGAGTGACGACCTTGTAAGGATCGCGGGAAAGCGGTGGATGCGAAAAGCATAAGACCGGTGTGAGTGGAGAGCCTTGGGGGAGGCCTATGTCCAGCAGTGGACGTCTTTCGACTGACATGATGATTTGTTGTTGTTTTAGCGGCAACAGAAAGGAGGTGGGTTTTTAGGAGGTGGGAGGACCTTGTGCAGGGTCCGTCCGGGTTGGTACCACCATCTTATCCATTAACCTACCGCCAAGCAGCAGTGTTCGCATTGTTGTGTTCCGGTTTGGGGATAAGACAGCCGGTGAAATGACTAGCATAGAGGCATTCCATCTTCGGCCTCAGGGTTGGCAACGCATTTGCAGTCTTAGGATTGCGGTCTTGTGAATGCGAATGTCTATGGGTAACAGTTTCCACTTACCATCAGGTGGCCTGTGTGCTCGTTTGCCTTCCTATGATATAAAAAAAAAAAAAAAAAAAAAGAAATACAATATCTGTGAAAATTACAACTGTCTAGGTTCGTGGGATACAGCCTGGTGACAGATGAACAGACGGACAACAGAGAATTTAGTAATAGGGTTCCGTTTCTACCCTTTGGGTACGGAACCCTAAAAAGAAAGAATGCTAACTTAATGCACTTAAACGGAAAGCATTCTAATTTGACTCATTATTGTAATTCAGAAAATCGTTTTGTTTGTTTCGCTCTACCTTGAGTTTTATATACGACCTTGAGAAAAGCAATGAGTCAGAAAATCGATGACGGTAAAAATCTAAGTAGGTAGGTACTTAGTTTAAATTCAATTTACATACATACATAAACTCACGCCTTCATTCCCAGAGTGGGGTAGGCAGAGCTAAAGAATTACTAACAACTTTTAAAACTTGTTGATAATTCTGTAACCAAATTTGCACAAATATGCTAAGATGTTTACCAGCATATTAGTGCCAGGTTGCAAGCCCATCGCCTAACAGTACTACAAGCCTATATTCCCTTAGTCGCCTCTTACGACATCCACGGGAAGACATGGAGTGGCACTATTCTAACCCGGCAACCACACGGGCCCAATCAATTCAATTTAAACAACTTTAAATACTATAAGATTAGATAATGACCTCAATGCTAGCAACGGAAAACCAGCGTTGGTCACAGCCAGCTGAGTTAGAACTATTTCGTAACAATTACCACTGAATCGATTTTCTTTTTTTCTTCTTTTATGATATTTAGTGTGTTTTTTTGTAAATAAATGTTTTTTTTTCTTTTATTTAAACTTTGACAGTTAATGAATCGAAAAGTTCTTTAAGAAGGCTTCTCTCAAAAACGAACATAGAAGATTTATAAGTTATGGAGAGTTTGAGAATTTTTAATTAAGTATACGAATAGCGACCTGATATTTAAGTGTACAGCTTGTTCTAACTGTGGAACCCTGGTCCAGAACTATGTTCCAGTGATGTTATAAATCAAATCACTGCGGAATAATTCTATAGTGGGTTAGAGTAAATTTTAGGACGGACTTCTGCTTGAATTTATTGGTACTTGTAAATACCCTTATAATTAGGTGTGGGCCTAGTATAGTTGCGTTTATCGCTTGACATACGTGTCAAAAATTGACGGATGTTTTATCCACATTTTGTCACGCGATAAACGCAGCCATTATAAGGCCCTCCGCAGATTTTAATGCTTTGTCACATTAACGTCATATTTGAACTGCCACTAATCTGTCAAAGGCGTTAAAGCGACAAGGTTCAAAAGTGTGCCGCTATTTATAGCGCTGACCTTACCCGCTTCCCGCTTCGCGTATCACAGGGCGGCTACAGTCTCACAGCATAGCCAATTTGTTCGCCACCCGACTCGTCGCGATCGGGCGTGAGAATGACAACAACACTGACTCCCGGAGTTCCGTGTAGTGAAATTACTCAAGGATATTTGTAAATATACCGCGTTCCTGAGTTCAACTAGGGCCTCTACTCTAGGCGCTAAAAACCATCGTATTTGATCTAAATACGGTATTGTTTTTAACTCGGTCGCCATTACTGTCAAATACGTAAGAGCTGTCAAAACGTTGACAATACAGTAACAGGTCCCAAAGAGGTTTACCCTTGAAATATCGAAACTCATTTCATAGAAAGATTTACTTCGCCAAATTTTCATTTCATCGAAAGGCAGTTCCACGTGCAGGAGATTTATTTTTATCGTGGTCACAGGTCTCACCTAACCTAACCTACGTAATGAATGCTTAAGATAACCTGAAAACTATAAGGTTTCAGCAGAAATTTCGATCAAATGAAATTCGGTGATATGACACATTCGGTGAAATGTTTGTCGATATTTCAAGGGGATCCCGGTCAAAGTCGATATGGCTTTACCGCCTAGAATCTAGGTTCAGGGAGACCAACGAGGAAATAAAGGATTCTTCTCTGAAAGCGGAGTTGAGCTGAAGTTCCTAGTATTAATAAGACAAACGCAAAAAAGTCTGTACTTACTTCCTATTGAAGTCAGCGTTACCCTTTTTGCATAAATTCACTTCTACGAGAAAAACTCCAACCACGTGCGAAGAGTTAAGACCGAGAAAAAAACATTTTTTATTTGTTGATATTATAAGAGCAACAGAATTACACAATTGGCGAAAATCAACTATATACCAGTCACGGTTGATGACATACAGCAGGCTGACCAATAGGCAGATAAACGAACAGCGCTGGCTTAGTACATACATAGGGTCTTATGAAACCCCAAAAATTATGAAACACCAGTTACAAATGAGCTAATATGTAAACAAAAAAAGTACTGATGAGTAATTAATTTAAATACCTACTCAATTTATATTTAACGGATACTAAGGGAATAAAGGCTTGTAGTACTGTTAGGCGATGGGCTTGCTACCTGTCACTAATATACACTGTTAAACATCTTAGCCTAATTGTGCAAATTGTGGTTACAGAGTTGTCAACAAGTTTTTGGAGTTGTTGGTAATTCTGTAGCTCTGCCTACCCCACTCTGGGAATGAAGGCGTGAAGGTATGTATGTATGTGTGTATGTATTTTGAACAATTTTATTATGCATTCTGAGTGCTATCCTAAAAGATAGAAGCCACCCCCTCGTTTGATCTGCTTAATGGCTATTAACGTATTAAAGAGCTATTAACACTGAATTAACTCCTTAAAATGTGTAATTTGATTAATTTAATTTCCTAGGTTTGCAAAAATCAACATTTGATAGTGCCATAATCAGCTGGGTAGTGCAAATCAAAAAACCACACCTCTTACCTTTATTTTTGAAACGTGCTACGCTTTTAAAATACTTTTCCCATCTTTTACTGCTTTACCTGGAGGTAATATTATTCTGTCACACCGTTCGCGACGTTTTTATCTAAGTTTTACTACGTGAACAAAACTAGAATAAAGCCATAAAAAGAGACGTCGTTTCGTAATCTGTCTACTGAACCAGGTGCTTCTTATCTGGCAAATAAATCCTATTTTGATTAATATAATACTAAGGGATGCCTGCGACTTCTCACACGTAGAATTAATTTCGTTGTAGTAGAAGTCATTTTATTTCATATTGGAAATTACATTATTATATGTCGCACTGTTATAATGAATTCACAATAAAATCGATAGTGTAGAATACATTCATACATACATTAAATCACGCCTGTTCCCCAGAGGAGTAGGCAGAGACAACTTCTTTCCACTTTCATACATCGAGTCATGCACGCACGTCGGTTTCGGGTTAAGATTCGGCCCTTTTCCAGTATTTCTCCGGTTTGATTAAAAAAAGTACGCCTCAGGCGGCCCCTTCCGACCCTTCCACTCACTTTCGATCTGTATATCTCTTTCGTCAATCTTCTTTCATCCATCCTTTCCAAATGACCAAACCATCGAAGCATGCCCTTTTCAATCTTAGTCACTACATCTTCTTTTACTGCACATTTATCTCTGATTTTTTCAGAATAAAAATTTTCAATTATTGTAGTATATAATAAAGTTAAATCAAATAACGCCAATAATGAAGCAAAATAAAAACAGTGGAAAAAAACAAAATGAATATAGCTCAAATGAATGAGTCATTCATTCAACCAGTCAGTTACTCGCTGCTTGCGGTATAAAGGCCCCTATGACCTTTCTCGGAATTTAAGCTTAGTACCCATATCAAATTTCATGGAAATCGGTTCAGCGGTTTAGCCGTAAAATCATGAAAAACAAACAAATACATACATACATACATAAACTCACGCCTTCATTCCCAGAGTGGGGTAGGCAGAGCTAAAGAATTACCAACAAGTCTTAAAACTAAACAAATTTCTTTCACATTAATAATTGGGATAGACCAAAAAAAAACAACTCACAGTTCTTACATTGTAATTCGAAAGAATATGTAATTTTAACAGACCGATAGAGTTCCCATAGTTTTGTTTTAATATCTTTATTTATTTAGTAGACATTTTAAAGAAGACTTGATTATTTCAAATTTAGGTTGTCATTTTCTTATAAATTACAACAATTACATGATATCTAATGATAACAAGTGATTGTAATAGTGTATTTAAAACATACTATTTCAAGCAGTTTGCGCCTGACTGTTAGGAGGGCTTCAAGCCGAAAGAAAGTCTAACAAAGGTCAAATATATTTTGTCGAAATCTACAATATGCGAAATAGATAAACGTTTCAAAATAATCATAATGCGGAACGGCTTTAAACCCCTATTCCTCGAAATGGTTTTCGAATTAGAGTAATTGGGATTGTTCATATTTTTACAGTTACTCTAATTCGAAAACCATTTCGAGGAATAAGGTTTTAAAGCCGTTCTGCATTATTAAGTTTATGAAATATTTATTTATTTCGGATATTTTGTCAAAAGTGTATTTACCCGTGTGGTTGCCAGGTTAGAATTGTGCCACTCCATGTCTTCCCGTGGATGTCGTAAGAGGCGACTAAGGGAATAAGGGCTTGTAGTACTGTTAGGCGATGGGCTTGCAACCTGTCACTAATGCGCTGTTAAACACCTTAGCCTAATTATGCAAAATGTGGTTACAGAATTATCAACAAGGTTTTAGACTTGCTGATAATTCCGTAGCTCTGCCTACCCCACTTTGGGAATGAAGGCGTGAGTTTATGTATGTATGTATGTATATTTGACCTTTGTTTGAATTTCGTTTTCGGCTTGAAGCCCTCCTAGGTGTATCTTACGGGTTAGGCGAAAACCACTTGAAATAGTATGTTATAATACACTATTAAAAAAACTTTTTATCATTAGATATCATTGGTTTGTTGTAATTTATTTGAAAATGCCATCCCAGATTGAAAATAATCATATCATCCATAAAATTACTGCAAAATAAATAAAGTTATTAAAACGAAACTATTGGGTCAAATACAAAATTAAGGAAATAGGTCTCTTAAAATTACTTATTCTTTCGAATTAGAATGTAAAAACCGTGAGGTATATTTTTTGGTCTATCCCAATTGTAAAAATATGAACAATCCGAATTATTAAGTTTGTAATGCTAATGTAATAGAAGAATTGCTGTTCTTAACCATTTTGGTGTCGTAGCTAGCCGTAACATGTGACCCTACCTACAAAGCAAACGATCCCGAGTTTGATTTCCGGCCATGGCAAATATTTGTGTGCTGAGCGTATTAGGTCCCTGAGTCATGGTTTATACCATCTCGCTTTGATGTCATTGTTGATTTTACGAGAGCTCGTATTATCAAATAAGAACTGTTAAAATGACAACAATATAAGTATGTATGTATGTAATCACTTTAGTGTGTTAAAAAACAAAGCTAAATACAATCGTTACTGTAAATAAAAGATAAGCAATATAGGTTAATATAATGCGGAATAAAAGGGCCGTCTCTCTCTCTCTCTCTCTCTCTCTCTTTCTCTCTCTCTCTCTCTCTCTTTCTCTCTCTCGTCTTCAACCTGTCACCACCCAATGCTGAGTGAAGGTCTCTACTAATGCACGCCATCTCTTTCGATCTTGAGGTTTCCTCATCCAGTCTCTCCCTCCCCTATCTTAACGAGATCGCCAGTCTATCTCATTGGTTGCCTCCCATTATTTCGGCCGGTACGAGGTCTCCACTCGAGCACTCTTGTACCCCACCTGTCATCCGGAGCACGACCTATATGGCCCACCTCCACTTCCTCTGAGCTACGGTCAAAGCAATCAGGGGACAATGTCACACCAATTGACCCAGTCCCAAAGTAAGCTCTAGGCTTGTACTATGGGTACGACAACGAATAAATGCATTGTAAAAATCCATGACTCAGAAACAATAATCATGCTTATCACACAAATATCTGCCCTTCCCGGGATTTAAACCCATGACCGCTAGCTTTGTAGGCAGGGTCACTACCAACTAGGCCAGCGCGTCGTCGTCTGCATTTCTAACGGTCGAGAAGAGAAATGCCTAGTATCCGAAATAATCCGAAACGCGAATGCGAAAGTTATCCTTGTGTATTTTCTTCGACCTGTCACTAATATGCTGGTAAACATCTTAGCCTATTTGTGCAAATTGTGGTTACTGAATTATCAACAACTTTTTAAGTTGTAATTCTGTAGCTCTGCCTAGCTCACTCTGGGATTACAGGCGTGAAGGTTATGTGTATATTTTCTTCGACTGGCGAGGTGGTTAATGCGTTTGGCGTGCATGATAAAAATACATTCTGGGATCAATCAAATTTTTGTCGTGCACATAAACTTTGGGATCTGGAATTTAATTATCTTGTTTATCATTCTTTCGCTGGGCTCGTCGGCGGTTTGTTTTTAGCGGAGTTTAGATTAAATTCTGTCAAGTTGTTTGGTTTATAGGGGTTTCGAACAACTGTTCTTGTAATTATTATTGTGTGGTAACATCTTGTTTGATACAAATTGTAACGATCATTTACAAAGTAACTTTTAAAGTTGACTTTCATTGTACTGTTTTAAACGTGACAGGGTTTTGTCCAGATCGCTAGCACCATGCATATCCTAAAACTTTTTTTTTTTATAACATGGGTAGGAAAACGAGCACACAGGCCACCTGATGGTAAGTGGAAACTGTGACCCATAGATATTCGCATTCACAGAACTGCAAATGCGTTGCCAACCCTGAGGACTAAGATGGAATGCCTCTATGCTAGTCATTTCACCGGCTGTCTTTTCCCCAAACCGGAACACAACGATGCGAACACTGCTGCTTGGCGGTAGGTTAATGGATAAGATGGTGGTACCAACCCGGACGGATCCTGCACAAGGTCCTCCCACAAGTAAAGCTCCTACAAAGCAGCAGTTTTCGTATTGGTGTTCCGGTGTGGAGATAAGGCAATTGGTGAAATAACTAGCATAAAGGGATTCCGTCTTAGTTCTTAGGGTTGGCAACTCATTTGCTGTCTTAGGATTGCTGTCTTAAGATTCATCTTATGCATGCAGATCCCACTTGCCATTAGGTGGCCGGTGTGTTACTTTGCCTTCTCTATAACTTTAAATAAGAAGTCTGAACCATATTTCTTTTATGTTTTATTGTTTTTGGTTTATTACAAACTGATTTAACTAGGATAGTTCTAAGCAAGTATTGATAAAAAAGAATAGGCGGTTTAAGATATCTATTGCCTAACACACTCGCAATCGCAATCGACTTCAAAGTGGAACAAAGTGGTCGACTGGTAGAGAATACCATTAGGCATTAGGTCCGTCAATTGTACTTATTTCTGTGCAATAAAG
This sequence comes from Acleris emargana, assembly GCA_927399475.2. Lineage (NCBI taxonomy): Eukaryota > Metazoa > Arthropoda > Insecta > Lepidoptera > Tortricidae > Acleris > Acleris emargana. Next base: position 3,917,731 of record OV656849.1, read on the forward strand.
ATAAATCAAATAAATAAACTAATGTGTCCATCCCGTGTGGTTGCCGGTTTAGAATAGTGCCACTCCATGTCTTCCCGTGGATGTCGTAAGAGGCGACTAAGGGAATAAAGGCTTGTAGTGCTGTTAGGCGATGGGCTTGCAACCTGTCACTAATACACGGGTAAACATCATAGCACACTTGTGCAAATTGTGGTTACAGAATTATCAATAAGTTTTTAAAATTGTTGGTAATTCTTTAACTCTGCCTCCCACTCTGGGAATGAAGGCGCGAGTTTATGTATGTTTTTATTTTGAATGCAGACTCGCATTAGGCAATAAGCCTGCTGCTTTGAAAATGAGGATCACAATTTCGTTAGAGTATTTTTACCAATTTAAAAAAAACGCTAATTTAATTAAAGCGACAAGATACTAACATGATTGATGTCACCAATACAAGCACAAGAAACTGTCTACGAATATCGAGTAATAAGTACGCACGCTAAACTGGGCCTTTATTCCCGGCGGTTATGACGATATCGTCTTTGACCTGTAATATATTATTTTTTTTCCTCCATAATTGGTCCTCATGTTTGAAACTCAACTATTTGCTTTACACTTTGTCTTTGAATTACCAAATTACATGTGTGTATTAAATTGAAACTCAAACAGCCCAGTAGTTTCAGAGTAAATTATTTTGGCTGTGACAGACAGAAAGGGTTTCGTTTTTCCGTTTCGAGGTACGAAACTCGAAAAAGTAATTTTAATTAAGTTTGGTTAGTGCAATATACTTTTAATTCAAAATGCGTGTTCTTCAACACACAACTTCCTAATTCCAACGAAAAAACGAGTTTATTGCCCCACTTCTAAATTAAAACGATGTGTCACTGTCATATGATAGGATTAATTACGGGCGCCATGTTTTGGTGGCGTGAGATGCAATAGAACTTTCTGGTAAAATGGATAGTTTGTTTCCCTTAATGTAGTTTGAAAATTTACTAGTTGCCTGTAATATTCCCTTTTAAACATTTTTTATTTCAAAAAAAGTATTTTATTTTCGTTTCCGGGGTTCAAGCTTATTTAGTGGTTTAGCTGTGATATCGTAATACACAAATAGATTTACTTTCGCATAATAAGTATTATAAGAAAAAATATTATATTTTGTAACAACATTCGATTTTATTATAATTTACAATTGAACCATGCCCACATCCTATCAATAATTATTAATATAATGCAAAGAAAAGGCTAGACGGATTTTGATGAAATTTAAAATGGAGATAGCTTGTATTGGGATTACACATACGCTACTTTTCATCCCTGAGGGAAAAACGATAATCGAAATTTACGCGGACTAAGTCGCGGGTAGAAGCTAGTCGTAACTATAACCTCACCCTTTAACATTCCACAAGCAACAGATTTCGCATTGCTGTTTTTCAGAATTTGGGAACGCAATTGTAATCTTGTCAAAGCTCCCATACTAGCTCCCTATTTCCTCATCTTGATAACGACACGGTGACAGGTGGCAATTCGATATACAATGCAAAGTTAACACGCTGCTGATACATCATGAGGCTTGATATAAGCTGCGTAATGTACAAAAGTTCTTTTTAAAAATCGACTAAACAATCTTTCGGATATTCTGGGCATTTTTACTAAAACGTGCATGTACCCCGATTACCTACATACATAAATACCTTCACGCCTTTACAGTGGGTTAGGCAGAGCTACAGAATTACCAACAACTCGAAAAAAATGTGGATAATTCTGTGACTACAGTTTGCCAAATTAGGATAAGATGTTTAGCAGCGTAGTACAGCGTAGTGACAGGTTGCAAGCCCATCGCCTAACAGTACTACAAGCCATATTCCCTTAGACGCCTCTTACGACATCCACGGGATGACATGGAGTGGCACAAAACTAATAAAGTTCCTTGATTGTTTTAGAGATCGTTGATTCTTACACGTTTAAGGGAAAATTACCTTTTACCAATTATACTAAATTATGTTTTCTACGATGCCAAAATTCGTCAAAACAATATTATAAGTAGGTACTCAATTATACTATACCAAATACGTTTATGACGATAAAAACTACGACAAGCACACGGCCACCGTGTGCGCGATTGCGTTCTCCTATATATATTTTTCTATTACAATGATTATAATTGATATAATTATGTATATTATATCTACATTTAACTGTGTAAAACATACTTGAGTGTTTTATTCATAGAATTATTATTTTAGCACGCAATTGAATGTTCCAAGTGTCATTGTGACTTAGAACAATTCTCATTGTAACACTCTTAGTTAACACAGTTGTGTTATCATCGGATGGTACGTTAGGTTATTAATGTTTATTTCTATTAATAGAACAGGGGTATGATTCTCTTAAGCGCATCTCTCGTTCACTCGACGCTGCTGCTCATATTAACCGGGGAGTTTATGTAGTCCCGTTGGAGCGTACAAAACACATTTTAGCGCATTCTTAAGGCAGCCTTTTAGGGTCGGTCGATCGACAGACGACTCACTTCATGGATCATCATTGAATTTTAACGGAATTCACGTTTGTCTAAAGTTGCAATCAGTAGAACTTGAGTCGCTTTACTTCAAACTCGAATATTTCCTTGAAATTTAGTATACGAATTTAAAACTTAACTTGTTTGAAAAAAGAAACCGAAGACGAATTCCGTTGTCTTTTTTAATTGATTTATCAGAGTTTAAGGTAAAGCGACTCACTTGTGAACGATGTAAACGAAGCGCCATATTGATATTATCTATGGTTTGATGAGTTTACTAGTGATGGAAAAAAATATTTTTAATCAGAATCACTAAAAATTAATTATGAATTTCGGTATACAATCCGTACCGCTGGCAATATTGCCGTCTCAGCTTTTCATGTTGTTTTCTTCATTTGTGACATGAGCCACACATTTTGTCCATTGCTCAGCCCCGAAATTAAAATCTTTTAAACACACTACTTCTCGTTATATTCTTAATTTGGCCATCATAATAGACAATTAATTGTAGACTTGAAACGAAACAAATACGTCATCAGAATAACCTCAACTGCAAAATAACGTCAAAGTTTTACTAAAATATCGATTTTTGAGTGATATTATATTGTTCAATAAGGATTTGAATAAATAATCGTGAAATAGCATAATAATATGGGTTTAGTAATGATGGAGAGCTGGTGTAAAAATTTACGATGACATGTTACCTAAAACGTTTGCTTACATTGTTTACAAGTTCTTTTAATGGCGATCTTAGTGGTCGGTCGATCGAATTGGCGGGTGATAGAGTCACTGATTATAAAATGACGTTTACAAGAGGGCTGAGATTCATCCTCATCGTCATGTCAGCCGAAATACGTCCACTGCTGGACATAGGCCTCCCCCAAGGCTCTCCACTCAGACCGGTCTTGTGCTTTTCGCATTCACTGCTTTCCCGCGATCCTTACAAGGTCGTCACTCCATCTTGTTGGAGGCCTACCCACAGCTCGTGTCCCTGTCCGCGGACGCCACTCAAGAACCCTCTTACCCCGTCGGCCATCAGTCCTGCGTGCGATGTGCCCCGCCCACTGCCACTTCAGTTTAGCTATTCTTCACTGCTGGGCTGAGACTATAACACGGAAAAACCGTATTGGTTTTGACTTGCTTCCGTATTGTCAAAGTTTGCATAGCTCTCATTTATTTGACGTTTATGGCGGCCGAGATATAAACAATACCTTAACAGGTCAAAGATAATATGGTTATTATTGAGTTCAATAGAGGCTCAGTGACCCTGAAGATGCAATGCGAGAACGTTATCGCTATCGAAAATGTATTTTTTTGACGTAAGCAGTAGTTTAGTACTTTTAAGCCATATACCTATGCCCAGAAGTATCGCTAGTCGTTCTGTCTTTTTTTTGCATTTCAGACACAACTAAAGAGCAATAGGAATGAACCATGAATTTGCGTTTTTCCGAACAACACCCGTCCCATTCAGTTTGAATCGTCGTTAAATGCTAGACTTACTGCATCGACATCTATCCTTCTGTGTAAAAAGGGCATATGTGTATATCAATAACTGAAGGATATTAAACCGTCTAACGTCATACGTAAGGTTGCTTATTTAAACCGATTTATGTGGCAAATGTGCTTTCTTTGTTGAGAAGGTCAGTCGTAAAGAAAAGCCAATATACACAGCGGCAGTTGACATTCAGTGTTGTGGCTAGTCAAATATTTTGTTTTTTCCACCCACTGTTTTGCACGCAAAATGTTTGTGGCTCAGCTTAGATTAAAATAAACCGTTTTTTCTCAATCATGCACTGAAATATTGGCGTTATGTTAGTTATTTTAGGGTTGAAAGTATCACGTTTCGGGCGGAACAACTCGAGAGAGCTGTAAAGGAATTTTATACAAAATTGAAGGCCTAGGCCGGGAAGTTTTTATTGTTTTATTTAATACTTTTTTGTTAACATAGTGGCTGTGTTTATGAACAGGCCAAATAACAATTATTATTTTTTGTGAGTGGCTGAATTTTTATGGGACCGAAAATATCCGCGTTAATGCGTATTACACGCATGTTTTTGAGTGATGTTTTTTTTAAATTTCATTGCATATGTTTCAGAAAAGCACTATACATAACTCGCCGTAAAAAGGGATTGCCTACCTCGTAACCGTCTATATCACTCGGCCGGCAACCCCCTACATCCCGGCGTCTGTAATGTGCTATTACTTTAAACTTTTAAAGGAGCACACAGGGCACTTGATGGTCAGTGGGATCAATGACCCATACATATTTTAATTCTCAAGACAGCAATCCTAAGACTAGCGTCACATAACGTCCACAGATTCCTCTGTCGGCGATGGTGAACCTAGTCATAATGGTAAAAAAGGAACCCTTATGGTGAGACTTTGGTGTCTGTCTATCTGTCTGTCTGTTTATCACAGCAGTTTTTCTCAGAAACTATCATCATCATCATCATCAGACTATATTAGTCCACTGCTGGACATAGGCCTCTCCCATTGCACGCCAACGAGCACGATTCGTGGCCACTCTCATCCAGCTCTTGCCAGCCACCCTGCTATAAACTATAGAAGCTATCAATTTTAAATTTGGCATAGTTGTGTAACTAAATTGTCCGCATCTGTTTTAAGTTTAAAAAAATTTGAAATGTATTTTTTCAATATTTGAAAACGAATCTAGAATATGGGGTTTCAAAAATTAAAGTGATAGGATTGTAGCCAGGGAATGCAATTAAACCGGTTATTGGCCGTTTTTGTACGAAAATAACCGGTTATAACCGGTTATAACCGGTTATAACCGGTTATAGGAGGTTATAGGCGGTTATTTGCATTCCCTAATTGTAGCTAACGGGGTGTCATATAAAAGGCCTCAGTTGGCACATTTTAAATCAACTTTTTTTATAATTTTCTGAAAAATCTTTATTTAAAGATGTAATTACTTAGGTATATTTTACGCAAAAAATAAAATGAAGTTGTTCAACTTTACAGTTTTAGAAAAAATATACATAAAAATTACTAAATTAGTTTAGTCAAAATGGACTTTATATACATTGCTAATAAAGTTCATAACAAAACGAATATTTTCTTGTGCGTTTTCCATCTATAATATCTTAAATACAGAATCGTCGGTGCGCAACTCCGACTCGCATTTAACCGGTTTTTATTGGTTTTAAATCCGCCGTGATAAAACATAATTAGGAAAAAAACCATTACGGTTCAAAACGTTCAGCTTATTAAATTTAGGACTCCAAATGCGTCGCCAACTATGCTAGTAATTTCACCGGTTTTAGTATCCTTACACTGAATCACGAAAGTTCGGACACTGCTGCTTGGCGGTAGGATAAAGGATAAGACAGTGGTAGCGACCTAGAATAGAAGTACCGCGCACAAGGTCCTATCACCCCACCAAAAGGTGCAACTCCTCATGAGATAAAAATATAGCTCAGAAACCTAGTTAATTTATCAACCAGTTCCTCAGAAATGCCATAAATTTCGAATAAATCATTTTCATTTCGATTCCGCTCGAACAGAATCGATATTATTTCCGTTCTTATCAAGGAGCAAAATAAATCTGTTCTAACCGAAGTAACAGTTAATTTCGCTCGCAAATTTGTTCGCACCGCCACCGTTTCCTCGTTTTTCCTACCGTATAAACTAGATTTTGCCGTGTGGTTGCCGGGTTAGAATAGTGCCACTCCATGTATTCCCGTGGATGTCGTAAGAGGCGACTAAGGGAATAAAGGCTTGTAGTACTGTTAGGCGATGGGCTTCAGTAGCGAAGCGTCCATACAACCCGATTCCCAGCGGCTTCCCTAAAAATTCCTATGCATAGAGTAGGTACCTACTAGGTATACAAACAACAAAACGTAAAACCGAAAGTAACCCGGTGTACTATAGCTTTACCTTGCTTCATAATACGATGAATGAACACGCACTAACGCCGCAATTCAAATTTATTTATTTACCAAGCCGAAATCTATCACTCGCTCGCACCCATTCACTAACCTATATTACTAGAAAGAAACAAGAACAATATTTTCGTATACACGCACACATGCTCAGTTACCTTTCACTACGCGCGCTCGAACTTACACCCACAATTAAAACCGCCATACAAGCCGGTGACTCGGCGCCGGACCTCACTAACAAATTCAAACCAAATGGTATAAAATTATAGCGCTACATTAGCTTTAAACTCGCACACAGACACAGCGGCACCTGTGTGAGCACGCAAGAGGGAGAAGCACGCAAGTCCGGCCAGCGAACTACGGCTTATTGCATCCAATTTTGAACTTAAAGTGCATGCGTTAACTTTCTTTTCCCAAGGACACTCAACTCAACTCAACCGTCTCTCTCCCCCCTGGCCTCACGACCTTCAACTACTTTTTTCATTACGCCATTACTTTCGCGTCCTCGCGCTAAAATACGCGGTGTTTTGTTTTGATTTATAGTTAAATTTGTGTTATTACTTAACTTATTGTGTTTTATGAGACTCAACTAGTGAAATTTAGCTTGTTTAGTGTTCTGTGAATGTTTTTCTGTTTGGATTGTGTTATTTGCAGATTCGTGGCGACAACGGAGGTTTGTTTATATTTCGTTAAGTACCTAAATATTGTTATTTTTGCTTCGATCTATTTAGGTTATATTTGTGGTTTGGTTGTTACATATTTTTGCCTGTACTCAAAGTACAAATGGCCGCATTGGTGCAAATTGAGTGTTGTCTTACAGATTACCTACTTAATGAACAAACATGTTTTTCAAAGTTATCCTTTGGAAATAAGAAACATGTCATTAAGTTAGGACGCGCTCACCCAGACATAAAAATTGATTATAGGCGTAGAGATGGATTCTTCAAACATTTCCACAGCGAATTACAAATACAATTGGCTGACTGGCAGCTGCAAATTAAACAAATTATTTTGCTATTCATCTTTGCTGTTTTCCGATTCTAGCAGTGTTTGGAATCGAACAGGTTTTGCAGATATTCACAATTTATATAATTCAGTTAGGGGACGCAGGACTTAAAAAAATTTCGCCAAAATTGTATCATTATGACACCTAATTTAAATGATTTTATCGTATAGAACACGTTAAAATAAGCATGTTTTACTTGAAAAACTTTTCTCTAAAATCAAAATTGGCTGAGTTATAGGGGTTCAAATGTTGGTCATTTTCAAGGCGTCAGGGACTGTATTAATATAAGGTCTATTTATGATGATTTAATTGTTTAATTATGTCAATATAAGGTCTATTTATGATGATTTAATTGTTTAGAATATACTAAAACAAGCATATTTTTTTAAACAAACTTTTCTCTAAAATCAATTATTACTGAAACATTACGGTTTGAATTAAAGTAGGTATGTAAAAAAAATAGGTTATGTTAGGTTAGTTTTTATATATTCCAGATATAGAAATAGGGAAATAAATTTGTATTTTTTCTAAGATTCAATCATAATAAGCACGAAAAAGGCAAGAAAAAAAAACTTATTCTATTTTCTATATTTTATTTTCTATAAGTAATTCAGCTAGAAAACATGCTCAAAGCGAGAAACATATACGGAGTTGTATATTATTACATGAGTTTGGTAACAGTAGAATTTAAACTTTTTTTGGTAATAATTTTGAGGCCCACAATCGTAAAGTGGAACGTAATCGAAATTTATTGAAACGTTTAATTGATACGGTCGTACTACTTGGAAAGCAAGAATTGCCTTTCCGCGCACTTTTAACGCACGCGACACTTCAGCACTGCTTTTTGAGAACTAGAAAGACGACATCCATTTTTTAAGGTATGTTTTTTTTATGTCACGGAAGGGGCAAACAAGCACACACGCCATACACCTTTTTTTTGCTCCGGCTTGCCTATTTATTTACGTGACGCTTCGCCACTGATGGGCTTGCCACCTGTCACTAATATGCTGGGAAACATCTTAGCCTGCTTGTGCAAAATGTGGTTACAGAATTATCAAGAAGTTTTAAGACTTGTTGGTAATTCTTTAGCTCTGCCTACTCCACTCTGGGAATGAGGGCGTTAGTTTGTGTATGTATAAACTAGATCTTTAGTTGCAGTTTTACTTGCTCAGCTCGAAGTCGAGCCAGCTTTATAATTTTATTCGTGACGCCATTCAACTGCAGGAAAAATTTAAATCCAAAAATACCAGGTTAATCTCAGCGATCATATCGCTCGCAAATCGATTTCTCTCCGAGCAACTGTTAACGAAAACCCTAGTTAAGAACCATTATTAACCGGCATTCTTTGAACTGGTCCCAAGCCCTGGGGACCGATTTTTGAGATTCGAGTGTTCGATTTCAAAAACGAGCGGTAGAAAATATTCGAAGGCGAAAATCTTTCACTTTTTATTTTCGAATGGTCCCAAATTCCATATTTTTGAAATTTTCACTCTAAACTAAGGGATTGTCTAAATAGTATTGTTAAGTTAGAACTTGTTTCATTATACGCAGAAAGATTATGTTTTACGGGTTTTTATTATTCATATTTTAATTGCGAATAAATGTGTGAAGCTAACAAAAGATGAAATCATAATTCATAACAAGCAATATTTTATTGCGAATAAGATTTTTTTACGCTTATTTTAAAAATTCTAGACTGGTTGTGGATGTCTTGTGGATATCTATGGCATTGTGCTTGGTTTTTTTATTCTTCGTGTACTTCCCGGCATACATACCCAACAGGTTTGAAAGATGTCAAATGATAGGTTCTTTCTATTGATAGAATTCAAAACGAATGCCACGGACCACTCGTGTTCATATTTTCTATCACTCGCACGTCAAAAATACCATTTCATTGTTTTTTGTCACTTTCGAGCGCTCAAAAGTCAAAAATCAGCCCCCTGGTTGACTCGATAGACGAAGTCCTAAATTGGATTGCATTTATACTTTAAGCAAACTCAGAGTTGTTTCATTAACGTTGAAACGCTTTGCTCATATCATATTGCGACTTCACTGTATAGATTGCCAGCAGCTCTCTTTAGTGTTAGAATTCGGCTCCCAACGGAGTCAACAGGATTCTTCGGATCAACGAGGAATTTCGAGACAATTAATAGTTTAACAACACATGTAATGTGCACTTGGCTTAACTATAATTGCTGTGTGAGTTTTAAAATAGCTCTGATGCAATTGGGATCTAAGGATTAATTGGTCATGTAACATTATGAAATATTTTTACTTATCTACACTAGTATAACACTGATTAAATCTATTCGTTTACTTTGTTTAAAGATTCATAAAGCGAAGGCCACAAGCATTCTAAACGAGGCATACGGTTTTTTTTTCTGTGTGCAATATTTTAGTACGTATTTATTGATAGAGCATTAGGTTCGTTTTAATCCTATATGTAAAAAAATACCTGTGTTATTTTATGAAAAATAATCTACTTACTCCATCAATTCAGTCCTTACGCTACGTTGGATCAGAGTCCGTTTTTTTTTAATATTTAATTTTAGAGTAGGTAGTACTCAAAAACCCATTTTAAAATAAAAAAGAAGCAATTTTTTAAACAATCGGGCTTTTTTCAAATTTGGAATCTTTGAACAATTTTCGTTACCAGACATGTTACTAGATGTTAAATCCGCAATTTGACTTTTTAAATCAACCTTTTGACACTTTTTTGGTCGAAATAGGGTCATCCGTTCAACCTTTTAAAATGGGTGTGTAATGTTTCACATAAAAACAAATGTTCTAATGATCATTTTACAATTGACTTAAAATTCATAATAACAAGAAAATTATAGTTATACTAAATTAGTGTTATCTTATTCGATCGTATGCCAGGTAAAATTATTCGATAATTTTATGGTACGCGTTCATTATGCTTTTAGAGATTAGTTCAATAAAATTATACAAAATGTTTTTATACTGATTGAAGAACACCCCTTCTAAATACTTAATATAAGTTGAAATATAACGCTTCTATAAAAGTTTCACAGCATTCAGGCGCAGATGACCAATAAATACTAAGAGATTGAGACAATTCTGTATAATTTCCCCTGCAATAAGTTATAACACTTGTCCTTACGCACTATTTGTTCAAATTATCGTTTGTCCTAAACTGGTTTTAAACAGTCAGACTTTTTTAAGTTTTCCAAAAATACCTGCGATTTGGCTTAAGTACTTTACCTAGCCTTACCTAAATTATGGTTGTATTATAAAACATTCAATAATTCAGACTTAAGGATAAACAAAAATTCGGACAAACGATGCATTATGTCAAATGACGATTAGGGATTCCATAGCGGAACTCCTAAAACACTATAATTATATAAAGCCAATAAATAAATACTTACCCGGTGAACTGGCTTTTTTGAGTTCGCCATACCGCGCGAAGACGAAATATAGCACCATAAGGATTAGCTGGAATATCAGCAGTGGCGCGTACTTCGCTTTGTTGAGTAACATTTTCGTAGAGTACCTGAGAACAACATATTTTTTAAGGTTTAATCATCAATTTTTCCAAAAAAAAAGTTCACTGCTGGACTTAAATTTGTAACACCCGTTTTTTTTATAAGCTTTTTCATATAGCAATACTACCGCTGGTGGGCTTCTGCACCAAAATCGAGGAACGAATACACCTAGTGTTGTCCTTTTCTCTCGCTTTGGTTATGAATGGAGTGAGACGGAGCCTTTCAATAATTCGGTCAAGCGTGAGCGTGCGTTACGTTTCACTGCGCCTGCGCTTCGACCTATGGACTAAGGCTCGGATCCTTCGATACTTTTCGGCATGTCAAGTTACATTGTTTCAGGATTCATGGAATATCTTTAGAATAATCTTTGGAGTGTTTAAGATTGGTTTTGATTTCTAAATTGTTAAAACAGTGTACGAGCGTTGCCAGCGTTTAAAAGTGAAAAGAGTCTGGCGTCCATAGTGACGTAGAAGATTAGCCACATCATCTATGTTCGCTCTATGCTCTCTGATTCGGATTTGGCTTGAGGAAGAGGCAGCATTGCCTCGTCGTATTATTTTAATATCCTTTACAAATGGACAATTAGCGGTGAGTTGCGGTGTTTATTCGATGTTTCTTTCCATCGTGCCCAAGTGGGATTTGTTTTTATGTCCATTTACATTTTGTTTCAGGCAAATTATACGATGACAATTTGATGCATCGTGGCAGTACTTATTCATGTCTGCATGCTATTAAACAAATGGGCAACAAACGACGATAATTATATGAATAAACCGTAAGTAATTCTCGCGTCCCACCATGTTAAAGGTGTGTTTTTACTTTACTTGTCGATTCACGTAAACTATTTTGTTATAGCTCAATGCAGTCTACCTAATCCCAAGCGCTGACTCCTGCCTTGTAAAACAGGGTCATCAGGCTATATACGTGCCTGATTAAGGTGAGTATCGGGAGAGGCCACGTTGATGTCGGCAAGCACCACTCATAACCTATTTCTAATAAGTTACGTTTTCTTTCAGCCAGTGTCACGTTATATGGAGGCACCGTGCGTATGCCGGTCTCAACTAGCCTCACGCTATAGAACTACATAAAACCCACTTTGTGGTAAGTACTTATTGTTACCTCATGGCTAGGGCTGATAGATTAGTTTTCAAAGTTTCTTGTATTAACAACTGCAATTATTGTTGCAGGGTTTTATTATTAAGTTAGGCACAGTCCTAACCACCGGATTGACCGTGAAGGGCGCTTCGTGCTCAACCACATGGGCGTGACCTCCGTGCCACGTGTTGCGACCTAGAGAGGCTCGGGGCAGTAGCCCTCCTCTTCGCTCTCCATGTGTTTTGGGTCTTTGCTTGCCACTTAACTTCACCTTACACATACATGACATCGTGCATACTTCGCTCTAGTTAAGTGACTTTTCTATTGCTGTAGTCGATAATGCTACCATAATTTTCTATGACCTAAGGTTGCTACAGTGGTCTGTCAAATGCAGGTGTGTGTGTAACTTTAAAAATATACTAAGGAGAACTACACTTTTGTTTTACTTATAACAAGAAACCATCCCTGTTTGTAGTAAGTTTACCCAGGGCGCCTTTTTACTAAATTCGAGGTGACTTACTCTCAGGCCTATGAACCCTCTGGCCCTCTTAGCGTCTCATGCCTGTTTACCGATTGAGGATGTTCCAGTGGCGTACCCAACGTATGGCCTGAAGGAATGGTTTCTTAGTTTTAAGTATTCTGTATAGGAATGTACTGCTTTCTCTCATAACTTTTATCTGTCTTAACAGGGTTAATAGGGTTATAATAGTTATTAAATTCCTGTATACCTTATTACAAGGAATGACTTGCCTTTTCATAACTTCTTTTGTTCTGACTGTATCAATGAGAAGATAGCACATGTATGTATTTCTTGTGTTCTCCTTCAAGACACTTTTACCTTTTTACAACCTTTAACTGTTTTGAGTGTGTAACAAAACAGCGGTTACTTTGTTTTAAATGTATGTTGTGTGCATCTTTTATTGCTAATAAGCACGTAGCATACTGCACTATTGCAAGGCTTGATTTGTGACCATTGTACTGTTTTACAAATTGACCATGGACCTGAATGTAAAGGTTGAGTACCTCACTAAGGAGGAACTGGCACATGAACTGACTGCTTTACACATACCCTTTGACACTAAACACAGCTGTGATACTCTACGAAAATTGTTTCGACAGACTCGTGCTCTTGTAAGACGTGGCAGTCTTAAGCCGGCGTCTGATAAGATGGGAGTAGATTCACAAATGGAGGTTGATGCATGCAGAGTGAAGGTGAATTAGCTGCAGTCGGAGGTTATGCAGGGCAGTGAGTTTTCCAAGTCGGAGCAAGACAGGTTAGTGGGCAGATGTAACTACTATTTAGACCGTCTATCGCGTGTGTCGGATTTTAATGTTGAGGTTAACAAACTTAAAGGGATCCTTGTCAGTTGTCTGTCAATTTTAAATCCGTTGTCAGAGTCTTCGGAGTCAGAAGATGAGGTATTTCAGGTTCCATCTGAACCAGTTGCTAAAGTGGTCTGTCACTCGGAACCTCGACACAATTTGTCGAGTCTTAATCTAAAATATAAGGGTGATACATGCGTGCGTGCCTTTACAACACGACTGGAGGAACTTAGGCTTTCTCGAGAGATACCAGAGCGTGTTGTGTTCAATGGGTTTCCGGACATTGTGGAGGGTCCAGCGTTATTTTGGTACCGAGCAAACAAAGATGGTTTCAAATCTTACTCTCAGCTACTCGCGGCTTTGAAAGCCGACTTTGACATTCCGGATTTTGACTTTAAGTTGCTTCGCGAGATAAGGTCTCGTACACAAGCGCGAAATGAATCGATAGTTGTCTACCTGTCAATTATGGGTGGTTTGATCTCTCGTTTGAGTTCGCCTATATCTGAGGCAGAAAAATTAGATATTCTTGTCCGAAATATTCGTCCTGAATATAGTCGCGAGCTCGCGTTAATAGACGTCACGTCAACGCAGCAACTAAAGGCGTTATGCATGAAGCTGGAATTAGCCCATTCGCGCGCGGGTGATTTTGTCGAACCATCTACGTCACGTAGCTCTTTAGCTCCAGACATGCAGTGTCAACTAAGCAATAGCCGTTCGGTACGCAAAGAGGACGTGGCCTCCGCGGCTGCTAAGCCTAAAACGAATTCATTTAGTTGCTTCCGTTGTAATGGAGCGCATAGAACTAGTCGTTGTCCTAAATCGCGTGACATTGTCTGTTTCAAATGTGGAGAAAAAGACTTTAAAAGTACAAATTGCCTAAAATGTGGAAAGACTGTTCCGGAGTCAAAAAACTAGTTAGGCCAGTCTCACGGGATACTTCGGTGCGTATTTCTAACCCGCCCGTTGAGACTTACTTTGTGCCACCTGTCAATGACCACCGCCCTTACTTAACGGTTCAGGTGTTTAATGTTAACGTTTGTGGTTTGCTGGACTGCGGTGCGTCTTGTTCTATTTTGGGTGATGACGCTCATTTAAAGTTTTTAAATTTAAATATAATAATGCACGAATTTGAGCGACCTCGCCGATTAAGGGTTGCTAATGGGGAGGATTATGTTTGTCGATATTATATGAATATTCCCATTCAATATAAGAATGAGGTGAAGCTAGTCTTGTTTCATATTCAACCAGAAATATTATTACCGATTCATTTCGGTATCAACTTTTGGAAAGCTTTTAATTTAGCACCAGACATTTTAGCTTGTTTGCCTAGTCACGTGTCATCCGTCCTAAACGGTCATTCAAATATTGTCGAGGAGGGACTTCGACATTATGACTCGTTGTGTCCCATACAAAAGCAGAGTATGGACAAAGTCAAGTCACTTTTCGACTCTATTAATACCGATAAGGTAGGGTTGGGTCGTACGTCATTGACCCAGCACGAGATACACACGGGTGACGCTGCCCCTATTAAGCAGAAGTACTATCGTCTGAGTCCGGAAAAGTTAAAGTTGCTTGATGCCGAACTAGATAAAATGTTAAAAAATAATGTAGTTGAGCCTTCTTCTTCTCCATGGAATTCTCCTGTGACCATGGTACCTAAGTCGAATGGTGAAATGCGCTTATGTTTGGATAGTCGTCGCCTTAACGCTGTATCCAAAACTGACGCGTATCCTCTCCCTTACATAAACTACATCATTGATAATTTACGCGACGCTAAGTATTTAACTTCTTTGGATCTTAGTGCTGCTTACCATCAAATACCTCTACATCCAGACTCGAAGGAAAAGACAGCTTTTACTGTTCCGCGTCGCGGACTTTTTCATTATAATGTTATGTGTTTCGGTTTGGTTGGTGCGTCTGCTACTATGCAGCGATTGATGGACAGCCTATTCTCGGCAGAGTTCGATAATAAGGTCTTTGCTTATATCGATGACATCGTTATCTGTACGTCCTCTTTTGACGAGCACGTACAAATACTCAAACGTGTCTTTGAGAAGTTAAAGCATGCTGGCCTAACCATCAATATGAAGAAATCTCAGTTCTGTCGGAGTGAGTTGAAGTACTTAGGCTATGTCGTTGATCGTTTCGGTTTAAGAACGGACCCATCCAAGGTTGAAGTTATTATGAATTTTCCTACTCCTAAAGATCCGAAGGAACTAAAACGCTTCTTGGGTATGGCTGGATGGTACCGACGTTTCATTGAAAACTTTTCTCAGGTAGCTCGTCCATTAACCCGCCTTACGAGTAAAAAGATTCCTTTCGTGTGGTCGAATGAAGCTACTGAGTCTTTTAACACTTTGAAGTCTGCTCTTATATCCGCACCTATCTTAAAGTGTCCTGATTTCAGCAAACCTTTCTATATTCATACGGACGCGAGCTCGTTTGCTATTGGTGGAGTTTTGGCCCAGCGCGAAGCCGATGTAGACCATCCTATCGCTTACTGCAGCAGAACCCTGAGCGCGCAAGAAGTCAACTATACGGCGACGGAGCGAGAGCTCTTGGCGGTAATTTACGCTCTCGAGCAATACCGTTCTTATGTCGAAGGTTCCAAGTGCTATATAGTTACTGATCATGCGTCGCTTCAGTGGTTCTACAAATTAAAAAATCCGATGGGAAGGCTAAATTGGTGGGCGTGTCGCTTAAGCCAGTTCGATTTTGAAATTATACATAGAAAGGGGAAGGAACACATTTTACCAGACACTTTATCTAGGATCAAGGTGGACTCTATATCATTCGACCCTCAGGTAATCCAAGATCCTTGGTATACGAAGCTCTTAAAGGATTGTAGCGATAATCCA
Organism: Acleris emargana; assembly: GCA_927399475.2. NCBI lineage: Eukaryota > Metazoa > Arthropoda > Insecta > Lepidoptera > Tortricidae > Acleris > Acleris emargana. Next base: position 3,933,921 of record OV656849.1, read on the forward strand.
CGTTTATTTCCCAACTTCACGGTAAAGGATGGCAAGTTATTTCGTTTATCTAAAAATAAATACAATTTAACGTCTCAATTTGAATGGAAGTTGGTCGTGCCTGCGGATCATCGCGATGAAATCTTAACAAAGTACCACGACGACCCGGTCTCTGGACACTTTGGAGTAGCTAAAACTCATAAACGTATAAGTGCTGTATACTTTTGGCCAAACCTGTACCGTGACGTTGAGAAATACGTCGGAGCCTGCGAGGTTTGCAAATGTTATAAACCTAGCAACGTTGCCAGGGCAGGTCTGATGGGCAATCCACGCGTGGTCACGCGACCATGGGAAGCCATTTCTTGTGACATTATGGGGCCGTTCCCACCTTCATATGCGAGGAATCAGTATCTCTTTGTATGTTCTGATTACTTTAGTAAGTACGCTCTTTTGTTTCCTCTGCGTAGTGTAACGGCGAAAGCCATTGTTAAATGTCTAGAAAAGGGTGTCTTCCTACTACATGGCGTGTGTAAATTTATATACGTTGATAACGGTCCTCAGTTTATCTCGAAGGAGTTCAGGGATATGCTCTCTAATTATGGTGTCCCTAACATCTTCTATAACCCTCGTTATCATCCTCAGACCAATCAAACGGAGCGTGTCAACCGCGACATTGTACGAGCCATTGCTTCTTACGTGCGTTCGGATCATCGAAAATGGGATCAGAACATTCCTGAGATACAATGTGCTCTCAATACCGCGGTGCACGAAGGTACAAAGTTCACGCCGTTTTATTTGACTCATGGCAGAGAAATGATAACAGATGGTTCTCTTTATAATATTGAGGAGCCGGTAAATCCCTCGACGGTTAAGATAAATGCAGAACCGTTTTCTTCTAAACTTCCTAAGCTGAACGATATATATAAATCGGTTCAAGGCCATTTAAAAAAGGCTTATAATCGTAATGTAAAGTATTATAATTTACGGAAGCGAGCAATTCAATTTGAGGAGGGCCAAATTATTTATAAGCGTTGTTTTCCTCTGTCAAACGCTTCTAAATATTTTAGTGCTAAACTTTCTCCCAAATATGAAAAATGTTTTATTGATAAAAAACATTCCCCGTTGGTTTATTCGTTAAAGTCCCTTAACGGTAAACCCTTAGGGCGGTTTCATATTAAGGATTTGCTAGAGCGAGGAGATTCTGAACCTCCAGGGGTATAACCCTTAAATTAATATAGATTTCTTAGGTTAGGATGAGTTCATGGCAGATTCCATGAGCTAATGGACTCTATTTCCAATATTCATGTTTGTGTTAAGCTTATTTGTTAGGTGTAAGAAATCTGTGTTTATTTACTAAGTATGTGTTTATTTGAGTAGTTGTCACTATGTACAAAACGCATAGTTATGTCTGGACTTGCTGAGATTTTTGGCGTTGGTAGAATATTTGTCCCGACCGATAAAATTATTTTAAAGGTTTTATCTTTTCTTTCTATAGTTTTTGTGAAAAGGACATTCTGAGTACAGAGTGCGTCCTATTTTTCATTATGTGAATTTCATAAACTGGTTCAGTTGAGATTTTCTCACTCTATGTAGGTTGAAATTGCTATTCTATAGTTTCAACACTTGTTTCTACATAGTTTCACTTAATTAATAAGGTTGCTTCCACAGTTCTTATAAGTGGTAGTTTAATCATTATACTTAAGCCGCTTAAGAGGTTGGTAGTGTGTCACACCCCTCTTTTTTTTTTTCGGTTTCTTGTGTAGAGCTGTAATCTCGCGGATGTTTCGCTAAGTTAAGGCTTGTTGTGTACTTAAACAGACACTAAGTTTAGTACATCCTTGTTTTTTTCTTTTTTCTTAAAACGATCAAAAGACGTTTGTTTGGGATTAGAGCCAACAAACTCTGTTTTAGGTTTAGAGCGTTTGGTTGGAGGCAGAGCCAACAAACACTTGGAAAGTATGTAGTTTATGAGCATACTTTAGGAAGTAGTAGAGTAAGATTCGTTCTCTTTAGTAGAATGTTTTGTGTTTTTTTTAAATTTCAGACGTCTTCCCCTGCGGGCGAAGGCGACCCCTCCCTTGGATATTACTTTCGTTCTCTTGATGGTGTAGAATAATTTTATTTCAGAAGCTTGCTATTCTGAAATAAAATTATTTCCCCAACTAAGCCGGTACTGTAACACCCGTTTTTTTTATAAGCTTTTTCATATAGCAATACTACCGCTGGTGGGCTTCTGCACCAAAATCGAGGAACGAATACACCTAGTGTTGTCCTTTTCTCTCGCTTTGGTTATGAATGGAGTGAGACGGAGCCTTTCAATAATTCGGTCAAGCGTGAGCGTGCGTTACGTTTCACTGCGCCTGCGCTTCGACCTATGGACTAAGGCTCGGATCCTTCGATACTTTTCGGCATGTCAAGTTACATTGTTTCAGGATTCATGGAATATCTTTAGAATAATCTTTGGAGTGTTTAAGATTGGTTTTGATTTCTAAATTGTTAAAACAGTGTACGAGCGTTGCCAGCGTTTAAAAGTGAAAAGAGTCTGGCGTCCATAGTGACGTAGAAGATTAGCCACATCATCTATGTTCGCTCTATGCTCTCTGATTCGGATTTGGCTTGAGGAAGAGGCAGCATTGCCTCGTCGTATTATTTTAATATCCTTTACAAATGGACAATTAGCGGTGAGTTGCGGTGTTTATTCGATGTTTCTTTCCATCGTGCCCAAGTGGGATTTGTTTTTATGTCCATTTACATTTTGTTTCAGGCAAATTATACGATGACAATTTGATGCATCGTGGCAGTACTTATTCATGTCTGCATGCTATTAAACAAATGGGCAACAAACGACGATAATTATATGAATAAACCGTAAGTAATTCTCGCGTCCCACCATGTTAAAGGTGTGTTTTTACTTTACTTGTCGATTCACGTAAACTATTTTGTTATAGCTCAATGCAGTCTACCTAATCCCAAGCGCTGACTCCTGCCTTGTAAAACAGGGTCATCAGGCTATATACGTGCCTGATTAAGGTGAGTATCGGGAGAGGCCACGTTGATGTCGGCAAGCACCACTCATAACCTATTTCTAATAAGTTACGTTTTCTTTCAGCCAGTGTCACGTTATATGGAGGCACCGTGCGTATGCCGGTCTCAACTAGCCTCACGCTATAGAACTACATAAAACCCACTTTGTGGTAAGTACTTATTGTTACCTCATGGCTAGGGCTGATAGATTAGTTTTCAAAGTTTCTTGTATTAACAACTGCAATTATTGTTGCAGGGTTTTATTATTAAGTTAGGCACAGTCCTAACCACCGGATTGACCGTGAAGGGCGCTTCGTGCTCAACCACATGGGCGTGACCTCCGTGCCACGTGTTGCGACCTAGAGAGGCTCGGGGCAGTAGCCCTCCTCTTCGCTCTCCATGTGTTTTGGGTCTTTGCTTGCCACTTAACTTCACCTTACACATACATGACATCGTGCATACTTCGCTCTAGTTAAGTGACTTTTCTATTGCTGTAGTCGATAATGCTACCATAATTTTCTATGACCTAAGGTTGCTACAGTGGTCTGTCAAATGCAGGTGTGTGTGTAACTTTAAAAATATACTAAGGAGAACTACACTTTTGTTTTACTTATAACAAGAAACCATCCCTGTTTGTAGTAAGTTTACCCAGGGCGCCTTTTTACTAAATTCGAGGTGACTTACTCTCAGGCCTATGAACCCTCTGGCCCTCTTAGCGTCTCATGCCTGTTTGCCGATTGAGGATGTTCCAAATTATTAATTTATTTCACATGAAAAATACACCAGTTACACTTAGAATGCAATAAAACCTTATTGACCTTAAATGACATACTTTTCGCACTTGTATCAAAATGTACCTATGCAATAAAATAATAATATCAAGGCATGATCTAATGGTGCTCCCACACTGCGATTATAAGACGTTTTATGTATCACGTTATGAAACGTTTTAAATAATAAATAAATAAATATCAGGGGACAATGTCACACCAATTGACTTAGTCCCAAACGAAGCTCTAGGCTTGTACTATGGGTACTAGACAACGATATAAATACTTATATAGAGAAATATATACTCAAATATATCCATGACTCAGGAACAAATATTCGCGCTCATCACACAAATATCTGCCCTTAACGGGATTTGAACCCAGGACCGCTAGCTTCGTAGGCACCTCCTCTAAAAAACTGTTATAACACAAAAAAGTGCAAATTTTAACCAATGATACAAAAAAAATCCACTCTTTTTTCTTTATTATCTACAAAAACGCCATATTCTTAACTCAAAAAATCGCAGTTAGAGGGCACTAGTGTCTGTTTAATCCGGAGCGACATTGACACGCCGCCAATCTACAACAGTGCCCTAACACTGTTTGCCGCAGGCGCACGCGTGTCGGTGCGGGTGAAAACCGGCATAAGCTATTATGCGACTTTATTGCAGTTAAGTTCACACACTGTTTCACTACTTTTGTTCATGCCTTTTGCAGTATACAGCCATATCATTTTCAGAATGTGAAAAACAGTCATAACATATGACTTTTTTTAATTCATATTAAAAATAAAAATGATAACACCATTTTTATTTAACTACCATTATAGTTAAGAACATTTTACAGTAGCGTGAAAAATAAAAATAGTATAAACTATTAATAAACATTCACAATTAAACGAAGAAGAAAAAAAAAACTTTAAATGCAATTTTCTCAAAATCCCTTTTTTTGTGTTATGACAGTTTTTTAGAGGAGGTGCGATATCTTTAATCTACCAGCGATTTCTAAGAGGAAACCACTGCCGAGGATAAACGCCGCCGAAGAAGCCACAACATTTATTAACATATCGTCGGTCGTACTGCAAAACCGCGTAACTACCAAATTTATTATAGAGCAAAATAAACTTTACTGTCTTATTAAAAAGGTTTTGCTCCTTATTTATTATGTTACTTAAGTGGTTTTGCAGTTTCACCTACGATATTACTTATGACAATCTCCATGGTTTTGAACGTCAATCAGATACATTTAATAGTATTACTGTTACAAGTAAAGACAGGACTTGAATTAATTCACCCTGTTATTCATATGCGCAATAAATAGCTGCAGTGTGATCATGGGTTGAAATTAGTGTCCGACCGAAACATGTTTTTTTGCCGAAACCGAAACTGAAACCAAAGATTCGGTTTTGGTTCTTGTTTCGGCCAAAGCAGAAACTGGACCTTTTATATAATTTCAGTGGACCGTTATTTCTAGACATATTAACAGTAAATCAGCTGTAGGTCCTGGGCAGGTATTCTAGGTGGTAAAAACGATATCGTAGTTAACCTGTTATGGTTTTGTTTTGACGTCAGCCGCCATTACTGTCTAGTAAATAAGAGCTATCAAAACGGTGACAATACGATAACAGCTCAAACACGATATATGGTTTTACCGTGTTGAATAGAGGCCCCGTTGGTATAAAATAGAACAAGTTCATTTATAAAAATTGAGTTTTAATTTAAACAAATGACAGTCAACCAGCCTCAAAATACTAGTCTAAACTTATGATCCTACGTCATCGTCCTTCTTTTATTTAATAAAAATAAAAACAATTATGAAGTAGGTACGTTTCATCGCGACCGAAAGGTTCGGCACTTTTTTGACCGAAACCGAACCTTTGGCCGAAATATGTTTTTTTTATGCCGAAACCTGCCGAAACCAATACCGAAACTTCAGTCGAACACTAGTTCCAATTCACCTCAATTATAATTATCCTACGCAACTGATTCGTGACGTCATTGAAACGTTGAGGGAATAATGAGCTTAAGGTATCCTATACACTCGTGGAAATTTAAAGTTCGCTCTCGAATTGAAAGAAGGAAATTTGTGCTTACTAACGATGAGTGCGAAGAAGTTAACCTCGTTGAATTCGAGGATGAACTTCATTCAGAATTAAATTTTTCGGTATTCTTTCATATACATGTAAAAAAAACCAGACGAGAGCTATTTGCGACCATCCTGCAGTGTAGAAGTCTACTACTAGTAACGTTATGTCACTTCCAATTTTGATTCCTTTCTGTATTTAGACATACCCGTATAGTCCATTAGTGTCATGATTGGTCCTCATCTGTCAATCTGACATTTAAATTTGACAGATTGTGACAAAGCATCATCAAGTAATACGGAGGCCATTTGCAACGTTAAAAGATGGCGGACGTGTAATTTGTTTTAGACTTTAATTTTTGGGTAATTAGGTGTTTAAAGTTCTTTTCTGATAGTGATTTGTACTTTTTATGCCTTTGTGTCGCACAGTGATTGAAGACTTGGACTTATTTCGTGTATCTGGCATCTTTCTTCTCGTTTCAAGTGGACTCGCAGTGGTGCAGAGGTTAAAACTATCTTGACCTCTGACCTACAAATCACCGTACAACGTTGCCCCCAATCTTCCTAGAGAAGATTGGATTGTGTTTTATTGCTATATTGATTTATACTCATATATACCTTGACACTGGCGAAATCACTTCACGTGGAAACGCCATATCCCTGCGGTAGTAGCTGTTCAAGTCGCCGCGGGGGAAAAAAAAAAAAAAAAAAAAAAAAAACCAAGTAATACATTAACAAGGTTTATTGTGGACTTGACAGTAGCGCGTGGAGCTAACCCCAATGTGCTTCTGTTTAGTACACAAGAGAATAGTACATTGTTGCATAGGCGCGGAAAGTAAGGGTTTGCCTGACGAGGTGGTTAGCAGGCCGAGCAACAGCGAGGCCTGCTATAATACGAGTCAGGAAATCCTCGTTTCCGCCGAGGCATACATAATGCTTTTCTCAAAGATGTGAGGAAATAATACAAAGCTATTTACATTTTTGTTTGCCCTCCACAGCATAAATTGGTCATAAGTTCGGTTATATTTTTCCTTAGATTTAGCGGGAAGCAGGTTTTGCCTAACCGAGGCAGCTTCAGATTTTAATATACTTAGGCGGTGTGGTACCTATTTCGTCGCTTTCGTCGCTTGAGCTCATTTTTTATAGTAAGTATTTCACACAACAAATAGTTTAATATTCGGTTTCACAATTATATTATGCAGAATGAACGAATGTTACGCACTGTCAATTGTTTTTAAATACCTACTAACCATAGACATTGGAATGCAAATTCAAAAAGAAACACACGCACTGTGCTAAAAAAGCGAGCAGTTACCTTGGCTGTTTGGAATTTTTGTTTTGGTTCTTTTGATTTTGTATGCAAATTGACAGCATTTTTAAGAAATATATGGACATGGACGGAAAGTGTTTTCATATGGTTTTTTTACTCCTAGGAGTAAAATGAGGCTCTTTCCGTCCTTGTGTTTCAATCGGAAAACCGTTTTTTCCGAGCATGTTTGAGAAAAATACTTTTTATTATAAGTATAGCGTTTTATCCATGGTTGTATTTCTGTAATGCCTGTAAGTCCTTGGCGATTGTGTTATAACTTGACATTAGCAAAATACAAAGCGTATTTTGCCAATTTTCGCGAAAGCCATAAGTGTTTAAGCTTTCCCAATGCACTAGTTGTTTTCGGTTAACCATGTGGTTGACCGGTGTCATTAAGCATTCTGTTCGCCATTTGTTTATTTATTAGTTTCTGTACACTTTGGTACCGTGTCGCTTTAACGCCTTTGAAATATTAATGCAGCAGTTCAAATATGATATATTATTAAAGTGATAAAGATCAATTCTCAATTTGGAGTAACTTATAAGGCTGACCGCACAATAATCCCACTAATATTATAAATGCGGATGTTAGTGTGTGTGTGTGTTTGTGTGTGTGGGTGTCTGTGTGTTACGCTGCAACAGTTAGACGGAATTGAATGACATTTGGAGTGGAGATAGTTAAGGAGAACCTTTTAAAATTCCGGAGGGAATAACGATAAATGGAGTCTATACGGACAAAGTTGCGTGCAGGAGCTAGTGTTTATAATGAGACTCACGACTTGGCACGCGTTTAATTTGATTACCTATCCAGCATGACGTTGAACTCACGACCGCAAGGACGAAGCGTGAGACGATAATTTGTAAAAGACTAAGACGCCATTAGGTATAAGGTTCATCATTTGTACTTGAATCTCTACATAATTATTATAAATTTGAAAATTTATTTCTTGGTATGTCTTTATAAAAACGTAGCCAGCAGGCCTAGTATTTAGGTAGTTACATGTATTATAATGTCTCGGACCTTGGTCTAATCGCGACGAAAGTAAGTGTTGTCATGGAGTGCCTATTTTATCGAAACACCTTTCAATGAACGTACCTATTGCAGAATTTCATTTCATCGAAAGGCATTTTTTGCCGCATGGGTTAATTTTTTTTTACGTAAATATCCAGAAAACATCATGGTTTCAGTAAAAACCAGCGATCGAAGAGAAGAAATTCGATGAAGTGACACATCCGAAATTCGGTAAAATTATAGGTTAACGTTGTCATGTCTATTGATTTGTATTTATTGGCATGCTCTATATACACCGTGTTTTTATTGATTTACGATAACTTTAAGGGAACGTTCTTTAGGTCAAATAAAGTTAATTTCCCGAAGACAGACAAATGATAACTGTTACGGTTTTAAAGATATTTAATTTTTAAATTTAATCAGTTAACCACGTTGAACTGGTCTAAAAGGCTCTTAACTGTCGTATTTGACACTGACACACACTGACTATGAGTTAACTCTTAAGGCCCTTTTAGAATGACCAAAGATACAACATTTAATTACTTTGTTCTAAACAGATTTTTTTTTTTGCTATATTTAAAAATCTAATCTACCACTTAGTTTCTATGGATGTACCTAGTAATATGCCAAAGTTATCGCAAATCAAAAAAAACACGGTGTATATAATCTGGCTTATGTAGTTTATTATTGAGAACAGTGCTCACACGTTAGTGCTATTGCGACTTTGTGTAGTTGATTGTTTGGTAAAATTGGTAATATTTAAGTCGCACAAATACCTGGTGTTTCTTTATCTTGTTTGATAAAAAGGTAAAAAATGTAAAAAAAAAAGATTGCCGTCTTCGCCAACAAACTGCCTTGACGACGCGCTGGCCTAGTTGGTAGTGCCCTGCCTACGAAGCTAGCGGTCCAGGGTTCAAATCCCGGTAAGGGCAGATATTTGTGTGTTGAGCGCGAATATTTGTTCCTGAGTCATGGATGTTTACTATGTATTAAAGTATATATTTCTCTATATAAGTATTAAATCGTGGTCTAGTACCCACAATACAAGCCTAGAGCTTAAACTGGGACTAGGTCAATTGGTGTGACATTGTCCCCTGATATTTATTTTATTTATTATTTATTTATTCTGAATGTTTTAACAATGTGTATCCTGGTAAAATAAATAAAATAAAAAAAATATTTTCGTAGTCTGCTTAATAGTAGCGGTATAAATGATAATTTTTTTAAATGAGAAAATGAAGCGAGTTTCGAATTTCATAGTTGAATCGAGAAAACCCAACAACGCCTCGAAATAAAATTATTTGTTATTTAAATTCACCAATATTTAAATATTTTCTGCCTCTTCTACGTGCGTACTTCCAATTATTTCATGAACAGCTCCTTTTTGACGTCAAACAACGAACAAAATACAGACTCCTTTATATTATTATCAGCACGTTTATAAAACACGTGGACTCAACGCAACTAGGGATGTTCCTTCAATCGTAAAGAGCACTTCATGCGGAAGAGAGAACTCATCGAGCGAAAATATTATACGACGTGACGGTGTGTGTGCTCTTAGAGGGGAACAGGTCAGCGGAGATTTGACTAATGCTGAAGTAGCACGTGTCGAAACGATGTAACGAATGCGTTGGAACTTCTATCATCATTTTATTCTTGGAGAAGTTAATGGCCTTGGGGTATTACTGTAAAAATTAGAAATTACAAGAAGAGCAATCGATTAAAAACTTCAAATCAAAATGAAGGGTACATAATTGGGTACGGACCAAAAAGTGGGACCATAGTTACATACACATAAACTCACGCCTTCATTCCCAGAGTGGGGTAGGCAGAGCTAAAGAATTACCAAGAAGTCTTAAAACTTCTTGATAATTCTGTAACCACATTTTGCACAAGAAGGCTAAGATGTTTCTCTGTGTACTAGTGACAGGTTGCAAGCCCATCGCCTCACAGTACTGCAAGCCTTTTTTATTTTAGTCGTCTCTTACGACATCCACGGGAAGACATGGAGTGGCACCACTCTAACCCGGCAACCACACGGGGTTAAGCCCATAAAGCGCATAAGCGGGGTGGACCATAGTTAAGCGCAGTTAACCATACATACAACCATACAAGTCGAAAAAAGTTCCGCTGTGCGACGAAAAGTATCCCTACAATTTGTATGGGTAATTTTCGTGACACACCGGAAAAGTATCATAGATTAATTGAGTGAGTTAGCGTGGCCAACTTTTTGGTCCTTATCCAATTACGAAGAGTAATGAGTCCGAATTGATCAAAATTATTAATCAAACATAACTTAAACTATTTAGGGTAAAGTCACCAGTGTTCAACCGGAGACCAGTAGTCGACCTTATGTGAGTGCGAAGAGTGGCAACTATATCTTTCATACTCTTCCCACTCATACAAATTATAGGCAGAGGCCGACTACAGGTCTCTGGCTGACCACTGGAGACTTTACCCTATAACATTAAAATTACGCATTAAACTAAAATAGCTCAAGCAAAACATAACTTTTGGAAAAATGAAAATTCGGTTCTATTTTATCAGAAATTCAAAGTCATCAACATTAATGCATACAGGCAAAAGCTAGTAAATTATAAATAAGTATGTAGTAGGTACATTTGATTCATTTGAAAGTCATTCATAACGATCAGTCAACCAATTTGATTCCGAAGCTAATAAAGACAGGACTCAAAAAAAAAAAGAAGTGTCGTTTTTGACCAAATCAATCGAGGTCTCATACGCTTTGGTTGACAATGACCCATTCACATAGCCTACAAAATTAATTGGTTGACTGTACTTATATATTTCGACCATTTATTGGTTTTAGAAATAACGCTTGAGTAAATACGTTTTTTAACATGTTTAAATAATAAAAATAAATTAAATAACTAAACAAAGGATAGATTCCTTTAGAAATAAGGTGAACTCATGACACAATTACCCCTACTGTTCTTTCTCCTACTCGTAAAAATTTCTAAAAATACTATTTTCCAGAAACTACCCGACGTTCCCATCAGTTCAGTCGGATAGCGTGGAAATATTTAACACGGCTCGCGTGCGGTCCCCACTTAACACTTCTGTTGCCGCCAAATAACAATCGTATGTGATTTGAGCACGTGTGGCGTGTCAGCGGCAGCGAACGTGTTAAGGCACTGGTAAATAAACCATAGTGGCTAAATTACGTTTTTTCCGCCCTACCAATGTTTGTTGGTTTAACGGAAGTCGAAACAATGTTGTAGCTGAGTTGTGACTTTCAGGTATAAAACAGCAACGACCGGAAATAGTAGTTTTACGTTGAAAATACCGGTGACCGATTAAAAAAAAATGACCCTCTGCTGGAGTTTCTTGCGGCGCTTCTTCTCCGCAATGATGGTCTTGTCCGAAGCGCTAGTAGATTCACTGTACATTTCCGACGTGTAAAAGAGCCCGCGTGTGGCCAATTTACTGAATAAATATTTTGAATTTTGAAAAAATACAGCCCAGCAAAGGAATGCCGTGGTGAAATTATAAACTCCTTATTTGGGATTGTTCATAGTTTTATAATTACTGTAATTCCAAAACCATTTTGGGTAACAGGGTTTTAAAGCCGTTCTGCATTATTAAATTTTTGATATATTACTCTTTTCCGGATATTTCGACAAAAGTATATTTAACCTTTGTTTCACTTTCGTTTTCGGCTTGAAGCCCTCTAAGGTGTATCTAGGCTAAAACCGCTTGAAATAGTATGTTTTAATACATAATAACAATCACTTTTTATCATTATCATATAATTGTTGTAATTTCTTAGAAAATGCCAACCCAAGTTAAAAAATCATCATGTCATCCATAAAATTCCTGCTAAATAATTAAAGATATTAAAACGAAACTATTGGGTCAAATACAAAATTAATGAAATTGAAATCTTGGAATTACCTATTCTTTCGAATTGGAATGTAAAAACCCGGAGTTATTTTTTTTGGAACATCCAATTCTGTACGAGTACTTTATGGTTTTCTGGTACTATGATGGCATTCATAGTTTGTGTCGTTAACGCGTCCATAATCCCATAGGCGTTGGTGACCACTTTCCACCAGGTATAAGACTCCCGCACCGAGACACAGCGCAAAATAAAATACTCATTTTGTTATGAACTTTATTTTCTATGCAATAAGGCCCATTTCGATACGTCTAAATTTTAATACAGATTTTCAACTTTTTTTTATTATTTCTCAAAAACTGTGAATAATGAACACTTCGTTTTATTTTTCCTATAAAATATAAGTAATTATGTATACGTCAGGATTTTTTCAGATGTTTTGATTATTAAGCTTTGAAGATAAGGGGAAGGGACGGTAATTTTTTGTACATTTTTGTCTATAAATCAAAAAAGTACATCACAGTTTTTTTTTTTTAAGTTTTCAAATGTGCAGAATGAGCCCTCTCATTATGTCACCATAATCTGCCTGCATAATTTGCCATAATCAAACCACTTTTATTTTTCAACGCATTCTACACTCCTTTTCAATTATTAATAAAATTAATTTCATATTTTTCTACTAAAAACAGATGCGCGCAAGCAAGTTGTACAACTATGCCAAATTTCTAGTTGATAGCATTTGTAGTTGCTGAGAAAACCTGCTGTGACTTACAGACAGACGGACAACGAAGTCTCACCATAAGTTGGTACGGAACCCTAAAAACGAGGTTACCATCGAGTAAGTAACCCTAGTAGCTTCAGTAGCTACTTATTGTACATCTTAAAAGTAGCATTTTATTATTTTATCATGGAATCCCGATTTTTTTTTCGTATGTCGATTTTATTATCAGAAATGGATTTGCTTTTGATCTCAGCCTCACCCAACGTTAAGTGACGACTAGTTCGAGGGTGATACACGCTTATCTAGATTAAAATGTCAGTGAAACTAAAAATCCGCGTCACTAAAAAAAATATGATAGAGCAAAATAAACCTTACCGTTTAATTAAAAAGGTGCACTTTCTCCTTATTTAAAATTTTACTTACGCGGTTTTGCAGTTTCACCGACGAAAACCCTATTTATTCTTGCCTTGGAAACACGAAGGTTATAGTTGGGAATACCACTCTTGGGCAGTGCGAATAAGAAATGATGCAGCAAACCACTGCGTGTATTACCATTGGAAATCCGACTAAATGCGGATGAAAGGCCTCCCGTAGAGTTTGAAAATGGACTTCATTTAACAACGAGATGGAGTTTTTGTGGTTTTCAATGACTTCCTTTTTTGGCACGCATGCATTTACTGGACATGAAATTAGTTGCTGCGTCATTTACAATAAGAAAGCGTTAACAGTTTATTGTTAACTTGTTTGAAGTTATTTACTCGTTTAAGCATTAGGCATTTTTTTTTAGAATTAAGTACGTTATCGTTTGGTGTTTTTTTTTTCAGGAATAAAAAAATACGCTTATACGCAAAGTCATGTTGTTGATGAAATAAAAATAAGACGTGGTGATATCAATGTATTAATTCGCAATTCATTTTGAGGTTAGATATGATCAGGAAATATCTGCACATTTTTGCATTTTCACTTTTATACGCTACTGCGACGAGTTACTAAAATGTACCTACAGCTACTTGTTAGTTCCACTGTACCTAAATGTTTTTTTTATCATAACAGCATTCAACTTTTTCCGTTTTTACCCTCATTGTTTACCTCGTAAAATAAAAATAAAAATAAAACTTTATCTTAACATTCTTAACATTGTATGAAATAACGTAGATGTTTTTATAGTACCGGCTTATGATAAAAGTACCCCATATAGTGTTGTTACAGTAAACGTCGTTTGATAAGCAACTATTTTATCTTCTTATTTACATAGTATCAAAAAAACAACCAAGTGCAAGTTGGACTCGAGCACAAAGGGTTCCGTACGTTATATTCTGTTTTTAGTATTTGTTGTTATAGAAGCAACAAAAATACATCATCTGTGAAAATTTCAACTGCCCAGCTATCACGATTCATGAAATACAGCCTGGTGATAGACAGACGGACACTAGTGTCTTAGTAATATGGTCCCGGTTTTATCATTTGAGAACTGAAACCTTACAAAGTATGCATGTCTTTCTGTCTATCTATATATTCGCTAACTCCTCCTAAACCACGCATCGGTTTTTTTGCGGTTTTCACCATCAAAAGGTTTTTATGTATAATAAATAAATTTTAGGTGTTTAAAACACTAAAATAAACCAAAGCAAAGCGAGGGCGAGGCACTAGTTCGAGATAAATCACCTCAGGGTTGCGGTCTTTGTGTGTAGAGGTAAACTCCAACACAATAATGATCTAGAACAAGATCGTAACCAAAACACAAGGCATTAAAATCGATACTTAGGATGCCATCCTTCTCATCGTTCAAGACCAAACCAAAAGAAAAGGGTAGAGTTTACATGACGACGGACTGTGATTGTCAATGCTTAACTTTATTTAAGCAAAAATAGAAGAAACGTGTGTGTGTGTTATTTTCATCTATTAGTAAGCTTACACACATTATAATGCTTATGTAAAGTTAAAGCGATTTGGCTACACGTGAAATAGTTGCTAACTGCTGATAACATTCAAATAGCGTTATCTTTTATGTCATTCTTAGTTTAATTACTGTTACGTTATTTTTTATAGTAGTTATTAATATACCACGACATGTTACCCTGATTTGTCTTAATCTTGCCTACAAAGCTATACTATCCGCAAAATTAAGTGACGAGTCGAGCAATAAACGTCAGTTACCTTACTTTTTGTGCCCACCGCTCTTACATCGTGTTTATGACCAGACTCGCCACTTAATTTTGCGGATAGTATAGTGGTCTTGGGTTCGAATCTCTGTGTGATGAGCGCGAGTATTTGTGTCCAAGTCTTGGATGTTTTCGATGTATTTGAGTATTTATAAAGAGGAAATATTTGAAAGTTTGTTTGTTTTCATTGAAAAGGCTCTCAAAATACTGAACCAATTTAAAAAAAAATACACCATTAGAATTCTGCATTATTCCTGATGAATATTATATTCATCATAGCCTAATTAGGCTATGTTTCATTTCTCTGCGCAAACGGAGTCGCGGGGAACAGCTAGTTTCCCTTTAAAAGTAAGTAAAATGATCACTATGCAAGCCTGTACCCATAGTACAAGCCTATGTAGAGGTCAATTTGTGTGAGATCTTGTCCTGTGATTTTTACTTATTAATTTACTACTAATCTGATATTGGCTTCAATTTAGATACGTTTTAAGATGTCCCATTTCTTCTCAACCTAGTATAGTAATTGAGGAGCTAGAAATAACCAAAATATTTTGCAAAAAAAAACATGTTTAATGTTAGCAAGGAAAAAAGTACCGCGCCATTTTTAGATAATTCGTTTTGAGGCTACGAGTACCCACTGGAATTGGTACTTTGCATATAAATAGGTTTTGATTTCGAATATCGCTATAGAGTTTATTAATAATTTACGTATCATATTTTTTTCATTTTTATTTGTATACAATTATGTAGGTACGTTTTTGAAAAATCTTGTTGTTTTGTTTTGTTTATACTTTTTCTCAAAAATTACCGGAAAAGTTGACATTACTAACTCCATACTGAGACGCAAAGTACATAGTTTACAGACAGTTCCCAAATTAAAAAAAAAAATACATTGCGTGCTCGCTACACAAGCCCGCAATGTTTCATACAAATTTCATTGTTATCTAGTTTGTAACTTTTTAAAAAGTGAAAACGGCGATAATAAAATGAGGGCACAAGTCTTATACATCCATATTTTATTTAAAATGTAACTTTTTTATCTGTGTCTGGAATAGCTTGAGTTTTTTTTTTTCTAAAAAAGCTTGCGTTTCGCCTTGTCATAAACATAAAGGCGGTAAAGAGTGATGTTATTTCACGTGAAGTTTTTGTTTATATGCGATTTGTATCTTGCGATTTTTAAGAAAAGCACTATATATGCCTCGGCAGGAACGGCAATTTCCGTTTAAAAATACGAGGCCCGCAATTGCCTGCTTCACTGCCTAGGCAATAATGTACTATTGCTTGTCTGCCCCTTTTGCTCTGCTGCACCGTACACATTATTTTGTCAAGTGTTTTTTGATTGTGTGATTTGTCTTGCGCATGAAAGTAAAATTTTATCGATCTATCTAATTAAGCCAGATCACTGCTTACATTATACACTATTATACACTTAGGGTCAGTAAAAATGGGTCGCTTAGATATATTGAACTGGATGGCATTGTGTTTTTAGCCCGGACGACGTATTTTTTTTTTAACTTTAGACATGTAAGGATCATTATGATACCTTTGCATAATATTGTTAAACTAATAAAAAAACACAAACGAATAAAAAAAAATGTTAAACAAATAAAAAAAACAACACTATTTTTTTTCCATTTACATTGTCATAAGTAGTATTAGTTTAAATTTGTATTTTTTCGTTTGCATTGTATAATTGTTAAAAGGCTGGTAGTACTGTTAGGCGATGGGATTGAAACCTGTCACTATACACTGTTAAACATCGAAGCCTAATTGTGCAAAATATGGTAACAAGTTTTTAGAGTTATTAGTAATTCTGTAGATCTGCCTGGGAATAAAGGCGTGAGGTTATGTATGTATAATGGTGTCCCCTTGTTTTACAGACTGAAAAATTACAGAATTTTGTTTCACAGAAAATGTTTCATATACTATTTGGTCCTTGTATTTTTGCTTCGTATATTATTATTTTTTAACTATTTACTTGAAAGAAACAAATTCGACAGAAAATCAATTCAATGAATTTTGTAATTTTATTTTTTCATTACACAAACTTATCAAACAATATAATTATTTTGCAACGAATATTGTTTGGTCAGTGTATTTTTTCATACTCACTCAAAACTCATTAACGTACAACCTAAAAATATGAGTGAGCGAGCAAGACCTCTCTGGGCAGAACCGACTTGAATAGGTTAGGTTAGAAGGCTATGGCGGGAGCGAAGCGAAGCAAGCTCCCGCCTTAGCCTTCGAGGTTATTTTTTTTTTATATTCCTTGAATAAGCTTTGCGATATAATTTGATTGAAAATCAAATAATATGAGAACAAAGAATATTTAATTTGCTATTCTATGATATGAAAAAAGAAACATTGAATTTTATTTGAAATAAAAAACGATGATTTAAATGTCTTCAAAGTAATTATTCTACATATTGATTATTCTATGAAATGATAATACGAGAAAAAAATTCTATGAAATGAAATTCTAAACAACTTCAGTCTGTAAAATAACGTACAACCATGTATAATCCATACTTTAATATTATAAATGTGAAAGTGTGTATGTTTGCCCGTCTTTCACGCTTCAACCACTGAACAGATCGAGATGAAACTTGGCGTACATATTGGTTAGGTCCTGAAATAGAGCATACGATAGTTTTTATCCGGGAAAATTTGGCAGTTCCCGAGGGAGCAGTGATAAACGACGTCTACGCGGACGAACAAACATATAAATAACAATAAACAAAGCATATAAATAATAATGTTAGGGATGTTGTTAGTTTGTTTTTGTAAATATGTTTTGCCAGTTGAGTCCGTAAATATTGCAAGTCTAACTGATATTTCAATGGGATACGATAATGTAATCTTATATTTATATTTTATCTTCTAAGTGCAGTCACAAGGGCATTTTATATCTAGGATAAAAAGTAACCCATTATTTCAGACCAGATCCTTTTAGGCTTTTGGCATGATTGAGCAACAAACACAAAAAAAATCGCATAAAGGTTCATTTATAAAGTTTATGACCCAACCTGGAAGATTTTAAATCAAAGAAAACCAAATATAACATAAATAAATACTTAACATCGAATTGAAATAACTATCCTCAGACTACAACGATGATTTAAAAAAATAATTGACATCGAAAACTGTTTAAACATTAACTTAGTTTGTTTGTACCCAAATAGCTAATGCGGATCATTTTGCTAATCTTGGGTTGAACTTACAATTTTATTCCCTTAAACTACCTCACTTTTCACCTTCTGGCATTGCAAATGTTCATAGGCGGCGGTGACCACCTCTTATCAGGTGGGCCGTCAGCCAGACGGTCCGCCAAAGAAAACCGTGTACCTACCCTTCTTACCGTTAAAACTTTGCCGTGGAAGTGCACCTGAGCGTGCCTACGACTGAGGCAACTTTACTTCTCCAGTTAATACTTAGTCTTATAAGAATGAATGCCCAAGTTAAGGCCGAGCCCTAAATTCTAACCGCAGATAGATAACGTTTACGGGTGTATATCAGTTGGTCTAAAATTGTTTGGCCTATTTTTGTTTCGCCACATATTTTTTTGCATACCAACGTTTCATCTAATGATTTAAATGTCGAATATTGTTTGATCGAAATTATTTGCATAATATTGTTTGGTTGAAAAATTGTTTATTATAACATTTGTTTGCAATAAGTTCTTTTTGTCGAATATTTTTTTGGTATAACGTTGACCGTGAGGCGAAGTCAACGAAGCTCCGCCTTGCGGAGCTCCTATTCCGCGCAGTTGTGGCGCTTCGCGCCTTGACACAATTCTAACCTAACCTAACCTATAGATTACTTGAGACCTAGGTGTTTTATACTGGGGGGGGAGGGGGCTTCGACCAAAGAATATTATGGAGTTAGCTAGTATATTTTAGACAAAACAATTTCAGACCAAACGTGCGTTAGAACAAAAAATATGTATGCATAAAAAACTTTACGCTTATAAAGAAGTATGCCATTCAAAATTAAAGGAAAACATTTCGACCAAAACATTTAGCACATAAAAAGCACCCAACGCTGACATCGGGTTAAAATTTGACATTTGCCCATACAAAATGTGTCAAAATTTAATCTGGAGTAAGCCTGTCTGTCCGCGGTTCGACGATAAAAGAATAAGGAATAACATCCCTGTCATCACCAATTACGTCATCGAGTAGCCACGGTATCACTTATTTTATATTATACCTGAAGAGCACGCTGACGCCATCTATTTACAATTTATTGTCAATAAGATCTCGTAACATATTGATCATTAAATTATCTCATAACATCGGCGGGCTTAGGGCTGGCAGGCGAGTGAATAATATACAAGGTTGGTCAAGTCTAGTAATACATTGGTTACATGTGGTATTGCTTATATGATCATTATTTGTTGGTGGTGACCCTGCTTTCGATACTAGCGGTCCTGGGTTCAAATGCCGGTAAGGGTAGATATTTGTGTGATAAGCGCGAATATTCTGTTCCTGAGTCTCGGATGTTTTATAATGTATAAGAAAGTTTATAGTTGTCTTGTTCTTATCCTCTTCCTTTCCAGTGTTCTTAATAAAGGACACATTCGATTTGGTAGTTTTTGCCCGGGAAATCAAATTTAATATGTGAAATTGTCCTTTATAGAGGACATTGGGCAGAACAAATAAAATTGCTTGGGCAGGACGAGAATAACCCTAGAGCTTAGTTTGGGACTAAAGGTACATTTGTGTGAGTTTTTATCCTGATATTTATTTATTTATTATATTAATTGCTGATATTCGTTATCATAACAACTTCCGAATACCGTCGTACTTACATATGAACTAAATAGAATATTTACAATAAACAATGCATAACCTAAACCTAACTTCCCGTCAAAATAGAGATAACCAATACAATGTATAATATACACAATGTAACAATACAATACAAAAACTCTTTATTGAAAACCACATAGGTACATCAAAGAATATATTAAATTAATACAATTTAACTATTGTGGTTTTTTTTCCAATC
The DNA here is from genome assembly GCA_927399475.2 of Acleris emargana. Lineage (NCBI taxonomy): Eukaryota > Metazoa > Arthropoda > Insecta > Lepidoptera > Tortricidae > Acleris > Acleris emargana. Next base: position 3,953,849 of record OV656849.1, read on the forward strand.
ATTTGATTTTGTAACGGCTGTATTGAGAGTTAGTTATAGCTCTTGCAATTTACGATGGCGAGTTGGCTTTACTTGTGGTAAATACATATATGTATACGTGTCAAAGTGTGCGTGAGAACGAAAGTGGGTATGGCAAGCATAAAAAAGGGATCCCCTTGAAATATCGACAAACATTTCATCGAATGTGTCATTTCACCGAATTTCACTTAATCGAAAACTAATTTCTGCTGAAACCTTACAGTTTTCAGGTTATCTTAATCATTAAAATAAAGACAAAATTATATTTTTCTTGAAAACTTTGACGACTATTGCTCGTCCCTACAAACACTATAAAATAAGATAAAACAGAAAACAACGAACTATTTATATTATTGACGTGACATGCGAACTATTTAACTAGTAATGGATGCAGTAGCGACCTTCTTGGTTGCGCCTTATCGCGAAAATGATATTTGTAATGTCTCCTTATTATTTCCCCGTATTGTATGTTAATTAAAACCAATCCGTAACATTTGTCTTAATTTCAAAGGACCTATTGTGGCCGTGTTTATCGCATGACTAAACGTGGATAAAACTTCGTCACTCTCGCACTTATATACTGGTCAGCAAGTGACGGATGTTTTATCCACGTTTTGTCACGCGATAAACACGGATAGGCCCACAGTTCTAAATAAATTTACTGTTTTTATTATAGCGTACTTCAAAATAAAAATAAGTTATATCGCTATGAATAACTATACGTTTTTTTTAATATCAGACATGCTGACGCTTGTTCGTGGCAGTTTAGCGTCGTGGAAACAATATGTACAAGTGACTTGAGCGACAGCCCGCTCGCGACTGTTCGCTCCGTCAGACATGCACACTACCACAATGTGCATGTACACGTTCAACCACTAATAATGCCCACTCGTCATCGTGAATTGGGATAGACCAAAAAAAATAACACACGGTTCTTACATTCTACTTCGAAAGAAAAGGTAATTTTAAGCGACCAATTTCATTATTTTGCAGGATCCAATAGTTTGGTTTTTATATCTTTATTTATTTAACTGATATTTTATGGATGACATGATTGTTTTAAATTTTGGTTGGCATTTTCTAATAATTTACAAAAATTAAGTGGTATCTAATGCTAAAAAGTGATTGTAACAGTGTAATAAAACATACAATTTCAAGCGGTTTTCGCCTAACCCGTAAGATACATCAAGGACAGCTACAAGCCAAAAACGAAAGTCAAACAAAGGTTAAATATACTTTTGTCGAAATTTACAAAATAGATAAATATTTCAAAAACTTCAGAAAGGCTTTAAAACCCTATTCCTCGAAAAGGTTTTAAAATTAGAGTAATTTAAAAAAAATAACAATCCTAATTACAAGAGCTAATAAGACGAGTGTCTTGGCGACGCGTTGGCCTAGTTAATAGTGACCCTGTCTACGATGCTAGCGGTTCAAATCCTGCTAAGGGTAGAATATTTTGTGTGATAAGCGCGATTGAGTCATGGATGTTCTATGTATTTAAGTATATATTTCTCTATATAAGTATTTAAATCGTTGTCTAGTACATGTACTATGGGTATAGTACAAGCCTAGTGATAGTTTGGAACTACGTCGATTGCGATATTTTCATGATAAAAAAGTCGTTAATTATTGACGATTTTTATATACAAGTTTGAAAAAGGAAAGAGGTAACTGTTTTTAAAAATGACACTGAGTACTGCGGTACAGTCTGTGAGCACTTAGATGCTTCGGGATTGTACTTCTCTCTCACTCGTTCTTAACAAGAGCGTATGGCACTGGTCTCACCACATGTCATTATTTGTGTCTCTTTTATTGACAAGCGATCTATATTTTTTGTTTCGACAAACTAGTGGAATGAGTTCTCGCCGGCAGTGTGAACAGCCAGCAATCAACTACTCATATACGTGTCTCTTTTATTGACACGGGATCTGTATCTTTTGTGGGTTTCTTGAGCGAGAAAATAGTCGATAGCTAATCACTTCCTCGCCCTTGGTGGGACCAGTGGGGTTATTATGAGATAGCTATGTAGTTCAGTTTACGTTGAGAGAAAAGGACAGAACTATATGTCATAGCTCTGTCCTTTACGCTCGCTGTAAAATGCACTGCATAGCTATCTCATAATAACCTACCAGTGCCTATGAGAATGAGTGAGAAACAAGTACAGTCAACGTCAAAAGTAAGTGATCAAAATTAACATTTCAAAACATGTTCAAGCATGACGCCCCAGATAAAACAGATTTATAACAAAGTGTCATTTTCAACTGAATATTTAATTAGTCAAAAGAAAATGATCATAAACCATGCCATAACTGTCTCTTTACAAAAAATTTCAATTAAGTTTTTTTTTTTTTTACCTAAGTGTCAAGTGTCCAACAAGATAAAGTCAAAATGACAAAATCTCCAAATGAAAACTAGGGCAATCACGGCAGTTAAAAAGGATTTATTTTAAATATGCAATAAAAAAACAAAGCGAAGTAGTAGGAACTTATTTCAACCCTTGACGGAAATGAGAGGTGTTATAGTTGTTTCGCGTGTTTGTCTTACGAGTATAACCGACATTAACCGAACGTCTGACTTGTATTCCGAGGTGGTCTTGTTCATATTCACTTAAATGTGATAGTTTGGTAGTATTACTGACTATTGCTATTTTAGAAAATCAGTTTAATTTGAAACACTCAGTAATGACTTTAACTGTTTGAATGGCATGTCACTTACTTATGACACATTACGAGCTAATTTACTAATGCTAAATTACAATAATCAGATACATCTGTCTTAATTTATTGTATATACTATTTTGAGACCCTATTTCATCAGTTTCTTTTGCTGTTGACTGTACAAACCAGAAGCACCTTGCCGCCTTCCAAGCTATAACACTGTAAGTGGGCTCTTTAAATCAACATTTACTATAAACATAACCAACGCAAGCTCAAAATAATTAAGTAAATTGCCGTCTCAGTCGTACATCCGAGAATCTCCGTTTTAAATACGATTAAAAGACTGCCATTGGCAATTGATTGGGAATAAAATTACTTCGCGGTCACAAATTCGAGTCCGAACGGTCATTATGCAATTGACTGCACGCCATTCGATGAAAATTTTAGATTTAATGCCTTAGCTAGTTGGGAATTTAATAATTGATGAGCGTTGAAAGTTTTATTAATGAGAGCAGTATACAGAATTTGTTTCAGTAAAGATATTGGTGTAAGTTATTTAATTAGGAATACCGACTTATCCTACTAATATTAAAAATGCAAAAAATTGTGTTGGTTTGTTACACCTTCACGCTGCAACGGCTGGACAGATTTTGGTGAAATTTTAAGTAGAGATATAAAGATAAGATACATACATACATACCTTCACGCCTGTAATCCCAGAGTGGGGTAGGCAGAGCTACAGAATTACAACTTCAAAAAGTTGCTGACAATTCAGTAACCACAATTAAGATAAGATAAGTTTTCCAAAATGACCTGTGGCAAGGTTAGGTTAGGTAACAAACCCTATTTTTTTTTATTCAGACCAACAGCGGCGTCTCAGGTCAAATGACGATAGGGATTCCGTAAAAGAAACGTACCTTCATATAAGTGTTTATTTTTTAAATCATAAACAAAGACAATTTTAGTTGGTTTCTAATCTAAGTAAAGACAGATTCTTTTTACCGCCACCTCACCAAGTCAGAAAAGTCTGTTTTTAACGCTCAAAACAGGCGTGTTAAAGTCAACTTTACCCACTGGCGTGGAAAGTAATGACTTCGATGTAGCGACCAAGAAAGTTGCTTGAATAAGAAAACAGATGGGGTTGCTCGTGGAATTGTTTTTCTAGCAGTTAGTGTTTTTGTCCCTACGGTTGAGGCGAAAAATGGTGTATTTCGTACGGTAGCAAAGTTATTTGCTGCGCTCATGATCCTAATTTAAGCACTCGGACAAGCACCACTTTACCATACCACAACATTACCATTATTAACATTATTTTGCAATTATTCTTAAACTAAATACCAATGGCGAACTTATGTTCTCAAATAATGGGAACTGACTGATAGATAAGAAACACATTTAGTGTTTAATGTGGAGAACCCCTGCAGACCATGCTACACCTCACTAACTGTCCCGCGTGCTCGACCGCCTGCTCGCGTGAAGACTTACTTGTCAGTAACCAGAGGGCTACCACGGTAGCCGCTTTCTGGGCAAGTAAGATTTAGCCCGAGTTCTTGCCGACACGAAAGAAGAAGTGTTTAATAAATTTGTATGTATTTATTGGTATTTCAATATCAAAAAAAAGAAATCTAATAGTGACATTTTATTAACATATTGTTATGCCCAGTTACCGAAGCGTTAATTAACTAATTTTATTATAATGTTGCCTTCAGTTGCATGTGGTCCCCTACTGACTAAATACCGTTTGTGAACCTGGGTTTTAATACTCACATAATTCCAATCATCCCTTTATATGTTTTCTGGTTACACAAGGTTCTAAAACCGTGTGTATGTTACTTTAATACCTTAACTTAACGTCTGTGACCTAAAACTCTCAGCTGTACTAAATGTTCATACATACATACATTTAATCACGCCTGTTTCCCAGAGGGGTAGGCAGAGGCCACTTCTTTCCACTTGCTACGATCTTGACAAATTTCTTTCGCTTCTTCAACATTCATACATCGAGACTAATTTCCCATAAGGATACCTTTTTTAGTTAACTCGTAATTCTCCCAGTAATACAGTGACATCATGCGACTTAACTGGGTTTAAATAATAAACGGATTGATTATAATTGGTTTAATCTTAAAGTTTACAATGATCTATTCTACGTCTAAGTTACAATATTATTATAATGAAATATACTTAACCATAACCTAGTAAGGCCCACGTCAAATATCGTCGTTTGGAAAAATAATCTTGTGTCAGTCAACTAAAGTCAAAAGGCACTTTGACAAATGTCCTAAATTTAGGACGTACGTTACGAGGATAATCTAACTACTAACATTATAAAAGGGAAAGTTTGGATTCGGCTGAACGGATCTGGATAAAAATTTGACACAACAATAGATTAGACAGGCTACTTTTTATTTCAGAAAATTGGAGAGTTCTTAAGGGAAATAGCAATAAATCACTTCTTCGGACAGAGTCGCGCGGAAAGCCTAGTATTACTAGGTATACTGATAAATATTAAAACTTGATAATAATACTGTTGCTGGTGTTTATGGGCAGTGGTGATGACTTCCCATCAGGTAACCCGCACAGACACACACACACACACACACACACACACACACACACACACACACACACACACACACACACACACACACACACACACACACGAACAAGCACACGTACACACTCGAAAGTTTTTATTATGTCTAAAGTTTACAGTTGTTATAATAACTTATTAACATTGAATAGAATATTATGTAACTCGAATATGGGAGAGGACACTGATATCTGTAACACAGATTTATCCGACCTAGCTTAGATTTATCAATTTGTACTTATTTTATATTAATACAGCCCCTCTCTTATAAAAAAGAAAAACTTGAATTTTGAATTTTGAACAAAAAAAAACCAGAAAATATGGACGACAGTACATGGCTAAAACATTCAAATCGCTGTATAAAAAAAGAACTACATAACCAGGTATTATGTAATTTTCATGTAGGGTAGGGTATTTTAAAGGATAATAAGAAAGAACCGGTTTTTATAACACTATTTTATTGAAAGGGTTTTCTAAATAGGGTTATTTGTGTATTTAATAACTAGAATACTGCCTGAAGATCTGTGTGCTATATGTTCTCAGTAGACAACGAATGCAAATTGATTATTTTAACTTCTTATCCAATAAAACTAAAACGGTGTAAAGTTTTGGACATTTAAGCAAATTTCGACAAGGAGTTTAATGTTTTGATTAAATTAATTACTTTTTAGCATTAAAATACCATAAATTTAGTAAAATGCTGTAGAAATATAATATCAAACGCGATAAAAAAAACGTTAATAATTCGACGTGATCTAGAAAGTTGAATCATGTTTGGGAATTAAGCGTTTTAGTTTTACTATATTTTAACGTTAAATGGTTTTTGGACAAAATAATGTATTTTACTTTAAAACAACAAATACGTGTTTTGGTTGGCACGAATAAATTAATGGCGTTGTTTTCACGAGAACGATCCTCATTCGTTATTTACACTTTATTATTGTTTGTGTTACGTTAATTTTACTGATTAACAGCATGTTATTACATGGTTTGTCTGAACGCCATTTCGCACCGGCAGAAGGCAATAAAGTGTATATTTTACCGTTATAAAAAATCATCAAATTTTGTTAATGCAACCATTCCAAAAAAATAAAATGACGAGTAAATTTTATTTTATTTCAACAAAATAAAAAGGTATTCTGTTATTAAGAAAAGTCAATGCACGAATCCATGTTTACGAGTATACGTAAAATTAACCAGTTACCTATTAATTAATTTTCGTTAAAATGAAACACAAATAAACATTACTGGTATGCAACACAAAATGTTAAACTTCCTAAATTAAATAAGCAAGCGCCAAACTCAATTTTCCCTCACTAATTACCCCAGCAACAGCGTTTCTAAATTTAATTTTAGAAATAGAATACCGTTACAATTTTTTTACGAGTATTGCCAAAAAAAAAATACATACCTTTTTTTTATTTTTGTACACGTGAAAACTGTTCCGTTCAAACTCCCGCGCTTAACTACAGTCGAGCCCCCTTCTGCGTCCGCACATGTCACTCAAACTCAAACGAGTATTACTATAACCCTATCAAACCAAAGAGTACTCCACTACACTTCACCAGAAACACCCAACTCAGTCGCTTGAAACGTTACAAAATATACCTCATGTTTAGCTTGCTAACGTTCAAATTGCAACGCAACATTTTAACAAGATACGACGTTTATAGTGTAACGTTATCATGTGATGTTACGTTTGATGTGACGATTCTCTGCGGACGGTTAAACAAGGGATATACGTCACATCGGGGACACTTATCGCCTATTTAGCGTATCGAGCGCCCGTGCTATTGAAAAATGTATTAGAAGACTAGTGCGGTCGAAAGTGCATACAGTTTCAGTGGAAATCTATTTTAAATAAGTATTAAGAATCCCTGAAACTGTCATTTTTAAATGACAACTTTACGAGATTGATCGTTTCAAATGGCAGACAATTAAAGTTTCAATTGAAGGCGTATAATTCGTTGCAGTTCAAGCACGACCGACATATTTGATGGGCAATCAATAATAAGAAAACAATTGCCATTTGTTATCATTTTCCGTCAATGCACTGCGCATCATTTGCAGTCAATCAAATGTAGGATATTTTGAGACTCGATTTTGTTTGAGGTGTGTTTATAATAGGTATTCATTTCTGAAAATAAGTATATTCATCGTGTCATTAGTATCCGTAGTTGCCTACAGCTTAGTTTGAATTGGGTTTAGGTCAATTTGTGTGAGATTGTCTTTTTTTTTTTTTACAAATAATTACTATACACCGTGTTTTTATTGATTTACGATAACTTCGGCATATTACTAGGTACATCCATAGAAACTAAGTGGTAGATTCTTTTTTTTTTTTATTGCAAAAAAAAAATATTTTTTCTGTATGGAGCAAAGTAACTAAATGAACTTAGCTCCATAGAAAAAATTTTTTTTTTTTTTGCAATATAAAAAAAAAGAATCTACCACTTAGTTTCTATGGATGTACCTAGTAATATGCCGAAGTTATCGTAAATCAATAAAAACACGGTGTATACATAATGCAAGATAAAATAAGTAGCTTGATTGCCTACCTAAATTAAATAAAATGATGTATTTTTTTTACTATGTACGTACTCTATTTTCTTTATTAAGAAATAACAGAAAAAGGTATGTACAAACAAGTATAAGCTTATCGAGCTTATCCCTTTGAGGTATCTTTTCCAGCTAATCAATTTGTGCAATTATATTGCGGAGAAGGGTTTGTTAATGTCGCACTGTCTGATCAAAAGTGTAGTAACTCAAAATACAACTGTATTTTAAAATCAACTTTAATACCACGTCTATGAGCTTGAAACAAAACTAACAATAATTTTGAGTTGATACTGTTTTGATCTAGCAGTGCGATGTGTACTGATTCATCTATGTAGTAGAGCTCGGTAGATATGTTATTGCCTTATATGTTAATTCATTTGTAAATAATGGACCACAGTTGTATAGAACAAGGCATAGTCTTGATGTTGTTATCGTATACTTATGGGTGCTTTTGGATATAACTCGGCCCTCTTGGGTATTTTGTCCAACCAACCCTTACTTAATCGATTAATGATTGTATCGGTTGTTTAGAATAATTCCTTCAACATACGATCACATATAATATCTTGCTTAAGGCACATCAGATTTCATCGCTGATGTAGCAATACGGCGTAACAAACAATTTAAATAAGGTGCAAAATACACCTTAGCAAGAAAGTAAGTAAGGTACATTTTGCAACGTGTTGAATTCTTTAATGCGTTATTGCAAAACATCTCATCGTCAAGCATATTGATATTGGTAAACATCTTAGCCTGATTGTTTAAAATTTGGTCAGAGAATTAACAACAAGTTTTTAGATGTTGGTAATTCTGTAGCACAAGACCGGTCTGAGTGGAGAGCCTTGGGGGAGGCCTATGTCCAGCAGTGGACGTCTTTCGGCTGACATGATGATGATGATGATGAATTCTGTAGCTCTGCCTCGTACTTTGGCAATGAAGACGTGACGGTATGTTTGTATGTTTGTTTTTTATATTGCAGTATCACCGACGATTTGTTTAATGGCAAGAAGAAGGCAAACGGACACACAAGGCCTCTAGTTAACTAGATATCACTAAATTACTTTTAAAATGTTAGTATTGTTAATGTTATAATAACCTTATTTATATAACAGTGGTAAGGGCCGAGGTTAAGTAAGTATGGATCGCCATTACATATATTTAACAAGTAGGGTGACGGCACCAATGGTGGACTCTTTTAGCTGACAGGAACCAGTATTGGACACTTTACTCCTAATTCAAATTTCATACGGTCCTAAATTAACCCTTATCTTCTATAAAATAAGAATAAAGTCTCCATCATTGGTCCTTGTCCATTACGGGTTACGTCACCTTACTAGTTATTTGTTATACAACGGGGGAAAGTTGTATTTTACCAGCGAGTGTTCATTTGAAACATGTGCTAGCGAAAAGATTGTATGATTGACCACGAGCGAAGCGAGTTGTTCAAAAATAGAATCCTGAGCTTAGCGAGTGTTTCAACACGCGAGACGTAAAATAACTTTTCACCCGTGTATAACAAAACTTTTCACCTCACTACAGCGAGGAAAATAAGAAAAAGGGTTTGTACTTTAAGCTCAATTCGGCATTTTGCACGCTTTCTTGTAATTCCACAGGTATTAATACATCTTCATTACTCCAATCTCTCATTTTCAATAACAAAACAAACTAGAAAAACATGCGAATATTTAACGTTAACGGCTTAATTGAAAAGTTTTGACTTAAGTTTTTTTTTGTATTTCGGATGCGTTTTGTTCGCACATTGACTTACTTGGACTGTCCGAACATTATTTTCGTTTTTACAACAAGAATGAAGGTTAATGTTGAATGCTGATAATTATGAATAAAACATTTTTTGTAAGACTGTATTTAGTGTTTTTTACTCGATGCAAGTCATTAATTGTGATGTTAAAAATTCAGCGCTTTTAAATAGATATCAAACAAACAAAAAGGGCTTTCCGAACTAGTGAGATGAAAATGTAATTTATTTATTTCTAGCTCATATTCATAGGGTGACACCACCAATGCCACAGTAGAAGTATAGAATCAAAGCAAAACACTTTTCTCGCGAATAATACCTGATCTAAATTACAGTACCGTTTAGATCATATAACGTCGCCAAGCCCCCTCGATTCAAAACAGACGAGTTGTTTAAACAAACAAACAAACCTCCGTGACAAACTATTTCACAAGGTTTTTGTTAAACTGTTGACAAATTTGACATTTTGCGATGTTTGTTTGTGTTATGTCAGTTTTGCTAAACAGGAAATATTTGTTTGCGGTGTTGATAGTTAAGGCACGAATATCGCCGAATTATTAAGTGTTAAATCAGGAGAATGAAGGGTGTTTCTATGTAGAATTATTCTAAAATAACACATGTTGAAATTGCGTTGGTAAGAGCTCTAACTTTGTATAAACAGGAGACAAGGATTTTACTTGTGGGAGGACCTTGTGCAGGGTCCGTTCGAGTTGGTACCACCATACCACCATCTTATCCATTAACCTACCGCCAAGCAGCAGTGTTTGCATTGTTGTGCTCCAGTTTGGAGATAAGACAGCCGGTGAAATGACTAGCATAGAGGCATTCCATCTTATTCCTCAGGGTTGGCAGTGCATTTGCAGTCTTGTGAATGCGAATGTCTATGGGTCACAGTTTCCACTTACTATTTATCAGGTGGCCAGTGTGCTCGTTTGCCTTCCTAAGCCATAAAAAAAAACAGTCTCACGTAAATTGGCCTAGTCCCAAACTTAGCTCTTAGCTTGTACTATAGGAACCGAACCAAGGTATTAACACCTATATAGAGGAATAAAAACTTAAATAGAATTTAAACACCCAGACTCGAAAAAAAATCCTCCTCAATCCACAATCATGTCAGTCAGTCAATCCTCATGACTTAAATATTTGCCCAAACCGTCGTTGCCAAGATGAAGAGGATTTTGCCAAGATGTCAATACTTTTCAACTATTAGTTGCTCCACATTGACGTAACTGAAGGGTAAACAAACAAATAATGCTTACTATAATAATTAGCCGTCCACGAGCGCATTTTACGTGACGTACCGTAAAACGGGGCTATTTGGGAATCACGAGGCTATTTAGAACTAAGTAATTATAAGCTTTTAGTTGATATATTTTTTGTCATGGCTATGATAAAACTGTAAAGTTTGTTGTCAGGCTAAGTTTTTAGGTTCTACCATAGCCATGACAAAAAATATATCAACTAAAAGCTTATTATTACTGAGTTCCAAATAGCCTCGTGATTCCCAAATAGCCCCCTTTTACGGTATCTTTAAAGATGGTGACATAACGACGTGCTTAGGATATCGTTGGAATTATTGATAACCTACCTCTCTCTAGGTGGTCAAAACCATATCGTCTTTGAGCTGTTACGGTATTGTTTTTAACGCAGCCGCCTTTACTGTCAAGTAAATAAGAGCTATCAAAACGGTGACAATACGATAACTGTCGATCACAGATCAAAGACAATAATGGTTTTTACCACCATGAATCTCAGCTCTGGCTGTCTTAAAAAAACAGGTGGTAGCATTGGCATCCAAATAACAAAGAACTATAAATACTTTTTTTTTTTTATGGCATAGGAAGGCAAACGAGCACACAGGCCACCTGATGCTAAGTGGAAACTGTGACCCATAGACATTCGCATTCACAAGACCGCAATCCTAAGACTGCTAATGCTTTGCCGGCTCTGAGGACTAAGATGGAATGCCTCTATGCTAGTCATTTCACCAGCTGTCTTATCCCCAAACCGGAACACAACAATGCAAACACTGCTGCTTGGCGGTAGGTTAATGGATAAGATGGTGGTACCAACCCGGAGGGACCCTGCACAAGGTCATCCCACAAGTAAACTTGGAAAAAAAAGGACTGATGTCTTATTGATCTAAAAGAGACTCTAAAAATAAGTACCTAGGCATATAATATTAGGTAAAACCTGCGGTAAAAATAAAACAAAAATAGAAATTGAAATAATTCTCCAACTCATCGCATTAAATGACAAAACTAAACAAAGCTTTTAATTTAGAAATACACCTACAGCATGTTCTACAAAACACGTTTCATCCCTCCGTACTCGAGCCTTTGTCGTTTCCCTTTCATAATACATTTCTTTCGTTCCCAATCAGCCCGATCGTCTTAACATGTTTATCTTTACTTGTTGTCTGCCTTGTAACCACATCAGCGCAGCGCTATATTTACCACAATGGCAATGTTGACTCTTTCGGATGAAACGTCGTGCTGCCGAGCAATGACAATTAGATACGATAAGTGTTACAATTTTATTGCTTTAGAATCATTTTAGTGGTGCCAGCCTAAAGCAAGAAATTAGAACGTTTTTAAAACACTTAAGTAAAGCCCTTTTGTATGTAGTTGTAACATCTGTAACGTTTCACGTTCCATATTTGAAATTTGACGTACATATTCTTTTTGTACACAACTGCATGCAAGGCTTGCTTTATTTACAGGCTGATTATTTTAAAAATTGCTGTTAATAAAAAAAGTTATATTAGTATCGAAGTCCGTTAACGATTCAAATTGGAATGAGATAGGCCAATACAAATACTTGCATTTTTACTTTAATTTACGAATTGGTTTTATGTTACATGGGAACACCTACTACTCCAAAATATTTAGTTCCGAATAGATTTTTTTTATTTTTTTTATTTTTTAGAACTCTATTTTATGCTGGAGCTATTTAAGATTGAATACATAATTCAATTGCTACACGTAAGTTAGGTTAGGTTTATAAGCGATATCATAAAATTAAGACATATCAAAACATAGCATTTGTAATTAGAAAAAATCGGAATTTAAATCAATTCGGAACTAGAACCCAATGAAATTAAAACCGTATATTGAAATTAATTTTCGCCTAACCTTCAACGACTCTTAGCCGAAAACAAAAGTTAAACCAAGGTTAAACTTACTTGTCAAAGTATTTGTAATAGTCTAGCACCATCAAAGGGTGATAGATAGAACGGACCGATATGCTGCCGTGCTAAGCCAAAAAGGCCTATGTCCGAAAATTACCAAATTCTGTTTTTTTTGCGTTGGATTCCTTAAGCTACAAGGAATAAAATTCTGTTAACGAAAAGGTCGTATTTTTATTAGAAGTGCCTTAAAACGACTAAAAAATTGACGTAAGACTGGTTTTTCCCTTAATTCCTAAGGAAATCTACGTATTTATAAAATACTTAACAATTTGGTCGTATAGTTCCGTTACGAACTAATAGATAAGGTGTCCATTGTAGTAACATTAACGCATTCCTAAGCCAATTGGACGTAAACCATGCTTTGTCCTTATCTGTCACTGTGACATTTGAATTTGGCAGATAAGGACAAAGCATGGTTTAGCTACCCCACGGTTATTTAACGTTTAAATATAATAAATAAGGGCATTAAAGACTACTTATTTCGTTCATTAATTTGTTGATTTTATATGTTGTTAATTATTGATAAAGATACTCATTTAGTTGTCTATTCTAAATAAGTTCTATTTTGCTCATAAGCGATGTTGTGATATTTATTAATTAAATAACTACTAATTGGGAAAAAAAGAGATCTCATTTCATAAGTATTGATTACATACATACATACATCCATACATAAACTCACGCCTTCGTTCCCGGAGAGGGGTAGGCAGAGCTACAGAATTACCTACAACTCTAAAAACTAATACACAACCTGTCACTAATATACACTGTTAAACATCTTAGCCTAATTGTGCAAAATGGGGTTATTGATTACATTTCATAATAAATGTAACTTACAAAACACAAGTACCTAGATTGCTTCAAGATGATAGGGAGAACTTAAATAAAAGTTTAGTACATACCAATGTACATTTACTTACTTAATACAAACCAAAAAAAGGAATGTTTTCTTTCAATTGTAGTGAGACAATTAAAGAATTGACTAACTATAATTTTCTTAAATTTAAGTTGAAACCATTTGTTTTTTTGTTTTTTTTTTGTTTTAATATTTAAAAAAGAGGAGTTTCTGAAGAGCAATAAAGTCAATTTAATTATTTTTCTCTTTTTTTACCATACTTCATCCATTCAAATATTTTATTACATTGCTATAGAAACCTTCATAGAAAAATAAGATAAAATGTCGTATAACACGTAAAGAATATACTCAAGTGCTTAGCAAAAAAGTCGTAAGTCCGTTTTAAGTTAAAAATATATATAATTTTGAGTTAAAATATAACAAACGTATGGCTCTTTTTTTAACTAAACCATAAGTACAAAAAAAATAAGAAAAGTCCGGTTTTAGATGGAGTTTTAGGTTGCGACGTTGAAAAAACCTAAAAGCGCGTTTATAACCTAAATGTACGAAAAGTGTTAAGCTTACTCTGTTTAAAGCATACGGTCAGTCATTCTACACTTGCAGCCTCTGGTTCAACTATTCTAACAGGGCCTACAGCGCCCTACGCGTCCAGTACAACAACGCATTCAGGATGCTGTTGGGGCTGCCGCGCTACTGCAGTGCGTCAGGGATGTTCGCGGAGGCGCGCACAGACGACTTTCACGCGATCATGCGCAAGCGCGTCGCCTCCCTGATGCGGCGGGTGCGCTGCGGCTCCAGCGGCCTCCTGGCAGCGGTGGCTGAACGGTTGGATAGCCCGATCCTCGCCTTCTGGGCAGACAGGCACAAGCCTGTGGCTAACTATGACGAGTGTTAGGAATGTATTTATTTTGTATTTATTTTGTAATGTTCTAATTAACATTAATACTAATATAGTTTTTAAGATTTTACTAACATAAAAATAACATTATGGATTGCATTTTCTGAAATAAAAATTATTATTATTATTTAGATATTCATTTAATTTTCTATAAATTAGGTTTTTTACATATTCAAATATAAAGGTAAAATAACAATACCGATACAAAAAATAAACATTATAAAAAACCTAATCTACGGGTGCCGCCAGCAGCGGGGCAGGGCTCAAGCTACCGGTGGTTAGGGCTGCAGAGAGAGGAACCTCCTCACTATGCGTGCCGTGTCGAGGAGTACTGCCTTCTGTATCTGGCCCTTGATCCAGCCATCTAGCGAGAGTCTCTTGAGGTGTTGGTCGAGACTCTTCGCTATAATTGCGCGCTTCGAATTGCGCGCGCGCTCGCAGCGATCGGACGTGTTTCGAATTGTGTCCAGTGTGTAACTAAGTAAATAAAATGCCTCAGAAGTGTTATGCATGTGACCTTTGCATTTCTGGAATATACTTTATGGAGTGTTCTCAAGAATTGTGTAAAAAAATATTTCACTTAAAGTGTTTGGCGCTGACTAATGAGTCGTTTAATGAACTCAGCGATGAATACAAAAGGAGCTGGATTTGCCCAGAATGTTCACGGCATATTCCAAAAAATGGTAATACTGATACACCGGCTCGAAGCAACATAATGAATCAAACGGTTACGCCGGTAAGCTTTGTAAACACCGTACGAGGAAGCCGTTGCCAAACCCTTGTGAACCCAATGGGGAGAAGCGATAGTGACAGCATATTACTCAACGAATTACGAGAATTTCGCCTTGAAATGAAGACCCAGTTCGATAGACAACATGCTGCCTTTAAATCACTTCAAGTTATAATGCAGAGCACAGCGTCGGAAATGAGGGTACTTAGCGAAAGCTTGAATGCAATCCAAGAAAAAGTCTGCAAATTAGAGGAGTTAGAAATTCTCCTTAAGTCGAGAGAAGTGCCGATAAGCAAAGAATTGCCTAAAGTAGCAACTGATAAGCCTATATCGACGACATCGTCATTTGCTAATGCAGTTAAAAAACCGAGTAAATCAGCGGTGGTCAGTAAACAAAGTAGGGCCACTAAACCAGCGAGCGATTTACTGTCGATTAAGGATGACAGTCTGGCTGGGGGGGCTAAACCAGACGAGGAGGATGCATGTGACCGTAATACGGAGAAGGATGACTGGAATGTGGTTTCGAAGAAAAATAGAACTGCCATTAATAAAGGAGGAAATACAGGCGTTCTTGGTATCCAAGGCGCAGAAAGGAAAAAGTACCTACACGTATGGAGGCTCAGAAAAGATACCACAGTAGAGAGTATGGAAAAATATGTCAGGAGTGTATGTGGGGGAATAAACGAACAATATAGTGTTGATAAAATAAAGCATAAGACGGAAAGGGATTACGCGTCGTTCGTTATTGGGGTTCCGCAGAGTAGTTACGATAAGCTATGTGGTTCCGAAGTCTGGCCCGTGAATATTGAGTACAGTGAGTGGGTGTGGTTTCGGAGAGCAAGAAATACAGCAAAACCCCCGGAATAGCAGTACCGAGTTGAGCGATTTGCACAAGAAGAGGAGTAGAAAAAGTAGCCCAATAGAAATCCTATACCAAAATGTAAGGGGACTCAGAACAAAAACCAATAACTTACTTTTTCTTCTGCAAGTATCTACATATGAATTATTTGCAATGACAGAGACTGGTCTAAATGATTCAATTCTTGACGCGGAAATTGTGCCATCGGGATATCAAGTAATGCGGTGTGATCGTGCGGATGGCCGCAAACACGGAGGCGCGCTTTTAGTGGCCACACCTAGGATTGAGCTGCGGCGAGTGAGTCATACCGTTAACTTGGATGATCGTGCATTTGAACTTGTTTGCGCAACTGTTAATTTAAATAAGAGATTCTTATTCGCGCTTTGTGTTGTTTATATCCCTCCCCGATCAGACGAAAATGAATATATAACTATGTTTAATTTATTAGAAAGTTTTTGTATTAAGTATAAAGGCAACTTCATTGTATTAGGTGATTTTAACTTGTTTTCTTGTCACACTAGCATAAGTAATTACTATGACTATTTTATGGCCTATTGCAATTTCGTTCAGGAGAATAGAATACCTAATTGTGACGGGAGGCAGCTCGATCTGGTATTGATCGGGGAGCCCGTTCACGATAAGGTGTCGGTGTACGCGGCCTGTGATGACGATAGCCTGCATCCGGTAGATGTGTACCATCCCCCATTAGCGGTGAGCGTGTCGGTGACGGGGCCTTCTCCAGCCGCCGCTCGTGCAGGAGGCGACGGGGAGCTGCGCGATCTATGCTCGGTGAGTTATAACATCCAGCAGTCGCTTGAGGTGCGTGAATGGAATTTCTATAAAGCCGATTATAGCACGCTTTATGACAAATTAGGTTCTATAGATTGGAGTGATATTTATAGTATGAATGAACTGGATCAGGTTTTAATGTTTTTCTATAGCAAAATTAATCAAATAATAGATGAATGCGTTCCTGCAAAAAAGCGTAAGTATAGGAACCCTCGGTATTGTTACCCAGAGTGGTACACAGCGCAGATAGTTCGCGACATTAAATCAAAATATGCACTACACAAAAAGTATAAGTCGAGTAAGTCTATGGAGATCTACAAAGCGTTTTCTAGAATCCGAGCCAAAGTTAAAATAGATATTGCCAACGCTCACGACCAATACCAAGACCGAGTGCAAAAACAATTGGCGTTAGATCCTAAGTCTTTTTGGCGGTTTTTGAAATCTAAAAAGTCAACCAGTTATACTCAGAAGCTAGTAAAGGAGGGACGGGTTTTAGCAGAGCAGGAATGCGCCGACGAGTTCGCAAAGTTTTTCTACTCTGTTTTCAATCAGTTGCCGGCGGAGTTAAACTGGGTCACTGCTGAAGCAGCCTCGGGAGCGAACAGCGCGCGAGTTCACATTGAGCGGATGGATCTCGGCGAAGTTAGGCAGGCGCTGGCGCGGCTCCCGGCCAAGCGATCAACTGGACCAGATGGGATACCATCATTTCTCTTGAAGGACTGTCGTGGCACACTAGCGGAACCTTTGTGCTACGTATTTAATGTTTGCCTTAGGTTAAGGATATTTCCCGATAGATGGAAAGTGACAAGGGTGGTACCTGTCCCAAAGGGTAGTGGCGGGCCGAATGCCTGTGACTACAGGCCAGTAGCTGTACTAAATGCACCAGCTAAGGTTTTCGAATCGGCTTTGCATAAGACGCTGCAGTCGCAATTAAGGGCGCAACTTTCGGAGGCGCAATATGGATTCCGGACAGCACGAAGCACGACTGGAAATCTTCTGCATCTTATGACGTTATTATTACCGGCCTTGGATGCCGGTAAACAGGTTGACATAGCGTACTTCGATTTTCGTAAGGCGTTCGACACAGTGGATAATGACATTCTGCTTACGAAGTTTGCGAGGTCTGGTTGCACGCCACATACGTTGGAATTTTTGGCCAGCTATATGCGAGATAGGCAGCAGTATGTAGATTGTGAGGGCAGGAAATCTCAGCCGTACTATGTTAGATCAGGAGTGAGTCAAGGCAGCAATTTAGGGCCATTGGGGTTCATTCTCATGATCAACGATCTCCCGGATGTGGTGCTGGATTCTACATGCCTTTTATTCGCTGACGACTTAAAGCTGGTTCGAGTGATAAGTGATATCTCGGACTGTCGTAGGCTGCAGGAGGACATCGACAGAGTGGTGCACTGGAGTGTGCACAATAAGCTTTACTTTAACGAATCCAAATGTAATGTAATTTCGTTCAGCAGGGGGCGCAGCCCAGTGCACCATCATTATGATGTCGGTGGAAAGCCAATGCAGCGAGTAACAGAGGTGCGGGATCTCGGAGTTCACCTAACAGCCGATTTGTCATTTCGTGACCACATCATTTCTATCTGCAAAAAAGCATTTCGTAACCTCGGTTTCTTGCTGCGCCAAGCGAAGGACTTCACAAACATCTCGGCTATAAAAGCAGTGTATGAAGCTCTCGTAAAGAGTCACCTCGAAGGTAGTGCTGAAATCTGGAGTCCACGTGAAGCTAAATACAAGCTTATGTTGGAGCGTATCCAAAACAAGTATGTTAGGTTTCTTTATTTTAAACTATATGGCGTGTATCCAGGATATCCACTGTTGTATCCTACTCTCTTCGTATTAGGAATGGTGGGGTACAATAAGTTGGAAATGAGGCGGGAACAGGCCCTCGCTTCGTATGTAGTTAGAGTACTACGGGGTGAGTTGTGCAACCCGGGGGTGGCGGGTGCCTTGGCGCTGAACGTGCCGGACCGGTTCGTGTGGCGCCGCCGCCGGCCGCCGCTGCTGGCCGAGCCCGCGGCTCGCACGAAACTCCTGAAGGACGCACCACTAACGCGGGCTATTCGAACGATTAATAAAGTAGCGCTCACATTCGACATATTTGCATGCTCCCTGAACGATTTCACAAAGGCCACTATGTTTGTACTATGCTATACTCAATAACTGTATAATAATTGTGTTACTATGTGTAAATTCTTATTCTTATTGCTCACTTGTCTATCGCATTAGGTAACAGCCTGTAATGATAGATTTAAGTTATTTAATAAATAAATAAATAAATAAATAAAATAAAAAAATAAGACCGTTTGCCGAAACAACTATCGGGACAATGATCGTCGAGTCAACATCCCACATGGTGGTCGCCTCGTGAGCCAAGTCAAGGTACTTGCTGAGTTTATCCTTCTCGGCCTTCACGAGGTTCTCATCATGCGGGATGGTGACGTCGATGAGCACTGCCCGGCGTTGAAATCGATCTGTCAACACGATGTCAGGTTTATTGGCGACAATAGTCCTGTCTGTGATAACAGATCGATCCCAATAGAGCGTAGCACGACCATTTTCGAGAACTGGCGCCGGTGTGTACTTATAGTACGGCACTTCAGACTCAACAAGACCGTATTGAAGAGCAAGCTGCTGATGAATGATCCTGGCTACGAGGTTATGTCTGTGCAAGTACTCGCCGTTGGCCAAATGCGAACAACCGGAAATTATATGTCTGAGGGATTCGCAGGGACAACGGCACGCTCGACAAATGTCGACCGTGCCATCCCTCAGAATATATTTCCGGTAATTGTTCGTCATTATGACCTCGTCAGCAATTGCACAGGCAAAACCTTCGGTTTCCCCAAAGAGGTCACCAAACCGTAGCCAGTTCACGGACGCTAAAAAGTCTACGTCGGGCCTTGTTAGGGCCCGGTAGAAGCGTCCGTGTAGCTCCTTGCTCTTCCATACGTTCTTATAATTATTATTATTATTATTTATCTCGAAACTGTCAAAACGCCTATAGGCCTTTTTGGCTAAGCACGGCAGTATGATTTTCGAATCAGTATTCAAACTCTATGAGGGTCAATTTCCCAAGCAATATTTTAAGCTGGCGGCGCTGAAAACCGGGGTGAACTATGGTTAAAAATTAAACTGTTATTTTTTTCTGAATACTTCACGCAGTTGCCTATCTTGGGCAATAAGTAGAATTAAAATATTAATGGAAATAATAATTAAAAAAAAAAAATTAAGACCTCATTTCTCATCACGGTGGGCTGTCCGCAACCCAGTTTTGATTGCAAAACGTGGAATTAATCAAAAACTATTAATGATTATGAAAAACATTTCTATTTTTTAAAATACTAGATAGTTAGTGTACAAAAAGAAGCCCTGACTTTTTTTTAACTATCTCACATACCGTCCGGTACGAGGAAATACGTTTGTCCGGAGAAACGTTATCATTACCACCGTCAAATGTTTTGTGCCTTATATCTGCTAAGCTTCAATATGTACGCCACCCACCTCCCGCGCACTCGTAGAGTTAGTCACGCGCAAGAGTTTGGTGCTAGCGGTTGTGTTGTGCGCGTTTCTGGCGCTAAAATATAAAGGTCAATTCTTGCTTCCGGTGGGGTGGGGACAAAAAAATCCTCATTCCGACGGTTGATTTATTTTTAAAAGTTTTTGTGTGTTTAGTTTAAGATTTATGTATAACACGTACGTAATATTTCTTAATTCTGGAGTAACATTAGTTTAAAGAAACCAGACTCCGTTGTTTTTTTTTAAATATTTTTGTACAGGTTTTATCATTCCATGGTTCTCATTCCGATGTTTCCGGTGTATGAGATACCCACAGAAATGATAAGCAACACCGGCATGATACAAAAG
Source organism: Acleris emargana (assembly GCA_927399475.2). NCBI lineage: Eukaryota > Metazoa > Arthropoda > Insecta > Lepidoptera > Tortricidae > Acleris > Acleris emargana. The sequence continues at coordinate 3,974,636 of OV656849.1, forward strand.
TAGCTTCACTTAGTTATCCAAATAATTATCAAATTTAATTATTTAATTTTATGAAGTCAAAGCAAATGTATAAATATTATAAGCGTTTAAACGTAAATAATTAAGCGTTTAACGATAACCATATGTCAGTTATTTTGTACTACTAAGCATATAATATGCATACATACATAGCGTCACAGCGCAGAGCTATTACCAATAACTCTAACAACTTGCTATATAATATTATATTATAATTAGGCATCGGAGTTTTTGTCGCACGGTAAGACTAATAGCAAGCTATGGAGTCGTCATTTGCCATAAATATAAACTCTTATTCATATTCATACTCATTTATTTAATTTATCTTAAAATGCCTCTATATAGGTCGGTCGTGTATAATTATCTTAGTCAACTATATAAAAAAAAAAACTATTAGATTATAAATTCATAACTTGAACTAATTTAACATACAATTCGCCAATAGTGTGGACTAAAACATTCCCTTCTGCCGTGTTTTAATGTACCTATCTTTTGTTTGTTTATAAATTTTCGTAATTAAATCAGTATAAAAACGGTAATTATTTTTCATTGTAATATTTATTTTCCTAATATAACATTAAATAATCGTTTCTAAACTCGTCAACGTTGTTATCCTTGATTATAAAAAAAAAACTGAATAATTTAATAAATAAATGAGTATGAATATGAATAATAGTTTAGCTTGCTATTAGTCTTACCGTGCGACAAAAACTCCGATGCCTAATTATTATGAAGAAAGTCCTCACAGATGGAAAAAAAGATTTGTTACAGTTTTTTTTTTCAATTTAATTATAATTATAAAGGACAACGCTTAGTGTTAACATTGGACGTGATATTCAGTTTAAAAAACATTAAAAGGTTTAACTTTATATTAGTATAACGTTTTTTTTTTAAGATCTGGGATATGTAAATTCACATCTAGTCTTGCACGTTATCATAATTTCATAATGTTACATTTTTGACTGAGTTTTTTAGGAATTTCATATTATATTTTTGAGGCCATCCTTGTGACGCACTAATTATTAAGCATTAAGTGATCTAAAGTCAGTGATAAATGATATAGTCGCCACTGGGATATTTGTAATATTATTAGAATTATTGAGTTATATTTTGCTTGGTCAGCGAACTGTTCCTATTAGATTTAAATAGAAGAATTATTTTATTTTTTAATTTATAACTAGTTTATTATCATAAATAAATCACAATATTAAGAACATTTTTGAAAACCATATTAAAGAAATAAGTAATAAATCAATCCGATACATTATAAAAAAAAGTAAACTAATTGTTTCAAAACATTAATATAAATGTCATTTTTACTCAAACAAAGACTTATAATTATGGTAATTATTAATAACATTAATCTAATTTTTAATCAATTAAAGACTTCTAATTATGTTAGTTAATAATAACATAAATGTAATTTTTACTCAAATAAACAGTGATAATTATGATAATTATTGACTTTTTTCATTTATTTTCATTCCGGTGGATAAGATTTCATTTACGTGGGTCGTTTCTATCATTCCAGTGGGTATTTATCACTTCGGTGGATACTTTTGATCATTTCGGTGTGTATTTATCATTCCATAGTTTTATCAAATATTCTATCTCGTATATCTCATAAACTATTTATGATTTTGAGTGTCCCTTAACACCACGTCTACAATATATAACAATGCATAGTTTAAAATGATAAACGTTCAAAAATACACAAAACTTAAAAATTGCACCGAAATGAGACAAAAACCAGAAATGTTGAAATTGACCCATGAGCATGTGGTTCGTTTGTAAGTCTGCTATATTAAAATCATGCTGCCAGGTTTGGCAACGGTTTCAGTTCGCAATAAAATACAGCGGCAATTGCATACGATTCTTTTCCCAAGGGAATTTGCATGCTCTATATTTTTGCATTTTGTTATAACTTTGTGTATTATTGCTGTATTATGTTACCCTAGTTACTATATTATTTATTTATTATTTATTTATATCCCCATGCTTATAAGGGGGCTGATATAGTAACAACAGAAAATTAATTTAGTGATTCAACTAACGTCTTAGTTGATGTATGTATGGTGTTGTTAGGCTCGTATGGATCCAAGACGCTTATGCACAATATTCACAATCTTGTTAGAAGCTTGCATTTTTTTTCAGTGTAGATGTGTTAGTTACGGCTGTCATCACATACTGAAAGGACGTTTCTTTTCTAAATGGAATTTTTAAATAGATAAATACCCATGTTATAATGACTACCAGAAAAGAGTAAGCATGATTGGTTTTTAAAAGTATTTAAGCCTACACATCTAATATTCAAACTCCGGATAGATAGAGTTGATTCAGAGTTAATTTTGACATATGTAATGTAGTTTATGATAGAAGTTACATACATACATAAACTCACGCCTTCATTCCCAAAGTGGGGTAGGCAGAGCTAAAGAATTACCAACAACTTTTTATAGAAGTTTATTGTATAAAATAAAATTATAAGTCGTAGGACTTGACAGAAGTGAGTGGTACTAACCCCATGTGCTTCTGTTTTGGTCCACAAGAGAAATTACTCGTACACTTTTACCGGTTCTGGCGTATGATATCCATGGACGCATTTCCCTAAAAAGCCAATAGGAGTGCTGCCCTCATAAGTAAATAAGCAGAATCCCAAAATCCATAACCAAAGCAGTTTTAGTTCTCTTCTCTTAGTAATAAGGTTGATATTGCTACAGGAATTTTATCTGATATACTGCGTATTTGCTTAGGAGAACAGTGTTTTTTTTTTTTTTTATGGCATAGGAAGGCAAACGAGCACACAGGCCACCTGATGGTAAATGGAAACGGGTGTTTATAAATATCTTGACATTGGCAAAATACGCCCTTAACAGAAGTTAAAGCAATAATAAAAAAAACCTGTCAATGTTTTTACAGGTAAAATTTTATAACGAATCGCATAATAATGTGGTTCATTAATCTCGACGTTTCAGCTGATTTTAAAGTCGTAATCGTGGGATGACTGACTCGTTATAAAAGAAGTAAATTAAATGTTTCTGATATTTGGTAAATTTAGTACCTAAGTACTTGGAAAAATAAACGAAGCCTGTTAAATATAATTGTCATTGTTTTTCACATTTTCTAATTAAATTAAGTCCTTAGAATTCTCGAGACTGGTGCAAAATTAGTGACTGTTTTGGAGTTGAACAAACTTAGGAACAAAGGCATATTTTAATTGTTATTTGCTGATAAAATACTGTATAATCATTGTAAAATCTTTGCATATGCTAAGTGTCCATTGAGGCTATTTTCGAATACTGACAAACTGTAGGCGCTCGACGCGATCGTCTGATAGCTTACGTCAACGATTTTGGATAACGACAACGACAGCCGAATGCATCTTAAGACTGCGCCGAGCGTACGCCAGATGTACAGTGATGCATTTTCTTGAAATCGGACTGGTCTTTTTTGTACTTCAAATAAAAATACAACATATAAGTTATTTTATGGCATAGGAAGGCAAACGAGCACACAGGCCACCTGATGGTAAGTGGAAACTGTGACCCATAGACATTCGCATTCACAAGACTGCAAATGCACTGCCAACCCTGAGGACTACGATGGAATGCCTCTATGCTAGTCATTTCACCGGCTGCCTTATCCTCAAACCGGAACACAACAATGCAAACACTGCTGCTTATTATGATATGATATACCACATAGTTAACTAACAATTGACCTTCGAGTTATCAAGTTAACGGAAAGAAGTGGCTACGTTTTCCCGTTAAGCTGACTTCGCAAAGGGTAACTATTATCAAAGTTTGTTAAGTATCCCATGAATTGTGTTTTTACTTGCGCCACAAAAAAAGCATCGACCAATTCCAAAAAAAATATTTAGTTTATCAGAAAAGACAATAATACACTCATGGACAAATTTAGAGGAACGCAAAAATACAAGTAAACTAATAAAACGTATTTTATACGTTGTAAGTCATATAATGATAGAAGCTTGGGTCATTTAAATAAAAGGGTTATTATTATTACTTTAAAATTGATGTTTTTAATTGTTTTCTAATACTTCATTTGTTTTTCTTTTGCTTTAACGTTATGCGATTTTTTGGAAAAATTGAGTTTGTGCAACTATAAATTGTATTTTTTTTAAATAAACGAGTATTTTTTGTTATAATTGTTAAAAATGCACATTTTAAAGAGAATAAAACAAAAAATATTGTCGCAGAAAACGACAACAATAATCCAAAAAAATTACAGCATACTTAAAGGGATATTCATTTGTTTTTTGTTCATTTTATGTTTACTGTAACGATACAAAATAATCTTCCGAATTAATTAAAAAATAAAATAAAATAAAAATCATGCTTTTTTGTTATAAAATTATTACTTCATTCCGTTCCTCTAATTTTGTCCGTGAGTGTAGTATTGAGGGCGCGACTGGACGCTTGACGTTTGCTCGGGGCAGTCTTAAAAAGGGCTTTCGATCTATTGAGCCCTAATAAACAAATCAGCCCACCTCAAAAAAATCTTACTTCAAGCACTAAAGTTTAGATCATTGAATAAATAGACGTATTGATATAGGCGCCTCTTCAAAACACATAAAGTAACTTGAACTCAAACTCCTCCATACTTTTCCGTAACCAAGACCTTCCTTCGTCATTTTAAGTATTTATCCTCCCGAAGTTATAAAGAAGCTCAAGGAAAATAAATTCCGGGAACTCGTGACAAGACCACCTGCGTCGATTCCGGAGTCAATGGACAAGAACAAATTTCATATACAGGGTTACGGAAAATATTCGTTAGAACACAGGAAACTATAGAGAAGTAAATTATGTGAATACAGCCATTAAGAACCTTTATTTGGATCCGAAAATTGGGAGTATAACGGTAATATTCAAACTTTTCTATTGTTGCATCGCTAAACATTTTTTTTTTTACTTGCCTGTTTTGGTGTCCTACTGCTGGGCAAAGGCCTCCCCTCTCTTTCGCCACTCGTCCCTATCCAGAGCGCATTCCTGCCAATCCCTCGCAAACGAATCTAGGGCCAATGGGTGGTATTTATGGCCCATCTCCCATCGTGCATGCGGCACATATGGCCAGCCCAGTCTCACTATAAATTTGCGGTCTTCAACCCAAGCTAATGCTACGCTAACCAATATTACATAATAATTTAGGTACGTTAGCTAAAACCAGTCTAACGATAAGCAAGCTTTAAAATACCCATCAGCTACTTATCAATCTTATCATGTATATTTTTTTTATTTCGCCAATTTCACATTTTAATATAGACTGACACTTTTTTTTCGACGAGCACACAGGCCACCTGATGCCACCTGATGGTAAGTGGAAACTGTGACCCATAGACATTCGCATTCACAAGACTGCAATGCAATCCTAAGACTGCAAATGCGTTGCCAACCCTGAGGACTAAGATGGAATGCCTCTATGCTAGTCATTTCACCAGCTGTCTTATCCCCAAACCGGAACACAACAATGCGAACACAGCTGTTTGGCGGTAGGTTAATGGATAAGATGGTGGTAGCGGTCCGGACGGACCCCGCACAAGGTCCTACCACTAAGGCTCTAGAGGTTAAGACGAATCTAACCACGTATAATTTATTAAAATTGGTTTAGTCGTTTAGTAGTAACGAGGGGGCATAGAGTCGGATATATACTCGTATGTATTCAGGTCAAACACCGAGCGGCCCCAACGAAAGACCAGCGTTGGCTTTACAGCCAGCACATGCTGAGTTGGGACCGTTTCGCAGCATTAGCACATCTCTATTCTCTTGTCTCATTTTCTTCATTTTTATTGCTACTTGTTTTTTGTTGTGTGTTATTGTTGTAAATAAATGTTTTACTTACTTACTTACTTACACAACCCTCCATTTGGGCATTGCCGCAGTCGGGTAATAATGGAACGATTTTTTTTACTTTATTTTTGTTTCTCTCTTAAAATTAACAGGACTGTCACTACTGATTAATTTCATATACCTATTTAAATCCTTGAAATAAACTAGAACTTTTTACATCAAAAAATAATAAGTTTTAATAATAATAATCTGCCTTTGACCATATTAAACAATTAGGTCGATAAGATGCGTCAGTAAATTAAATATTTTAATTTAGAGATAGTTGTCTAAATTATAAGAATTAATTTGGCTGACTGTACACTTTAACGTCCACCGTCAAATTAGGGATACAAATTTATCTAATAACGTAATTATAATTAACTAGTGAGCGGAGTATAACACTAAATAATTTTGATAATAACGCCCACTGAATAACTTCCCTGCAAGCAAAGAGGAGCTCAAATGACCAACTAGAAAATTATCCCGTCAGTCCGCAGGCACCCATTATAATATAACTTCATCCCACCACTCTTATCGTATAGAAGCGGAAAAGCCATGGAAATGTTGAGAACATAATCCGGGATTTAATCCATTAGTAGAAAGGCATTATCATTAGCTCGGGGATACTTAAAACTTGCGTCACACACGAACGGTTATTTGTAACGTTTATTTGTGAGGAGTTTGGTTGGGTTACCGTATTTTTTTACCACCGGTCATTAGGAAAACCATGTGAAAAATATTTTTGAAAATAGTTATTTACATACATACATACATACCTTCACGCCTGTAATCCCAGAGTGGGATAGGCAGAGCTACAGAATTACCTACAACTTTACAAACTTGTTGATAAATTCTGTAACCACATTCTGCACAAATAGGCTAAGATAATAAAAATAAAATAGTTATTTGGGTTTTGATTTTTGCAAACGCTGCAGTAAACGATTTCGAGAACTATCAAAATCTAAGAACTGACATCCTCTTATCTGATCAAACATTTTGATAGCAAAGTAGTCTTTATAAACCTTGGAACATGAATGTTTTTCCTATCCAACTACTCGATCAGATGAGAGGTTGAGACAGTAAAGGAACGATATTAAGCTCGAAGCAATTAGCCTTCAGCTTACGTCAATCATTTACGATGCCGTTGCATCTTGTCTAATACCACAAAGACTGGATTGCAATATCCGTTGATGTTATCGATTTTCTTTGGTAGCTAATAACCAATATACAACCGGCTAGTTTACGTCTTGTGCCGAGGTGTTATTCTATAAACGGCTTCTTGTCGGTGCGTTCTCGACGGTTAAGCTACTCAATTGAGAATGCACGCGTTAAAAATATTGTTTGTACGCTCTGACGAGACAAATGCAAGGGATAATGGGTAATTTAAGGTGCTAATTACTGCAATGACCTGAAACATTTATAGTAATAGCTTCTGCCCGCGACTTCATCCACGTTATTCCCTCGGGAACTTTTAAATTTTCAAGGGTGAAATGTAGCCGATGTGATAATCCAAGGTATAAGCTATCTCTATTCCTAATTTCATCCAAATCTGTCCGGCCGTTGCAGCATAAAAGAGTAACAAACATCCATGCATCTATACATGCAAACTTTCGCGTTTATAATACACTCGCGGTCAAATAATACTGGTCAGAATGCGTTTTTCATACTAAAGAGGCTATTTGGAAGCCTTGGTTCCTCGCCAGGAGATGCTTTTAGTGAAATCTGATGATGGACACCCCAAGCATCGATACAGGACTTCCAGATTGAATCTGCGGTTAACGCCGGAATTGTGCATGTTCAGAAAAACATATAAAATGGCAATAAAATGTAAGGAAATCCAAATGATGACCCATGCTCTCTCGCTGTGGTGTTAACTGATTGTGCGATCTGTTAGGTATCTTAAGCACTTTTGACCCCCACTGTTTAACCTCGTAGTATCCACCATTAAACCTCACTCAAAACATGCCTGTGTCCAGGAACCAAGGCTTCGAAATAGCCTCGATTGTATGAAAAACACACTCTGACCCGTATTATTTGACCGAAAGTGTATTAGAAGGGATGTACAGAAGGGAGCAAACTGAAAACCAGCGCTTCGTAACAGTGACGCAACTACGGCGGTTGGACTTATACTTAAGTAGCTGCACAGTTTAGTACTTGGTCATTATAAATTCATGTTCGAAGTTCTGCACTAATCTATCAAAGGCGTTAAAGCGACAATGTACAAAAGTGTGCCGCTACTTATAAGACCGACTGTACAAGGAAATATGTTGGATGAATGACGAAGCTACTTTCGATTGTCATACTCCAATACTGACTATGTCTTATGAAGAAAATACAAGACGGGTTCAAGAAACCCAAGTATATTTAATTATCTTGCAAAAAACGGACTGAAGAATGTCTAACCTTGCTCAGAATATGGTTTAAAAATATCTCCGAAAACCATAAGTAGGTTAATTTTCTATTAAAAGTTGTCTTAGCTAATTTTCAGTACGTATCGGTGATATGACTAGCATAGAGGCATTCCATTTTAGTCCTCAGGGTTGGCAACGCATTTGCAGAGGATTGCATTGCAGGCTTGTGAATGCGAATGTCTATGGGTCACAGTTTCCACTTACCATCAGGTGGCCTGTGTGCTCGTTAGTCTTCCCTGAGCCATGAAAAAAAAAAAAGGTATAGGTGATTTAGTCACCTATAATTTTACTCTAAAAACCAATGAAGTTTAGAGTTCGTAGTTTCGATAGATTTTCTTTTAAATTCGTGAGATCGAATTGTTGTGTTCCGGTGTGGGGATAAGACAATCGGTGAAATTACTAGCATAGAGGCATTGCATTATGAGCATTCGCATTCGCATTGAGTTGCGTCCGCGGACCGGGAGACGAGCTGTAGATAGGCCTCCAACAAGATGGAGTGACGACCTTGTAAGGATCGCATAAGGAAAGCACAAGCGGTCTGAGTGGAGAGCCTTGGGGGAGGCCTATGTCCAGCAGTGGATGTCTTTCGGCTGACATGATGATGATGATGAGGCATTGCATCTTAGTCAGGGTTGGCAAAGCATTTCGTCGGTGAAACTACAAAACCGCGTAGGTAACATTTTAAATAAGAAGCAAAATGCACCTTTTATTGTGACAATAAGGTTTATTTTGCTCTATCATCAATTTGTTAGTTACGCGGTTTTGCAGAAAGACCGACGGTTTTTGGTCTTAGGTTTGCAGTATTGCGAATGCAAAACATACCACCAGGGCCGGTATTCATGGCGGTAAAAACGATATCGTAGTTAACCTGTTACGGTATTGTTATGACGTCAGCCGCCATTACTGTCCAGTAAATAAGAGCTATCAAAACGGTGACAACACGATAACAGCTCAAACACTATATGGTTTTTACCGGGTTGGATAGAGACTCGGTGGCCTATGTGGTCGTTTGTCTTCTCTTTGCTATGTAAAAGAGTGCAGTTACAAATCAGGCTGACTATACTATCAGCTTATTGGAACCCTGGTCCAACATAGAACGGTGTCACAATGTCAATATGAATTAAAAATAAAGACATTTCTTACGACTTCAATCATAGCGTCACAGTGACACAGTTCTATAGTGGATCTGGATTACATTGGGCTTTGTTTTAGGGCTCCGTACCCATAGGGTAAAAACGGGACCCTATTACTAAGACCCCACTGTCCATCTGGCTGTCACCAGGCTGTATCTCATGAACCCTGATAGCTAGAGAGTTGAATTTTTCACAGATGATGTATTTACACATACATACATAAACTCACGCCTTCATTCCCAGAGTGGGGTAGGCAGAGCTACAGAATTACCAACAAGTCTTAAAACTTCTTGATAATTCTGTAACCACATTGTGCACAAGTAGGCAGGCTAAGATGGTTCCCAATGTATTAGTGACAGGTGGCAAGCCCATCGCCTAACAGTACTACAAGCCTTTATTCCCTTAGTCGCCTCATACGACATCCACGGGAAGACATGGAGTGGCACTATTCTAACCCGAAAACCGCACGCCATGATGCATTTCTGTTGCCGCTATAACAACAAATGGGTAAATCAACTTTTCTTTGTAGCTCGTTGCCATGGTGACGTCACTCTTTAAAACTATGATTTCAAAGGATATAAGTCCACTAAAAAACTGTTTTATTCCTTTATCCTGAGTGTGCTGGAAGTATATATTATAACATTTTTTCTAAGAAACTCTATCACTGTTGTCTCCTGGCTTACGGGACAGAATAACAACAACAAAAAGTTGATCAACCCAAATACTAAAAACTGAATAAAATAAATATTAAAGTGGGACGCCCATACAACATACGGGGTTTTTTTGCCGTTTTTTGCTCGATATTAATAACAACGACAGATAGACGCTTGAAATATTCACAGAATATTTATTTAATGATACGGAACCCCTCGTGCGCGAGTTCGACGGGCACTTCGCACCTTCGGAACAATACTGACATAATTCATAAATTTTGAAATTCGAGTTAGGGCTCTATCCTACTCAATTTAAGACTTAAAGTTTAGTGTTGACCAGGATTTTTTACCTACTAAAACGGAAAACAGTTTCTGTGTGACGTGCCTTGAAATCTAAGAAAATGAGATAAAATATTCAACCAGAAAATGGCATATTTCCAAGGAAATATCAAGCAGATTCCTTGCAGATGAAGTTCCGGATAAAATCCAGTCTTCTTTAAAGAGGTCATGAATAATATAGAAATAGACCGGATTTGCAAAAAAAAACATATTTTCTACGTTTATATTAAGTAAGGAATTTTCTTTAAATAAATATTTTTTGAGTTCACAGAGTTAGGTTTATTATTTAATATAAAACCTGTTTTAATGGCAAGTTTTTTGCTATCTGCACCTGCACTTTTCTTTCTTAGTCAACAGCTGTTTTTTAAGACTAGTTAAAATTCGATATTCTATTTGATTTGGCTCGTTTCGTAATATTAACAACGCGAATAGAATTGGTCAGCATTGAGTTAAAATCTGTCATAATTCTATTTCACTTACAATCAATTGACGACAGGAAAATCGCACAAACACTTCTTAAAAGCATACTTTTTTGTTTTCAAAAGTTTTTGATTATTATTTAATGAGACAAATTTTATATCATCAATGTTTACTTCGCCCGGTTTACACTGGTGGTTGGAATGACGTCATTTTGTTTGTAACCGTGTTTTTTTTTAATCTATGACTAGCTGTGACGATGAAAAGACTTTAATGCCAACATTACGCTGAGTTGGGACCATTTCGTGGCTACTTTCTTCTTGAACGTGTTAATCTGTTCTTTGTTATGTATGTCACGAATAAATGATTTTCTTTCTTTCCTTCTTTCTAATTGACAACAATTCATTATGTGCTAAGGTAGTAAAATAAAATACCGTTTCTAGATTTTACACTGCTGATTACAGTAAAAATATCTTTGGATTTTTTTATGCAGTAGTTTTTTTTATATTTAGGAAAAACAGTAAAAAAAGTTGGATTGTGAATGTTAGGAATACACTTACAGTGCCCTTAGTCCATTTATTTAAAAAAAAATATACAACTGTCATGTTCATTTTTTATCTGTCTGACGAATGAAACTCAAAGCAGATGCAAAGCAGTAATCGCAAAATAGTTTATTTATTTTAATGGCGTCTACAAATTATGTAATTAATTAAATTACGCAAAATAACAAATTTGTGAACGAACGGCAGCAAAGTGAACAAGTGAGTGACATGACATGACAGTCAGGTCTGTATCTGTTTAAAGTTACTTTTTTTATTTTTTGTCATGCTAAGATCACGACATCAGTATTCCTAACTTTGAATATACGGTCTTTTTAATGACTATTTCTTTAATAAATTATTAACAACGAATTTAAGTTAAATAAAGAAAAACTGAGAAATACGGGTAGTCTAATTTTTAACCAGCTATAAACGCGAAAAATAAATAAAGCTTTTTTTTTGAAATGTTGTCAATTGCGAGAGTTCCAAGCGCTAGTAGATTCACAGTACAAAGACTCCTATGAGAGGTCCCGAAGTGTAAAAAGAGCCCGCCTGTAGCCAATTTTTTTTTATTTTTTTTTTGAATTTTGCCAATGCCAAAAATGTACAGTGTTTTTATTCTAACAATTGTATCGAGATAAGTTTCAAATGAAAAGTTTTAATGCATAGATCTCGAAAAAATATATCTCATAGAAAAAAAGGGCACCATTGCTTTGTAACATAGGCATAAAAAAGCATAAGAGGTGACAATGTGATATCAATAAGTTGATTTCGTAGTTGGGTAACAGTGTTATTTTTACCATGTTACATGTTTCAAACGAGGTTTACAATACAATACAAAACAATTCATTGTACACTAAACAAAAACATAACAGAGAAACAAAACAATATAGATGCGGTGGTTAGAGACCGGAGATGGTTGACTACAGGGGCAGGTTGACTAACTATCAAAAACTCGTCCGTCCTCAAAGGCCTTGAGCGGAAGTCCGCCACCTCCCCCCACTTAGTCACCGGGAACGCAACGTGGTGCACGCATACCGTTGTAGTGGAAAGTAATATTGAAACTATTAAAATAATGAAAATTTATTGATTATCAAAGCACTCGGCAGCTTATGCTGTTAGAAAAATCAGGCAACTTACTAATGTTGAGACAGCTCGCTTAGTTTATTATAGTTATTTTCATAGTGTTATGTCGTACGGTATTCTGGTTTGGGGAAAAGCTGCTGACATACAGACTATATTCGTGTTGCAAAAAAGAGCCATTCGTTCTATACAGGGTGTCCCAGAAATAGCACGTCACAGTGACACTGGAGATTCCCCAGCCTCAGACGAACCAAACCAGCCTAACATGACCTCAGTAAAAGTTGCACCGTTTTCGAGTTATACCAATTTAAAGATTTTTCCAAATTTTCACCTCTTTTTACATTGTAAGTGCTCGCATTTACTGGGATAGCTTTAGAATTTAGTTTTTTTTATTTGTACGCGTTTATGAATAGTTGATTAAGATGATAGAAGCATTATTATGTCAATAACTAATGTAAAAGTTGGAAAAATACTGCAATGAACTTGACTTAAATTATCATCAACATAGTAATTTAAACTTTGAACACCTGCCATAACTTTTTTTTACTACAAACGAAATGAGCAAATAACTTTAAAAACATGCGTATTTTATGCCAATTCTAAACTTGCAAAGCGGCTAATCGCGTTTCATTTGTTAGTTTGGTTGCCGGGATCCTTATTGGCAAATGTGATACGAATTCCTACTTTTTTGCATTAAGTTATCATGTAAAGAATTGTAGGATAGTTTATTAATTTATTGCAGTTGTAGCCCTGTGACCCAAACTACTCATAGTTCGTTACCTTGCGTTTCGTGACTCTGATTTTGTTTGTGGAACTGAAACGACTACTCGGCACTCTTAACGGAAGTTGATTTCGCTTTGTAAAATGTTTTTTTTTTGGTGATGTTTGAAAGACAATATTTATTCAAAACCAATAATTAACGAAGAGGAACTACGGCGACGTGTCTTCAATGCAGCCCGAGATATATCGGAAACCAGTTTACGAAAATTAAACCGAAATTTTATTCGAAGATGCCATTTGTGCCTTAGAGTCGGAGGGAAACAATTCGAACATTTACTGTAAAAACTAATGAAAATTAAACCCGTTTTTTATTATCTTTGAACCAAGGTCAACCAAAAATCAATCATTTTCTTCAAAGGAGCACAAACAAATGAGATATCGTAGAGTACAAGATAATTTTTTAGAAGATTAGCATTAATTTCCGAGGATCCATATTGGCAAATGTCATACGAATTCCTACTTTTATGCATTAAGATATCATGTGTCATACCATTTTAGAATTGGCATAAAATACGCATGTTTTTAAAGTTATTTGCTCATTTCGTTTGTAGTAAATAAAAGTTATGGCAGGTGTTCAAATTTTAAATTACTATGTTGATGATAATTTAAGTCAAGTTCATTGCAGTATTTTTCCAACTTTTACATTAGTTATTGACATAATAATGCTTCTATCATCTTAATCAACTATTCATAAACGCGCACAAATAAAAAAAACTAAATTCTAAAGCTATCCCAGTAAATGCAAGCACTTACAATGTCAAAAGAGGTGAAAATTTGGAAAAATCTTTAAATTGGTATAACTCGAAAACGGTGCAACTTTTACTGAGGTCATGTTAGGCTGGTTTGGTTCGTCTGAGGCTGGGGAATCTCCAGTGTCACTGTGACGTGCTATTTTTGGGACACCCTGACTCCCGTGATTCCTTAAGAGTAGGTACTATTTAAAGAAATTAATATTTTGACAGTAGCATCACAATTTATTTATGAGAATATTATTTATGTCATTAAAAATCAAGACTCTTTTGTTAAGAATTGTGATGTACATAATTTGAATACAAGAAATAAAAATAAAATTGCTATTAAAAAAAATCGTGTCCGTAAGGTTTATAAATTATTTGTAGGTCAATACATCCTTTTCTTTAATAAATTACCTACCGTTGTTTTAAAGTTACCACTTCCAGTACTTAAAACTTAGTTTAAAAAGTCGTTGATGTCTAAAGCTTACTATAGGGTCGAAGACTATCTAACAGATAAAAATGCTTGGCCAACACCTAAATAATTTAATAATAACTTAGTCATAAAAAAGATGTAAATAAAAAAATATTGTATATTGTCTAGGGGACACGGTTTCTGTAGGAGAATGTATCGAAACTTTTATGCATGTTGTCTTGCACCGTCACAGGTAAGTATAACTTGTATACTTTCTATTTATTTTTGTATATTACTGTTGCTTATTAGTTTTGTGACAATTCTGAGTTTTGACACATTTTCCTGCTCAACTACGCATGAATATATAAATTTTTGGTGTCATGTGAGATTCATTGTTTTATATAATGCTAGGTTAAGTTTATTATTGTATAATATCATTAGCAATATTTAAAAAAACGACTTACTGTTGAGTTTCTTGCGGCGTTTCTTCTCAGCAGTGGTCTCTTGCGAAGCGCTGGTAGATTTTTGACGTGTAAAAGTGCCCGTGCGGCCTACTTACTGAATAAACATCTTTTATCTTTTTTTTGCCCCCGTATGGTTGCCGGGGTAGAATAGTGCCACTCCATGTCTTCCCGTGGATGTCGTACGAGGCGACTAAGGGAATTAGGGCTTGGAGTACTGTTAGGCGATGGGCTTGCAACCTGTCACTAATGCTCTGTTAAACATCTTAGCCTAATTGTGCAAATTGTGGTTACAGAGTTATCAACAAGTTTTTGGAGTTGTTGGTAATTCCGTAGCTCTGCCTACCCCACTCTGGGAATGAAGGCGTGAAGGTATGTATGTATGTATGTATCTTTTTTTTCATCTTGTTATGAAAGTTTGACTCATGTTCTTTCTGTGCATCATTATTGTTTTTGATTTCGTCACAGTTATAAAGTTATGTCACATGATTATACAATTAAAAGGTGATTCGGTGTTAGTTGACTAATGTATAATGGGGCTCGTCGACCTATCTACCTACTGGTTGTGCCTATCAAAACAACAATAATATAAATAATTACATTAGTTTGGTACGATTTGTGTCCAAATGATTAAAGTTTATAAAAAATATTTAGAAAGTACAATAGTTTAAAGTTTAGGTAGGTACTTAAATTGTCTAACGTTCAATTATCCGGAGTCTAGTTTATTTAATTATAGTGGCGGAAGATCGCTTTTTCGTTTCAATAAAAAAATGAATAATACACCTGTTTTTTCTTCATAGGTCAACTTACCCCTACCCCACCGTTAATCCGCTACAAAAAAAGTTAGCTTCGTTAAACGTTAAAGCGTTACATTTCGGAAGAATTAACGCAAGTTAACGTTAATCGTTAATCCGTTAATATGTGTAAAAAAATGCATTTTTATATCGTTGCGTTAGTGAACTTATAAAACCTGTTGGTTTGGGTTCTGGAATTTAACAGGATAGGAACAAAACAAAATACAAAAGGGCATAAGGTAAGGTGCATATTCCCTTTCATGAACATTAACATGTTGAAGTTCTCGTCTGAAAGCGAGGCTCGTTTTGGAGATAAAATGTCTTTACCCGTGGAAAACAGACGTTTAATTGCAGCGCTTGAGGGTATAGCAGTATTGTATTTAATTAATAGTTTTATGAATATCTGTTCCCCGAGGAATGCAGCATCTTTGAACGAGTCTTTTGATTTCATGACCAGCCACATTTTAACGAGACTTTGCGCTTTACTCTTTAAAGAGTTGGAGCTCTTTGGTTTTTCTATAGACTGAGTGACAGAATTGAAAAAGTCTTCCTTGTCATCATCGTTGTTTCTCACACTACACGCTCGCTGCTACGCGCCGCCCGGCACTTGTCGTTTCATACTTGTCTGAACCTGTTTTTCTTGCCGCGCCGCGGTGCCGTTCGGTAAATAGTAGGCATAGGATTAACGATTAACGGACTTCTGCATATTAACGGAAGTTAACGTGTCCGTTAACATTTAAAAAAGTTAACTTAAAAGTTAATCCGTTAATCAAAATGTTAACTTCGTTAATTAACGATTAACGGATTAACGAGTTAATGGCCAGCTATGACTATATCATAATTAATATCGTGATTTTTGACACTTTTTTCTAAAGTTATCTATTAACTGAACTCGGTACAAAATTAATATAATGTAAGGAAATAAAAATACAAATGTTTAAGCTGAAATTTGGTCAACCGTCCCCAGTTTCCCCTACCTTCCACCAAAATCAGAAACCAGATTGAAATTCAACTGAATACAATTAAACTGCGAATTAAATGCGAGAGACGTTATTATTTTTAAGACTTTTCGTCTCAACTGGTCAATGTGAGCTACAAAGATATTAATATGTTGCTTTTTATTTTAAAACCCGAGGGAATAGCGATAAATGGGTTTGAAGCTAAAAATTAGCCTGATACAAAATCTAGTTTTCACAAGCCCTGGGCCTCTATTCTATGCGTTGAAACAGAATTTATTTTGACAAAGTTAAAGTTCCTTAATTTAGCCCTTAATTAGGGTTAATTAAAGGCTAAAATTAAGGAACTTTAACTTTGTCCGTTTTGTGACGAAAATTAGCAATATAGGTACGTGGCGGCCCACAGTGAAGTTCAGAATTCGATTCGGACATGAGTGACATGGAAGACTAGTTAAGTTAGTTACGTATAATGTGTACTCAAATATTTATTGAAATATCTTTAACAGTATTTTGTTATTACTTGTTCCCTTATTATTGTTAGATTTATATATTCCATTGATTTGTATTCTTTTTTATGATTTAATTTATATAAATATAATTTTTTACATTTCTTTGTTTTATTGAAAAAACATTTTGGGGCAAAAAGGTGTACATGCCAAACACACACACAACACAACCCTTAATGATTAGTAATACTTATTGGTAATCGTAATGAACTCATTTTAATTATCATTTATCTAAGCTCAGTAACATTTGCGACTCAATATATTCTTAAAATAGGCATTACTTAAAATGTATAATATGGTTTAATGATTCAGTGAATTAAAAAAAAAATGCGTTCACTAATTAAGGTTTGAGCTCGTTAGCAATTCAAGAATAATTGATACCATAACTGCCTGACAGGATATAACGGTATTTTATGTAGTTTACGAGAAATATGGATTTGTCATATTGGCTCCATACAAAGATTTCAATAAAGTATCATTAACTCATTAGTTTTTCATTCGAATTGACTGAAAATAATTGTCCATGGTTAAAATTACTAACGTTAGCTATTTCGAGTAAAAAAATTTTTTTTATATTTTATAATTTCGGTGATTTAAAAAAAAAAAAGTGCACCTGGTGGAGAAATTTCGGATATATCGAAAAATCAGAAAAAAATGTATCTATAACCATCTGCGAGGATATTACAGTTTGACGAGTATTTTCAGAGAAATACCTGTTTTTCTTAGATTCTCCATACAAGTTTTTTTAAATATATTTATAATTAATTATATATCGATCCAAATGATCTCAGGCTCATTTTCTAATATGAGGATGGCAAACAGAACCTATTTCAAGAGAGAGAAAAAAACATTTACGACTTCGGTTTCTATTTCTATGAAAGCCGATTTTCAGCCCACTGTGCGGCCGTAAATGTATCTATGGCTAATTTTCGTCTGAAAGCTGAAAAAGGTAGCGTTTCTTAATTTTAGTCCTTAATTGTGGTAGATACACTGGGCGATTGTAAATATATGGCTAATTTTCGTCACAAAATTGACAAAGTTGAAGTTTCTTAATTTTAGTCCTTAATTGTTTACTAAGTTTCGTCGTTTTTTTTTATGTCATGGAGAAGGCAAACGAGCATACAGACCACAAGGGGCCCCAGACAAGATGCATTACGCCAACTAGCTTTTCTATTCGTTTCGTTTTTAAACCAATCGCGTCACTGCTAGATCACGTGACTTTTCGTATCACGTCATCTACAAGTGAAGCGATTGGTTTAAAAACGAAACGAATAGAAAAGCGAGTTGGCGTAATGCATCTTGTCTGGGGCCCCTGATGGTAAGTGAATCGGTGACCCATAGACATTCGCATTCACAAGACCGGAATCCTAAGACTGCAAATGCACTGCCAACACTGAGGACTAAGATGGAATGCCTCTATGCTAGTCATTTCACCGGCTGTCTTATCCCCAAACCGGAACACAACAATGCAAACACTGCTGCTTGGCGGTAGGTTAATAGATAAGATGGTGGTACCAACCCGGACGGACCCTGCACAAGGTACGTTTAAGTAAAAATGCCCACTGTTTTTTGTTTTTAACTCGGCGGCATTACTGTCAAGTAAATAAGAGTTACTTTATCATACAATTTATGATACTACATCATGTCGAGAGCAATATTGTTTTACAGCGTAAAATAAAGGATGCTGCTTCATTTACAACATTAAAAGAAAAATCCAAAGAATTTAATATTCATTAATTTAAAACATATCAAAGCAAGCCAGCTCAACGTTATAATAACAAAGGAACCTTAGAGCGAAAATGTTCCCTTCCGTTTAATGCACGAAGATATCCCCGCGTATTCTGCCTGATGTTATTGTTGTATTATACGTGTGTTATCACAGCCTATGTCGGGTCTGTAAGTAATTTATTCTATGGCAAAGCAAGCGTAACTGCGGTTGAGGTCGAGTTGCTGAAGATGAAATGCTTTTCCGTGGTTCTGGAAGCCTAGTCAAGATGCATAATGCTAAGATAATGATTTTCAAAAATTGACATAATGGATTGATGGAAGCTGATCGCGTCACGTCAGCCGTTTATCAAACAATAAAGCAAACATGTAAGCAGCGTTTCCATTTTAGCTGGATCTACTGGGTAATCTTCATAGGGCGGTTTACGGATGCAATATGGTGACGAAAGCATAACATGGATAAGACGTTAATGAAATTATACGTTGAATACCAGATTACAATTTTATATGAAATTTGAGGGAGGTTGATAAAGTCCCAAATAATGGTTGCAAAGTAACTTTAGGAATTACTTTGGTGGATGTACATATATACATACATAAACTTACGCCTTTGTTCCCAGGGTGGGGTAAGTTGGAGCGGGGTAGACAGAACCACAGAATTACCTACAACTCTAAAAACTTGTTGACAATTCCGTATACACATTTTGCATAATCGGCTTAGATGTTTACCAGCGTATTAGTGATAGGTTGCAAGCCCATTGCCTAACAGTACTACAAGCCTTTATTCCCATAGTCGCCTCTTACGACATCCACGGGAAGGCATAAAGCGGTGGCAAAACCTAAACCGGCTACCACTCCGGTGTAAGTATGTATATCTTATGTAAATAAACAAATCTTTATCTTCGAAGAAAACACTCAAGACACAAGATTTCTCGGATTCATTACAAATATTTGCTTTTACCGGGAATCAACAAAACCGACCATCGCAGAAATCCTTTCTGAAGGCCTGGATGTCTCGCGGAGCTTAGTAGGTAGGGCCACAAGCAACTTTACTGGGTTGACCCCGTGTGGTTACCGGGATAGAATAGTGCCACTCCATTTCTTCCCGTGGATGTCGTAAGAGGCGACTAAGGGAATATAGGCTTGTAGTACTGTTAGACGATGGGCTTGCAACCTGTCACTAATACACTGGTAAACATCTTAGCCTGATTTTGCAAAATGTGGTTACAGAATTATCAACAAGTATATTAGAGTTGTTGGTAATTCTGTAGCTCTGCCTACCCCACTCTGGGAATGAAGGCGTGAGTTTATGTATGTATGTGTATGTGTATGTACGTCGTATACAAGATGTGTCACTCACACGCCAAACATTTTTGCTATGCCATGCAAATTACACCTTATTGATACGCAATAAAGTATATTTCGATCTTGAACTTGTGACGGCTGTAGCCGTCGTGGCGTCAGTGGCACGACTTTATGTTGACGGCCAGAGCCGTCGGTGGCGTTCAAAAGGTTAAAGAAGCTGTCCCAACGAACAACTTCACAAAAGTGTTGAAATGCAAACACTTGTGGTGCAAAGACTCCGACAACTGTACGGCTAACACAAGTTGTTTTTTCTCGCTTATCACTCCGTGCGTCTCTATCGTAACAGTCTAGATAAAAGGGGAGATCCGAGCGACAAAAAAATGTTGGACAACTTGTTCTAGGCCTCCTGATGATGAGAGGGAGCGCGAGGAGGACGTGGATGCGCACGCTCCAGCGTAGACGTGTGGGGAAAAAGCGGAGGCAATTCGCCGCCCGCCTGAACCCCTAGTAGGACCGTGGGGATAGGGTCCTACATTATTAGTCCTACACGTCTAGGGGAGGGTTCAGAGTGTTAATTGAACCATCATTTAGCACAGGTTGCGCAATAGGCTGGGGCGGCTGGGGGGCACCCAGTGGTGCATAGTCATCAGCCCACAGTGCCCCCGTTAACAGTCCATTGGAGGTTAACACCGGAGAGGTTCTAGACGGTATGCTTCCACCTCGGCTCTCGCAGGAGACTCGAGAGTCCGTCATACCCCCCCTTTAGGTACCCTACCCGGGGACGACGATGCGTAGTGACATTTCCTCTCCGAAAAAAAAAGGCCTCTTTATGCTGCAAGTGGTGCAGAGGTTGCATTCCACAAGCATTAGAATATTTTCTTTTGTTTTTTATTTTTAGCGGATTTATTTAGTATAGAAATAGCAGGGTGTGAAAAATGCAAGAGCGGAAGTATCAACAACACTGATATCAAATAACATCCCTCTGAGAATTCCATACACCACGACAATTGATTTCCCTAAACTGCATTTGACAAAAATAACTCTGGTACGTAACTTTGTACTGAATTATTCGGTGCAAATTCCGTGGACAGCAGAGCTATCATGAAATAACTTAAAGTAATATACATTTACGGACATATTTGCTACATTTAGTGAGGGACGTTGTTTAATAAGTCCCAAACAGAAATGTGTGAATTTACATTATGTATTTCGAAACTTCGTTGCATTGAATTACACTATGCAACTGAATATATCGACGTGTCTTTCAGATTTTGATTTTAATTACAAAACAAAAGCGGCCAAGTGCGAGTCGAACTCGCCTATGAAGGGTTCCGTAGCAGCAAGTAATATGACGTATTTATGACGTATTAAAAAAAAACTATTTAACTAGATGTCGTTCAAAACAATTTTCGGTGGAAGTTTGCATGGTAATATGTACATCATATATTTTTTTTAGTTCTATCATTCTCTTATTTTAGAAGTTACAGGGGGGGGGGACATACATTTTATCAATTTGGAAGTGTCTCTCGCGAGTCTATTCAGTTTAGAAAATAATAAAATTAAAGACCTCAATGTCATTTTTGAAGACCTATCTATAAATACCCCACACGTATTGGTTTGATGCAAAAAAAACATTTGACTTTCAGTTTTAAGTCCGGGAAACCCCCAAAAAATATTGTTCCTTTTTCTATTTTTGTGTAAAAATCTTAATGCGGTTCACAGAATACATCTACTTACCATGTTTCAACAGTATAGATCTTATAGTTTCGGAAAAAAGTGGCTGTGACATACGGTCGTCCGAAGTGCTAGTAGATTCACTCCATGTTACCGACGTGTAAAAGAGCCGTCATGTGGCCAATTTACTGAATCAATATTTTGAATTTTGTTTTTTTTTTAATTTTGGACCGACTGACAGGCAGACATGACGAATCCATAAAGGTTCCGTTTTTTGCCATTTATCTACGGAACCCTAAAAAGTACCTTTTACATCTGTTCAAAATATACCTTTAACGTTGCAATGCGTTTATTAGTTCAGAAGTTCTTCAGGTTTGAATAACACTGGTAAAGAACACTACTTTGCGGCATACCACACACCAGGGCCCTATTACTAGACTCCACTATCTGTCTGTCTGTTTGTCCATCAGCAAGCTGCATCTCATGAACCGTGATAGCTAGAACTGGAAAATTTCACAGATTATGTATTTCTGTTGCCGCTATAACAACAAATAGTAAAAACAGAATAAAATAAAATTATATCGGGCTACCTTACAACAAACGTAAATTACTTGCCGTTTTTTGCTCGATATTGATAATGGCAAATCGTATTGTGTCAAAAGGTGTAAAGATAATGGTACAGAACCCTTCGTTCGTAAGTCTTTCTATTCAACATTTTAAGCTTTTCGTACTGAAAAGACAAATGTCCAAGGAGACATCGCACTGCCAGACCAAAAGTGTAGTAGCTCAAAATTCAACTGTATTTCAAAATCAACTTTAATACAACGATTATGAGCTTGAAACGAAACTAGCAGTGATTTTGAGTTGATACTGTCTTGATCTAGCAGTCTTCTAAGTCAAAATTCAATATCATAAATACTATAATTGTGATATCGTCGAACATCACCCGTCGCAAGAAATAGAGAGTACCGTAAAATATTCCTACGTTGCTCCTTCATGGGTAACTATGCTCTATCCTCCTAAGTCCACGCGTACAAAAAATGTACATAATACGGCTATTGCAATAAAATATCAATTGTAAAGAAGATAAAGTAGAATTTCTCTTGTTTTATGACTGGCAATTAAATTAGAAAATAGACTTTATTGCAATCGCAATAAGTTGATTTTCCACTGGCAAATTTCGTTCTATGGTGGGCCTTAGGAGGCTATAGTGACAAACTAGCTAAAAAATATAAATGTATACATCCAGCCACAAAGTGAATAAAAGCAAAAGAATGATTTACAATACATATTACCTCAGTATAACCATGGAGCATAATTACCCGTGGGAGAGCAAAGTAAATCCTTTTACGGTAGCAGGAAATTAATTATATGCGTTCTACTACGTACGTAACCTTAGTAATCTTTGAATCGTTCATATAGAGATAAACGAATTGGCCCGCCGCGGCCGTACTCCCGACACGACCCGCGCCCGCGTCATGTGTATTTTGTGCTTTAGAATTAACAAGTTTGGTAACAGTATGCTCCTTAACAAGACAATGTTTTATGTAAATGAAGCGTCAATTGAAGATGGTAATTAAACTAAAACTTTAGATAGTACCGATGTCTACACAGCTGGCGTGTATCATGTCAAACGCCAAGATGAAGAACAAGCACTGAATGAATTATGGATGAATTTACAAATGTGTCGATAGGCGTTCCACAAGGTAGACTGATGGTAAGAAAAGAAAAAGAAAGAAAATCATTTGTTCGTGACATACATCATAACATAAAATAAAAGACGTGTGGCACTCGGGGACTGCCGCGGTAAAGCTATTGCATGTCGTACAAACGCACACAACGCCGTGTCGAAGACTGCCGAACTGAAACGACGTTAGACGATGCACGGCCTTCAAGCCACACCTCCTTGCCCGTCGGAGTGGGGAGCGTGAGGTTTTTTCGTTACGGAATTTCTGGATTCGGTCCCCGCGCTCAAGGCCCGCGATAGAAGCTATGCAATAGCTTAATAAGTTACAGGGCAGTGGTCTAACTGCTGTGTTCAACTAACCTAAATAAAGATCATAAATATGAGGTAGATTTAGGTTATGTTAGTACTTCAGCTGGCCCGGAGGGCCAAACTACACAGAAATAGGAGCTCTGCAATAGCGGAACTCCGTCGAGCCTGTTAATTTGATATTCAAATGGAAATTATTGGTTAGTTGGACAAAGTACCACTGCCCCGAAAGGGAACAGATGATGATGAGCTGTATACCAAATAAAGCGGCTAACTATAATAATATAGAAGTCGAAGTCAATAAACACGGGAGAACTTTGATTGAATGATTGGCTCATAGCTGTGAATTAAATTAATTTCATACATTTTAAAAATGATGACTTCTTATTTTGCATTGGCCTGGAACGACTAACTTTCAGTGCTGTTTTTGTATCAGAAAGGTGAACGTTTCCGAACATTACAGATAAATACATAATACAACAAGAAGATGAGAGTCACGCAAGTGTATGTTTTATAGTATTTAATAATATATGTTTTTTTTTTTTTATGGCATAGAGAAGACAAACGAGCACACAGGCCTGGCTTAATATGCATACATACATCATACATACATTAAATCACGCCTGTTTCCCAGAGGGGTAGGCAGAGACCACTTCTTTCCACTTGCTACGATCTTGACAAATTTCTTTCGCTTCTTCCACATTCATACATCGAGTCATGCACGCACGTCGGTTTCGGGTACTTAAGAGGCCCTTCGGCCCTTTTCCAGTATTTCTCCGATTTGATTCGAAAAAGTACGCCTAGGGCGGCCCCTTCCTACCCATCCACTCACTTTCGATATGTATATATATTTCGTCAATCTTCTGTCATCCATCCTTTGCAAATTACCGACCCATCGAAGCATGTCCTTTTCAAAAGATAATAAAGATAAAAGATGTTTATTCAGTAAGTAGGCCGCACGGGCACTTTTACACGTCAAAAATCTACCAGCGCTTCGGAAGAGAAGAAACGCCGCCACTGCTGAGAAGAAACGCCGCAAGAAACTCAACAGTAAGTCGTTTTTTAAATATTGCTAATGATATTATACAATAATAAACTTAACCTAGCATTATATAAAACAATGAATCTCACATAACACCAAAAATGTATTCATGCGTAGTTGAGCAGGAAAACGTGTCAAAACTCAGAATTGTCACAAAACTAATAAGCAACAGTAATATAAAAAATATATATATATAGAAAGTATACAAGTTATACTTACCTGTGAGGGTGCAAGACCACATGCATTAAAGTTTCGATACATTCTCCTACAGAAACCGTGTCCCCTAGACAATAATACAATATTTACATATTTTTTAAGACTAATTTAAATTATTAAATTATTTAGGTGTTGGCCAAGCATTTTTATCTGTTAGATAGTCTTCGACCCTATAGTAAGCTTTAGACATCAACGACTTTTTCAAGTAAGTTTTAAGTATTGGAAATGGTAACTTTAAAACAACGTCAGGTAATTTATTAAAGAAAAGGATGCATTGACCTACAAATGATTTATAAACCTTACGGACACGAAATTTTTTAATAGCAATTTTATTTTTATTTCTCGTATTCAAATTATGTACATCACAATTCTTAACAAAAGAGTCTTGATTTTTAATGACATAAATAATATTCTCATAAATAAATTGTGATGCTACTGTCAAAATATTAATTTCTTTAAATAGTACTCTTAAGGAATCACGGGAGTTTAGATTATATATAGAACGAATGGCTCTTTTTTGCAACACGAATATAGTCTGTATGTCAGCAGCTTTTCCCCAAACCAGAATACCGTACGACATAACACTATGAAAATAACTATAATAAACTAAGAGAGCTCAATCTTAGTCACTACATCTTCTTCATATAATATAATATAATATAAGGTAACCAAATAGTCTATCTCTGATTAATCTAAGATGATGCTTGTGACAGCTCACATTAACACTTATATACTTATATATTTACATAAATTCTATATCAGTACAAACCTAGTGACGCCGATCAGGAGTTTAAATAATTAATCGCCTTTTTTTACACCCTACGCTTGTGAGTATAGTAAGTGATTGGAATTACGATATACTTACTGCTGTCACATGCGTCATCTTAGAATAATCAGAGTATAGTTCATGACGAACATTTTTTTCCCCCGCATACATAAAATCTCGTTTAAAAAACAATTTAACTGATGAGGGTGCCACTGGACGGTCAGCGTTTGGCTCAGTACAGTCTTAATCCATACCGAATTCCTTAAAACAACAAGATAGTACACATCTTCTGATACCCACTCATGATAATAATCGTGATATTGGTATCTTACGACAACGGCTGCAATATCTAGCTAGTGTTAGACAATTTGATGCTAAAGCTTTAGCAATATGCTGAGAACATGGAGCACGTGCTACCGGCTCATAAAACCTTAAGCCACGTATACACGACGACAGTAAACAGTCTGACAATGCGCTAGACTACTAAACTGCACTACTAAACACGTGATGAAAATACTGCAGTGTCTTTTAAATAATTTCATAACGTAATGATGTTAGGGAGCAAATTCCTTTGACGAAAGTTGATCGGGATTATATGTTCCATCTGTGCCGACTGGCCATCCCAATCAAGTTGGATTAATCTATTTTGGTTTCTATTTGAGTCTATCGGATGATATTAAAGACACTGATTGGTGGTCAAGATTTGGATATTATTTTGTAACTGACGATATTATTATCGGAAAAGACTAGAACTTGCTATTTTTTCACCTCCCACATACAATTCCACATAATTTTACTAAACTTAACGTAACTGAGCGTGGGTGTCTACCCACTCTCGGAATAAACTTTTCCCGAAAAATACCTTATGAACACATTCTTTTGTTTTGTCAAAGAAATATTTGTAATTTCTTGTACACAAAAGTGATGTAAAAGTTAGTACTTATTTACGCACAACAGATTCATAATTTATATTTTCAGCTTCGCTCTTTACCGGGATATTATCAATATCAATATTCACTTACACTTCCAAAAAACATTACAAGCACTTTCATACCCAACCTTACAAGTACCAAACCGATCTCAAGTAGCTGGCTCGCCTAACCACTTGAACTTACAATTTCCAGTAGCCCAGCTGTCCGTGTTTTAAAATAAAATAGAATATTCTCCGCTGGCCACATCTTATCTGCTGGAAGCTCATACAATATTTATGCGTGAAGAACATAGAATGTCGATTACTGGCAACTTTACAAAGCGCCTTTGTGCTGGAAACGTCTGAAAATGCCGTTACATAACTCGAGTGTTCCAAAGAAACTGAAAGAAAACGGTACTAACACAAATTGTGTTTTTTTTTGCTAAGAGATGAATGCAAATTCACCTTCAAAAAAACATACAGAATGTTTAAAGATACCAAAAAATCAAACTTGAAGTTGCACTCCCTTTAAATCTAAAATATTTTTTTAAATATTTTTCCTTGCACATTGACATGGTAATATTTATTTATTTGAACTTTATTTTACAATTCACAAAGTAAGTAAAAATTGCGGACTTACACAAAAGAGTAGGCGTGTTGAAAATTTTCATTTTAAACACCTATAATTATTGAGCTAAGTAGTATCTATATCTAATAATATGCAAACAATAGTCAGTTTAGTTAAGTTGTGTACGACTGTCTTCTGATCATATTTTTATTCTAGGGAGCTAAAACGATGTATCTTCTTTAATACTTATTATAACTTTAAAACAACAAAGTCAGTTAACAATTTATAAAATTACAGGATGATGTAATTTCTTTTCATGTTTAATTCCAAACTTATACAATCACTTTATTAATCTTCACCCACGCTCACGAATAACTAAACACTGTTACTAAGCCAATTCCATCGAACCTACTTCCTAGCTCGTTCCGCATCTGACGTTTCTCAAGAGTAAACGAGATAGAGAGATTATCACACAACACTTTCGTGTTAAGAGCCTCTCTGAAATCTTTATTGAGTGACGATAAATTGATTTTGCG
Source organism: Acleris emargana (assembly GCA_927399475.2). NCBI lineage: Eukaryota > Metazoa > Arthropoda > Insecta > Lepidoptera > Tortricidae > Acleris > Acleris emargana. The sequence goes on from OV656849.1 coordinate 4,002,453, forward strand.
GAACCCCTTACATCCGATGATTTGGTAAAGGGATGTACTGAATACAAAAAGGTTCTATGCTCAAGTGCTTCAAACGCTTATACTGCCTTTTTCTTTTCGAAGGCAGTTTACGCAAAGCAACGAATCTAGAACTAACAATGGACGGCTTTGTTATGCAAATTTCGCTTTAAGCGATAATAGCTGTGCCTTGCTACACCAAATACGCATCTACGAAACATTATGTAGAATGAGCAATCTAAGAACATGATAGAATCGAATCTGCTTTAACCATTGAATGTGAATAGTTCCTTTAACTTAGAAATACCAGTCTGCAAAGCCGTGTTTCCACTGTTTTTTTGCAACCGTACGTGATACTAAAGAATATTGAATTGTACATACATACCTTCACGCCTATAATCCCAGAGTGGGCTAGGCAGAGCTGCAGAATAACAACTTTGAAAGTGGTTGATAATTCAATAACCACGATTTGCACAAATAGGCTAAGATGTTTACCAGCATATTAGTGACAGGTTGCAAGCCCATCGCCTAACAGTACTACGAGTTTCATTTCGCAAAAACGTGTTTATGCATAAACCATAAGGTCATAAAGTCATTACTCATTATATATTACAGTGGTTACATGGGCTTGTTATATAAGTCTGGTTAGGTTTGACTTTTGACCACAATTTTTTTTAAATAATGCGGCGGGAAGTATTGAATTGTAATTATTTATTAAAAAAAATAACTTAACCCGAGTGCTCGCGCTTTGAGCATTTTGCCGCCCGTGGCAAAATCATGTTGTTCTCTACACGATGCATTTGTCAAGGTCAAGCGCCTCAGGAGTAAGTCATTTTAAATATGGGCGGCAAAATACTCCCCACGCGATCACTCTCACGGAAAGGCAAAAGATCGCGTTGCGACTACTCTAGGGTTAAACTTAAAATCTATTTTTAACTTTATTACTTACACATAACAACATTTAATATTTTTTCAGGAAAAATGCACATACGTTTAGAAATTGTTGGTCTAACTTTAAGACAAGCACCTTCAAACACATTTGTGTAGAGTCCCATTACCTTTGTGTTAGCCCGTTTCAGGAAAAAACCTTTCAGGAAAATTAAGAAGGCTTTGTGTGTTCTCGTATTTTAGGACAATGAGTACCTACCTATTCGTAAAAATGGTAAAATACCTAACCTATTGAACTACTTCTTGAGAGAAAGGTTTATAATTAAGGTTATTTTTATTGGATTCGTAATAACTAAGGAACTAATAAATTAATAATAAAATAAATTGAATAATATTAGGGGACAATTTTACACCAATTGAACTAGTCCCAAATGAATTTGGGACGATAAATACACGGAAACCATCCAACACTCAGAAACAAAAACCACAATAATACATAACAGTTACTGGTGGAAATAGCACAGCCGCTGACAAAGATAAAAACGAACGATTAACAGCACAATTATTTTCTTACGAAATAAAAATGGATTTACAATTGTTAAATAAATAAGACAATATATTTATCTTCTATACATACATATAAAATTATTGTGTGGCTGACTAACTGACTGACAGAGTTCTCATAAAACCTAAAACATGAAAATTTAAAGGAATATTATCCGACTACACTACTAAGAGTGCATATACAAAATATTTTCGAAAATCGACCCCAAACGGGAAGACATTAGGGCCAGTACACACGGACAGCATTTCAACTGCAACCCAGCTGCAAAGTGGCAATTCCAGGGCTGTTCTGATGCAGTTGGTTTGCAATGGGTTTGCAGTTTCGATGCAGTTGCACCAACTGCATCAGAACAGCCCTGGAACTGCCACTTTGCAGCTGGGTTGCAGTTGGAATGCTGTCCGTGTGTACTGGCCCTTAGGAGGATAACTGCTATCCAACGGCAGAACGCTGCAACTCGAGTTACAGCGTAGTGTGTTAACTTGCTTCAAACGATTCCTCATGAGCTCCTATCATACTTACAAAATAACTTTTAAAAATATGTTCTAGTTAGGGCAGTAGAAAACTGTCAAAATGCGGTAACACTGCATATGACTAGCCAAAACATCATACCTAACTGCAATTGCGATTTTATATACCAAAACCGTTAATGGTCACAACAGAACGCTGTAAGTGCTTAATGCTAAATGGCCACTACTTCGGATCTACGAACGGACCACTTGCAGCGTTTTGGTTAATCTGCATCAACATCAAATCAACATGCAGCAACTGAATGTATAATAATAAGTGATTTTAAACGTGAAAGTTAAAAATCTTTAAACGCGTTTTTCTCGAAACAATGGTTTTCGACTTGCAGCGTTTTGCCGTTGGACGGCAGATAAAAAAAATATGCTTGAAGTCGTCATTGTCGTAAGAGATGCCAAGGCATCTGTTACTTGACGGAAACTCAACCTTATTGTTGCAGAATATCAGATTGACTTTGGACCTAATGTCGGTCCCAATTATTTTTTTTAACTGTACCTTTACCTGTTTACTTGTGGGAGGACCTTGTGCGGGGTCCGTCCGGGTTGGTACCACCACCTTATCCATTAACCTACCGCCAAGCAGCAGTGGTCGCATTGTTGTGTTCCGGTTTGGGGATAAGACAGCCGGGGAAATGACTAGCATAGAGGCATTCCATCTTAGTCCTCAGGGTTGGCAGTGCATTTGCAGTCTTAGGATCGCGATCTTGTGAATGCGAATGTCTATGGGTCATAGTTTCACTTACCATCAGGTGGTCTGTGTGGTCGTTTGCCTTCTCTATGATATAAAAAAAACCTACAAAATCTTCTAGTAGAAATTAATTCTTATCGAAAGCATCATACATTTACTATCTACCCATAAAAGGAAACCTAACTTCGATCCATAAATCTCCCTTAATAGATATTTAACTCATACCGAGAAGACATCAAAATTTCAGCCGAGTTTTATGGTACATACATTATATAAGGAACGTTATTATAAAGCAGGAACGAGGCTTATAACCAGCTCTGCCATAATCCAAGGAGTAAGGCAGAAATAAAACGCTACTAAGCTGTTATTGGAAGTAATTTTTATTTAAGTGTTTCCGTAACGTACGGCGCATTCATGTTTGAATGGTGGAGCTTTTTGTGCGAGCTTAAATTGAGACGGTTATAAATTTCTCTGCACGAGTATGTTAAAATGGAATCTCTTGTGGGACGGGTGTTTTAAGTGTTTTAAAGCTATTTGAGGTTTAAAAGGTGGTATGAATATAATATAGAGTTTTCATTTGACAGGGAATTTCCATAGTGTTTTAAAATATTTTGATACTCACTACAATTTAATAAGACACCTTATTATGACGTCGCTAGCTCTAATTACGCACCTTTCACGTTTTTTGGAAGTCCATGTTTAAGTTCAATGTTAAAATAATTATGTTTCTAATAAATTAAACTTTTCATCGAAAAAAATCCATTAGCATAAAAAGTATTTTTTAAGGTAAGGTATAACCGCATTTACAGTCTTTTTCAAGATTAAAAATGTTTTTTTTCTAATTTGTAACTGTTTTTAAACTAATTGAAAACAAATGTGAAGTCTCTCAATTTGTTGCGTTTCATTTCTTTATTAATTAAAAATACCTGCACGCTGCTGGAACACACTATATGTATTAGCGTTCCTGCTACAAAATGATTATAAAAGTACATGCTGTAGATAAGCGAGAATATTAAAACAAAGTTGGTTCAGCATGACTAGCAGTTTCTTATAAAAGGGTAAGTAAATCCCATTCACTATGGACCCGACGTGAAATCCTCGCAGTGCTTCAAATCTCGGAAAACCTAGCAATGATGTAAGAAACGAGTTAATCTGTAATCTTTATTTTGTGCATGAAACGCAAATGATATTGTATGAGTATATTTTTAGAAGAATTTTAAAGGTGCTGAGTTTCAGGTGAACTCAGTTTTAGAAAACATTTTATATTTAAGAAAAGTATCACGTTTATTATGTTATGTTAACATACACATTATAACAAGTTGTAGAACGTTTCATTTAGATATTAGGGTGATTTTATGTAAAGTTGTAGCTATATTTTGGCTAATTTGCGATTGAAAAAAAATGACTTAACTGCAATCATATAAATAAGCGTATTAAATATACGCTTAAAATGAATAAATTATAAATATTATTATTTTTTTCCTATAAAAACCACCAATTACCAATACAAATACAAATATTTTTGTTCATAAAAACTAAAACTATAAAAATATATAATTTGAATTTTGATTTTCCCAGGTCACACAACGAAAGTTAATTGCATAAAAAACAACGTTATTTTTTCTGTTCCGGTTTAATATTTAATTTAAAAAGTAATTATTACAAGGCTCTCGGTAAAGTCAACCTGTATAAACTAGTATAAACACTACAGCTAAAATCAGAAACGAGGTTTTAATTATTTTACTAAAATTTAATAACCCCACGGCTCCCACGTTTAATTCCCGGCAACTATGCGCTGGCGCTTCACTTAATTAATCTTATTATGGCATTAAAAACTGTTTAAAAATATATTATTAAAGTAACCGTCATATTTTGTCGCGTAAAGTTTGCGTTTAATTTATAAACAGCATATTCAAATTCAAATTTGGCTCAGACGAAGCTTAGTGTAAGCTTTATTTGATTACGTTTCTCTTCGGATTCGAATTTAACGCGACGTTGAATATATTAACTTGTGATATTTGCGCGGGTTTATTCGGAATCTGCGTATTAGATGTAAATTAGGTTTTACCGTAGGTTCAAGATGTTTCTTATTTCGACATGTTTTTATTACATGTATTGGGTATAACAGGAAACGTTGTTATTTTACCTACCTATATTAAAACAAAAGGAAAATTATTTTTTAAATTAGTTTTGTTCATAGACTGCGTTTTTTTAATATCATCAGGGGCCCAGATGCAAACGCTACTAATTTTTTTTTTTTTTCTATCGTTCAAAATGTATGGGATGATATTTTGATCAGGTGATTCAATACTCAATAGTCAATACTCAATATTATATTGCATTCGTAACGCACGAACTATTATTGTTCTTGTATTCTTTGATTATTAGTATTTGTGTTTGATGATCTCAATGTAATTCCGTATTTTTTGACATGCAATGCAATTTATCTTGTAATATTACATTCATAGACACCTCCGGAGATCCGAGCTGGTGCTTACCTCTCCCAAAGGATTGGGCTTGCTATCCAGAGAGGTAATGCAGCCAGCGTCATAGGGACCATTCCGCGAGCTGACCTGCTAGAGGGGGTGTTGTTTTTATAGTTGTGATTATTATTTACATCTTTAATATTTGAGTACCTTAGTTTTATTTTAATTTAAATAAGTTTACTTTTAACTTTTAATTCTTAACATTGATAAATAAATAAACTAAACTAAATGGTATCCCATACGAAAACGTTCGTAACGATTGCATCTTGGCTAGGTCCCCAGTACACCTAACAAAATCTAGTAGGAGATGAAAACGCTGCGAACTCATTTTTGTTTTCTCTAGACTTGAAATATACTATGACGTTGATATAAGCGGCCGACACGATCTGTCGTCAGCTTACGTTAATCATATACAGTGTGTTTTTTTTGGAAAATTGGTAACTTAGCTTTACTGGTGCATCTTGACTAGGTACCCAGTACCTTTTGCTTACCGGGATCAATCTCATTAAACTCGGCAGGTCTACGTTACGAGTAAGTATAGGATGAGTAATTTTTTTTTGCAAAAAATATACAGTGAACCATATACAATGAAAATTTCATTTCCACCTCCCATTTCCATCATCACAATTCTTAGACATATCATCGGTTTTAGGTATCTATTTAAAACCAATTCCAGTGATGGAATATTAATATTTTGTCTTAAAAACTGTGAACGAAACAAACCGACTTACTTATAAATATGTGAAGTTATATAAAACAACAAGGCAAACGCGTGTGAAAATGCTATGAACATTTAAACGATTTATCTTAAAATAAATATCACCCTTGACATTTTTATATATTCCATAACCCTCATATCCCCGTCGTCAAAATTACCCCGAGTTGAAAATAAATCATCCTTCCCTCAAATGTTCGCTTGGAAAAAATATTCTGAAAACTCTTGAAAGGTGGATAAGTGCTGGAGGGAAATGATTAAAATTTCATTATCCAAAATGCAAGAGCAAGATCCTTTGAATAATTGAAGGGAAAATGAGCACCCTGCCTGGCACTGGGAGAACGTGAGTGACAACTTGTACTTACCTAAGGGTGTTCTCAACACGTCTGAAGCCGACTGGTATACAAAGGGTGTTCTGAATGTTTAGTCTAGAGCTTTTGGGACTGGGATTTGTGTGAGATTGTAGCCTGAAACTGATATTTACTCTTATCCTCTTGAAATAAAAGCTTTTGAATATCACGAGTGGCCGAAAATTGAGGAAATACTGCCGGCATCTTCAGGAAAAATAATAATAATGGGAGTATACTTATGTAATGTAAACTCATGAATGATCACCGTTCCGTCCCATCACTTAAGATTTTCTTAAGGGCCTCTGCATGTCGGCTTTTGGTCCATGTATGTTTTCAAAAAGGTCCTGGATTCCTTTAGTAACGTGATTTTTTAAGAAATACAAATAATAATAAGCCCATAAAAAAAACTTTTGTTTACGTCATGGAAAAGGCAAGGAAGCGCACAAGCAAACAAACAAGCCAGCTGACGGTAAGTGGGTTCTGTCACTCGTAGACTTGACATTCACAATCTTAAGATCGCAAATGCGTTGCTAACCTTGACAAAGGTGTAATACCTCTATGCTAGTTATTTAAATTCTTACTTTTAGGGTTTGGTAAAAAAACACAATGTTTTGGAGTGAACTTGAGAAAGTGATATTTTTTTTCCCCTAAACACGCCGGTTACAACGCATACTTAAGTTTAACTTGTCTCATATACATTTTTATGCCAAGCAGTAACAATAATGTTACAATACTCATACAATGAGTCCCTAACGAACGTTTAGTAAATACAAATACCTCGGATCGTCCTTTGCAACCCTTTGAAGTTCTTTAAATACATTTAGAGAGTTTGTCTTGTAATATATTCTTGAATGTCAGAGAATTAGGCAATTACATCAATTTAAACTGAAACTAATTAGTTTTACAAGTTGTAACTTAAAATGTAAACGTTTCTAAATAGAAGATAAACATTTAAATTTTGACGATTCGGAAAAGTAAATTATGTAAAGTAGGTACAGTCAACCTGTAAACCAGTAGGTACCTTGTCGCTTTAAATCGTTTCTCAATTTTGTATAACATTTCAAACATAACGTTCAAGTGACAAGGTATATAAATGATCACTTATTTATGCTGTTGACTGTACATACCGATGTAGCGGGTATAATACAGACGAGTATCTGTATCCTTACCAGAAGTTACAATTACCGCACTCGCTAGCGAGTTGAATGCTCTGTCCCTTGCGCTCTATAAGAATACTGGGAGGTCTGTGAGGGACAGAGCATTTGACTCGCTAGCGAGTACGGTAATTGTAACTCATGGTAAGGATACAGTTTCTAGGTTCACACTGAGGCCTTATGTAAACACTAGCTTCTGCCTGCGACTTCATCCGTATATTTTTCTATTATCGTTAATCCCTCGGGAACTTGTTTTAAGAATAAAAACTCCTAGGTCCTATTTCAGGACCTAAACCTACACTCTCGGTCAAATAATACGGGTCAGAGTGCGTTTTTCATACAAACGAGGCTATTTCGAAGCCTTGGTTCCTGGACACAGGCATGTTTTGAGTGAGGTTTAATGGTGGATACTCCGAGTTTAAACAGTGGAGGTCAAAAGTGCTTAAGATACCTAACGGATCGCACAATCAGTTAACACCACAGCGAGAGAGCATGGGTCATCATTTGGATTTCCTTACATTTTATTGCCATTTTATATGTTTTTCTGAACATGCACAATTCCAGCGTTAACTGCAGATTCAATCCGTTGGGTATCTTAGGCAATCTGGAAGTCCTGTATCGATGCTCGGAGTGTCCATCATCAGATTTCACTAAAAGCATCTCCTGGCGAGGAACCAAGGCTTCCAAATAGCCTCTTTAGTATGAAAAACGCATTCTGACCCGTATTATTTGACCGCGAGTGTATATGTGTGCCCAGTTTCATCGCAATCTGTTCAGTGGTTTGAAGCGTGATTGATTAATAAAAGTTGAAACATCCAAACTTTCTAATTTCTAATATTAGTAAGACCAGCTTTCGCCCGCCACTCCGTCCGCGTAGAAGACGTTTATGAGCATTTCTAAAAAAGTTTGTACATTTCATTCACGACTTCAATTTGCAAAAAAAATTGCAGGTTGGTAGAGTGAATGAAGCTGAGCCTAAATAACATAGTCTCCCAAAATGTCCTCATACATTTGTATGAAACTTTCCTTTTTTGTTACCATGAACCAAAGAAAGTTAGTAACAAAAAAGGAAAGTTCATTCACCCTACCAAATCGAAGTCGTAAATGAAATGTACAAACTTTTTTAGAAATGCTCTTATCGGAAAAAAGACCCTATGTCCTATTTTAGGACCGAACCTATATTATGTGTGCCAAGTTTCATGCTGATCCGTTTTAGTGGTTGAAGCGTGATTGAGTTACAAACATCCAAACCTCTAAACATCGACTCTTTCTCATAAGTTAGAAATAAAATATGATTATAAGGTTGTCTTCACACCTCTTATTATAATATTGTTTTTACCCGGCTGCCATTATGGTCAAGTAAATAAGGGCTATCGCAACGTTAAAAAAATACGGTAACATTTTTAAAAGAATGTAAACGCAATGTTACACCGGGTAGAAGAGAGCCTCAGTGTTACCCTTTACCAGTTTCTAACACAAAAAAAGATATGTGTAACAAAGAACCGACCAAGTGCAAGTTGGAATCGCGCACGAAGGGTTCCGTTCCATTATCTACACAACATTAGCAAAACACAGCACAAAAAACACGTTTGTTGTATGAGATAGCCCCCTTAAATACTTATTTTATTCGGTTTTCAGTATATGTTGTTATAACGGCAACAGAATTACATCTTCTGTGAAAATTTCAAATGTCTAGCTATCACGGTTCATGAGATACAGCCTGGTGACTGACTGATGGACAGACAGACACATGGACAGTGATGTTGGCTGATTTAAAACTAATACGAAAAATGACAAAAACAAGATAGTTTTAACAAATAGAATAAATTTATTACTTAAGTTAATTCAGCTACATAAAATTTATAAAAATGAACTAATTTCAAGATAACCACAAAAATATTTTAATAAATATTATACGACTGTTATTATCATGGCAACGCTCATTATAGAATTGTTTTCACCCTTCGGTTACGCTATAGATGGTATTCTGATACCGTTAACAATACACGCAAAACATCCCATTAAAAAAACATGAGAAAATGTCTTACCAAAACCTTCCACATCATCGAATCCAACCTTATCTTTGATCAATGGAACAGATGTGAATTCGGCCTCAGACACCCAAAAACCCTTCATAGTATCCCTATCCTCCTCTCAACCAACTATTGTAAGCGGGATGGAAATATTCCTGCCTTTAAATCTTTAGGCAGTAACTGGCACTTACCCGTTTAAGAAAAAGGATTCGCTCGGAGATTCATAACGCTCTTAGGAGGGAATTTGAATCGTACATTTTTAGTAGTCCCGAACCTCAACTTAAGTCATCAATCTGTTCATGGAATTGCCTCAAATACTCGGTTTTAGTGGAAATAAATACAGTTAGCCCAAGTTTCGAGATGTTTCTTTCGGTGTCTACTTTGTTTATCGTTATTTAATCTCATAGAACGTAACGGAATTTTACTTCAATGAAAGCTATTTTCTTTTGAATCCCTGCTGTTTTCAAGTTATCTTAAATATTAATTACGTAGGTTAGGTTAGACGTGACTATCACAAAACATAAAGTTTTGTGCCTAGGAAAGACTGTCGATGAAATGAAAATTCTGTGAAGTAATACGTTCTATTAAATGATTGTCGAAAAAACAGCACCGTTCCGTTTAGTGTTATTTAAATAGTTATTATGCTTACATATATAAATAAATAAATAAATAAATACACTTGGAAACATCTTAGCCTACTTGTGCAAAATGTGGTTACAGAATTATTAAGAAGTTTTAAGACTTTTATTTATTTATTTATTTATTTATTTAATCTTTATTGCACAAAAGAATACACTTTGTATACAAAAAGCGAACTTAATGCCGTAAGGCATTCTCTACCAGTTAACCTTTGGGCAAAGCAGAGATTGTGGTGACTTTTTGGTAATTCTTTAGCTCTGCCTACCCCACTCTGGGAATGAAGGCGTGAGTTTATGTATGTATGTATGTATTATGCTTACGTATGTAACATTGAGCCTAGATTTTACTCAGATGAAATCTAATTGCCTTGACATGTTACCGCTGTTTTTAATTTGGCCTCTCTCAAGTACTGTCAATTTAACAAGAGATAACATTGACAATACTATAACATATCAAAAGCAATACGGTTTTACCAGTACGTAGTCAAAAAGAGCTCTAGTTTGGATGAAGTATAACTTATCACGTTCTTATGCCGCTTTTAGTAGAGACGTGTCAGATATTTATCAATGAATCAATCAATAAATGAATGATAATCGCATAAAAGCACACGTCAAAAAATACATTCAAAATCCTAACAAAAAAACTGTTATTCGATTTGATAAGTCATACTCTATCTACCTATATACTTATAATTTATTGCTTATTTATTATACTCATTATCTATAATTATACCTATTTTATATTAATAATAAATTACAAATTATTCATAACATTTATTTTTTAACATTAACCTGATAGGATGGCGCACTCTGTACTTATATCCGATGGTAGGCTACCGCTCGCAATGAGTTGGACGTAAGCGCCAAGCGAACGAGTAAAGGTCTTATTTCGCTTCGAGCTCCGTAATGAATAACATTATTACTGTTAGTCACTGTACAATCGAAAACATTCATATCTACACAGCAGCAATAACGTCAAAGATATGTAAACATAGACATTATTCTTAGTGGCATAGGGCGGGGCGTGTAGATTTTTTTGGCGCCTTCATTTCAATTAACTTCTGTTTGACTGTAAGGTCAGCCAGTTTGGAGAAGACCCTTACAGAATCTAACGTCCTGGTAGGATGACTTAACACCTTCATCTAATTTCCTGTACCTTAGGTCGTGAATTATATTTATGAGTTAGACAGTACTGTATTATATATCACGTAACTAAAACCTTCCACGTCCTACTTCCCTATAAGGGTACAAAAGAAAAAAAGAAGCTTTTGTTCCTCAGATCACGTTTCTTCCGTTAATTCAGGCGGTCTCTAGGCACTGATAAGGATTAAATTATTACGGCTTTGTCTTAGCATTTTTATTTGTAACGACAAGAGAGTCGGGTCGGTATTTCAGAAATAATGTACAAGTAAGGTAGTCGATAACGTCCTCGTAAATTAATTAAATACAGGGTGTTTGGTTGCTAGGTGCATAGCTTTAAGGGGATGATAGAGCAGCTTATAAGATATCGATTTAACCCCCATGTATTTTCAGCAATATTGTTGTTAGTTTCCGAGATATTGATTATTTTAATCAGATTTTTTGTCATTTTTCCTTTTGTCCGTGTTACGAAAAACCCCTAATGAATGTTTTTTTTTTTAACTTGTTTTCTTGCATGATTAGAATCACTATGAACTAAGGAAGTTTTTAAAGCTACATACCAAATTTCATTTCATTACCACTTTTTCAGTAAACGCACAAAGTTTGTTTTTCCATACTAGGTGAAAAACCAACGCGGGTTCTCTTAGTATGGAGAAAGTAACTCTGTGCGTTTGCTCAAAAATTAATTGAAATAAAACTTGTCATGTAGTTTTAAAAGCTTCCTTAGTTCATAGCTATTCTAATCATGCAAGAAAATACAGTTTTTTTTTTAATTTATACATGAATTTAGGGGCTTTTCGTAACACGGACATAAAGAAAAACGACAAAAATTCCGATTAATTGTATTGTTCTGTCTGTTCTTTTGTACAATAAAGTGTTTACATACATACATACATACATAAATTGATTAATATCTCGGAAACTAATAACTATCGCTGAACATACATAGGGGTTAAATCGATAGCTTACGAGCTGCTCTATCACCCCCTTAAATCTTTACACTTAGCTACCAAATACCCTGTATATATTTTGCTTATCACGGTGCAAAAGATACAGCGATAGTTACGGTCATACAAAAAACGCCAAATAAATCACGTTTCTTGTATGAAAGAAAACCCTAAAAGCCACCTATTAAAATATCGATTACACCTAACCATCGTAATTCACTAAATAAATCGCGAGACAATTACTTGTGAGATGAGACGCCGGAGTTAGTGAGACAAATTTTCATTTAAATTGGGAGATTCGTCGTAATCGTATCGGTTTGAACCGATTTCGCGGAACCGGTAATTCAGTAACGTTTAATCCGGAATTACGGAACCCATGTTATTTAGCACGCGAGTGCGGAGTATAATGAGAAATGTTGAATCTGTACCGAAATTAATTGAATTGTGTATAAATAAGTTTTGTGGTTTGTAATTAATATTGGTATGTCTATTTTGAGTTCTATTGTTCGTGTATTACGAGTATTGTCAAGACAAACATGACGTTAATAAGGCCTACTATACTGTGTGTAAGAGTAATTGCGCGAAAACAATTGATTAGATTAATGTTCAAGCATGATGAATGTTAAACGTACACACAGGGGCAAAAATAACGGGTCAGAGTGCGTTTTTCATATAAACGAGGCTATTTCGAAGACATGGTTCCTTGCCTGGGGTTGTTTTGAGTGAGGTTTAATGGTGGATACTCCGAGGTTCAATAGAAGAGGTCAAAAGTTCTTAAGATACCTAACTCATTGCACAATCAGTTAACAGCACAGCGAGAGAGTTTGGGTCGGCATTTGGATTTCCTAACACTTTATTGCAATTTTATACGTTTTTCAAAATATGCACAATTCCTGGCGTGAACCGCAGATTCAATCAGTTGGGTATCCTAGGCACTCAGGAAGTCCTGTATCGATGCTCGGGGTATCCATCATCAGGTTTCACTAAAATCTCCTTGCGAGGAACCAAGGCTCCGAAATAGCCTCTTTAGTATGAAAAACGCACTCTGACCCGATTTTTTGCCCCTGGGTACCTAGGGTACCCGGTACCTGGGTATACCTAGTCGGTCCTTAAGTTTTGTCACAAAGGTTTAGACAAAATATATAAAAATTAAAAACTTAATTAATCTACATATTTAGAAACTAATAATAATTCCACATAGTCGCCGCTATTTTAATCTTTTAACATTCACGGCCGGCACCGATTAAAAAAATTCACTATTTTGAAAAATATTGTGAAGCCTCTTATCTCTGGGTTTGTTCAGAGACCAGCATTATTTTCTTAACGGCACTCCTAAACCAGCTTATGAAGCCCGATTTGTTTTTGTATTTATATTGCTGCAAATTGATGTGAAATCGTAAGATCGATTTAATGAGACATGAAGATTGACTGTTGTATAAGCGGATCTTTAAGATAAAAGTCTGGTCTATATGTCACGCAAATTTCGACTCATTACGAGAGCTCTTACAAAAGTTGTAGCCGTTATCAGCATCGTGGTCGTGCGTGATTTGACCCGTGCTTTCCTGCCCCAAATGGGGATGCTTAAAGCTCGTATATCAAATTATTACAATATTAAAGAATACAAATTATATTTGTTTTTAGTCTATAAAATGAGGCTTTGACAGATTTATGAAACTCTTTTATTTATTTTTAAATTGTAATAAATCTCAGTGAAAGAACTTATAAACCAACTAGGTAAGATATTTGTATTAAAATGTAACATCTGTTTTACTTATGTTCAACAAATAAATTAATTTGAATTTTGACGTTTCTTTTCGTATAATTACCCTTGGCTTATATTCAACACGATAGAACCATATAGTTTTAGACGTGTTATGGTATTATTTTCAAACTCAGCTGCCATTGCTGTCAAGTACTAATTGTAATTAATAGCTTTCACTCCTGTTAAGATGTACTTTGCCAATGTCAAGTTATTTATAGACACTCCCATGGACTTATTAGAGAAATAAGCCAATGGAGCGGAATACGAGCGGACACGCGAAGACAAATTGTTCGGTAAAATAGTATTTTCTCTAATTGACTTAACAGAAGAACATGGCGTCAGCTCCACGTGCGTCTGTCAAGCTATTGAAACGTTAACAATATGATAACATGTCATGTCAAAGGCGATAATTGGGCGTTTCTTTGAAAGTTTGTACCTAGTTAAGGACTAAATTAAGAAACGTTACCTCTTCCACTGAGTTACGAAGTGCAAGCATATTACTAACGGGAGAGGAGTGAATCTACTTCATTTATTGAATTTGAGATACTGCTAATTGGCGTTGAGAGGTAGTATATAAATGTACGACTGTCCTAATTTTCGTAACTCAGCGGAAAACTTAACATTTCTTAATTTTTGTCCTTACCTAGGTACAAACTTTTAAATAAATGCCCAATTATTATTTATTTATTTAATTACGGTTTCTCCCACCTACAACTGTGCCTCTGTTCTAGGCGGGAAAAACCATTATTATATTGGGATTTCAATTCGATTTCGAATTGATACCACGTAAACGTTGGCTTCACAGCCAGCATAGTGCTGAGCTGGGACCGATGTGCAACAATTACCACTATCTGTCATTCCTTGTTCCTTCTTTTATTTTTTCATTTATGATTAAATGCTTTACATTTTTTTACCAACTGTTGTTTTCTTCAGGGTTTTATGGCGTAGGCAAATTAATAGGGTTCCGTTGAACTATCCTTCAGGTACGGAACCCTAAAAAATCCAACAGCTGATTGTTATGCAAATCGCAAATACTTGTCAACGAAATGGCAGCACCAATATTTATTTGTACAAAAAAGCTTAAGATATTATTATGCTCAAGAGACAAGTACTAAAGCGGCTGAAGCCATCAATCTATTGAAACTGATAAGACATAACAGAGCAATTCATCTTTGTCCATTGTCGAGCGATATTTGCATAATATTTAAGAAAATTTCCAACGTTATATTTTAAAAAAAATATCATAAAAAAAGGAAAACGGGCACATAGGCCACCTTGGCTCTATTCTACTGAGCAAAACAATACAGCTTTTGACATGTTATCAAATAGTTAACCATAATAATGACTCTTATTTATTTGAAAATAATAACGGCCCAATTCATATTCTTATATGGATCCATTGAAACTATTATCAACTTTAATCGAAAATATGATCTAAAATAATTATGACGTAATAGTAGCTGATAAAATTTTAAAATGTCAAACAACAATATACTTAAATACAGTTATATGTATTATGACCACTTTTTAATGATGTAATAAATTAAATTATTTTCTTATTAAGATTTGCAGAAATATAGTTTAATAACAATTAAAAGTTAGAACTAAATTTATTTAATTTAAAATAAAACCAAGGTACTCAAATATTAAAGATGTAAATAATAATCACCACTATAGAAAGAACACTCCCTCTAGCAGGTCCGCTCGCGGCATCGTCCCTATGACACTGGCTGCATTACCTCTCTGGATAGCTAGCCCAATCCTTTGGGAGAGGTAATCACCAGCTCTAGGATCTCCGGAGGTAAGTATTATTTTGACTTTTAAAAATGAAATTATTTTACCTTTGGTTAAGAACTGTCAAATAAAAAAATTAATATACTTACCCCCTTACTAATAAACGTTGAGTAACGGTTATATAGCTATACAATGTTTTGTCCTTATCTGTCATTGTGACATTTGAATTTGACAGATAAGGACAAAACATTGTATAGCTATATAACCGTTACTCAACGTTTATTAGTAAGGGGGTCAATATATAAAATGTAACAGTGAAATCAAATATAATGCACTTTGTAACAGCATGTAAGTAATTTC
This sequence comes from Acleris emargana, assembly GCA_927399475.2. Classification (NCBI taxonomy): domain Eukaryota; kingdom Metazoa; phylum Arthropoda; class Insecta; order Lepidoptera; family Tortricidae; genus Acleris; species Acleris emargana. The sequence continues at coordinate 4,018,431 of OV656849.1, forward strand.
ATTTATGAATGCGAGAAATAAAAGCCTTTTTTATATTTTAAAGGCGACCAAGTCGAAAACAATACGATAACATGTCAAAAGCAATTAGGTTTTACCGAGCAGAATAGAGCCCCAGATCTCTAATATGGCCTCCTAAATAGGTTTTATTCGCCTCAATCGCTCTCTTCTTCAGCCTGTTGCCACAAAATGCTGTTTCTTCCATTGCACTCCATTCTCTATGATCTTGGGTCTTCTTCATCCAGTTTCTACAAGCTATTTTGACCAGAGGGGTTATTATGATTATGACGTAACTATGCAGTTCGTCACTCCCCCGTGTGGTTGCCGGGTTAGAATAGTGCCACTCCATGTCTTCCCGTGGATGTCGTAAGAGGCGACTAAGAGAATAAAGGCTTGTTGTACTGTTAGGCGATGGGCTTGCAACCTGTCACTAATACGCTGGAAAACATCTTAGCCTATTTGTGCAAAATGTAGTTACAGAATAGGGAATATGCATGTTTTTTTTTTACAGCTTCAATTGAAGCTGATTCATGTAACAAACAGATCACAAAAATCATTTTTTGAATAACTATAAAAATAACCAAGATATAAGCCAACAAAGATTTGTTCCTATCTCTTTCTAGAAAAACGGAATTTTACATGGAGTTTATATGGCCGCAGTGCACAATGACGTCACGGTGCACATCGGATCTCTCTGTCTAATTAGAAGTTAGAAATGCTTATAACTTCCGTATTTCTTGACCGATTTTAATTTTAATTTCCGTTTTGGTGATCTCTTTTACGGTATTTTCATATTTTGATGAGAAATGCGATTTTTAAAATCCATGCATATTCCCTATTATCACCAAGTTTTTAAAGTTGTTGGTAATTCTGTAGCTCTGCCTACCCCGCTCTGGGATTACAGGCGTGAAGGTATGTATGCAGTTCATTTTACGGCGAGCGTAAAGGACAGAGCTATAGCAGTTATATAGCTCTGTCATTTTCTCTCAGCGTAAACTGAACTTCATAGCTACGTCATAATAACCCCCCAGGTCGTCGGTCCATCTCGTTATATTGGCAGAGCGCAAAGCGGGTGGAGGGGGTAGCCTAAACGATCACAGCGCTCGCTACGGCTAAAATTGTCATTTTTGTCGCTGACTTGAGCTGTCAAATCCATATTGCAGTAAACATCGTTTCTGAGATAAAAATATGGTAAATTACTATGTTACAGTCCCGATTGTGTAATATAGTAAAATAACACAAGATTTCATTAATATTTTTCACAATATTTACTTACTTCTTGTTTGACAGCGGTGACAATATTGTCCATAATGGCCGCCTGTCACGTGGCGCTGTCGTCGCGCTCGGTCCCAATAGCTGCCTGCCCACATTCATTCATCATTCATTAATTCATTTGGTTTTATTATGTATTCATACTACCTGTCTCCTATATCACTATCCTGACAATGATAGGTGACAATTCGGTATACATTGAAAAGTTAACAAGCTTTCTAATCAGTGGTATTCCTACATGCTGCGCCATGTAAAGAATTTCCTTGACTGTATACTTAAACATCAGGATATGGTAAAATCGGGCCGGAATTGGAAAAATGTCCTTCACCGATAAAAATGAATAAGATCAGGGATCAATCAATAGCTATTTCTAAGTCCTACGCAAAAACAAACAAAACAAACAAATCAAATAACCTACGTGTGGATTAATAAATCCAGGAGATATCCAATACACGACAGATTCAATTGGACAGCGATATACAGGAAGTAACCAAAATATATTTTCATTTTAACTTGGAATATGAAGTTTATTGTTTATATGTATTCCGATTTATAAAATGATTAAATACGTGAATGTATAAAAGATATTAAAACCAAGCACCAAGAGTAATATGAACGAAAGATCTAATAGTATGAATTCGTTACCTTTACGTTTTTATATTTAACGTCAATGTTACATAATTTAATTATTATTATAGATAACAAAATGTTCTTGTAATGCATCTTGTCTAAGGCTACAGATTATTTGTTTTTCCTTTTACAAAATATAAAGGGTGATTGATGATGTTTTTTTTTTTCAAGTGAGCATATTCGAACTCATTTGCAGCAAAAAAGGTAATGGAGTGCCATGTAAGGAAATCAGTAAATACTAAAATATTTAACTTTTTTTTATTTAAATGTAAATTCTCGAACTGTGGTTGCCGTTTTGAATAACACCGTCCCATTAGTCACGGATACAATAACCAATTCATATAACATTGCACAAGCCTTATTGATGCTAATGGAACATGATGATTGCTTATTGAGATAAAGTGCGAGCGAGCTTAAATATCTGCGTGTCTATGGCATATCAAGTTTAACGAGAATTATGCCTACTGACCTCTTAAGCCAAAAGGTCGTATGTCAAACTCAATCACCAAAGCAGATCAAATCTTTTTTCGTTAGTAAAGAGATTGCCCTTGCTACAGGAGTTTTGCTGTGGAATAAAGCCTTGTCTTAGCATGGCAGTATAAATAGTGTATGAAGGTAATAACAGGTCTGTATAAAAAAACTAAGGGGATAATATCCACCAAATTTCATCACAATTGGTTGAGTGGTTAAGCCGTATAGGCCGGTAAAAATATTCTTTAAACTATTTGCAGCCATTGATAGTGTATCAGGAGTCCAAGAACCTGGAGAAGTTTCTGGAATGTGAAGCTGGAAGTACTTTTCTTTGTAAAACTAGTACTTTTTTTACCATTATTTAGCCAACTAGGTTTTGCCGGAGGAAATGCCTTAAATGAATAAGTTTGCCTTTGTCCTTTTTTAATCCCTGTGTTTTTTTTTCTTGTATAGTTGACAAATAAACTCTTTTACCATTTTTCGACTCTATTTGTATCATGTTAAGGTTTTAAAAGTTTAATTAATATAACCCTTTAAAGTAAGCCTAGAATTAATTTAATAATGAGTAAATATCGTTCATAGCATCCAATTCTAAACAAGTTAATCCCCTATATCAAACAAGGCCACGCCGCCATGATGCCTTTGATCTTCAAAACCCTAAACTAAACCTAATATAATCAAAACAACTCCATTTATTTGGCGAGAGCTCGTTTCTCTAACGTCATAATATAAGGGGACTCGCTGACAAAACGGGCGAAATGAAACCGGCCACCCTGTGTGTAGTTCCACAATGTTATTTTACTGTTGAATTAATCAGGCGGCTTCCTTATTGAAACCCCAACAGGAGCCAAATTCCATTGACGTTTTGTGGCTCATGTGTAAAAGGTAAGGAATCCTATTGGAAAAAAAAGTTGGTGGTTACTGTACACGCCTCGACCGCATCGTATAGAGTCATCATTTTATACTTAACCCGTGTCGGCCATTCTGAAAAGTTTTTGCAGTTTTAATAAAAGACCCGTAGCATAGATGTGGGAGTCATTAGAGGCGGCTTTTATTAAAATGTTGGGTTACATTGCGACATAGAGTTATGATGATAATTAGGACTTATGTTTTGTTTTTAAATGGACTACATTTAGGCCAGTGCTTAGTTAGAAAGCTTAATAATCCTAATGCTAATATTAAAATATGTAAGTATCGCTGTGTGTAGGGTATGAAAATAGGGTTTTTTATCAGCAAGTAGCGATAAACGACTTCAAACGACACAACACGACATAACTTAATCCCAGAGTGGGGTAGGCAGAGCTACAGAATTACCTAAAACTTTAAAAACTTGTTGATAATTCTGTAACCACATTTTGCACAAATAGGCTAAGATGTTTACCAAACGACTTATTTGTTCATAAATCATAACTGACTTAACAAAAGCATTAAAATAATTACAAGCAGATTGGCTTAACACAGCGAACGGAAATCGCTCAGTACTGAATAATATTTATTTAAATATATAACGTAACGTTCTATAAAATAATATTTTAACAGCAAATCTGGGTTCTGTCAGGCATAAATCTAAAGCTAACTTTAAAACCTATATGAACGCCATCTATGTTCTAATGTCGCAAACTTACTCCCCAATCAATGACCCGGTAACCATCCGACATCCAAACTATCTGTAACACTTAGATCTAATCGGATTTTCCTTATATCCATTAGAAGTAGGTATTCCAAGAGGAAAGTCGGGTCGGAAAACGTTTGACAGCCTCGGTTTGACCAAATTCGCGGCACGTCTTTGCCGATATCTTTTTTATCTCAAATGCGCGTATAATGGTAAATTGAGACTCGTTTTTATTGAGTCACTTGAAATATAAGAAAATTTAATGGTCGTGAATTCGTGATTTTTACTATTGGTACGGATTTTTTTACAGATGAGGTGCGCTTTGTTGAAATATATTTTAGCATTTATTAATGTTGTAATGTATCTTAGCATCGGTAAATAATTAATTCGGTTTGCCAAAAGATATAACACCAAAATTCTAAATTCAAATATTTATTCTGTTTTTTTTTTACTGTTACCTTTTTGTCCGTGTGTTATTTGTTGTTTTATTTAATTTTAAAATTGGTAAAATTGGTTTCAATTAGAGTTTCTTTTTTAAAAGCTTTAAAATAAATGATAGGAGATTGTTCAACAAGGGACTAAAATAAGACATAATGACACGAGATGTTTATCAACCCAAGTAAAGCGCGGGTGGCTATAATTCGAGTGTCATTATGGTTGTTTAGTCTCGCCTTAGACACTCTACTTTTCACTTTGAATGCGAGGAAACAAAAGGCGTTCAGTGCCGGATTAGCCACATAGGAAGAGCAGCCAATACTACGGGCGGGCCCCGCGCATCGGGTGGCCCGGCGTCTAACCTCTAAAATTCTAGTCTGGTAAACATTCTCCTGTTTTGGTATTTACATTTGGTATCAGTATGCGTCCATCAGGATTGACGAAAGGATGAATAATCCAGTCGATATTCTTCAGCATAATAACTTTAAACAAACCCCCACGCAAAATGGGCGCATAACTAAGTCACCCAGTTGCGGAATAGAGGCCGCCACAACCTGTAACCTAAAACAAACCAGGGGTATATAGAATTTGCTACGGACTCCGTGCTTGTTCAATCCGGCACTGACGACGTTCTACTTATACAAAATTACAACATTGATTACTTATATGAAAATTTCTTACAAAGTACCGCGGTTTTTTTGTTGTGAAGTGCTGCTTTAAATGCTTGCATATTTAGCCAACAGGTTTATGCATTATAAAATGAAGTCATGCTTAATATAATAAATATATTCATATTCTCATTCTAAGTGTTTCTCGAAATTAAATCATTTTTAATATTTTTTTTGCACAGTTGTTATTTTGAGGTTATTTTCCCGCCCTAAAAATTGTCTATGCAAAATCACTGAAAATGGCGATAATCCTCCATTCACAAACACCGTGATTGGATGTTTAGGGGTTTCTAAAGTAAATAAAAAAAAAACTTTAATCCCTAGAGATTAAAAAGGAGCTTTAGTCCCAATACGCAGAGACTAAAGTAACATTTTAAGAGCTTGAGAAGTGAAAAAGTATAATACATTTTTTACAGCTGCTAAACTAATGTATTAATGAATTGCGCATAATAAAGAAATAAAATGCTGAGCTGTGGAAAATGTCCTTGCTAAGAAGGTCTCGTTTTAAATTCACTGCAGTAGTATGACAGCTTCAGTGTTGTCAGTTTACGGTGTATAAAAAATAGTGATGTTCCTTACTGAATGAATGAACGATGTAATGTAGTTCATTTGAGTGATTCACTAATTTAATAACGTTAATATTTAGAAGGGTTTCAAAATAACGTAGGTAAGTAATTTAGAAAATAACAAAACAAAATAAATATTTACAAATATAATATTATGTTTAAGGCTAGAAGCCTAAACCAACAGATTACTATTGTATAGAAAAATGATGCGACGTTTTTTGTTTAATTATATTACAGTTCCCTTGATTTAAGTCAATGTTACTGTGTTAATGAATTGAGCAAGTTTGCTTAGTCTATGGCTTACTCGTGTCTCATATTAATATTTTTAACAATCTGTTGAGAGCAAAATGATCAGCTAAATATAATAAAATAATATACTTAGCTACGTACGTAATATTCATAAAATATTTAGTTCGTTTTTTGATCAAATAATTCATTAAGTGACCATGTGAAGAAGTATTAAAATAAATGTGGTATCATTATTTCACAGAATGACATTTGGCTCTGTAATTTTACTGCAGTGAATTAAAAGTCAGACCATAGACATTTTGTAGCGAGAAAACAAGTAACAAATAAACATGTTTTTGCGTCATGAATCTGTCATTGTTGATATTTACATTGAAGATCGTATTTAATAACATTAACAATGAAGTTGGTATATTTTATCTATACAATGCAACTACTGAACACGTGATCGTAATGTCATCTGATTGCTAAATAAACCAACCAATGACAGAATATGCATAGTTAATGCATTCGCTTGTGCATCCAAAGTAGGGATTAACGTAATTTCCGTTTTCGATAGCACAGGTTACATAAGCGGATACTCACTTTGAACCAATTCAATTACAAAATTGAAATCAGTTGTAGAATAAATCTTTGAATGGTATAAAACCAAGATGGTTTCCGCCGTCTGTATTAACGCTTCGATCTTTCTTAATACGTAACGGATTTTACTGCAATTTTCATCAATTTATAGAGTGATTCAATAAAAAAGTTTTTATTATATTATATAATGTTGCCAGGGCCAAAGGTCATCGTTTCTGGTAGCCGGGTCTCTGCCGGAGATTACCTGAAGCACCCCCTGCCCCGCCGTTACCATGGCCGCTACCGGAGCCAGGAATAGCGGGGCAGCGTTTTTGTAGATTCATGGTTTGCTTTTCATCTAGAACCGATGGGGGGGGAAATTAGTGTGTCGCCAGTGATGACCTACGGATCTGAGACGTGGGCGCTAACAATGGGCCTCATAAGGAAGCTCAAAGTCACTCAGAGGGCTAAACTGAAGTGGCAGTGGGCGGGGCACATCGCTCGCAGGACTGATGGCCGATGGGGCCAGAAGGTTCTTGAGTGGCGTCCGCGGACTGGGAGACGAGCTGTAGGTAGGCCTCCAACAAGATGGAGTGACGACCTTTTAAGGATCGCGGGGACGCGGTGGATGTGATAAGCATAAGACCGGTCTGAATGGAGAGCCTTGGGGGAGGCCTATGTCCAGCAGTGGACGTCTTTCGGCGGACATGATGATATACAATAAATTACGGATTATGTACTGGTGTTATAAACAACTCACAAACACCCGAAGGTCCCGTTTTTACCTTTTAGGTACGGAATCCTAAAAATCTAAGAGACTAAACATTATTTTAGGCACCTTATTTATATTATGAGGTATTTTGACTTAAATATACCAAGAAGTTTTGTACACGTAACGACCCAATTAAACTCGATCAGGGTTATACAGAAAGCTACAAACCCTTGGCCGGTATTCTAGGCGGTAAAACGATATCGTAGTTAACCTGTTATGGTATTGTTATGACGTCAGCCGCCATTACTGTCAAGTAAATAAGAGCTATCAAAACGGTGACAATACGGTAACAGGTCAAACACGATTTGGTTTTTACCGCGTTGTTTAGAGGCCCTGGTCCTCCACAATTTGGAAAGGCAGCAAGCGAATACAGCAACATAATTATCTTTATATACCGACTACATATCCCGCTGCGCGTTTCCTATAAATTACGATCAGAGATGTAACTAACAAGTAAACATTAGCAGAGCTGCGGGAGCCAATGATATAAGTAGTAAATTAAGGCATGTTAATAATTGTTTTCTCAATAAGTGAAATGTATATTCTTTGAGAAATAAATAAATCTTTAACCATAAATCAATCTTAGAACTATGTCAAAATCACGTTACATTTCAATTCCTAAGAAATATTTTAAGATTTGAATCATTACCGGACTTTGTTAAAGTTCCACAGTGGCGTATAAATCAAATTGGTTGGCTGTACGCTGAAATGCCGACTGGTCCCAAGATTTGGCCCCGTTCCTGTGTGGCTTGGCATCTGTTTAGTATTCATGCTCTAGTGGGTCATGCGGTTAAAAGTTTACGCAGCAAACTGGTCGATTTTACTCAGTTAGAACGTATTAATGTTATTTAAAGGAGTATATCCATTGATAATAAAGAAGAAAAGAAAAGAAAGGATGATGAGTTTTGGAGAGGACCGATATAAGGGAAGATAATACAGAGCGAAAGTGAGTGGAAGAGTCACAAAGCGTACCCTAAGCGTACTTTTTCGAATCAAATCGGAGAAATTCTTTAAAAGGCCCGAATCTTAAGTACCCAACACTGACGTGCACGCATGACTCAATGAATGAATAAGAAGCGAAAGTGATTTGGCAAGATCATCGCGGGTAGAAAGAATTGATCTCTGGCTACCCCTCTTAGAAACAGGCGTGATTTAATGTGTATATGTATGTATGTAAGTATCAATTGAGAATACTAATACTAATTTATAAACTTTATAAAATGTAGGTTAGGTTAGGTTAAAATTCATCCACTAAGGGGTTAAATAGGGGAGGGAGAGCGAAACTAATTCTACGTATACGTAGTCGCGGGCGCCCATAACAACCTTCTGTGAAAAACTATCTAACTAATGATGAAAACCCGTTGCGTAGCGGTTAAGAGCCCTTTTAACCGTGTCCCACCGCTATTGGTGGGTGCATGGGTATTTTTTTTTCCCCGTAGTCCCACTCTAGTGCAGTAGGGCTACGGGTAATTTAAACAAACTGCCTGTCAAGTGGGGCATAATAGTACAGGCAATTATGAGAAAGTTGGCAACCATTTAACAGATCAGTAGACCCGCCGAGGGAAATATACTACCTGAGAAATTACCCGTGGTCTCACGGTCACTGCTGTATTGAATAAGATAATAAGTAAAATCTCTAGTGCAGTGATCCACGGGAAAAAATACCCGTGCACCCGCCAGTAGGGCATAGCGGTGGGACCACGATTAAAAGGGGGTTTAGAAGGAGTTAGCGGATCAGGGGTCAATTTCACACCAATTAACCTAGTCCCAAACTAAGCTCTAGGCTTATATTATGGGTACTAGATAAGGATATAAATACTTAAACAGAGAAATATATACTTACATACATAGATAACATCCATGACTCAGAAACAAATATTCGCGCTCATGACACAAATATCTGCTCTTACTGGGATTTGAACCCAGGACCGCTTGCTTCGTAAGCAGGGTCAATACCAACTAGGCCAGCGCGTCGTCAACATACATTGCAAGTTAATTAAAAGCTTGTAAAAACCTCACCATATAGCGGAAATTATTATGAACTGTAATTCCTATTGCAATTCACGAAACAGACAAGGAAAGTATTAATAGCGACCCCATTAGAGTTTTTTTATTTTTCTGGTCAGCCATTTTTTACTGTGTAGAGATTTCGGTTGGTGTTGGATTTAAACTGGGGAACACACGGCTCGTATGTGAGAATAAAGTTCGGATAGTATTGAAGTTATTAAGGCTGAGGCTACATCAATAGAATTTTCGGCAAAGATTCGAGCTGGCAACTGTTAATTTAGCATAAAGAAAGAAAGAGAGTTTAACAAGAATGTTTGTCGAATTCCGCAAATATGGCCTCAATGAAAGAGCCACGATATGCTGATTGCTAGCGTTTGTTTGCAAATGAAGCTTTTTTAAACCGACTACGGCTGAGCAAAAAGAAGAATTATGAATTTAGCAGTCTATGTACATACGGTTAACCAATATGAATCATTAGGCCACTGTGGATCTATGCCAGGGTTTATGATTTGTATCACACGAGATTACTTGAGAATTTAAGAAGAGCTCGACTTTAAGTACTTGTGTCTAAGGGTTGCCGGTAGGATTAAGCATAATTTATAATGATAGTTTTTAAATTTGTGATAACGTTATTTACGGTAACGTTCTCGCGAAGAATCTAGTAAAGGGCCACAGTTCATTTTTGATTTGAAAACCACAACATTTTTTCATCTTCAAATGTTTTTTTATACGTAGATTTTATCGTTTTTGTTTGATATTTTTCAGTATTTCGAAAAAAAAAACAATCACCTTGGCATCATTTACAGTTCCTGCGCTACCCACATACACACATAATATAATTAATATGTAATGTGGGCAGCGCAAAAATATAAAGAGCCTATTAAGGCAATTACATATTTCCGTTGCCTTAATTGGCTCTTCATATTTTCGCTACCGACCCGCTCTCGGTCTGCTTCGGTTTAGTACTCTCTCTCACTCGCTCTTAATAAGATCGTATGAGAGCGAGTGAGAGAGAAGTACTAAACCGAAGCCTCTTCTAAATGCTCACAGACTGTACTTCCAGCCCAATGAAACCCTGACCCACCGTAGATCGGTGTCTCAGTAACATTATTTTCATCACACTTGCACGTAAACAGTATCTAAACATACAGGTTAACTTGGCCGCAATGCCCGGTATAAAACCCTCGACCTTTTTATTTACCATGAAACCCAAGGTCGGTAAGTAATTTTTTTTTAATTTATAGCACAGCACACATGTCATGCAAGTTCAAGCAAAGAGTTTACACGCAATTGCAAAATTGTCTTAAAATGTTATTTAAACAGGAATTTCATTGCAATCTCGCTACATGTTACTTAAATACTCAATTAATGTTCTTAATAATCGATTTTAATAGTTTTCTGTATCAAAACGTCGTTTTTTTTTACACTCCTTCAGGGCTGTATGTATACCTACGTAAGTATTTGCCCTTAACGTTCTGAACGAAACATTTGTATAATCTGTGGAGTCCGCCCGTCATCCGCTTAAAAAAAGTTCAAGTAATTCGTAATAATAGTTGTGCTGACTTGTGTGTGATTATAAGTTTTTTCTGTCCTATAATTTTATTTATTTACTCGCAAATGTGATGAAAAACATATGATGTATGTTTCACGGTCGGTACAGGAATTACGTACCTTGACTCAGAAAGCCCTCAGTCTTCGACTTCGGGCTTCTACTAGAGTCTCGATCGTAATTCCTTACTTACCGACCTTAATACACAATGTACTAAAAACCATTTGTTTGACATTTCTTACGACTTGAATCATAACGTCACTGTGACACAGCTCTAATTCATGACTCACCACGGTTCCATTGGGCCAATAGTACCTACCGAACATTATAACCGCTTTTTCCCAAAATACCGTTATTTGAAAATACCAGATTACACATACCAGACTCCCAAATCACCAGATTCAAAATTTTGGGCGAGTACAATAAATTAATCCTTATTTTGAATCTGGTGATTAAGGAATCTGGTATAGAGTCTAATCTGGTATTTTCAAATTATGGTATTTTGAGAATGAGCGATTATAACATGCCTATAATTTTTTTGACATAGTAAAATCCATTGTCTTAGGGTTTCGTGCTCACAAAGAAAACAGAAATCCTTTCATTCCTTTCTCAGGAGATGAGGTATTAAGTTGAATTTTCTATCAAATTCACAAATCTGCAATCTCTTGAAGCTGTAAAAAATCAAACCTCTACGTTAACACAATCAAAAGATACGGCCGTTTATGCTCCATATTTTGACACTCACAAGGAAATGAAAACCTATAAAGTACTTCCCATTGACCTAGGATCATTACATTTGCATGTCAATGTTTTGCGTAACAAACACGTGTAAAGGGAAAATCTGGAAACAGTAAATTTGGATACGGAAGCCTTAGTACGCGGGTCCGACTTACACTTGGCCGGTTTTTTTTTTTCCTTATATAACAATTGTCAACTAACTTCCCCCAATGCAAGGGCATCTTATATCCCCATCCTTCCAAAAGCAATTTTCAAAACCTATTCCGCAAACCATAAAAAAGTTACACACAATATTTTTTCCCGTATTACCCAAAACTCAGTTTGCAAGGATCATAATGGGAGCGTAAAGTGCTGCCAGTCGTCTATGCATATTTAAAATCAAAACTTGATATTTTCTGCCTCCAGGGGGCGCTCAAAGCCTACTGAAGGTTAATCGTTGCGGAGGCCCACATCCGTTAGACGTCTTGGGAAAACTTGAGGTAATGAAGAGGAGTTATTGCTGCGAGGTTGTGTAAAGGTGTAGTTTACGAGCAAGATAAAGTCGAAACTTTAACTCGAGTATGGAATTAGTTAATTGTTATCACGTTAAATGTTTCAAAGTTAACGAATCTAATCAAAATATTCATTCAGTGAATTGGCTCGTGAATCATTGCGGACAAGAAGCGCCGCAAGAAACTCAAGCAGAAGGTCATTTTTTCAATCATTCAACATGGTTGCCGGGTTAGAATAATGCCACTCCATGTCTTCCCGTGGATGTCGTAAGAGGCGACTAAGGAAATAAAGGCTTGTAGTAGGTACTGTTAGGCGATGGGCTTGCAACCTGTCACTAATACGATGGTAAACATCTTAGCCTATTTGTGCAAAATGTGGTTACTGAATTATCAACAAGTTCTTAAAGTTGTAAGTGATTCTGTAGCTCTGCCTACCTCACTCTGGGATTACAGGCGTGAAGGTATGTAGGTATGTATGTTAACATAATAATACTTAAAAGTAAGTTACATTAAGTAATGATAAGGTAATAAAGTAATAAATAATAAATTCTTAAATCTACCAACATTAAATTATAACAAATGTTAGGTCAAATAACATTAAACTAAAAATAATGACTATATTAAGAACACGACGAGGACTCTACATCAAAAGCTATAACTAGAATAATTTTGAACAACAGTCCTTGCAAACCTAAATAGACCGTACCCCACAAACAGCACCCATTCACGAGTATGACGCGTATCTCAGCCATCGCCTCTCACAACCATGTGTTCGGGACAGTGGCGACCCGATCAACGATGCCGCCGCAAACAAAGAAATAAAATAATAGAATAGAAAAATATTTATTCCACATTACAATGAGGATGATGTGTGCCGAAATGGTCTCCACTCAGCAAAATGGTTGGCATGAGAATGACTAGTTTTCAGGGGAGCCAGGCAGGTTGTTTGGGACAGCGTACTGTGAATTACACTATGCTAAAGGATTCAATAAAGCCGTTACACACATAGAAGCCTTATAAAAAATAATATATATACACCGTGTTTTTTTTTGATTTACGATAACTTCGGCATATTACTAGGTACATCCATAGAAACTAAGTGGTAGATTAGATTTTTAAATATTGCAAAAAAAACATTTTTTTTCTGTTTAGAACAAAGTAATTAAATGTTGTATCTTTGGTCATTCTAAAAGGACCTTTAGAGTTAACTCATAGTCAGTGTCACGTACGTCAATGTTGACGTGACATACACAGACAGTTAAGAGCCTTTTAGACCAGTTCAACGTGATTAACTGATTAAATTTAAACATTAAATATGTTTAAAACCGTTACAGTTATCATTTGTCTGTCTTCGGGAAATTAACTTTATTTGACCTAAAGAACGTTCCCTTAAAGTTATCGTAAATCAATAAAAACACGGTGTATAATTAAGAGGTGGACAAATACAAGCTGTGATGCCTTAAGGGAAGAAAAAATAAAACATAGAAAGACACCATACCTTGTCATTATAGCATTTGTCCTTACTCTGTACATATTATAAAACAGTCGCTGCCGCTGTCTGTTCGCTCAGATCTTTTAACCTACGCAACGGATTTTAAGGGTGCGGCTGCACTGAGGCGGAGACGAGAGGAGCGGAGCGGAGCTGTGCCAATATTAACCAATAAAACTACTTGTGGGAGGACCTTGTGCAGGGTCCGTCCGGGTTGGTACCACTATCTTATCCATTAACCTACCGCCAAGCAGCAGTGTTCGCATTGTTGTGTTCCGGTTTGGGGATAAGACAGCCGGTGAAATGACTAGCATAGAGGCATTCCATCTTCGTCCTCAGGGTTGGCAACGCATTTGCAGTCTTAGGATTGCGGTCTTGTGAATGCGAATGTCTATGGGTCACAGTTTCCACTTACCATCAGGTGGCCTGTGTGCTCGTTTGCCTTCCTATGATAAAAAAAAAAAAAAAAAAAGAGGCGCATGCGGTCACGTCGAGCGCGCCTTGCGCAGATTCCATTGGTTAATATTGGCACAGCTCTGCTCCGCTCCTCTCGTCTCCGCCTCAGTGGAGCCGCACCCTAATGCAGCTTTCAGCAATGAATAGGGTAGATAATTCAAGAAGGTTTTTATGTATAATAAGCTCTGTATTATGAACGGGTTTTACAGAAAACTTACACCCAAGCGAAGCGAAGTGACGTATAAAGAAGCTGGTTATTTGACTACATGCCCTAGGCTTTATACCCTTTGTTGATGCAAAAAAGCCGTTTGAGTGTATTTTTAAAGCTACTAACAGATTAATGGTGTTTGCTGGTTATTTTAAGTGCTTGTAGAACCAGGGTCCGACAGAATCGCTCCCATCATCTTACCATTTTACCTACCTCAATAACTTTTTGAGATGTTGCCATTTGAAAGTAAGGGACCATGTAATTTAGGACGTCATTTTCGTGTTGAAGTTTGTAAGAGTGATAAATAAAAGTTTTTTTTAAATTTAGATTTTATTTAAAAAAAAATTGTCAATTACGAGTATTTTCGTGTACATCGACCAGGTCTACAGGTCTTTCCTACGCAAAAGACAAGGTTCATTACATCTTGAATGTTAAAAGGTCAAGGTGCATTCGAACTCGAAAGTAGCTATACATATAAAGTTAAGTTTAAATTATGAAGGAGGCATCAATATGTTAATATTATGAATTAGTGTCTCATTTATAATGATATCATTATTTTATCAGTACTTAATATTTTAGTTGGGGTACCTATTTTCTTCAATAACGGAGTCAAATATATATATTTTATGCCAATAACACGTTTTAAGGTTACCCTAAAAACTTTTTTAATTTTCAATCTAAACGAAACGCTTTCTCTCAATTTAAAGAATAATTTCAAACTGCGTCCGAAATGTATTTCCAACTAAAAGCGACGTTGTTTGTTAAAATGAAAAATGTCAAAGTTGACGTGTTGTTTTGGTGATTAAATGTTTCCATCCGAATAAATCCAATCGTGTTGCGCTGTGATTGATTCACTTTGAATTTATTATTTGAATTGAATGTAAACAAAGTCATTGTTTTTAATAAACGAGTTGTTTTATTGTTATCACAAATTGAATTAACCCTTGAATGTCATTAACGCAATAACGGATAATGTTTAATACTATATTTACCTAATTAATAACATAATTGGGTAATTATCCCAACCACATTTTTTAGCGGCGGACGTGATAATTGGGGTGTAAAGTAAATTTATTGGAAAACTATTTATTTTCTAGAAAATCTTACACAAAGTACCATGTTGAGCTAAAGTTAAAATTGTTAATAACTTATCATGTTTATCGTAAAAAAAAAAAAAAGTCCAAAATCAATTTTGGTGTCGTGTCCAGTACTTACGTACTTACCGTGGTACAAAGTTATTAAGCCTCAACTAGATTGATATTTTAGTTACCTCTATTCCCTATTAGTTAAGGAATTATAAAATATTACAATAATTGCATTTGCAAATAAAAAGAAACTGGGAACAGTGTAAATAAAACTGTCCTTGCGAAATAGTCAATTTTGGTGGTGAATATTAAAATTGATTTTATGATCGAACGAAAAGTGATTAAACACACAAATATCGCGTCAGTAGTCGTTCGTTCAGTTCCAGCGGTAGATTAGATGGTGAAAGATTTATACCGTCTTGCTGCATCTTAACTCTAAGTACATAAGTATCTAATTTTGGTGGTACGAAATACATTTTTATAATTGTGATAACTTAGATAACTTGTTATTTTGCAAAAAAAACAATTGTGTTTAAATTATTTTGAGTATGTTAATGGTGTTTTTTTAACTACATGAAGTTAAATTTGTATAAAACTAAAATATTCACGTTAAATAAAATAAAAAAGTACAAGTTCTAATTTTGGAGATACAATTTTGGTAGCTTTTCCTAAGACACCAAAATTGACAAAATTCCTTGTTCCATCAAAATTATATAAACACCAAACAATAATTATTTATTATATTTTAAAAAATTGACGTTGTTGGTTTAAAAAAATAACAAGAATGATTCCCTAACGATTATTATTTTAACTATCCCGATATGTCATTATCGATCGTGTGTTTTTCTTACAAAAGTAATTTTGGTGGATAATAGCAATTTTGGTGGTATATAATTAGTAAATTCGATATATCTTAAAACGACTTGGTTTAATGAAGGGCCGTTTTAACACTGTTTTAATTATGACTAATGACGTCCCTTACACTTAAAATTGTGAACCCTACTGTCAAAATAAAAAATACCACCTAAATTAGGATAATTGGACGCTTGTTGAAATTCACCCAATTCAGGTAATTTTTGGTCAATAATACTTTTAAAATTATAAGTCAGATCGTGCTGCAGGGTTCCGAAGCTACAAACACAAACACATATCGCAAAAGAGCGTATCTTCATGGCACTTACGTCCTTTTGTCGAGAAGCGCAGTTTTTGGCAATTACTCAAAAACGGTAAAGTATATCCGATCATGTTGTTTTTTTTTTGTATTTATTAAGAGTTACCGTTTTGTTTTTTTTTCTAATTTTTTGATTATACGGTTTAAAAGATAAACGGATGGCGACACAATTAACTTTCGGAGCGTTTATGTCCAAATATATTCACCTAATCAAGAAATCTGCTTAGGAACCTTGAAGTGTTTTCAAAAGAACTCTCGAAATATGTGCCATAAGGTGAATGACGCTGAAATATTTTTTTCTTCTGTGACGTGTGTGGAGTAGCCCTTTGATATTATATTTCTCCAAGGCTTCTGCAAGATACCTATACTCCAAATTTCATCAATAACTTTTGTAGTTTTCGAGTAATATGCCTGTGACATACGGACAGACGGATATGATATGACGAAACTATATAAGGGTTCGGTTTTTCCATTTTTGCTTCGAAACCCTAAGAAGTACTTTTTTCATTATAAAATTATGTCAAAGCCAACCTGAAATTTTGTACAAATCGAAAAATCTGGAAAATATCTAAAATAAAAGCTATGTGCTGTGTAAGGAATTTAAGAGGAAAATTATCATGACTTGATTCTTGATTCTTCTGAATTGATTGATTTAGGTAACAAGTGACTGAAATATTTATTTCTATTGAAAATCTTTTAAAACAGCCATGAAATAAATTTAAATACAACATTGGACAGTGTTTTTCGGAAACCACGCCATTTCCGTCCGTCCGTCCGCCCGCAGAGCCTACCTCAGACACTCTTTGTACTAGAAAGCTGTTATTTGGCATGAATATACATAATTATTAGTCACGCCAACAAAATTGTCATTTTTTTTTTTGTTGTGCTTACCCTAAACGTAACGCGGTGATGTATTTTTTTTGGTTCACTAATGTTTTACCAAAAAATTATTGACAAATGGTCATTTGACAAACAACGTTTCACCAAATGATCATTTGGCAAACGAGACATTTGACAAAAGTATCATCTTACAAAAACTCACTTAGCAATTGATCATTTAGCAATTAGTTTACTTATTTCTGGGCAGAAAAAAAAACAACCTCGAAGGCCAAGGCGGGAGCCAAGCTCCCGCCTTTGCCTTCTAACCTAACCTATCCGAGTCGGTCATGCCCTGATTCGTCTTCCTCGTAAAATGTAAATTTAACTGTTGATCATTTGGAAAAGTAAGTCATTTGTAAAATGACTAGTAGTAAAATGATCAATTGACTTAACATTTTTTTGCAAAACGTTGTTTGTCAAGTGTAATTTTGCCAAATGACTTTTGGTCAAACGGCAGGACACCATTTTTTTTTCGTGTATTCCATAGTGTGGGATTTCATTGGATAGGAATTTCAAACAAATTGCGGGTTTGTAAAACAATTTTTCGATTAAGAAATATTAAGATTCAAAGCGCAAATTTTTGACGGAGTAAAGTAAGTGTCCCCCCCAAAACTACTAATACTAAAAATCAGAAAAATATTTCAACAAAAGCGCATAATAACGAATTTGAAAGGAAAACTATTTCGGCTAAGTAGACATGATTAGTTCCTGGAATACAGGGCGACTAAAGTATTTTTACTTACTAAAATCGCCTAAGACAGCAACAAATAACTTTAAATAGAGAATGGGTACATACTTGTTGTTTTTTAAGATAGTTTTTGTTAAGTAACGGCTTCGGAACCCTACACTGAGCATGGTCAGACATGCTCTTGCTCGGTTTTTTATTAATAGCCTTTCTCGCAACGTCTTTAATATTTAATGTCCCGCGACGTAGCAAGCACTGTCTTATTAAAGAGGCATGTTAGGGCTTGGAGAATTATTCAAGACATAAGCTTGCTCACGTCTCAGTTCTTGAGGAAATTGCTTGACGGAAGATTGTTTTTGAGAAAAGCTGAAGTTTTAGCAACCAGAAAGCAAATTTTCTTAGTAATAAAATAAAGGACAAAATATTTTTATATTGTAAAGAGAAGTAAATGAAGTTCGATATTAAGTAGGCTCGCTTACGCCTCAGTTTTAGTGTTTCGGAAAAAAACTATAGTTTTTATACCTTGAAACATGAAACTTAACTAATAAAAAAAAAAGAACAAAAGGTTTTACTAAGACACAAGTGAATGTGGTTCTACAGTACGTACCTACGCACAATTTACACTGCGATAGCTCTAAGAAGGTTCTTTGGGTTTGTACTTCTGTCTCTCGTCCTCATGCACTCTTATTAAGAGTGAGTAAGAGAGAAGTACAAACTCGAAAAACCTTCTAAGTGCTCCCAGACTATAATTAAGGCAATCCTTAAACCAATATTCGTAAAATCTTTTAAGGGCGTTTTCACTAAAACGTGTAAGCATTGCGGCCGCAATGTATGCCTTATTTTCGTCACAAAACTAACAAAGTTAAAGTTCCTTAATTTTAGGTTTTAATAGGGGTCGGGGTTTTATTGAAAACGCCCTTATAACCTATTCTTTGGTTTTGAGGTTATAATTTGTACAGGAATGACATGTAACGATTGACTTTGTATTGGCCTTGCGTATAGCGAATAATCAGACACCGTTGAAGAAGGTCATATTTATCTCGTTAACTTAGCAAGTGATGGATGAATGAAGATACGAGGGCTGCTACGAAAATGTTTGGTTAAGTAAAAACTATTCATTTTTTTTCTAAATGACTTTAATATTTTTCAAAATATACTCCTCCAAGTTTAAAACATTGCATCATTCTAAAAAACCGATCATCAAAACATTTAAAAAAGGCGTTCTGCGGAAGGTCAAAGAAAAGTCGTTCAAATTCTCGGCCTCGTTTCAGTCCGTAAAAGTCCGGCCACGCATCATTTTCTTTATAGTGGGGACTAAGAAATAGTCGCACGGGGCCAGGTCTGGACTGTAGGGCGGATGCGTCACCAGCTGAACACCTTTACTGGTCAAAAAGTCCATTGTTATTGCCGCGGTGTGTGCAGGTGCATTGTCTTGGTGAAAAAGAATTCCACGGGTGCCGCTCTTTGGACGACCCTCACTAAGTTTGTAAAATGCCTGGGGTAGACAGACCTCTGTGTACCACTGGCTAGTAACTGTTCTTCGATCGTCAAACGGAATTACAGCTACTGGGCCCCCGCGGCGAAAGAAAAAAAGGCGATAATTTTTTTGTTTACACTACGGCCACGAACAATTTTTAATGGCGGCCCATCTTCCTCGAACACCCATTGCATAGATTGTTGCTTTGTTAGAGGGTCATAGCAGTATATCCAAGACTCATCAGTAGTAAGGATATTAGACACCTGTTGGGAATTGCCTTCGTCGCATTTTTTAAGCATAAACTGACACCAATCTACTCGCCGGGCTATTTGCTCTTCGGTCAGCAAATACGGTATCCAACGCGAAGCAATCTTCCTGACGCCGAGATAATCATGTAAAATGCTCGCAACTGCGGGTGATCCAATGCCAAGTTCATGCTCTATTTCCCGATGTGTAATATTTCTGTGTTCTTTTATCAACCATTCGGCTTTGATCACGTGTTCCGGCGTTACAGCACACGACGGCCGTCCTGGTCTGGGCTCATCTTTGAGGTACTCCCGACCCCGCTTCAACTCGCGGTACCAATATAAAATTGTAGCTAACGATGAAGCGGACTCCACAAATCCGTATTTTAAATTTTTATGAGATTCCTTAAAGGTTAAGTTCCTTTTGTAGTCGTAGAATATCATATCACGAAACGATTCTCCACACAGCCAGAAGATTTTCCATTGCAAGAAACAAAACTGGACTGAGACTTTAAGCTAATTTTTTTTTTTTTAAACCTAACCGGCCATTACGCCATTTTATTTTACAAAGAGGCTTATAGCTAAATAACCCTTAATTTGCCACACACTTTGAAAAGTAAATGTAGTTAGTTTTTATACAGCTAAAAACTTTCGTAGTAGCCTATGTATTGTGATAATTCTATTGGTTGTTATAAACATACAACTTAATTAGGAGCCGGGGCAAGCACGAGGTGCGCGGGGAAGGGCAATGCTGACTAGTCGGAATTTTTGTACCTCACCCCGCACCTCATGTGTCATTGCAAACAAAAGCGGAATGGGGGGTGTTATAAAAAATAGCAGGTAATTTAATGATGATAAAATTGATACGACACACTGAAATGTAAAAAAATATTTTTGAAATAAATTGAATTGATGGACACTTGATTCTTATTTTACAAAAGAGTTGCACCAATCAATTAAGAACTGTATGATCTATGAACTAAGAGTTAAGTACCATTATTGGTGCTTGTCAGCTTAAGGTGTCCAACACTGGTGCCATCATTCTAAGTCGTTTAAGGTTTAGGTGATAAAAGGCTTAAGTGTAGGGGAG
Organism: Acleris emargana; assembly: GCA_927399475.2. Lineage (NCBI taxonomy): Eukaryota > Metazoa > Arthropoda > Insecta > Lepidoptera > Tortricidae > Acleris > Acleris emargana. Next base: position 4,039,231 of record OV656849.1, read on the forward strand.
ACCGGGGACAATTGAAACACGTCATGACTGAAACAAGTCAAATTTCTCAAAAACTATAATACCTACGAGTATGACGCAACACTCAGGACTCCGCCGGCCATATCTTAATCTATGGTCAGTAGCGCGCGAGCGACCGAGCAACGCAGCGGTGTCACGGAGCGATTTAATTTTTTCATGGTCAAAAGTAAGTATTTCTCATCTTGTATATTTGTTAATAACTTTGTTTGTTTTTGTATTTTAACTGATTTAACTATTTTAGCGTGATTGTGATAAATTAACGAATGTTTATGATTGCCAATTATCAGTGTTCGAGTTGTTTTTGCGTTTAATATTTGACCTTGAATTAAAAACTGTGATTTGGGGATGGTAGGAACAACTTGCGTGTGGACGATTGAAACGTTTCATTCGTCCTGGCGTTTTAATCGTCCCCAAATGTAGTCGCCTTTAAATATGAGGAGGTTCTGTATTTGACGCATGTTTTTGTTTAATAAATGTGAAAATGAATTTGCAAAAATGGCTTCTTTTTTATGATGATTTCTTTCATGGTCAATAATTATTATACCTACACTAACTTTTGCCCGTGATTTGGATAAATAAACCAATAGACAGAGTTACTTTATTCATATTAATATTATAGAAGTATAGATATAGGTGCCACTTTTGGTATTAGTCCGGTATGTGTACCTACTAGTATCATTCTGACGAATAGGTGAAAAACTTAAGTAACGCTCCTCTTGCATGAAGTTGTGTACAAAACTAGAATGGAATTTATGTCAAATTTCACATATAGAATGTCGAACAGTCTATACAGCTGATGTGTTACAACTACATGCAAGAGGAATTTTATTTAAGTTTTTTAACCATATCCTTACTAATATTATAAATGTGAAAGTGAGTTCGTTTAATTTTATTTAATTTTATAGCTTGTTACACAATGCAAGCGAGCCGTTTTTATTTTGAAAGAAAGTCACCTGACTCGTCCAGAAACAGATAAAGAAAATAACTGGATACTTCAGTATAGATCTGGCCTGATTCGCCTATAGTTTATTATTTGCAAGACTGATTGTCATTTTAATTAACAGGTTAATTATTCCTAAAATATTTTATAATTATTAATAAAGAGTCAAAATACGTTTTTTATTTTATTTTAATTCGGCATATAAGTAGCCGTGGTATTATTTTTATTGTAACTGTTTTTGTTTTATAATAAAACGATCTTAACCGATTATATTGTGTATATTATTTAAAATCCCGACGTTTCAAGTTTATCCATTCATTAAGTTATGATTGAAACACTGTTATGATTGAAACAAGCATTTTTGTATGTAGTATAATTATGTATTTTTAACACAATTCCATATCATTATAGCGTATTATAACATTAAAACTATTTTCCATTAAGCTTTATGTATAAGGTACCCAGCAACAAAGAAAGCTACAAGTCATATATTTTTTTTTATCTGCGTTTGATGATCGAGATTTTCTGATGCTTATAAATGACGATATGTTTATGTTATGCTTGTGAACTTTTGATGGTCGTATTATATACCAATATAGCGATAAAAACGAGTAGGACTGATAACATTACTTTCATTGTGTCAAAGATATTACGGTGTTTCAATTGACCTTACATAGTGTTTCAATTAACAACGGTGTGAGGTCAATTGAACCACATTCCCCCATTCTCTTTATTACATTATTGTAAAATAACTATTAATGATAGACTTACCAAATATACTTTATTTAGGAACCAGATAACTAACCTTGAAATAATTATGGCAAACATCTTTCTAACTTTAAAAATAAAACGGCAACAGGCAGTCAAAGTCAAATTGTTTCAATTGTCCCCGGTCTCCCCTAACTCAGTTTATGATTTAAACCCTTATTATTATTATTTTCAAGCTACGTTGAATTGTTTCACTGGGATCACAGAAATATCTTTTGTATAATAAATGCACTATTATCCCGGAATATAGGAAATATCCGGAAGGAATATCAAAGAACTTCGACGCGGTCAAACTTGCGGGCACACGCTAGTGCGTTATAATGTTGTCAAACAGTCAAATTGTAATCAAATGGTTTTTTTATAATCTGAATTCAAACGCCATCGCCATCGCAGAAGATTCTTCAACAAAGTAGTAGTAGTATTCTAAAAGTATTCTGGGTAAAACTGCTCCTTCTTGCCTATTGCAAAGGCACTATTCACTATCACGTAATCCGACCTCTTCAGTGGATAGCGGCTTTGCCAGACTGCCACTGCCCAAGCTTTTATGAAGCTTTCTTTTTATTAATTCGCATGTTATTTTATACTCTTAAAAAGGTTTTGTTTATTACAAGGGTTTATGTTTACTAGGTTATTATATTCTGCGAGCAAGATACATTTTTAAGGTTCTGTAATAAGGATAATAAGAACTCTTATAGGATCACTTTGTTATACTTCTGTCTGGCAAGACCCTTTTTTTATTTATCTATTTATTATAACAAACACAAAGTTTATTATATTATTCATTATTCCACAAAACTGTTTGCACTGTTTGACTGCGGAATCTTCGGTCCAGCTTGTTGATCACTACATAAAAGTACTTAATTAGATATACACTATTATATAATTAAAGGTGAGCATCGCATTTACAATGACTTCAGGAGATGCCTATGTAACCTAGCTTACGTTTGTTTGTTTCCAGAACAATATCGGCTGGTAATCTATTCAGGAGATAAGGTAGACGTTTTTTAAGTGTCCTGTCTCCGTAGTAATTAGACACTCTAGGAACTGCAAACTTACCAGCAGATATTGCTCTCGTATTATGACAATGAGTGACTAGACGCTTGTTCTCGAGGATGACTCGTAGATGTATCAAGTTGAAAATAATCTAAAATACTTAAGTAAGCAATTTCTTGGAGCTGTAAAATAATCGAACTTCTAAGTCAACACAATTAAAAGATGCGGCCGTTTAGGCCGCATATTTAGACAAAAATCCGAAAACTATTTAATTTTTATTTATTTTATTTTATTTAGAATAACATTATTTGCAATTGGTAAACTGACCATGACCTATGTATACGAGTAGGTGCATAGGATTTTCAAAGTTAATTTATTCGCTCAAACTTTTTTTAGGGTTCCGTATCCTAAGGGTAAAAACGGGACCCTATTGCTAAGACTCCGCTGTCCGTCTGTCACCAGGATGTATCTCACGTACCGTGATAGCTAGACAGTTAAAATTTTCACAGATGATGTCTATTGCCGCTATAACAACAAATTCTAAAAACAGAATAAAATAAATATTTAAGGGGGCTCCCATACAATAAACGCGATTTATAGATAATGTTACGGAACCCTTCGTTCGCGAGTCCGACTCGCACTTGGCCGGTTTTTTTTTCTTCATTTCTATACAAATGTAAAGTTTGGTGTGATTATAGTCCAAACCGCAAAGTAAATCAAGTACATATTACTAGAAATGGGCCAAGTGATAATTGGGAGATATGGAACTAGCACTTGTTTGAACTTTTTTATAACTAACAAATTGTTCTAAGAAAACAGTTATTGTAATACGTTAAAAAAAATACCAGGTTATTTTATAACCCTGTAAATAAATTAAAATATAAAACACAGAAGAAAGTCTTATAAGTACATCTACCTATTATGCCATAGGCTTTTTTGCATTGCGGTAATATGGACTGAATCTACCTAACAAGATTTTAAAAAATATTGCTAAGACGTACCGCAAGACACGATTAATATACTTATATTAATCTAAAAGAAGAAACAAACTGGCTGACTGATCAATCAACACACCACGGCTGAAACCGCTGGATCAAGGAACTTTAAAGTTTCAGAGAATATTCCTTGGGGTGCTCTAACAAAGATTTTTGGAAATTTTTGGAAATTCTTCCCCAAAGGGGTTAAAATAGGGGGAGTAGCAGGAAACTAATCCTTCGTGTGCTCGTATCCAAACTTTGTAGATTGAAATGTAACTCCTAAACTCTGTACCCTTACCATGAGTTACAATTACCGCCCTCGCTAGCGAGTCGAGTGCTCTGTCCCTCGCACTCTATAACAAAACGGCGAGGTCTGCGAGTTACAGAGCATTCAACTCGCTAGCGACTACGGTAATTGTAACTCATGGTAAGGGTACTGTACCCATATCATTACTTACAATTACCGTACTCGCTAGCGAGTCGAATGCTCTGTCCCTCGCACTCTTTAAGAAAACGGCGAGGTCTGCGAGTTACAGAGCATTCGACTCGCTAGTGAGTACGGTAATTGTAACTCATGGTAAGGGTACTGAACTCGTAAATCATTTGTCAAAATTAAATATCGTTTGTTAAATAGATACCTTTGCTTTAGACAAGAAACGTTTCAAATGTTTTTGCCTCATTCAATATGAAGATAATACATTTTCCACGAGTTTTTTTCAAAAAGTAGCTGTAAAGGACTGTAATTTCATATAAGGTATATTTAAATTGACAACGTGATAAGCCTAGTCGGTAGTGACCCTGCCTACCGTAGGCCCCACTAGCTTCGTAACGATGCTAGTGGGTTCCATCCCCAGTACGGGTAAATATTTGTGTGATGAGCGCGAGTATTTATTCCAAAATCTTAGGTATTTTTTATGTATTTAAGTATGTATTTATTTATACAGCGTTATTGGTAAGTCGATCTATGCCTCTTTAGGGGTTATGGGGGAGATCATTTGCAATCGTTTTGGTTCCATAGTAAGCAAAAGTTACTATTTTTTTTTGTTTTTGTGTCATTTATGTTGGATAAACTGATAAAATTAAATGTTTTTTTTTCTTTTTGGACTCGCATTCTTAAACGTGTACAGATAATTCTACTTTTAATATTGCATATATATTTTTTAATATTTCGCTATATATATTTTTTATTTCAAGTGCAATTTTTTTTTGTAAATTTTCGGACATGCGTCCCTGACTTTTTTTAGCAAATAACTTAAATTTAAATTATCACAGAAATGGTTCACTTTTGCATAGGGTATTGTGGAACCATAATGTAATGATTGCAAATGACCTCTCCCATAACCCCTAGAGGGGAATAGATTGACTAACCAATAACCCTGTATAAATAAGTTTATCGTTGCCTAGTACCTACCCATAGTACCTACAAGCTTGAGCTTAATTTGGGGCTAGGTCAATTTGTGTCAGATTGTCCCTGATATGTATTTGTATGTATGTAATTGAAGCTTACTTTGTCTCCATCAAGTGCTTGAAGTAAAACTTAACTAATTTTCTTCAATACTACTTCATCTTGTTGCTAGAGTAACCATTTATTGTAAGAAGAAAGTTTTAAGAAGAATAGTTAGTCCCTGGAACAGGTAAGTCCCCTAAGTATTGTTTAAGTTTATTTCAGTGGAACAAGTAGACTTCTACCAGAAAAGGACGTGAGGATGTACACGAATATCATCTTTCAGGGTTCCAGTGTCACACCGTTTAATCTAAATAGGTTTAATTCTACGTATAAGAATATATAATTTCTTCTATTTTATTCCGACTACTGAAAGAAGCGACTACTGTAAGCACATCAAGAACATGGCAGCTGAAATAGGTACATGCCTTTTCCAAAATTCTTGAAGCTTTCTCCAAACACCTGCATAGGTTCTGATATTTGCATTCAACTGTTTCCCACCACCCTTTTCAGATATTCGGTCCACCTTTTAGAAATTTAGTTTAGTTCAGTTTAGTTAAGATTATTTATTCATCAATGTAATATTACAATATAAATTGCATTGCATGTCAAACAATACGAAACTACATTGATATCATCAAAACATAAATACTAATACTATATACAAAAATAATTAATAATAACTAATTAAAACAACAACAATTAAATATCGAATAATGGTCACTCGTACAATGTCAATATATACAAAACAAAGTCCTTCAAATATTGCATTTTCCAAGGACGTGCTCACAACTCCAAAAGCTATCCGCCCCATCGGCCATAGGCTACATTATCAAGTCAAGTGTGGCTCGATGCCATTTCAAGGTTACAATGCATGAACTTGAGAGAAGCTGTTGAAATTATGAGCCTTGTTAAGGACCATGTCCAATTACCATAAGTCATGACTTATCCCAAGTTATTAAAAAAAATCATGATATTAAAACCAAGGCGGGGTGATAACCAGGGATCGGAAATTTGAATAGATATTTACCTAAAGTTGGCAAAATCCCGGAAATATATTGGCGAACATGGCGTCGGCTTCTTAAAAATATTATTTTAATAATATAGGTTCCGGGATTCCGGGATTATACAAACGTGAATAATAATTATTTTACAAGTAAGATAAAACGTCCTCAAAATTCAATATAAGTACTTCAGTCCTCAAATACATAATATAAGTACTTAATTATGAATTTATGGTGGTGTAATTTATTTATTTAAAAATCCCGGGAATTGTATTAATAAATTAAAACTGGAATCCGCCTCCATACAACTGAACAACACCGCCGCCGCCAAAGTTTAGGTAAATATCTATCAGAATTTCCGATCCCTAGTGATAACCTTGACTCGTTACAAGTTACAAGATCATTTTGAACTAAAATTCTAAACAAACTGACCCGATATTTTTGCCAACCGGTGTTGCTTAAAATTAATATTAGCAAAGGCACCAGTCTGCGGAACCTAATTTCACGAGCTGGGTTTATTCCGCTAGGCGCTCTAGAGCACGTCTGCAGAATGGCTGGAGGGCACTCCAAACAAAACGCTCAGCTAAAACAATTTGCGGGCCCCGAGAGATGTCACCTGTGATACGTGAGTTTCCTATAACATCACAACATACACTAATTCAAAAAGACATTACGTAGTATAAAACGGTAACGGCACATACGACATTTTACGTGTTAGACGCTACAGTAATTTGCTTTGAAAAGGAATTCTAAGAATGTGTCTGGTAAAAAGTTAAGAGTTTTGCAGCCCGCAGGGAAAATGTCTTGGTAGATTTTTTCTCGCAAATGTGAGATTGGTTTGTGGTTTAAAAATGTAATAGGTAGGTTAGGTACGTAATTCATAATAAATATAGGCGGTTTTGGAATGCATTAAGAAATTTCAGAAGTAAATTTAATTAAAATATTGTTTAATATTGTTTCACGACAAACGATAATTTGGACTTCATGACATGACTAACTAGCTGTTGTCGGTGACTCCGCCCGTGCATAAAAATAAAACATAGCTTATGTTATTCGCTCAGAGATTTTTTGAAGTCGGTCCAGTCGTTTTTAAATCTTTCCTCCTGAAGATATTCGGTACGCTCATCTGCGGCTTTGAACCGATAATAATTCCTATGAAACTAAAATGACGTCAACAAATTAATCTAAACTTGATCAATAGTACATTGTTGCAGAGGATAGAAAGTACGAGATTTTTGGACGAGTCATATAGAGGGCCGAAACGTAGTTGAGGCCCTCTAGTGTACGAGTCCATAAAATGCACTTTCTACCGAGGCAGACATAGAACTTTTCACAACTACTGAGAGGAAATAAAATAAAAATTCATATTCAAAACTCAAATTTTAATTCATGTAAATAGTGTTAGTCAAATAGCGTCGGTTTTTCAAAAGTAGAATAGAAGCTGTATGTATTATCGCCAATTTTACCATAGATAACTTTTTTTTAAATCTGGACCCCTATTCTCTTGGCTTTCGAGATTAATAAACTAACATTCGAGATGAATATGTCAACTCCATATAAAATTGTATTTGTTTCGTCTTATCTCCCATGTAATTTTATCTCTAGTGGTTCGAGATTAGGGACCAAGATTGAATTACATAAAAAAAAAGCAGTGACATAGTTTTTAGTCTGTGTATCTTTTAGCAAAAATACACCTAATATTTTACGAAACAAAATGGTGTGTTATGATTGGTCGATTCCAATTTTTCATTTTAAGGAGCTATGACACAAAAATTGATTGATTGATTTTCATTGGTTATTAAAGTTGGACAACAATGTTCTCGACCAATCAGCAAATGCCGACAAAAACATTCTTGATCTGTCTTTATAAGTGACGTTTTGTGACCCCAAACAAGAGCATCTATGGCCATATTTCCGAGCAGTGTTGTGAAAAGTTACTTATTCAGTCAGTTACCAAGTATCGTGTGGCTAGTAACCGCCGGAGCCTGAACCACAACATTCTAGCTCAACTGAAACACTAATAACGACCCAGTTTTTAGTTCAGTTAACTGGATCACAAAAGTAATCGTATTGTTGGAAGTTCGGAGTTATTAATATTACCATCATCTGCCATCCTTTTAGTGTTTTCGCTTATTTAGTGGTGGTAGGTTCGCATCGCTACCACCATCTTATCCATTATCCTTCCGCCAAGCAGCAGTACTCGCATTATTGTGTTTTAGTATTGATAAGACAACCGGTAATTAAAATAACGACCTACTTTTTGATAACCGATCTACCGACTAGGCGGTAGTAACCTGGCTACGAAGCTAGCGGTCCCGGGTTGGATCCCCGGTAAGGGCAAATATTTGTATGATGAGCGCGAGTAGGTATTTGTTCCTGAGTCTGGGTTTTACTATGTATTTAAGTATGTATTCAAAATACAAACCTAGCGCTTACTTTGGGGCTAGGTCGATTTGCGTTAGATTGTCCCCTCTTTTTTTTGTATATATTTTACAGCCAGGTTGGCTGCATTATTTACAGTCTTATGGTTGCTGTCTTGAGAATGCTAATGTCTTTTAGACGTATACGGCACTTACTAAGTACCTTTTTTATGTGAAAACCAGGCAGACGAGCAAGCTAGTCACCCGATGGTTAGTGACCATCGCGACCCATCATCATGTCAGCCGAAAGACGTCCACTGCTGGACATAGGCCTCCCCCAAGGCTCTCCACTCGACCCATAAACACCCCCAATACCAGAAGAATCGCAGATGCGCTGCCAGCCTTTGAGAAACGAGTAGGCTCGTTTTTTTAGGGCCCCCAAATAGGAAAAAGGCTCTTGAAAAACGCACGATAGTGAATTTCCAACTATAAAGACGGTGTTTATGAAATTATAGTTGTAGGATGGTGCAATCTAGCGGCTGGTCATTGGCTATTATTGAGTGGCCTGTCTCGTTTGCCTTCTCAAATTTAGTTATTCAACTTAACCAAAGCTACTTACCCAGGCAGTTACTAAGTATCGTGTCCCGGGTAACCGCGAGAGCCAGGACCACAACGTTCTCGTGCATCTGAAACATTAAGTAGTTTTAGTTATTTAGTTATAAAGTAATGCCGGGAGTTATTGCTACTATCGGCCATAAATATTTTTTAATTGCGGTAACATAACGAAAGGATTTTTTACAAGGTTCTACCAACACTTGAATAAAATTATACTGGCAACTAAACATTAAAACACATAAAATCCGATTGTTTTTTTTCTTCTTCTTCTTTAAATTAATGGCGGTCCACGAAGTGATTTCGCCAGTGTCAGTGAGACAGTATAATCAGTAAATAGAACATTAAATCAAAATGAACAAAAGTAAAAGTCGGGCATTTTTCAATCGGACATCTTCCCTCCCCGAAGGTTACCGGAATCCCGTTTTTTTTTTTAAGAATTGTTTGTGCCCAGTGACACTAGCACCATCAAGACGAACCTGAGCATTTCTAAAAAAGTTTGTACATTTCATTCACGACTACAATTTGCAAAAAAAATTGCAGGTTGGTAGAGTGAATGAAGCTGAGCCTAAATAACATAGTCTCCCAAAATGTCCTCATACATTTTTATGAAACTTTCCTTTTTTGTTACCATGAACCAAAGAAAGTAAGTAACAAAAAAGGAAAGTTTCATACAAATGTATGAGGACATTTTGGGAGACTACGTTATTTAGGCTCAGCTTCATTCACCCTACCAACCTGCATTTTTTTTGGCAAATCGAAGTCGTAAATGAAATATACAAACTTTTTTAGAAATGCTCACCTAATGAAATGATGTATCATTTTGGTACACTACATAATTCCGAAGAGTCATAATTCCAAATTCATAATTTCGAACGTAATTTTATGATAGAAGACCTAACTTTTTGGCTTATGAAATGAAAATTTGGACAGATAAATATTCGGAAAAATAGTAATTTAGAATTGTAAGGTGTTCCCTGTGTCATTTATCAAAATCGGTTGACCGTTGAGTGGTTAGGAACGGACATTTTCATTTTGGAGTCATGTGGGGCAAGTGTGCGCACTTTATTTTCAAACTAGTATCAAAATCAAATAATAAGTATGAAAGACAAATGAAAATATGTATCTGGCACAGCATTTATTTAGGTAATGATTTAATCAATATATTATCAATAAATCACCTTAATTCAACCAGCTCCAAATGCGCACACTTACCCATACTGCGGGTAAGTGTGCGCTGTTAGCAAACTTTGTGGTTTTTTTATTATTGTAAGCAAATTGATTTTGATGAAACCTACCTCATTGTATTAAGACATAACATAGCTTCAAATGTCATGCAAAATAAAAGGCTTTAAACATTTTTATTAGATATAAAGTTCATTTACTCGTGTCAATTTTCGCCATGACTGCAAATCTTACCTTTACAGCACCGAATTCTGAATATTTTCTTTTTCAAGTGAACTAATGATACCATATGGGTTTTTTTCGTATAAACTAATTCTCTACCAACATAACTTTAATTTGTCGACACAGATCACAAACTTCTCCCTCCCCATTCCTAAACGAAGGGGTGGCACACACTTACCCGCTGCGCACAGTTACCCCACATGACTATATGCATACAAAATGAAAACAATTGTTCCACCTTGAAGTCGATTGCGATTCAGATTCAGATTTTATTACTCAATATAACACAGTATAAATTACATGGCATGTCAAATTATATGCAGTTACATTGAGGTCGTCAGAAATAAAATTAAATGATAATATTAAAAGTCAACACAAATACGCGAGTACGTTAGGCAATAGGCCCACGGATCAAACACATAAACGTCTTTATGGGGTTCCATTTGCAACGTTAAAAGATGGCGGACGTGTAATTTGTTTTAGACTTTAATTTTTGGGTAATTAGGTGTTCAAAGTTCTTTTCTGATAGTGATTTGTACTTTTTATGCCTTTGTGTCGCACAGTGATTGAAGACTTGGACTTATTTCGTGTATCTGGCATCTTTTTTCTCGTTTCAAGTGGACTCGCAGTGGTGCAGAGGTTAAAACTATCTTGAACTCTGACCTACAAATCACCGTACAACGTTGCCCCCAATCTTCCTAGAGAAGATTGGATTGTGTTTTATTGCTATATTGATTTATACTAATATATATACTTGACACTGGCGAAATCACTTCACGTGGAAACGCCATATCCCCGCTGTAGTAGCTGTTCAAGTCGCCGCGGGGTCAAATAAAGAAGAACGTTTTTTTGGGCTTTGCTGCATTCGGGTAGTTATTGAGACGCGAGCAACGCAAAATAAAGCCCTTGAAGCATCAAATAACAAAAAATTAGTAGCCTCTCAGCCATCCTAGATTGCTGTATCTCTCTAATGTCAGCAATCAAACCGAATTTCTTTATCTGCACCCGTTAAGGTTTACAAATAGCGCCTTAATCCAACGATTGAGCTTGAACTATGAGCGTCGTTAGGCGGGTAGCGCGTAATGGAGCATCTTCGACGTTAATGCGCTGTGCGCGTCACCGGCTCTCTTGGATTCGAAGACGATGATGAAATCATTTGCGAATTATGCCTTGTTTTGTCGCATTATGACAAGCAAACTAGGCTTAAATTACCTACTCATGTCTTTGGCCTCAAATATCAATGTCCAATCCAAACCCAAAATTGAGTTTGAAGACTGAATTTCTTACCTTGATTGTTTTATTATTTTATCCTTTTCTGGCGCGCCTCGTGTCATTTGTAAATACTACTTGTTTCGGGGTCCTCGATTAGATCCTTTTTTTTATGGCATAGGAAGGCAAACGAGCACACGGGCCACCTGATGGTAGGTGGAAACTGTGACCCATAGATATTCGCATTCACAAGACTGCCATCCTAAGACTGCAAATGCACTGCCAACCTGAGGACTAAGATTCAAAGTCTCTATGCTAGTCATTTCACCGGTTGTGTTATCCCCAAACCGGAACACAACAATGCGAACACTGCTGTTTTGCGGTAGGTTGTTGGATAAGATGGCAGTACCAACCCGGACGGACCCTGCACAAAGTCCTCCCACCATCCTCGGTAAAAGCGAATATTTGAGTAATTAACGCCGGTATTTTAGATAAGTTTAAGTATATTATTTATCTATTATCGTCTCCTGTAGTTTAAGCCTAGGGCTTAGTTTGGGGCTCGGCATATTTGTGTAAGATTTAGGTACCTTAAAACTTCTAATCACAATTTTCTTTATTAGTGCAATACTTATATTATTATTATGTAAGCCTGGGGCTTTGCAGTTCTTTTTACGGTGAGCGTAAAGGACAGAGCTATAGCAGTTATATAGCTCTGTCTTTTTCTCTCAGCGTAAACTGAACTACATAGTTATGTCATAATAACCCCTCTGATCTTTGAACGTCGTTAGGCGGGTAGAACGTAATGGAACCGCTTCGACGTTAATGCGCTGTGCGCGTCACCGGCTCTCTTGGATTTGAAAACTATGACGAAGAGTTGTTGAAATTCATTTGCAGAACTTTGGCTTTCTTTGTCACGTCAAGACAAGCAAATTGGGCGATTATCTCAAAGTATTAAGATTGGTAATGTTTGATGCCTAAGAGTTCAATTTTTATTCAGGCGGCAAGGAGGTGTACTTTCAAAAATACTCGTTGATAGACTGTGATTTCGTGTAAAAGTTTCATTATTTTTATATGAACTTTGCGATATTTGTAAATATAATTTATTTTAACGATTGGTTACTCCAGTAATGAAGTAATAGAAATAGAAATAGTTATTTGTTATACAAGGGGGGAAAGTTGTATTTTAACCGCGAGTGATTCAACACACGAGACGTAAAATAACTTTTCAGCCGTGTGTGACGCAAGTATACATGGCGTCACGTGACTAGACAAACTGAAGCTTAATTTCAATGCATCAAGTACTCGCTACGGTAGCTCACTGGTCTAAGTGCGTGACTATGGACCTGAGGTCGCGGCGCGGGTTCGATCCCCGTAAGGGGAATTCTTTTTCTATTTATTTATGTTATTTTAATAATTTAAATAGTTGCCGTTTCGTTATTTAACCATTCCAGCTCATGGTTTAGAAGAGGTCACACTTGTGTTGCGAAGATTGTGTTGCACTTAAAAATACCCACCTTAACATCCAAATGTGACGGAATATAAAAATAATAGAAATTTACAGTAATTAAAGTCATTCTCTTTTTTGTGTGTGTTGTAATATTTGGACGAAGGGGTAAGTCGTAAGATTAAGGCTCGTTTAGATAGGTAAATTGTATTAATTTGTAAATAACTCGACTTACAAAGGGACATTCCGCTGGTTTTAGCCTCTGGTCATGCCCTTCGAAGTCTGACGAGACTTAACACGGTATCAATTAGCAAGACTGTTGCTAGCCGGTGACATTCTGGATTGGCAGGGTTCCCTAGGAAGCTAAAAACCCTCCTGGCGCTCAATACTTAGTCTTAGTTAGAAAATTTAAGTTAATTTTAAGAAACTAGGTTAGCTTATTAGAATATAATTATTACTTTGTAGTTGTTCTTTCATTTTGCCAAGTTGACCCATAACACAAAACTTTTCACCTCACTACAGCGAGGAAAATAAGAAAAAGGGTTTCCCGTAATTCCACGGGTGTAAATACGTCTTCATCACTCGAATCACAAATTTTTAATGACAAAACAAACTAGAAAAACATGTGAATATTTAAAGTTGACGGCTTAATTGAAAAGCTTTCACTTAAGTTTTTTATTATTATTTCGGATGCGTTTTGTTCGCCGACATCGACTTACTTGGACTGTCAAAACATTTTATCCGTTTTTACAACAAGAATGAAGGTTAATGTTGAATGCTGATATTTATGAATTAAAATATGTTTTAAGACTGTATTTAGTGTTTTTTACTCGATCCAATTCATTAGTTTTGTGATGTTAAAAATTCAGCACTTTTAACGTTGTACGTTTTGTTAACTGTCAAATATCACTTAAGCTGCCTTCAAATGTCAAAACTCTTCCTTCACATGTGGATAGAAAGCGATTTTCTCAATAGATATCAAATAAACAAAAAGGGCTTTCCGAGCTAGTGAGATGAAAATATTTATTCAACGGTCACAAAATAAACGATAGAAAAATATAAAGTAAAAAGAAAACATTAACTAGGTAGGTGAAGCATAATAGTGATCAGATGCTAGGGACCAGAGGGAACAGTGATAAACAAGTTCTACTTAGGAGTAAGCCAAATACTGTTTTTTTATTGGTGGAGCATTAGTAAGCCTGAAGTTTATAACTTAATTGAGATCCTACTCAAACCTATAGGAATAGGAGCTTTAGGTCCACATCTCGATAGGACTATGTACCAAATACGACCAGATCGCTTTGCGACTACATCACGATCTGACTTCATCGCTTTGTGCCCTGATCGCAATACGATCAGATATCTTTGCGACTAGATCTTAAGGGTTAAGTAACTTGAAATGCCCGGAGAGCAAATTTCCCGGGAATAGGAGCCCCGTCATGCGGGGCTCCGTCGACATTGCTAAGACAGATATTAGGTGAATAGTAAATGTAGATGTAGATGTAAAGTTGTTTATTGAAGTTGTCTTAGATTATTTGAGTGTTATTTTTGTATTATTATTTTATTATTTTGTATTTAGTATTAGTGACGATATCAATGTAATTTTGTATGTTTTGACATGCAATGCAATTTATATTATGACATTACATTGATGATTAAATAAACTAAAAAAATAATGAGATTTGGTCGTATTTGCTACCTACGCTCTTATCGAGTTGTGAACCTAAAGCTTCTAATCCAAGTATTTATAGGCGAAATACTAACTTATATCAAGTTTCAACTAAGGTCACCGTTTAGCGTGTATTACGTAACGGACCATCTTCGAATCTAATGCGCTATGCGACCGACATCGACTCTTTATGCTCGCCTTCCACTGCAAGCGCAGCAGACCCCGAACGTACTCGGTTTGGCCTACAATGCTTACTTTCAAGTGTTTCCTTCGCGAGCAAACCTCTGGCATTCATCGTTGTAAGGTAAGTACGGGACCCGCTCCACTCTCAGTGGATAACGGGCATAAGGGTGCGGCTCCACTGAGGCGAAGACGAGAGGAGCGGAGCGGAGCTGTGCCAATATTAACCAATGGAATCTGCGCAAGGCGCGCTCGACGTGACGTGACGTGACCGCATGCGCCTTTTATTGGTTAATATTGGCACAGCTCCGTTCCGCTCCTCTCGTCTCCGCCTCAGTGGAGCCGCACCCGAGTTGCCAAACGAGCAAATAATAGTTTTACTTACCGTTTGTTCACTTTTAACGTATAAATGACTTCACGGATTTCCATTAAAAAATTCACATACTAAGTCTGTTCCATTAGGCATTAAGTCCGCCATTTGTAATAAATTAGATACTTTTTCTACCCAATATCCTCTAGGATTATCAGAAATATTATAAACACTAGGCTCATAAGACATGCCATTTGCTCAATGGCAGATGGTGCTTCTTTTTCGTTTTTTTCCAGATTACCTGTTAAAATACTTAGAACCGAAAATCTGCTAGACTTTTCTTTCGTAGACTGTATTAAGTTATACTAAATATCGACTATTTTAAAGGTTTTACTGTTTTTTTGTACTAGTTGACCGGAAAGACTTAATCCGCAGGTAAAAAAAAAAGCACTGAGGCTCGTCGACCCTGACCACTAAGTTAGTTTATTTTTATTTTGAATTTGTTTCTACTTTGCTCTTCCACCGGTAATTATACTCCATGGTTATACTGAGGTAATCTGTATTGTAAATCATTATATCGCTTTCATTCACTTCGTGGCTTGATGTATAAATCGATTTGTTATTAGCTAATTTGTCATCGACCTTGACTTATAACTCTTATAAGTAGAGTTAGGACTTTTGGTGGCATAAATAAATTTAGACGCTACAGTTAAGATATTAATTTTCTTTAAAAAGTTCTCTTAGGGAGTCACGGGAATTTAAGTTTTAAATAGAATGAATGGCCGTTTTTTGTACCATACATCATCGTTCCTTTTTATACTAATTGAAAAAACTTTGGCTTTGCTACAGCAAAAAAACGTACATGATTGTTAACTCATGCAAAGCCAGACTTCACAATGTCCCTACTAAATGGTCCCGTTACGGGTATCGTTGGCACTCAACTTGATATATTGCCAACGGAATAGCTTAACCACGTGTTGCCATAATAAAGGTAGAACTAAAGTTATGGGTTTAAACTTAGGTTATAACTTAACATTACGACTGTCCTATACGAGTGACTAAAACTATTCAATTTAAGTACTAGCGATATCTTACTCGCTTACCGGCCGCGACATTGTGTTCGAGGTTTAGTGTTCTGATGTTCTTTTTACCCGACTGCGTCAGAAGGAGGGTTATGTTTTTCGAGCGTATGTATGTATGTATGTATGTATGTATGTATGTATGTATGTATGTATGTATGTATGTCTATTTCTGGGCACGCTCTGCAGCCTAAACGGCTTGACCGATTTTAACATACTAGGTGTCATTCGATTCGTCTTAATTGCCGAAGTGACATAGGGTATATAATATTTCAAAATGGCGTCTGCAAAAAAAAAGAGGGGTTTTAAAAAAAAAAAATTGTTTATTATAGCAATATGGGTCTCAAATGAAAGCTAGTAAATAGCCCATTCCAAATATATATACATTATAATACTTTGATGCTACCATTTAGACAGGGAAATCAAAAAGGACGTTAATTGTTAAGTAATAAATATTTCTTGTTGAGCTGTAAACGCCTACAATATAAACCATTAAGAAAGTAGTGTAATAATTAATAATTCACGAATACCTAACTACATACTTGATTAATGCACATTGATGTTATAGTATAAATTGCTGGCTAATACCTACCTAATGCGCCATCCTGCCTACGCATGGACAGTTTATTTAAGTAAAGATACACGGAATAGGTAACCTCAATGTAGGTGCTTAGTCTAGTACCCAGGTACACGTATGACGTACTGACCGTTGAGGAACTAAATTGTTAGAGATTAAGAGAAGTTTAGTTGATTTATACCTACTTCAATTTCTCGGTCTAAGTAGGTATCTACAATCTGTTCGATCAGCCTCCATCTAACCAAATGAACTAATCTTACGTTACTACTGGCACAGAACAGATAAGTACAGAAGTAAATCACATGTATGTACTTCACTTTTCATACCTACGCTCGGCGGTCGCTCTAAGGTTGTCAACTATGGCTTATGCACAAAAAACTATCGCGGTAGTAGCACTCGTATCTAGTCGTTTGATTTATTGTTGTGAGATGCTTTGTGACAGACAGACGGACAGCGGAGTCTTAGCAATAGGGTCCAGTTTTAACCCTTTGGGTACGAAACCCTAAAAATACCGTAGGTAACTTCAAAAATAACCGACCAGACGAATTAATATTAAAGTGGAGGGGGTGACTGGAGGGGCTAATCCAAACCCGCAGTACCTACCTATAGCCCGTAATAGCAAAAAACTTATCCTACAAAACAAAATAATAAACCTACCTACTAGGTATTATTACAACACAAAAAGTTTACAGAGCAAAAACATACAAAATTTTACGTTTGTCAATTTTCATTATCGAAAATTCCGTATAACTTCTAAACGGATTACCCTAGTTACACAATTTCCATTACCATATACGTTTTAGACCTAAACCTATCAAAAGACACTAAAAACAACACAACATCTACACAAACAAAAAAACATGTTTTCAACTTACGTAAGGTGGCGTGAATTTACTCCGTTTATACTGATTCAAAATAAGAAACTATTATTTAAATCGACCTTAGATATATTCTTCGGGGGCCGGGGCGGGGCGCTTACCTACCTAACTCTTCTGTGTAAGTTTAAAACGAACCATTGAAATACAAGCAGATACCTACTTACCTCTCTGAAGCCACTGGTAGCTTGAAAAAGGACAATTCACCGTTTAAAGTGGAATTTAAGCAACCGTCCACTGAACAGTTATAATAACTTCTTTTTTGTTGCTGCATTATACCTAATTAAATTATCGCACAAAAAAGTCCATGGACGCGACGCGTGTCAAGCGGACGGCACTCGCGCTCGCACTCCTCCCAACTACTCCGAGATATCGTGTCCGTGAGCGGTGTCTATGTGTGCGTTGCTCGAGCGCACTTTGTATGTAGATTGCTTTCTGTACCTATCTGTTCTGTGCTACTGGGGATCGATTTTTGAATGCACGATGCTTCTTTTGCTAAAAGGAGAGTTCCGCTTGTAATTTGTTACTTATAGCTTCGTGACATTAAAAAATCGAGCTCCAGAGCTCATTTAACGTTTGGTTATATTAATAAAACCACTATTTTATTAATAAAAACTAAAAAATGTGAAATAAACTAAATTATTTAAATAAAAACAAAAAACCCGACTGCAGTAAAAAAAAACAACTGTAAAGCGAGAAACAAGCTATATAATCGATAGGTAATTACTTATAATGTACCATGCAATGATTTTTTGTTTGATACCTCGTTAACAAGTAATGCAATTTATACCAATATACATACAACTTGAATAGTGGAAAAGGTATTGCAGGCGGGGACAAGCAATGAATTATAAAATGTACTTAAGTATTTTCTTGAAACAAAAAACATTTGGATTAATAGCTTTGCCCCGCCTGGAAAACCTTTTCCACTATTCAAGTTGTATGTATATTGGTATAAATTGCATTACTTGTTAACGAGGTATCAAACAAAAAATCATTGCATGGTACATTATAAGTGTTTACCTATCGATTATATAGCTTGTTTCTCGCTTTACAGTTGTTTTTTTTTACTGCAGTCGGGTTTTTTGTTTTTATTTAAATAATTTAGTTTTTTATTCATCATCATCATCATCATGTCAGCCGAAGGACGTCCACTGCTGGACATAGGCCTCCCCCAAGGCTCTCCACTCAGACCGGTCTTGTGCTTTTCGAATTCACCGCGTTCCCGCGATCCTTACAAGGTCGTCACTCCATCTTGTTGGAGGCCTACCTACATACATACATACCTTCACGCCTGTAATCCCAGAGTGGGGTAGGCAGAGCTACAGAATTACCAACAACTTTAAAAACTTGGTGATAAATTCTGTCACTACATTTTGCACAGGCCTACCTATAGCTCAATATTGCAAGACTCTAATCTCAAGACTGCAACCCTGTTGCCAAACTTGAATTGAATCTGTTGTTGGAATGCGAACACTGCAGCTTGGCGGTAGGTTAAAGAATAAGATGGTGGTAAGATACTTTACAAGATCAGATAGGATCTTGAGATCGAGCGAACTCTTTAAGTATTATGGCCATTTGGGTATTTTTAACGGAACTTCAAAAAAGGAGGAGGTTCTATATTCCACTGTATGTATTTGTTTTTGTATGTATGTTCACCGATTTCTTCGTCAACTATTTATAGCTCGTGCACTTGCTTAAGGAGAGTACCATTTGATGATGTGGAACGGATGATGAACATCACTGATCGCCACTGGAGCTACTCAATATCTACTAAATTTTTCACGGATTGCGATACAATTATTTTAATTTACAGTCTGTGAGCACTTAGAACAGGCTTCGGTTTAGTACTTCTCTCTCACTCGCTCTCATACGATCTTATTAGGAGCGAGTGAAAGAGAAGAATTAAACTGAAGCCTCTTCTAAGTGCTCACAGACTGAACGCTCGTCGCAATGCTTAAGGTGAAGTACTACGAGAACTGCTCAACGATTAACGTCCCTGCATCGATAAACGAGATGAGCTATAATTTGTTATCTTGAGAGAAAAAAACTTGTTTGTTTTTAGAAACAGATAGGTCTCATGGTTAAAAGACGCAAAAGCTACAGAACTTAATATAAACTATTATAATAAAAGTCAATCGTTTCGTCTAAGATGCATTAATACAAGCACATTGGTTTTAAATAGTATTTATTTAATTTAACACATCCATTTTTTAGAAAGGAACTTGTTGCGGTCCTTAAAACTCATAAGTACTTTCATCACCCACTATTTTTTATAAGTATTTGGGAAAGTCGTTAGATAAGTTTTATAAATTCAAATTGAATTTCAAAACAAATTCAAAAGATTTACGAAAAACAAACTACATTACAACATACATACATACATACATTAAATCACGCCTGTTTCCCAGAGGGGTAGGCAGAGACCACTTCTTTCCACTTGCTACGATCTTGACAATACAACAAGCACGGTAAAAAAAGAAGAAACAAGATAGGAGCAGAAAGCAGTTGAACTGAAGTGTGAAGTCAAATAGGACTCCGCTCAGCATGTGCTGCAGTTAGAGCCACAGTGCTGGGTTCCACCTATTCATAGCTGAACCCAAACGAGTGATAAAGTGGTAGGGCTAATAAGGCTCTCAGATGATATGATATGACAGACTAAGGTGTTGTTTAGGGCTCCGTAGTAAGTTTCGCCATGCCCATGCCATGCTCATGCCATGCCATGGCTGTCATCGTTCATACTTGTCTTGTCTTGTTGATTTAAGAGATAGTAACTTTTGTTTGTAGCAGTTAACAGCTTTGGAATCCTACACTGAGCATGGTCTGACATAGTCTTGCCGGGTTTTTTTAAATGTGTATCTGTCGACAAAATAAAAATCAAAAACCCCACCCACAAAACCGAACATTCGAAATTGCGCATTACCAAACAACATTATGCAATAAAGTGACCCGTTTCAGCGTTTCAGCGGAATCAAGGGATCGATTAAGCGGCGCAACGAGCTTTCAGAATACGCGACCCTTGTCACGAGCATCGACGGCTGAGATTTTCATTATAACGCAAACTAAATATAAACCTGGAGCGCAAGTAGCATCAAGAAACGCCATCGGTTCTGCTATAAGATTATAAATGAGTGTTTTTTTACAAGGTTCATATCTACAAATACTTTATATGCCTACTAACATACATCCTATTCTATCCTACTCTTATTATAAATGCGAAAGTTTGTGTGTGCGTGTGTTTGTTACTAGGTATATCACTCTGCAGCGGCTGGACGGGATTGGGTGAAATTTGGAATGAAGATAGATTTTATACCCTGGAATAACAAGATTTTTTTAAACGTTATAGCCGCTTACTTATAATCGTGGAATAAGCTTGGAATAGTTAATGCCATGCTTTGTCCTTGTCTGTAATTGTGACATTTGCATCGGACAGAAAGTGACAAAGCATGACATAAATTATTCCAAGCTTATACCACGTTTATAAGTAAGGGGGTAAAGTTTAAAACGAAATCTACGCGGACGAAGTCGCGGGCGGAAGCTAGTAACAATATTTTTATAATTTTAAAACTAGCACTGAGGTGACACTACAGGCGTTGTCCTGTTTTGCCAAAATATGCGTCATGGTCGCTGCTGGTAGGTTGCCCCGAAACCGCCGGAACACGACACCTTTCGACCAGAAGTTGGACACTCGATGGTCCCCAGCATAAATCGCAGCACAACGCACTGACTGCTATGAGTTACTACCAATATACCTAATAGAATAGATCATTTTTTTCAGGCACCAAAACCCATAATTTATACCAAGATCAATAATTCGGACAAACGAAGCGTTAGGACAAAAGTTATTAGGGATTCCGAGGGACACCAGCGGTCACTAAATCGACGAAATTATGACACCCCTCGGTCAAAATTCCTCCTTTAAAAACGTTGACAGATTTTTGGTAGGTACAATCACCACAAAGGACTAATAATATAATATTCGGTGATGAAAATGTTTAACACCGAACTGAACCGACAGTCACGTCATACATTGGTATGGTAAGTATGTTATGCGTACATATATATTAGTTTTAAATATCAGTCCCTCTCGTATTATTATGTAAATACAAGACACATGACTTGCAATATGAAATCTTGTAATGTAATACTTAATATTCACGCTGAGTTTTAGTACACCATGTTGATCATTTAACCTTTAAATGAAGGTAATACACAATTTATTTTAATGAAAATAAACGGCAAAAGCACACGATTACAAAATGGACACGGTCTAACTTTTGAGTCCTTCAATAAATGTGTCCACACAAGACACCTCAGTATCCTGCCCTGCTCACCTCGCATTCCCTGCGCGGGCGCCTACCGTCCTTTAATAAGCATCACGGTGTTTTTCCACCGGGGAAGCGAGGTGAGTCGAAACAAGAATTTGGTAATTAAAAATTTTAACCCCTTATTTAACCTTCGTTGTTTATGTTTTTTTTAATACACATTAAAATACTCGGGCCACCTCATCTCGCCTCGCCTTACCGGTCGAAAAGCAGCTTTACAAGGTGCAAGATGATAACTCAAAATGTATGGGATGATAGTTGACCACATGGTTTATCGTTACGCACGAAATTGTCATCCCAAACATTTTGAGGTCAGAAAAGAAAAGAGTTAGTAGCCTTTGCGTCTTGGCTAAAGCCTCAGGGAAGGCACGCATTCTTTAATTAAGTGCTTCTATTGATTCTGAAACATGGCAGATCATTTCAACGAATATTAATACACTTATTAAAAAAATCCCGTGTGGTTGCCGGGTTAAAATAGTGCCACTCCATGTCTTCCCGTGGATGTCGTAAGAGGCCACTAAGGGAATATAGGCTTGTAGTACTGTTAGGCGATAGGCTTGGCAACCTATCACTAATATGCTGATAATATTGTGCAAAATGTGGTTACTGAATTATCAACAACTTTTTAAGTTATAATTCTGTAGCTCTGCCTAGCCCACTCTGGGATTACAGGTGTGAAGGTATGTATGTATGTATTAAAAATATATTTTTGTATAATGGACTATATGAAGTCTGAAATAAAAGGCTTAATTGAATTTAATTGCACACTTAAAAAAATAGAGTCAACCAAGAGAAATTTTCTATTAAATGATAAAAAGTGACCGCGGCAAGTTCTTTAGTGAAAACATTTTTTCAGTAAGTACGGCCTGCACGGGCGCTTTTACACGTCAAGAATCTACCAGCGCTTCACAAGAGGATACCACTGCTGAGAAGAAACGCCGCAAGAAACTCAGCAATCAGTCATTTTTTAAATATATTTAATAGTACAATGGTACTACTTAGTCTAGCATTATATAAATCTATAAATAACAACATCAACATTTCGAGTGACGTCCAGTTCCGCGGTCATTTAGAGGGTAAGGCCAAATTGGCCTCGAAGAAGCTCGGTGTGCTCAACAGATCGAGACAGTATTTCACTCCGGCCCACCACCTGCAGCTGTACAAGGCGCAGGTACGGCCACATATGGAATACTGCTCTCATCTGTGGGCTGGGGCTCCCCAAAACCAGCTTCTCCCTCTGGACCGCATCCAGCGGAGAGCCGCTCGAATTGTCGGCTGCCAGCGTACTTCTGGTCGGCTTGACTCCTTGGCGCTGCGTAGAGATGTAGCCTCACTCTGCATTCTCTATCGCGTGTACAACGGGGAGTGCTCCGAGGAGCTGTTCGGATTAATTCCTGCCGCATCCTTCCGCCTTCGTCCTACGCGACAGAAATTCCACCACCATCATTTAGATGGTTGGCAGTCCACAACTGTGCGTTTCACACGGAATTTCCTGCCTCGCACAACTAAACTGTGGAATGGTCTGTCGCCTGCGGTATTTCCGGACCGTTACGACCTTCAAACTACAACGTGACTCCTCTGGTGCTGCAGGTGTCTATGGGTGACGGTAATCGCTTTCCATCAGGCGATCCGTCTGCTCGTTTGCCTCCTATACCAAAAAAAAAAAAAAAAGTAAATTAAAAAATACTGCCGTCCGCTAACTAAAAAGTCGCTAACCCTCAGGGGGTCAAATTTTATGTTTTAATGGCATCTTATGTAAAAAAAAATACTCTATCGATCTGTATAGGAATCATATTTGTAAGGTTTATAGTTTTTGAAATAGTTTTTGCATAAAGGTCGTTAATCACGAAGATATTAATACTTTACACTACTAAAAGTACGTTAAACATCAATATTTAACTGGAAGGACACAATCAGCCCTTAACGCCATAATGTTTCGAAAATATTTCTAATATTCACTTAGCAAAAAAGACGCTTTTCCACACTACTACACAAGAAAGTCGTGAAGGTACTTTAGTTACTTTCAAGCCAAGATTTATTGGGGTAGTTTACATTAATATCCTAGGCTAAAAAGACTTTTTATGAAAATACCACACAAAAAGGACATTAACATCAGTTAACGTCTTTTTAACGTAGGATTCATAAGATTTAAATTAAGAAATACTTATCACAAATATCAAACCGCCTTGAGTAACTCAGATTATGGTAGAAATCCTCCGCTAGAAGTACGTTAAGCCACAATACTTAGCTAAAAAGACGCAATCTGCTCTCGCCCCTCACCCCCGCGTAGTCAACGGTTTTGGTGGGGTCACCAGATTCAGATTCAGATTTTATTACTCAATATAACATAGTATAAATTACATGGCATGTCAAATTATATGCAGTTACATTGAGGTCGTCAGAAATAGAATTAAATGATAATAGTAGAAAGTCAACACAAATACAGAGTACATTAAAAAAATTAAAAGTCAATCCTATTTGTAAGTCAAGTTCCATATACTCATTCACCGAATAGACTGGTTATCCAACAAAATATTCTTAAGCCGGCGCCTAAACATGTCGTCAGATGGTTCGCGTTTGAGTTCGGCGGGTAGACGCTCGTAGTAGGTGGGACCGATGTCGCGCGGGTTCTTGCCTGCAAGTGCCATGCGACGAGGAACAGTTCTCAAACGCCCTGTGTGGCGGACTTGTTTGCCGACGACGTTTACTGTTGCAAACGAAGATATATTTGGTCGGACAAACATAATAATTTCGAATATGTAAAGTGAATAGTGCGTCATTATGCGTTTCGTTGTGAAAATGCCCCGACATGTCTTGGCTTCGCCCCGACCAGCGTACGTACGGCACGTTTCTGCATCAGCATTACCCTGTTGGCATCCGTAGAGTTTCCCCATAAGAGTGTGCCGTACGACATCAGTGAGTGAAAATGTGTATAATAGACCCGTCTTAGAGCATCGTCAGATATAAGCAATTTCAGCTTACCCAACGCAAACACCGCACTACTCAATCTTCCACACAACAGGTCAACATGGCACTTCCAATTAAGATTCGAGTCCAGAGTGAATCCGAGAAACCTACACTGATCGCACACAGGCATCGGACTGTTTGCAACGCACGGAGGAACAGGAGCACTACGCCCCGAGAAAATCATGACGCTTGATTTTGTAATATTTAGGAGCAAATCGTTACACTTAAACCACTTCTGCAGTTGATCACATGCGTCATGAATTTTCCCAGCGAGCTGTTCATAAGTGCGCGCGCCAACTATGACCGTCCTATCGTCTGCGAACTGCACAGAAACGCCAGCTCTGATGCTGGTCGGCAGATCATTGACGTAAGCCAGAAATAGGGTGTTTCCTAAGGCGGATCCTTGGGGGATCCCTATTCTCACGGTCCCAACATCAGATTCGAGTCTCTTGCCGCCCGCAGACAATTTGACTAATTGTTTCCGGTCGCACAGAAATGACGTAAGTAGACGGTGGGAGGTGTCCTGTATACCGTAATAGTGCAACTTATCCAAAAGCAGTTCGTGGTTTATATTACGTCAAAGGCTTTGGATAACTCACAAAATATACCTGCCATCTTATTTTTATCGTCAAGACCGGAAACGATACAGTCGAATACTTGGCGCGCCGCTGCAGTCGTGGACATCTTTTGCCTATATGCGAATTGGTAGTCCGTCAGCAAGTCATTGCCTTCAAGGTGGCCCATTATATGAGACGATAGGATGGATTCAACTATTTTGGAAACTGTGGGAACTATTGTTATTGGCCTGTAATAATTAACGTCAAATTTGTCACCCTTCCCCTTGAAGACAGGATTCACCCTAGTACTCTTAAGCACGTCAGGGTAAACACCGGTGTCGAAAATAATATTGATTAAAACAATTAATATATCAGAGATTACTGGCCATATAAAAAGAAGTATGTTTGGCGATATGTCATATATGTCAGCAGTGGTGCGTGATTTCATGATGGAATGAAACACTTCGTTACTTTGTTAATGCAACCATAACTACATAGTTAGTACGTCGTCGATCCGCCGTCTCAGACTGTTGTCTGATAAATAATCCACGTTTTGGTCATCAACTATAAGAAATCCTTTGTTTTCGTCAGTTAATTTACGCAGTAACAATTCCAATTTATCTAAATAAGTGTCAAATGTACCATTTCCGGTTCTATAAACTGTAACAATAATCAATTTACTATTCATAATTTCAATTGCTGTGCATTCGAAGTGATACTGAACGGAGAAATTCTGCAGGTCGTTTCGCTTTTTATACCCCATTTATATATTAGCCAGCGCGCACCCACATAACCTCACTCGTTCAATTTCACTTTTTTTGCACCAAATTTCACTCAAACCAAGTACATCCGGTTTTTCTGTGCTACATAATATCTCTAATAGTGATGTTTTACCGCATAGTGATCTTACATTTTGGTGAATAACTATACATTTTGTGATTGCCTTAGTTTTGATGTTACTCGTTTCGCTTCTAAGATTTTTGCCTGCACAACATTGAATGGATAATCTTCAACTGTGCGGCCGGGACGTCCAGGCGAAACGACGAGTAATTGCCTCGCGTGACCACCAGCTGCTCGCACACAAGCGCCGCGACGCCCATCTGAGTCTGCACGTGATGAACAACATCCTCAGCAGTGGTGTCGGCGCTCAGGCTGCAGACGTGCAGGCTGATGACTCGCGGGGCAGCCGCGTGGAGTCCCACGGGGCCGGGGGCTCGTGGTTGAAATGTCCCTGGAAGAGCCGGCGGCGACGGTGCCGCGGCATTGTTGTCAGCTGCAGACACGACCGTCGTAGTGTTGTCTCTCCATACAGCGCAAACGAGACGGATGCCTTCTGGGTGCCACACAATTCTCCGTCTCTGCCGGTACCGGCGGCGCAGGAGTCGACAACGGTGCGGCAGTGCTGGCTACCGGCAAGGATGCTCCCTGCACATCACTTATGAAGACCATTCCGTGAGGGCCGGACTCGTTGAGTGACAAGTTTTGTGGCTTTTGTAGCGCTAGGATTGTGTCTATGCACCTATTTTGATGTCTAAGTAGTCTCTTTTGTTCACGTATAACATCATGACAGCATTTAATATCGTCTCTCATCTCCGATATCTCAGTTTTTAAATTTGAAATGACGTCCACCGTCCTGGTAACCGCTGCTGCATTTGTTGTAGTCGATTTCGCCTTTGATGCTGCCATTGTAATTCGATGAATTTATCCCACTATGTACGGTTTTCTTAATATATCAATATTTACTAATTTTCGCAATTTAGGGTCCTTATGTTTTGTTATGTTAATGTTTCAAGAAAGGTTTTTGTTGCATTTTTGGTTCCTTACTTTCAAGTTTTTAATAAACAACTTTGATGCAATTCGTTTTTTCTTTTGAAATATTCCATCCCGAATACATAACTAAAACACCATTATACTTAAAGGTTTAACGGTTAACGGCTGTTAAGTGTAGTAAAGGTTAGATAAAACACTCCTTTACAAAAACACAATAAGACGCTACATTCAAAAAGCTTACCTAAAAAGACATTAAAATACTATTATGTTGATATAGTTAAGAATTAATGTTAAATGCAAAGCTGCAATACATAACTAAATAGCCGTTGAGTAACTTAACGTCATTTTAGTTAAGTAATTTCTAATAGTTTTTATTTTATTTTAAATATCTACGTTTTTACGTAGGAATCCTAAACTATAAGGTCGCTAAGGTGTTCTTAGTGACTATCTAGTCAAGTATTTTTTATTAATTTACCAAAATTATGCGCAGCTAAAAGGAAAAAAAGAGTTTTTTTTAACTTAGGACTAGTTATTTATAATCAAGATTATCGCTATTTGATAGTAAATTTGACATGCAATCTTTGTACATTAATATTTTTTTTGTAAAACATACGGTTATCAAGTAGCATATTTTTAAAATATTTCCCACGTTTTTCGCTCATATCCACAAAATTAGATTTGTGGCTTAGCGACTTTTTAGTTAGCGGACGGCAGAATACATCTTGAGAACTAACATCTTAGTTGATGTATCTAAAGTATTGTCTGGCTCGTATTATGGAATCAAGACGCTTATGTACACACCATTACAATCTTGATAAAAGCAACCAATTTTTATTTCAGTACACTATATCAAAATAATGATGAGATATATTTCTGATCCTTAGACATTTTAGATAATGTGTTTTCTTTAGGCAGCCTGCCGTTCGGCAAAAAATTGTTTGACAAATTTATCGTTTCCCAACTTTTTATTTGCCAACACAATCTAACTAACTACCTACTAATATTATAAACGCGATAGTTTGTAAGTATGAATGGATGGATGGATGTTTGTTACTCTTTCACGCAATAACTACTGGACGGATTTTGGTGACATTTGGAATGCGGACAGCTTATACCTTGGATTAATACATAGGCTACCTTTTATATCACTATTCCCTCGGGAACGGATTTATACGCGTACGAAGTCGCGAGCGGAAGCTAGTGTTATATACATTTTTCGGTATTTATTTCAGTGCCATCGTGTAGAACCCTACATGTTAGGTTAGGTTAATTTTGTAAAAATCCAGACAAAAATACGGTTCCAGAAAACACGGTTACGGTTACGTTTTGCGGTTGGTAGGACCTTGTGCAGGGTCCGTCCGGATCGCTACCACCATCTTATCCATTAACCTACCGCCAAACAGCAGTGTTCGCATTGTTGTGTTCCGGTTTGGGGATAAGACAGCCGGTGAAATGACTAGCATAGAGGCATTCCATCTTAGTCCTCAGGGTTGGCAACGCATTTGCAGTCTTAGGATTGCATTGCAGTCTTGTGAATGCGAATGTCTATGGGTCACAGTTTCCACTTACCATCAGGTGGCCTGTGTGCTCGTTTGTCTTCTATATGCCATAAAAAAAAAAAAATAAAAAAAAAATAAAAAAAAAAAAATGGGTTGGCCCAATGATACATTTGGCAAACATATTTCGCCGAAACAAAGGTAACCCGTTCCTCTATCACCGCGGTGAGAAAAGAGTCTGCCGACGGACTGACACCGATACCGTTTACCACATTCCGCCTCAGCTCGTTGGCATCAGCGACAGGGTATTTATTCCGCGATAGCTTTTTACGACGCTGAAGTTTTAACAATGTGCTTGACGTTCGACAAAATGGCGCAGCGGGGTAATGCCTTAGCTGCATTTTAGTTTAGCGGGATGAGCGTGTTATGCATCTTTACCACCGAGACAAGGTTTTTCCTATTAGCTGGGAAACCTTGTTCGATATTAAACTTATACAGGGTTGTCATTCCGTGCATTTAAGTTTCTTTCTTACAAAAATACGATCTTACTGTTATTATAAACTAGCTTTTGCCCGCGACTCCGTCCGCGTGGAATTATTAATTACGGCAGCCAAATTTTTCTAATCCGCTAACTTTTTAAATTTTAACCCCCTACAACCCTTTTTTCGCAATTAAAAGTACCCTATGTCTTTTCTCAGGCTCTATACTATCTGTGTACCAAATTTCATTTAAATCGGTTCAGTAGTTTTAGCGTGAAAGCGAGACAGACAGACAGACAGAGTTACTTTCGCATTTATAATTTTAGTTAGGATGAGAAAGTTTTGATGTTTAGATGTTTGTTACTCGAACGGATCGGGATGAAACTTAGCCCACATTAGGTCTTCAATATTTAAAACTAGCGTCTGATCGTGACTACTTCCGCGTAGATTTTGATTATCGTTATTCCCTCGAGAACTTATATATTTCTCGGGTAGAGTAGCCTATGTATTAATCCAGGGTAGAAGCTATCTCCATTTCAAATTTCATTGCAATCTGTCCAAGTAAAACTTTGCCGTTTAGAATATTAGTGGGGTATTGTTTCTACCTCACTAGTCTTTAGTTATCTTTAAAATAAAAGTAATTTTGCAGGTCACCTGATGAAAGCACGGTACTTGTCTCCTAGATCAGCCATAAAGGTGCCACATGTTCGCGTGTTCCGTAAGTAATATGATCGTAAAGTATATATTTTGCTCGGAAAAATTAATCATAATAAAAGCAATACTATTACGCCATAGTCGCTCACATCTCGCACGATGAAATGACCTGGTGGCTGAAGATGGGAAGTGATGTAATTTTATCGATATCGATGTTTTGCTTACCGTAAAATGTGCCTACTTTGCTCCCCCATGGGTAACTATGCTCCATAGTGACTTTTTTGTAAGTTACTTATAAGACAAGGCCGATGACAAATTTTCTAAAAATAATTGATGTATACATCGAGCTGCGCAGTGAATGAAAGCACTAGAATGATTTACAATACAGAATACCTCAATATAACGATGGAGCAAGATTACCCGTGGGGGAGCAAAGTAGGCACATTTTACGGTATCGAAATTTTAAATTCCGGGAACTTTTTCTTTTAGAGTTGTGATTGTTTGAAAAATAAACGGGCAAAAATAATTGAATAAGGGTTTTTTTGTAGGAGAAAGATAAAGTGGGAAAACTATTACGGATTATTGCAAGTTTAGATTACTGGGAACTATTTAGGTTGTTTAGCTGAGGCCTATTGATGCGAAACCTGAGGATAGACATAAAAAACTGGTAAAATATATACAATGTAGTTTCATCAAATAGAATAGAGCCTGATTGGTCTTTTTTTTCGTCGGATTTACTAGTGACCAGTAAATGGCAACAGCTGCTTTATTAGTTTTTATTCATACATACATACATTAAATCACGCCTGTTTCCCAGAGGGGTAGGCAGAGACCACTTCTTTCCACTTGCTAAGATCTTGACAAATTTATTTCGCTTCTTCAACATTCATACATCGAGTCATGCACGCACGTCGGTTTCGGGTAGGTACTTAAGATTCGGCCCTTTTCCAGTATTTCTCCGATTTGATTCGAAAAAGTACGCCTAGGGCGGCCCCTTCCGACCCATCCACTCACTTTCGATCTGTATATCTCTTTCGTCAATCTTCTTTCATCCATCCTTTCCAAATTACCGAACCATCGAAGCATGCCCTTTTCAATCTTAGTCTTACATCTTCTTTTATTCCACGTTTCTCTCTGATTTCACACCACACATACTACGCAAAGAGCGCATTTCAACTGCATTTACACGACTTACATGCTTGTTCTGCCACACCCAACATTCACTACCATACATCAGGGTAGGGGCCAGCACTCCATTGTGAACAGCCAGCCGGGCTTTTTGTGAAACGCCCTGTCTGCTTACAAAGGAGGATTCGGCCCAGTTTTTATTCATAATGTTTAGAATAAGTTCCTGCTAAAACATAAACAGTAAACATTAATTTATACTGCTTCGCTAAAGCCATAATTTATTTCAGCTAATATTCTCGAAGCACGTTTTCTGTTATATCGCCTCTTAGCGTTATAACCACAAAAGTGCTGAGCTTCTTTAAACTTGAAAAATAGTTTCACAGTAGCATTACAAATCACATAAGTATCCAGTATTTTGGCCCACATACCGACTCCGGTTAAGCTATAATCCAAGCTTGCAAGCTTATTTAAACTTAAGCTCGTTAATTTATACCCTACTGGCGGGTGGCCAAGCAACTTCTACCGACCACATGTAGAGAAATCTCAATACCGTTTATCTAAAAAGCTTTCCGAGGTCGACTTGAGAGTTTGTTCTTATTCTTTGTGTCACAAAGTTCCTTAATGTGTTAATAGTAGGTTGCGTCGGTAAGTTTTTCTTTAGACTACTTTTGACGTTTACTTTTAGTGAGTGAGTGTACAAAGTCAGATCACGTTTTTAAACAACCTTAATACCAGTGCATTATACTGTTTTTCTAGCTTCTGCGCGCGACCTAGTCAGTGTTGACTATCACATGGGAACAGTGGTTTTTGGGATAAAAGATAGCCTTTGTGTTATTTCATGCTATACTTACGCTAAGTCTATTTCAAATTTCATCTAAATCCGTTCAGTCATTTCAGCAAAAAAAAAAACATACTACCACGGTGTTGTGATTTACTAACCCTTTTTTACTTCTCTATAAAAATCTAAACGTTAAAATTTATGAAAGAATGAACGTAAGGCATTTTTATTTAATGTTTTAAAGAATAAATATACCCCAAAACTCTTTACAAATGTTATATTGTATTGTTCTATTGGTACTAATACCGTATCCCTATAAGGAATATCGTTATTGACTTTATCGAAATCGATAGCTTACATAGTTATTTATAGACATCGATTATTGTCAGTGCCATCACTAAAGCCACGTTTAGTCGCGCATCAAATAGAAAATATTCACATAAACCGCCCCACTGGCTCCCATATTATGTAACTTTGTTCATTGTGGGACCGATACAGCGCTATATCCCAACTTATTTATACGTTATCGCGCCCATTTCGGTAATATACGACACAATATCACTTTAACACGAATTTATGTTTAAAAATTGGATAATTTGCTTCAGTTTTTGAGGGTATAAAACGCTTAGGGCGGGCTAAGTGGGCAAGATTATGCCAAGTGAGTTTTGACGAAGTCTCAAAAGTTGTTCATTTCTGTTTTATTACTTTATTATTGAGTGGTTCTAGAATCGCGTTATAGCAGGTGCTTCGGATCGCCCCGTCCGTTTAACAGCTAAAAATTGCGTGATTATTCTAACTACTATTACAAATGTTAAATGTTAAGTGTGTTTGTTAATACTTATTTTAAACAAGATTGCGCTTGTGAGCGTATTTAAGAAACTAATCTTGGTTGAAATGAAAACTATATACGTTAAATAGCTAAACGACAAGTCACGCCCATTCAGACTAAATTAATCATTAAATCATGAATGATATTGAATCTTCCTTATAATGAAATAATAAGACTCGTATTATTTTTGTGAGGTTTAATTTTTTTTTTGCTAATTTTTGCGACATGGAAAAGCGACATTGCGACGTGGGTATTTATGTATTTATGTATTTATGAGTACGTACATGGTTCATGTTAGTTAATGAGACCTTTTATGACATAGCTATGTAGTTCATTTTACGTTGAGCGTAAAGGACAGAGCTATAGTAGTTATATATCTCTGTCCCTTTCTCTCAGTGTAAACTGAGCTGCATAGCTATGTCATAATAACCTCGCAGATATCTAAATATCTTCCTTTTAACAAAGATATGTAAATAACGACACGGGTAAAAAGTAGTCACAAGTATGAAGCGCAAAAATATACACACTAAGATAATAGTTTTTTCTTCAACTCCCGACTTTGATATTAACTGCGTTGTTAGCCAATTTCACGTAACTTGGGATCCGTTAGTCACGCTTAGCAGAGCTTATACGCTTTGTTTAAGTCTGTTTTCTGAGATATTTTTTTAAAAAAAAACTTTTTTTAAAAAAACCGGGCAAGAGCATGTCGGTTTAGTAAAAGCATACATACATACATACATTAAATCACGCCTGTTTCCCAGAGGGGTAGGCAGAGACCACTTTTTTCCACTTGCTACGATTTTGACAAATTTTTTTCGCTTCTTCAACTTTCATACATCGAGTCATGTTCGCATGTCGGTTCGGACCCTTTTCCAGTATTTCTCCGATTTGATTCGAAAAAGTACGCCTAGGGCGGCCCCTTCCAACCCATCCACTCACTTTCGATCTGTATATCTCTTTCGTCAATCTTCTTTCATCCATCCTTTCCAAATTACCGAACCATCGAAGCATGCCCTTTTCAATCTTAGTCTTACATCTTCTTTTATTCCACGTTTCTCTCTGATTTCACACCACACATACTACGCAAAGAGCGCATTTCAACTGCATTTACACGACTTACGTGCTTGTTCTGCCACACCCAACATTCACTACCATACATCAGGGTAGGGGCCAGCACTCCATTGTGAACAGCCAGCCGGGCTTTTTGTGAAACGCCCTGTCTGCTTACAAAGGAGTACAGGGCCCCATTAATTTGATTGCCCGCATTCACCCTCCTCTCGATATCCTTCTCACACTTACCATCTCTTGTAAACATACTTCCCAGGTACACAAATTCGCTCACTTGTTCTACTAATTCACCATTTATATTTATCACACACTCAGTCATCTCCTCATCCTTCTCTATCACTATGACCTTGGTCTTGGCAACATTTACTTTCATCCCCTTTTGCTTAAATCCCTCATTCATCACTGTCACCATCTCCTGCAACTCAAGTACCGATGATGGGGCAAGTATAACTTGATCATCGGCATATAAGAGGCATTTGATTAGCAACTCTTGCATACGCAAACCCTTATCATACTCTCTCAAATCCCGCATACAACTGTCCATGAATAGATTGAACATAGTAAAAGCAAATGGACAAATTGACATCTTGACGGTTTGTGAGAGTGTTCTGTGTGTCTGTTTCCGCCGTCGAATTAAGTATTAACAGAGACATGGGGAACTTTTTATTATAGAAAGTTAAACAGGTTCGTGGGAAAATGCTAGTCAACACAGATTAAGGGTTCCATACCTGCGAATGAAAAAGCGGAACCCGCATAGGATTACTCGCATCAACTCGTGAGTCTATCCGTCTGTCACAGTCAATTTACTCTGAATCTACTGGACGGATTGAGTTAAAATTTGGTACACATTCACGGGCGTGTAAAGTTAATAAATCATTTTTAAACATGGGAGTTTCTTTTGGGGGATTAATTGGAAAAAGTAATTGTAAACTGTATTGTGTGACTTTTCAATTAAAATGTTGTGAGAGTTACTTTTTTATTTAAGTGAATTGTTTTAAGTTATTTAACAAAATACATGAAAATGGACCTTAATCTCCGAAACTATGCGCCTAAAATTCTAAAAAACCTCTGGGAAATATATCTTTACTTATAAATTACAGAAAATCTAGAGCCTATAGTTGGCTTCGTTTTGGTTAGATTCAATGTCGTCGGACGGACGGACGGACGGATGGTCGGACGGACGGACGGACGGATGGTCGGACGGACGGACGGACACGGCGAAACTATAAGGGTTCCTAGTTTGACTACGGAACCCTAAAAACTACTTAGTGTATAGTCTTTACTATTTGAACTGAGCTGATCTTCTACACAAAGGCCATTGTTTGTAAACAATACCATTGTCTTTCGTATCCTGACACTTTACATTTTAAACCTACTGACTAAGAGAGTAGGGTTGATAATTCAATGTACATTTAATGTAGATCTAACTTTTTTTTATGTAATCGGCTTGGTGTTACGGACACAAAGAAAGACAATGGTATTGTTTACAAACAATGGCCTTTGTGTAGAAGATCGGCTCAGTAGAAATAATAAAGACTATACATGCGTATTAGATGGAAGCTGACCTATATTTTGCCTCACCAACGGCCTTGCTAGTGACATTATAAACAAAGCTGAGTAAAGACCAAGCTATTCTAAAAATATTATCAGGACAGGCAAATAAAAAAAAACTAACAGCATAAAGATTGGGTTCAATTCGATATCGTTTATTCAAATGCACAACGCCAGAATAATTTACTCTCGAGTATTGCTATTTAAACTATCCGAACCTGACCTATCTGCCTGCAGTTGCTTTTATAAACTGAAAATTTTAAAAGAGTTTAGCTGGAAATAATAGTTTTCTTTGTCATGATTTCAGCTGAAAGACCTTGCGGAAAGACAGAATACAAGAAAGAAAAAACTACTACAAATACAAGATTAAATTTAGACTTGACTATTTTGTTTTTATTTGCAAACGGATCCCTGAAACTAAAAAGGTTCTTCATCTTTTAAAAAGCTATCCAATGACACTCAACACAATGATATAGACGAGTAAAAAATCATTCCTGTTTTACACGTATTTCCTACACAATTAATAGGTACACAAAGTATGACCAATGTCAAATTAGTAACGGGGGCATCTGAGTTAAACTGCGAAGGAACAGACGGACAGGCGGACATGTCAAAGTGTTAAGGGGCTTCTAAACGGGCCATGTTTTGCTGCAATTTGTGGCCGACAACTAGTGCTATCTTACTCTTACTTCGTACGTTAGAGCAAGATGCGTATAGTTGCCGGCCACACATTGCCGTGAAAATGTTGCTCGTTTAGAAGCCCCCTAAAAGGGTTCTTTGATGACTACAAAACCCTAAAAATAGCTAGACTCAATACATGGAACGGTTCACTAATGTTTCACCGAAATACGTTTGGCCGAATGAGTCGTTTGGCAACTGTTTCATTTCCTAACCCGCTTATATTTCTGTAACTGTAATATTTCAGATTTTTTTAAAAATAGCTAACCTAACCTAACCTATAGTCTACACAATGGTACAAAAATAAATCCTGAAATATTCACAGTTACAGAAATATATGCGGGTTGGGAAATGAAACAGTTGCCAAACGACTCATTCGGCCAAACGTATTTCGGTCAAATGAACGGACCCCACATGGAACACCTACTAACTAATTACAAGTAACCACTTAAAAAATTATTTAAATAAAAACAAAAAACCCGACTGCAGTAAAAAAAACAACTGTAAAGCGAGAAACAAGCTATATAATCGATAGGTAAATACTTATAATGTACCATGCAATGATTTTTTGTTTGATACCTCGTTAACAAGTAATGCAATTTATACCAATATACATACAACTTGAATAGTGGAAAAGGTTTTCCAGGCGGGGACAAGCTATTAATCCAAATGTTTTTTGTGTCAAGAAAATACTTAAGTACATTTTATAATTCATTGCTTGTCCCCACCTGCAATACCTTTTCCACTATTCAAGTTGTATGTATATTGGTATAAATTGCATTACTTGTTAACGAGGTATCAAACAAAAAATCATTGCATGGTACATTATAAGTATTTACCTATCGATTATATAGCTTGTTTCTCGCTTTACAGTTGTTTTTTTTACTGCAGTCGGGTTTTTTGTTTTTATTTAAATAATTTAGTTTATTTCACATTTTTTAGTTTTTATTAATAAAATAGTGGTTTTATTAATATAACCAAACGTTAAATGAGCTCTGGAGCTCGATTTTTTAATGTCACGAAGCTATAAGTAACAAATTACAAGCGGAACTCTCCTTTTAGCAAAAGAAGCATCGTGCATTCAAAAATCGATCCCCAGTAGTAACGTAAGATTAGTTCATTTGGTTAGATGGAGGCCGATCGAACAGATTGTAGATACCTACTTAGGCCGAGAAATTGAAGTAGGTATAAATCAACTAAACTTCTCTTAATCTCTAACAATTTAGTTCCTCAACGGTCAGTACGTCATACGTGTACCTGGGTACTAGACTAAGCACCTACATTGAGGTTACCTATTCCGTGTATCTTTACTTAAATAAACTGTCCATGCGTAGGCAGGATGGCGCATTAGGTAGGTATTAGCCAGCAATTTATACTATAACATCAATGTGCATTAATCAAGTATGTAGTAGGTATTCGTGAATTATTAATTATTACACTACTTTCTTAATGGTTTATATTGTAGGCGTTTACAGCTCAACAAGAAATATTTATTACTTAACAATTAACGTCCTTTTTGATTTCCCTGTCTAAATGGTAGCATCAAAGTATTATAATGTATATATATTTGGAATGGGCTATTTACTAGCTTTCATTTGAGACCCATATTGCTATAATAAACAATTTTTTTTTTTAAAACCCCCTCTTTGTTTTTGCAGACGCCATTTTGAAATATTATATACCCTATGTCACTTCGGCAATTAAGACGAATCGAATGACACCTAGTATGTTAAAATCGGTCAAGCCGTTTAGGCTGCAGAGCGTGCCCAGAAATAGACATACATACATACATACATACATACATACATACGCTCGAAAAACATAACCCTCCTTCTGACGCAGTCAGGTAAAAAACCTTCTCCTACTTAAACGCTGCAGACCCTACAGCTACAAGTAACAATTTTACAAGTCTAAACTGGCAACACTGCTCAAATGGCTGGTCGTCATTGGTCGAGGTTGTGTCAAATGGAAACTTGTAAACTGTGAATTATAATATTTAACTTTATAAAACAGGCCACTACTGGCCTGATCTCGTTCTGACAATGAAAGCTATATTTATATAAAATAATAAACTGCCTGGCGTCGTTCGACACACAGCCAAAACCGCTGGACTTAGGGAGCTTGAAATTTAAAGGGAATATTCCTTAGATATTTTAGAGGTGTACAAAGAATGGATTTTCGGAAATTCATCTCCTAAGGGTTAAAAATAGGGAGGTAGTGGGAAACGAATTCTACGTGGATTAAATGGCGGGCGTCTTCTAGTAATTTATAAGAGAAATAAAATACTGTCGTGCTCCTCAGTTTCATTTCTTAGAAAGAGTTCCTAGAAGTCATGGAAACTCTTAAAAATTTCACCCTTTTTACTTAAGATTATTTCTTACACCTTAACTTTAGCGAAAAGCTCTCGTCGCAGCCTGAAAAGCTCTGCATTATACAGGCTGCGCTCAACTGAGGCCTAGAGGGAGCAGCCTATTTACTCAAATATAAAACACGGTTGTTTAACTCGTATCGCATGAAAATGGGTGGCCATACTTGTAGTTGTAATGAGTATAGACGGCGACGCTTAGCGACGACAACAACGCTCTCAGACACAACGTGCACGATGCATCTATTCACACCAGGATGGATCGATTCGTGAGATTTATAAACTGTACTTAACTACTGCAATGGTTTGAGTAAGGTACTTATTCAAAGCGGCGGTTGTATATTGTACCCACTTTTGGTAGATGTTTAAATAATTGATTGATGGTAAAATTACTGAATTGTGCAGTTGCGTGTGGGCGGTAAAAAAATCGGATTTGATCGGTTGGAAATAACACCATAAACTGGGCTAAAAATAAATAAGCGCTAACGTAACTCTTGTATGTTTCGGTATTGAATATTTGTTTTTAAAATTAAAATTTACTTACCAAAATATACAGGCAGGTTCTTTTGGCTTTACTTACGACTACCAATGAGTTTATTAAGCTAATGTATTTTTATGGCCTTTTTAAACGAAAGTTTGGTTTTTAAATCGGCCGCCATCGCTGTCAAGTAAATAAGAGCTATGGTAACGTTGTCAGTACGATAACAAGTCAAAAGCAGTATGGTTTTAACCAGTAGAATAGAGGTTTTGTTAAAGTTAAACTACAAGTTCCTTTGGCAGTCACCACATTAACCAGGTTTTTTTTTATGGCATCATTGGGAAGGCAAACGAGCACAAAGGCCACCTGATGGTAAGTGGAAACTGTGACCCTTAGACATTCGCATTCACAAGACTGCAATCTCAAGACTGCAAATGCACTGCCAAAATGGAAATGGCTCATGTTACCAATTTATCGCATATTTCAATTATTTCTTTCACAGCCGTAAGACACGCTCGTTTTTTTAAAAGTGAATGTTTTAAAATACCTGGCCTTATCTCCAGTACTTGCATCCGTTTGAATTTCAACTCTTTGTAAATCCTTGGGAATCAAAACAACCGACAATTTCTCGGAGTCTAAGGTTGCATACATGATACAAAGGAATACGAATTTCATACAAGCTTTGGCATCGTGGATATTTGGAAATATTTCTGTGGTTTGTTTATAGTGTACATTTATACTTCTTTTGTTTTCAATGTTATAGAGGAGATGAACGAGTATATTGGCCGGGTGTCTTTTATTTTATTGACACGCCTTTCAACAACCTTAGCATTTTCCAGAATTTTCATTCCATCGAAAGGCATTACATTCCGCGTGAATTATTTATTTTGGTAGTCACAAGTTAAACTAAGCTTACCTTCCTACGTAAGTAATTAATGTTTAAGATATCCTGAAAACATATTGGTTTCAGCAGAAAATAGCTTTCGATGAAAATGATACAATCGATGAAGTGAAGTTGATAGAATGATGGGTTACCCACAAACAGACAGATACACATTCACACGGGAGCCTGATGATAGTGATGATCGAATATACTGTTTTTGAGTTATTGCCGACAAACTGCGCTTCTCAAGAAAAGAGCTTAAGTGCCATTAAGATACGCTCTTTTACTGGTGCAGTTTTTTAAAGTTTTTTTTTTCGGAACCCATGTGTGCATTTTTACCACTAGGGATAAAAAAAAACCTATTTTATTCTTAAATAAGCAATTCGTGTAGTAGGTACTTTACACGTAAGTTATATGAGATAAATAAAATTATCCGTTATATTTACTAACAAAACATGTAGTCTAGGATAAATTATTATTTTCCAATTTGATAACTAAAACCAGCGGACAGATCCTTCCTCCTCCTCCGTATTCCGAACAATAAGCATCCGCAGAACGAACCATCTTTCAATAAAACGAAGCATCTGCAAATTCTCATCGGATTATTAGTAAACCGCGGGCTATTAGGTATCAATCCAACCGTTAATTTCCTAAATGCATCTCTCCTAATTACCCAGCTAGAGCTCAAACATGGGGCCCCAATCCTTAACCATTAGCTGGCTCTAAACATAACAGCGAATAAATATCTATCAAAGAGCGTTAGCATGTCAAATTGTTGGAGAGTGAATGGCTCAGATTGATCGAATGAAATGAATGGATTTCTGCAATTAGTTAGTGAATAATTCGGCGTATAATTCCGAACTAAAATTGCGAATGCTTTAGCCTCGAATTAGGTTTGATTTGGACGGTAATTGTTGCGCTAAAGTTGGTATTGTGGGGTGATTTGTGCGATATTGTGTGCATTTCTCAATAAGCATGCTTTGATGGGAGTGTTAGGCAACAAATATGATTGTGAATTGGGTTTTAGGTACGCTGTTGAGTAGCTTTGAGCAATCATGTGTCAAATACTTTTTGTTTACTTTTCGTAATAAGCGTAAAAATGGTTCACATTGTATTGTTTTTTTCCCTTATTCATAAGGTACTTTTTTGTATAAGAATAAAAACATACTGACGGTATTTAAATTTATAGTCATTGGACCCGATTCTACGTGCACATCGCTTAAATAGCCTAAAACTAAATGGTATTTTTTTTGACATAGTTAAGACAGCAGATTTAACCAGTGCTATTCCAGACTGTCAAGCTGACAATGTATAAGACCGCCTAAAATAAGAAACGTCAGATTCAAATTAGCGCTGTCATGGCGCTGTCATTTGATTATGACAGCTCCTCATAGAATAACAAAGTGTTTTAGCGACACCTACCTACATAAAATTAGGATGTTTAGAGGTCACTGTAGAATCGGGTCTATTGTATGTTAGGCTTAATAACAATTCTACCTAACAATATTATAGATGTAGCCTTTTAGTACCTAATTAAAATTTTAGACTTTACAATTTTAGAACAAGAAATATATGAATTCAAAAACTCAATATTTTGACCAAAATAAATTAACACCTACAAGTTTAGACCATGCGAAGGGCACCAGTCTTGTGATACTCGGAATTAGTAGTAGGATGGATAATAGAATGATCTATGAAGTTATTCGAATGAATCGAATGCTGTAAATAATCGACTATTACGGTTAAAGAGATTTATTTCCTCAAAAGAATTACAAATTAATGGGGCCCTGTACTCCTTTGTGAGCAGACAGGGCGTTTCACAAAAAGCCCGGCTGGCTGTTCACAATGGAGTGCTGGCCCCTACCCTGATGTATGCTAGTGAATGTTGGGTATGGCAGGACAAGCATGTAAGTCGTGTAAATGCAGTTGAAATGCGCTCTTTGCGTAGTATGTGTGGTGTGAAACTTATTGATAGAGTTAGAAATGAAAAAATCAGAGAGAAGTGTGGAATAAAAGAAGATGTAGTGACTAAGATTGAAAAGGGCATGCTTCGATGGTTCGATCATTTGGAAAGGATGGATGAGGGACGATTGACGAAAGAGATATACAGATCGAAAGTGTGTGGAAGGGTCGGAAGAGGCCGCCCTAGGCGTACTTTTTCGAATCAAATCGGAGAAATACTGGAAAAGGGCCGAATCTTAAGTACCCGAAACCGAGGTGCGTGCATGACTCGATGTATGAATGTTGAAGAAGCGAAGGAAATTTGTCAGGATCGTAGCAAGTGGAAAGAAGTGGTCTCTGCCTACCCCTCTGGGAAACAGGCGTGATTTAATGTATGTATGTATGTAAGAATTACAAAAATTCACTTACAGAGAAAATACACTTACTTATAATTAGTATAGTTACTATTCGACTTAATATCATTCAAAGTCGCACATCGCTACTACGAGTAAGAACACAGATACCCGTGTGGGCGTGTAACACGTCTAAGTACGCGTATCACGTATTTGACGACGCGCTGGCCTAGTTGGTAGTGACCCTGCCTACGAAGCTAGCGGTCCTGGGTTCAAATCCCGGTAAGGGCAGATATTTGTGTGATGAGCGCGAATATTTGTTCCTGAGTCATGGATGTTTACTATGTATTTAAGTATATATTTCTCTATACAGGGTGTCCCAGAAATAGCACGTCACAGTGACACTGGAGATTCCCCAGCCTCAGACGAACAAAACCAGCCTAACATGACCTCAGTAAAAGTTGCACCGTTTTCGAGTTATACCAATTTAAAGATTTTTCCAAATTTTCACCTCTTTTGACATTGTAAGTGCTCGCATTTACTGGGATAGCTTTAGAATTTCGTTTTTTTTATTTGTGCGCGTTTATGAATAGTTGATTAAGATGATAGAAGCATTATTATGTCAATAACTAATGTAAAAATTGGAAAAATACTGTAATGAACTTGACTTAAATTATCATCAACATGTAATTTAAACTTTGAACACCTGCCATAACTTTTTTTTACTAAAAACTAAATGAGCAAATAACTTTAAAAACATGCCTATTTTATGCCAAATCTAAAATGGTATGACACATGATATCTTAATGCATAAAAGTAGGAATTCGTATGACATTTGCCAATATGGATCCTCGGAAATCAATGCTAATCATCTAAAAAATTATCTTGTACTCTACGATATCTCATTTGTTTGTGCTCCTTTGAAGAATATGATTGATTTTTGGTTGACCTTGGTTCAAAGATAATAAAAAACGGGTTTAATTTTCATTAGTTTTTACAATA
Source organism: Acleris emargana (assembly GCA_927399475.2). Taxonomy (NCBI): domain Eukaryota; kingdom Metazoa; phylum Arthropoda; class Insecta; order Lepidoptera; family Tortricidae; genus Acleris; species Acleris emargana. The sequence continues at coordinate 4,082,399 of OV656849.1, forward strand.
AATGTTCGAATTGTTTCCCTCCGACTCTAAGGCACAAATGGCATCTTCGAATAAAATTTCGGTTTAATTTTCGTAAACTGGTTTCCGATATGTCTCGGGCTGCATTGAAGACACGTCGCCGTAGTTCCTCTTCGTTAATTATTGGTTTTGAATAAATATTGTCTTTCAGACATCACCAGAAAAAAAAACATTTTACAAAGCGAAATCAACTTCCGTTAAGAGTGCCGAGTAGTCGTTTCAGTTCCACAAACAAAATCAGAGTCACGAAACGCAAGGTAATTAACTATGAGTAGTTTGGGTCACAGGGCTACAACTAAAATAACTATCCTACAATTCTTTACATGATAAACTTGCAAAGCGGCTAATCGTGTTTCATTTGTTAGTTTGGTTGTCGGGATCCTTATTGGCAAATGTGATACGAATTCCTACTTTTTTGCAATAAGATATCATGTGTCACTCTGATTTTGTTTGTGGAACTGAAACGACTACTCGGCACTCTTAACGGAAGTTGATTTCGCTTTGTAATTTTTTTTTTCTGGTGATGTCTGAAAGACAATATTTATTCAAAACCAATAATTAACGAAGAGGAACTACGGCGACGTGTCTTCAATGCAGCCCGAGACATATCGGAAACCAGTTTACGAAAATTAAACCGAAATTTTATTCGAAGATGCCATTTGTGCCTTAGAGTCGGAGGGAAACAATTCGAACATTTACTGTAAAAACTAATGAAAATTAAACCCGTTTTTTATTATCTTTGAACCAAGGTCAACCAAAAATCAATCATATTCTTCAAAGGAGCACAAACAAATGAGATATCGTAGAGTACAAGATAATTTTTTAGATGATTAGCATTGATTTCCGAGGATCCATATTGGCAAATGTCATACGAATTCCTACTTTTATGCATTAAGATATCATGTGTCATACCATTTTAGATTTGGCATAAAATAGGCATGTTTTTAAAGTTATTTGCTCATTTCGTTTGTAGTAAAAAAAAGTTATGGCAGGTGTTCAAAGTTTAAATTACTATGTTGATGATAATTTAAGTCAAGTTCATTACAGTATTTTTCCAACTTTTACATTAGTTATTGACATAATAATACTTCTATCATCTTAATCAACTATTCATAAACGCGCACAAATAAAAAAAACGAAATTCTAAAGCTATCCCAGTAAATGCGAGCACTTACAATGTCAAAAGAGGTGAAAATTTGGAAAAATCTTTAAATTGGTATAACTCGAAAACGGTGCAACTTTTACTGAAGTCATGTTAGGCTGGTTTGGTTCGTCTGAGGCTGGGAAATCTCCAGTGTCACTGTGACGTGCTATTTTTGGGACACCCTGTATAAGTATTTATATCGTTGTCTAGTACCCATAGTACAAGCTTAGAGCTTAGTTTGGGGCTAGGTCAATTGGTGTGAGATTGTCCCCTGATATTTATTTATTTTATTTATTTTAAGTACAGTCGAGTACACTTTAGTACCTTGTTACTTTAATCACTATGACAATTCATACATGGCAGTTTAACCGTGGCATTAAATAGACAAGGTTCTTGAGTGGCGTCCGCGGACCGGGAGACGAGCTGTAGGTAGGCCTCCAACAAGATGGAGTGACGACCTTGTAAGGATCGCGGGAACGCGGTGGATGCGAAAAGCACAAGACCGTTCTGAGGGGAGAGCCTTAGGGGAGGCCTATGTCCGGCAGTGGACGTCTTTCGGCTGACATGATGATGATGATGATGATTAAATAGACAAGGTACTAAACTGTACACGTCATATTTATGAACTCGACTTTACTAGCTCTTGTTATTAGTAGGGTTAGGATTTTGGTGGCAAAACGTGGTCATAGAATCTATGGAGTTACCTAATTATTATTACACATATCACTTTAATTTTGTCCTTTAGTTTTGTCATATTTGTAAATAAACTAAATACATTAATTTAATTTTAGTCTTATTTGGTTATGGTTGTTGTATTATTTTATGTCGTTTTACAATACATTATTAGTTCACCCATACCAACTAATATTTGTTTGTTGGTTACGCTTTCATAGCGGAGATATCCTCCGTACCAAATTTTATATAAACTTGTTTAACGATTTAATGAAAGCTGGATTTTTTAAATATGACAATACTGAAGGTCAAAATCAAAGTGGTATGTATGTATAATCAAGAATCAGCGACTCCGTGGATCCTAAAACAACGGTTTGCCACCAAAAGTCCTAACCCTAGTTATTAGAGTATGGCGATATTTATGTTTCCCAAAAATAATTTCACTGGTTTCAAATCTTTCCATTTGCAAGTTGAAGTTTTTTTTTTATAATTTCCGCAAGACCAGAGTGGAAAATATGCGACCAGGAAAAATTAAGAATGGGGAAAAAGTAAAATCGAATGGGAAAAATTGCCACGCAAAATAATCGAGTTTGGGGAGCAGATACACCCAGTTATTAGTACGTCATCACAAACCCGCCCGACACATCGCACAAATTCCAATAGTCACCCCTTACTCTAGCTATTATTGTCCCAAAAATTGCGTCGCGCTGTCTCGTCACGTCAGGGAGGGACTCATTTATCAAAATCGGTGTAGGCGACGGGCTGACGTGTATTTACTGTGCCGGAATTGCCGCAGGGAACAATTGGGACTTGTACCGGTACGCGAAAAGAGTTGGTAAGTTATTTTTTATTTTCTTTCGAGTGCCCGGATGATTTTCGACCGAAATAAGTTTGGGACTAGATCAATTGTTGTGACATGATCCCCTGACTTTTATTTATCACTAGCTTCTGGCCGTGACTTCGTCTGCGTAGATTGCAAGAATCGTTATTGCCTCAGGATTAACGCTTGAAAAATACTTTTACCTTATTTCCAAAAAACTGTGCTTCTCAACAAAAGGACGTTAGTGCCATGAAGCTAGGTACGCTCTTTTGCTGGTGCATCTTTTTTTCAAATAGGTTTTGTGTAATACCTAAAGACTTCGTGACCATACACTGAACTTGGTCAGACATGCTCTTGCCCGGTTTTTTATCAATTTGGATGTTTATCAAGTTCAAAATCCATTTGACGACTGACAGGGACGAAACTTCCACCACGATATAAATTTGCGACCCTTGGTTTTAAATCAAAACTTAATAACTTTTAAACAACACGACTAACCAATATGCTATCAAGCATCAGAAATAATATTTGACTAAGTACCAATTTCACCAAACAATGTTAAATGTAATCAATGTATTAACGTTATAATGGTCTGTTAAGTGGTTAAAATTGTTTGGTCAAATTGGTGCAAAATAAATGTTATGCTAAGGACGTATCGGATCATAAAAATGCACCCTAAAATTGTAAAAACAAAGCTAAGTTAAAATATGACATTGGTTATCCTAATATTGTCTTCATTATGTATTCGAACTTTAACTCTGGATATTAGGCATTAAAACATGTTTTCTATCAACAACGTGACGCCGTTAGTTTCATTCGCAACTTTCTTTTATAATTAATCAAAGATCACGTGCTTTTTTGTCTTGGTCGCTCCAGTTATGGGAGGGATATGGTTGTCCTGTTCTTTGATGTCGCATTATCGTGGCGTTGCATTTATTACAACAACGAATTGGAATAACTTACTTTGAATTTTTAAAAATCCTTGAATTAAGCAAATATTTCATTTGACATTATAAATATATATAGTTATTGAGGTCAGTTTTGCATGCCAGTTATGGTTAAACATGTGATTCTCTATTTACATATTGTAAAACAACTTTATTGTAACTGTAACCATGTTGTAAAGCAAATAAATATTTTGATTTTGAATTTGAATTAAAAAATACCTCTTAACGTAGACTTCTTTGTAAGTACCCTTATAATCAATCTGTGATTAGTTTGTGAAATAGACTCCTGTCAGTTTTACAAACTAAACACAGAGCCATAATAAACTGTGTTTTGTGATAAACGTATTTACAATCAACACGCATTACAATACCTGAAAAGAAATGCAAGTGAACAATTATTATTCAAGATGATCGTTTTATATAATGAATCGGATACCTCTTTATTTTGGCAAATGTTTATTTTGTGTACCTCCAGTGCGGGCTACTCAAATGATAGCCGTGGGCAGCTTCATCTTTGGGAGCATCAGCATTTACTTCATGCTTTGCATCTCTCTCAGGTATCAAGATTGGGAAGCAGTGTACGCAAAGAAATATGACCTTCTCATCTATTTTACCCTAACCTGTACCAACTGCACGCCGTTTTTTGTCGCTGGCTTATTCCTTTCCATTGGCTTTTTGGCTGAGAAATATGTCTTAGCGTCTATATATTTGTGGTTTATTTGCATTCATTTATGTTTAAACTTTATTCTTAATTTCAGTTTTGTTATAATTTGTATATTTATTAATCAAAATTGTTTTAATACCGACGGCGTAGCGTCTGGTATATTTTTAACAGTTTTAACTACGTCTTATACCTGTCTCTGGTCTCATTTTATTTTAATAATTAATACTGTTAGAATGGACTGGGATTGACAATTTACAGATATTAATTTTAAGTACATAATAAATTCTATTTCTATTTTTTTTCCTGTTATATTTGTCAATATGTAGGCGTATTTACATTTAGAAGCCGTTCACGATATCTTCAAGGTCTGGATGCGCTTGAGGCGATGCTAATTAAGTATGCACGAGAAAAGTGTCATCGTCATCGTGCATTCATGATTACAGGGTCTCCTTAAGAGGCTTCGGCTGATAATGATGGCAAAGTTATTAACCCGAGATGACTCACGGAATTTTAATGGTCCGCGTCCGCGTCTGCCGTCTGCGGTCGTGATTCCGCACGCAGCAGATGCCAGCAGCAGGCGTCGGACGCCAGTGTCACTACTGGGCCGTGGTCAGGCTATTATAGAACCACTCGCCACCGGAGTAAAGTTCATCCGTACTACCAAGAACCGTTAAAATCGACTACTGTCCCGTTTCCAAAGGTCCTTTCTTCCTCGCACCTTAAAACTATGGAATAAACTTCCCTCCTCAGTGTATCCTGAATACCTACTATGACATGTCCTCCTTTATACGCAGCTTATAAAGAGTATTTATTGAAAGGCAACAACTTCGCTGTGACCCTGGCATTGGTGATGTTTATAGGCGACGGTGACTGCTAACCATCAGGTGGCCCGTCTGCTCGGGTGCCTTTTCAGGATATAACAAAAGGCTTCAGCGACGCACCCCATTGCCATATACGTATGTGGTTGGCTACGCAAGGTGTTTCATAGAAATGCATAGAAACCAGTAGAGGCCTGCTGTTGCCGTCTGCCGTCTGCGGCCAGCATCACTACTGGGTCTGCGGTCAGTGTCACTACTAGGGTGACGTAACCAATAATGAACAAGGACCAATAATGGATACTTGATTGTTATGGTACATAAGGGGTTATTCATTTATTTTGAGACAATCAATTTATAACTTTATGATCCTTGAATTAAGAGCCTACAGCTAGACGTGTCCAACATTGGTGCCGTCACCCTAGGTCTGCAGTCAGCAGTTGCCGTCTACTGCTCCCGTCTGCGGCTGGCTGTGGAATGATACCTTAAATCTTAACCCGACTGCGGTAACCAAAACATGGCCGAGTGAGTTTAACTTAACAGTATGTATGGAACTGTTCAAAAATGTAATACTTCCTTCCCGGTGTGCTTTAAAATTACATCAGAAGATCGTGCAATTACATAGAATCCTCCAATTTAAATCCAAAATAGATTTAAGGCAATCCCCTGACGTAATTTTATGTAAATGCAATACATTTTCGCTGCAGCCACTTACCGATCTCGTTTAAGGGGTGAAAGATAATTTATTTTATAAATTTGCCTCTCGCCTAACCTTATGATCGCCGAAGCCAATTTCTCTAAGTTTCATTCAGCGCCGAGAGACTGTCAATGGTACAGTTTCAAGGCTCCACAACGCGCCACAAAAAAAGGCGTGAAAACCGACTTTTATTGCAATTGAATAAACTTTACAGGTTGCGCATACTATTAAGATTGTTGCATTTTAAAATGTATAGAACTTCATACATTTAATAAAGATTTCGAATGAGAAAGGCTTTGGCCAAATCATGGCACTGTCTGTATTCTGTGTTGTAGCAGTAAGCAAAGAATATTCTACTCCTGTTTTTAATCCTTGCTAAGTTTACCAGATGTCTTTTTGTATTGCAGTGAGATCTTTTTGGCATGAACTAAACGCTTTGGGCGACGGAAACGACCACTTTATTAGTTCAAATTTGACAAAAATCTGCTATTTCATACTATTTTGGCCTAACAATACTTCAAGGCTTTATTACCTTAGTCACCTCTTAAGACTTCGACAGGAAGAGATGGAGTGGCACTATTCTATCACAGGTCAAGATCTATCCATCTAAAATACATACAACGCATGCTTTGAACAGTAACTTGGTCTTTACTTCGTTTCTTTCTCTTGTTCGCTATATAACAGATTCGCTTTATGGCAGATTCGCTTTAGGGCAGACGAACTTTAGGACAGATTCGCTCTTAGGCAGAAATTGTACAGTTCTTCACACTATTCTTTTAGCCCTTAATAAGAACGTTGCACTGACTTACTTACAAACTAGAGACATTTCTTTATCAGCTTAACTGTAGGTCATTTGTCCTTTTGAGAATCTGTCCTTATGAAAATATGTTCTAATGAGAATCTGTCCTTTTGAACTGTCTATATATGAACAAGCCGTTTCTTTCCCTTTACTATTTTATCATTTAAAAAACTAGTTACTATAGTTATTGATTACATACTCGGTTAAAATCTTAATAAAAAGGGTAGATAATAAGTTTATTCCATTCATCCTACGAGTAAATAGTTTGGTTTTCTAGCCCGTATTTTTCTCGGTAAAGTCATGTTTCCTTTGACATGTTATGTTATGTGCATTACTGCCATGTAAATAAGGGCTATCGTAACGTTGACAATATGATTACATGTCAAAATCAAGATGGTTATATCGTGTAGAATAGAGTACCTGTTCAGACAAAAATAATATTCCAATAAGTAAGGCTAAGCGAACTCTTGGGACAAGCTGGTTTCGACCCAATTCTAAAAGATAGGTTAAATTTTAAAGGTTGTGTTAATGTTTGAGTAGACTCAAAGGGCCAAAGCACCTAGAAATATATAAACTTCGAGGTGGAGCTCCGTCGATTCCTAACCAGAATAACTAATTAGTTTAGTATTTTGATCCAATCAGTCAGACGGATAAAAAAAATGATTACCTACAGAGAATTTGTTTTGCAGTGTTTCTTTATATCTTGGGTTAAGTCCCAAAAAAGAAGGAAAAGAAGAACCACCAGCCATATTAATAAGATAGTAAATTCGCTAGCAGTCGGGGCCCTAGGGTAGGAAGAGTGGAATTTAAATATTTCTCTTATCTCACCAGGGAGGGAGGAGTGGAAAAAAAACTACTTTTCCCTCACAGGTGGAATGACCAGGTAGGATAGGTGCAAAGGGGCTGCCTGTGAGGTCCGGTCTATTCACGCTTGCAAGGACCTGTTTTGCAGTTAGTTATTTTAATTATCGTTCCTCGACCTCGCCATGTTCTCCTAGTCATTATTTTTTAATTTAAAGTTATTGAGCTTAAATTTGTATTGATTTTATTTGCGTAGGTTTTAAAATAATTATTTATTGTATTTTATGATTGGAAAAAATAACCTTTAGCCGGAGTTTCTTGCGGCGCTTCTTCTCTGAAATGACGGTCTTGTCCTAAGCGCTAGTAGATTCACTCTATATTACCCACGTTTAAAAGAGCTTTCATGTGGCTGATTTACTGGATAAATATTTTGTATTTGTACGGTAGAAGTACATAAGATTATTAATCTAAATGAGACTCAACTGACCGGGACAAACTCGCAGGTAATTCACCTGTCAAGTTGAAAAGAATTGGATACCATCGCAAATCTTTTCCCTATCACTCCAACCATATACTTAAGATACAATCAGTAGAGTATATAGTATAAACGGGTAAACGTCGAAAGCGGTTAGAGATTAGGACAGTCGACTGCGTTCCGACGCTTCATTTGACTCCCTTCAGGTTCGATACTACTGCTATAGTGTGCGTTTACCCGGGTGAGTTTACTTGAAAACCTTTTACTCTACCCATTTTCTGGCGGTGACGCATATAAGCGTTCTTGACTTTCACTCAGTGCCTTGAACGCGTATGTGCGATTTCACATGAGATTAGAGTTATAATAGGAACGATATCTAAAGCAGTCAATTGTGGTTACACAGTTATCGACAAGTTTTTAGAGTTGTTGGTAATTCTGTAGCTCTGCCTACCCCACTCTGGGAATGAAGGCGTGAAGGTATGTTTGTATGTATGTATCTAAAGCAGACTAGTGAGTAAGTACTCGGCAGATACGAAATAATTCTCCATTTTCGCCGTAAAATCTAATATATAAAATTTCCATGTCACAATGTTAGTTACCGTACTCCTCCGAAACGGCTTGACAGATTCTTATGAAATTTTATATGCATATTCAGTAGATCTGAGAATCGGCTACTATCTATTTTTCATTTCTAATTTATAAGGCAAAACAACGTTTGCCGGGTCAGCTAGTAACCTATAACTTTTGCTAGCGACTTCGTCCGCGTGGATCATCATTGATCATTGCCGTTCCCTCGGGAACTCTTAGATTGTCCGGGATTTAAAGTAGCCTTTCTATTGATCCAGGTTATAGGCTACCTCCATTTCAAATTTCATCCAAATCTGTCTTACCGTTGCAGCGTGAAGGAGTTACAAACTAACACAAACTTTCGTATGTTTAATATTAGTAGAATTAGTAGTATTAGTAGAGTTATAAGTGTTTGAAGTTATAACTTTAAATTATGAACTGAATAAGAACTATCATAATGTCAACAATAACTAAACGATATTAGCTAGACAAGGCAGCCCTGGACGAAACAAGAGTCCAAAATACATTAACGATTTTGTAGCCTTATACAAGTGCATACTCGTAGTAAATCTTTTTCTCCACATAAACTCGGTGTATAACAATACGAATCAAAATCGAAAAGCAATTTATATTGATGTTTTGCAGTCTACTGCAAAATAAAAAAAAAACATCAAATTCAATTGTCAATTGAATTCTGCAAACTGTAAATTCACCCCGGTACGTCTGAACACCAAATAAAAACACTAAATCTCTGTAAAGTAAAAAGAAACTCTATCCGTGTCGTTGGAAATAAAAAGAAAAAAGATTATTTAGGTGACACGATCCGCGAGAAACTTCGTTCAAGAAATATGGTGTTCACTAAGAGACTGTGTGAAATACGTATTCAAATGAATGATTTTATTATAAAAGAAACCTACCTGTGGTAAGTTGAATGTGCCTTATGAAATTCAAAATACACTAAGGCTGCGTTTTACAAAGATCCGTTAGATCAAATTTTGGTCAGGAATGTCAAAACTTGTATTAAGTTACTAAAATTTGATCTGACATTTTTACTTACGGGCCTTTATAAAATCATTTGAATAACACTGATCTTCAGTGACGTGCGCATCTCAAGACGTCAGAAATAGTTTTTTAAAACTTGACGTTTACTTTGAACTATCTTGAGACCAGGATCTCATTATAGATGAGTTTAATAATATACTAAGGGCCGTATTTAATTTAATGTTCTATAATACTATTATATATAACTGCAGCTGAGTGGTACAGTTACGGAAATATTTAAATGTATATAGCGTTCAAAGAATCTGAATTATTCACAATTTTTAAAACACAGCGGCCGCCGTTTTGATGACGTCATGTCATGATCGAGGGATTTTACAGATAGAGTTCCGACGGTTTTAAAGAAAGAATAACAGGTTTGGCAACATTCTAAAATTTTGAGATGTTATTTTATCACAAAGTGTTACCCCTAACAGACCGACTAATGTCAAAAAATCGCAAAGTTCGAAAAAGTTATGAGTTTTGAAAAGATTTATCTCAAAAACTATTTGGTCTACATAAACAAATTTAGTCTCCAATGGTAGCAAATTTAGTCTGCTTTGAAAATCTCTTGAAAACTAGTCCTTTAGGATTATAATCGCCAAAATCTCAAAAAAGTCCGAAATCTTCGCGGTTTTTTTTTATTTTGGCAAAAGTTGCGCTCGAGGTCACAATCTTGGATTATTAATGTGGCCAACATCATAAACAAGTCTGCATAAAATCAGAACTACCGGATTTCACGCAAACTTCGCTGTACTTTGAATCCCCAATTTTACAGGAGTTTTAAAACCTGTAAGTTGACATCATTTATTTACACTTTTACACCCTTTTTGGAAAGCAATTCATAATTGAGAAAGTTTTTTCCGTGGTTTGTACGCCAAGTGTCATACATTTTTTGTAGTAATCCCCTTCGTCAGAAACGAAATCAAAAAAAATACTGACTTTTAATTTAAGAACCTATTATTTCTGAGGTTTTTGGAATTTTTGCGAAATATTTTTTTGTGAAGCATTCGGTATTTTTAAATTCCAGCCAAGTGGGGAGGTAAAATTTTACAAAAGAAAATTGATACATTTTGGGCTAGTAGGTATAAACGTTTCTCGATACAAGTGTCACTTCTGTTATTGCCATAATCTTTCAGTACTGTAAAACCGTTTTTGCTCCCGCGATAAACACGATGACTTAAAATTACTGGGTCACTGAAAACCATCATCTGATATATTGCCAAATTAGACCAGTGGCTAGTTCATTTCCTTCAAGGACACTTAACTGGGAGGTTTTGCTGCTATTGTTTTTTACATAAAGCGAAATGAAAGCATGATTATTATTTAAAAAATATATTTATACAAAACTTTTATGGTAATTCCTCTGGACATCAAAATCTCAAAATACCAAATCATTACAATACTTACAATTTTACACCAAAATAGCAGTACAAAAATGACATTGGCTTTTTTAATATTTTTCCGGTTCACTCTGTTCCTCAACCAAGATTTTTCTGTACGAGTTTATTACAAATGCGTCGTGACAATAGGCAGCTGAAAATTGAAAAATGTTTATTTAAAAGGTTTATACTTTATAACGTTTTTAAAAGGCTTATAATGTAGAAACAGTTAATTAGTGCCAAAATATCATTCTTGGGACAAGCTTTTACTGCCGCAGTTAGATAGTATGATATTGCATTGTTATCGGATTTACACCTCTTTTAAATTATTTTAACGGAAACTGCTGCAAAATTCAGGGCCTTTGGACAATAATATCCTTTTTAGGGTTCCGTAGTCAAACTAAAAACCCTTAAAGTTTCGCCATGTCCGTCCGTCTGTCCGTCCGCAGCCTAGCTCAGAGGCTCTTAGTACTAGAAAGCTGTAATTTGGCATAAATATACATAATAATATCAGTCACACCAACAAAGTGGTAAAATAAAAGCCTGAGGTGAGGATGAAGTTACCCTTCTAATAGTACTTATTCTTATGGTTTAAGCACGCACACATGCAAATAGCGCGATATACCTTTGTTCCAGAAAATACTGTTTATACCGTGTCATCGGAAAACGTCGTCATCGCGGGAGCGAAAATAAACGGAATATTCTGCCTATACATTCTAAGCCTCTAAGAAGTTCTTCATATCTAGCACGCAGTTTTAGCTGGAAACTGTCAATCAAACTTGTCTTACACTGAGTAAACGCTTCTATAAGTCAACGTGTCAACTTTAATAATAAAAAAATATTATGATGTCAAATCCGGTATTTTTCTCCATAACTAGTTTTATTTTTTTAAATGTATGTTTTCCATTTGCGCTCAAATTTAATTTAGATATATTTTTGTGTATTTTAGTACAAATCAAATCAGTCAAGAATTACAAACTCTTTAAATATGTCAAGTACGGAGGTAATTGAAAGGAAACTCGTAGATATAAACGTTTCTCGATACTAGTGTCACTTCTGTTATTGCGTCTTTGTCATAATCTTTCACTACTGTCAAATCGTTTTTGCTCCCGCGATAACGATGTATGGTCATCAGCTTCGTTTTTCTTATAATACTTACGTAAAGATGTCAGGGCAAGCAAAATGAACGCCAGGGTCAATATGAAGTCTGGAATGTCTTCAGCTATGGCCAGGTGGTACCCAGCCCCAGTAATGCCGACGACCAAGTCGTACGTAGCCAAAATATAGCAGGTGATCAGACCTGTGAGGATGGCGCAGATGCACTCCTATAAACAGTCAAGATTTGGTTATGGTTAGACTGGGAACTGGTAACTTCTCACACAAATTTTAGGGACTGTATCTTTGCCAACTCAATCTTTGGCATACATTTTAGCATATTCTAATTTAGTCAATTTATCACTTTGCAGAATATCACTTGAGCAATTTTCATCAACACATTCACTACAATCGTTTGGCAGAACCCGATGCGAGTAATTTGCCGTATTTTGTTTTGGATTTAGCACATTTGCCAACCGAATAAATTGACTACATAAAAATTGGTGATTTGATAAATTCCCAAATATTTGAATGACAAAACTTTGGTTTGGGAAAAAAATATCGAAACCATCGGTTGTCATGTTTACCGAAATGAAATTAAACGATATCATAAAAGATAAAAAAAGATAAAAGACATTTATTCAGTAAGTAACAATAACCCCTAATGTTTGGGAAGTGATAATTGGTTTAAAAAAAATGCCCATAAAAAAGTAAGATAGATAAGGTACCTAAGTAGCGCTCGTGTAGCATCGCTCTTAATCCACAAGCAGAGGATCAACTTTTGTGGATTTAGAGGTCACATAAAATGATGCTACACCCATGCAATAATAATAATTTTCCGTCAAAAAAAAGGGACATTTTTGCTGCCGACTGTACTTTTTTTTGCACAATCATCATCTACTCATCAAGACAATTCTAACGAGCCCTAACACGACGGGTTTATCATGTGTAATTCAGGAGTTCCTATGGCCACCCTAAGCCTCCATCATCAGAGCAGCTCAATGGTATTGTCATCAAAACTAAAGGTGTATGCAAAGTTTCATCGAAAACCGGAGTCAATCAAATTTAACTTGCAAGATTTGACCCTTACGTACATGCATACATTGCAAGTTAAATAAAAGCTTGTAAAAAGGGATGGCTTTATGTGCTTCCGCGGAAAGAACGTGAGATGGAGATAGTTTGCGCGCACCGTGATTGCAGGGTCAAATTCAAATAATCGATTTTTTAGGTTAAAAATACAAACATAATGTTAAAATCAAACCAAGATTAGGAAGTTATAAGTACTCAACTATTGAATCAATAGTACATTATTGCCTAGGCGCGGAAAATAAGGGATTTCCTGATGAGGTGGTTAGCAGGCCGAGAAATGGCGAGGCCTGCTAAAATACGAGTCAGGAAATCCTGGTTTTCGCCGAGGCATATATATATAATGCTTTTCTCAAACAATGCGAGGCAATGATACGGATACATGATTTTAAGTGTTTTTAAAAACCTGTGACAAATTAGGAGAGAATGTTTGTTTGAAAACTACGAGTATTAGTTAAGATAGTTCCACGCAGTGTTGGGCACTCAAGAATAAAATCATTATTTGAATGAAGATTTGTAAGAATAAAATCTTTTCGATTTTATTCCTGTCAAAGTTATTCAAATAATTTCGTCGGGAATAATTTGTACGTGGGAAAATTTAATAAAAATAACTTATTCTTAGTCAATTACATTTATTCATGATTTTTTATTTTGAATAAAAGTATCTGAATAAGAATACAGTAGGTAAATGTAATTTACGTACAGTACAGGTAGAAATGTATTTGACTCATACAACGTCAACGTCGTACAAACAAAACATATTAAACTTAAGATATATTAATGCGAAGGGTTCATTTAGCCATGAAAGAATTCCGGGATTCACTTCATCACCATCGTATCAAAGGTACCAAAAAAAACGTCATAAGACTTACTTACACGTAAGTACATTGAAAAAATGTGCCGAAACCAATATTTATTGTACTACAAATTTAATTTTATTCCAAATAACATGTTAGTTGAATAAAACGTTAGTTAGAATAATCCCATTTCCAAAATAGTTATTTCAAATTTTATTCTTCATTTAAAATAAAAGTACGATGATTTATTCACTAGTATTCCATTTCAACTAACGAGGTACAAGAATTATTCTTATTCAAATCGATTTGAATGAGAATAACTTTTCTGTTTTATTCTAATTCTTATTCAAGTTAGTTTTTGCCCAACACTGGTTCCACGCACAACGAGCCGCCGCCAGGCGCCGCACCACAAGCCCCCACCCACGAGTTTAGTGTTCGGATTTTTTTCTATGTCTCTTTTAAAAAAACAATATGGACATAGACGGAGTGTTTTCATATGGTTTGGAGTAAAATGAAGCACTTTCCGTCCTCGTGCTTCAATTGGAAATCCGTTATTTCCGAACATGTTTGATTTGTTATACATCGTTTACTTAATTGTTATACATCGTAGGATTTTGAAGATTAAACCAAAAATATGCGATAGAGACACCGTGTTGCTTGGTGTTGATATCCAATTAATCGTACTGTAATTAATGACAGTATGTTTACCTGAAGGGCTCCCAAAAACAGCATTACCCCTAGAAACACGGAGGGTATTATACCGATCAAGATCAGCAACAAGAGGGTTAGCAACAAGGCTCCATGGCTGTAGAACTTGGTTAGGTAGTACAAGGAGATGTAAAAGGTCACTGCCATCTGAAACCATAAAGCATAAGATTCTTTTTTCGTGTTGTTGCCGGGTTAGAATAGTGCTACTCCATATCTTCCCGTGGATGTCGTAAGAGGCAACCAAGGGAATAAAGGCTTGTAGTACTGTTAGGCGATGCAAAATTTGGTTACAGAATTATCAAGAAGTATTTGGAAAAAATGAGTAAGTAACGTTTTCACAAATGACAGTTTTAGACTAAAAGAGGTTTTTTTTTTAATATATATAATGTGAAATAAATCGACAATCATTGAGTGGAGAGTGATATTAGACCCTCAGTGAACTGGGACAAAATTATTGTAAATTAACTCTAGTAGGGTGACGGAACCAGTAATTAACAAGGACCAATAAGGAACACTTGATTCTTATAGTACAGAAGATAAGGGTTATTTATTAATTTTGTGACGATCAATTTATAACCTTATGATCTTTGAATGACCTTTTACGGTGCCTTCAGCTAAAGTATCGAACATTGGTGCTATCAACCTATAAACCCTTTCAAGGAAGAAATTGGCCGATTTACCTGTTACCCTGTACAAATGGCGAACCGACTATAAAATATTTAAATGAATAAATAAAGTGGTAGAAATCGGCACTAACACAAATTAGTTGGGTCAACTCGCCCACCACCAGATGGCAAAAGTTTTTGATTCACCAAAAGGTTTTTGTTTTAAGTTTTTTCTTAAAATAATTGACAAAGTTATGAGTGTACGAAAAAGCGGTGTGTAAGTTGCTTTAACACATGGTTGCAGCGTATTCAAAATTTTCACAGAACACGAAACTTTTGGTGCTTTACTTACGATTCCGAACCAACCAATGCATAAAATGGCATCTTTAGATCGTGATCCCGTGTCTTGCGAAAGACTCGTCTGACTCATCCAAAAGGCCTCATCTGCTCTCGCTCTTTCAAAGCATTACTTACCATTCTGAACCAGCCAATGCATAAAATGGCATCTTTAGATCGCGATCCCGTGTCGTGCGAAAGAATCGTCTGACTCATCCAAAAGGCCTCATCTGTTCTCGCTCTTTCAAAGCATTACTTACCATTCTGAACCAGCCAATGCATAAAATGGCATATTTAGATCGCGATCCTGTGTCGTACGAAAGACTCGTCTGACTCATCCAAAAGGACTTATCTGCTCTCGCTCTTTCAAAGCATTACTTACCATTCTGAACCAGCCAATGCATAAAATGGCATCTTTAGATCGCGATCCCGTGTCGTGCGAAAGACTCGTCTGACTCATCCAAAAGGCCTCATCTGCTCTCGCTCTTTCAAAGCATTACTTACCATTCTGAACCAGCCAATGCATAAAATGGCATCTTTAGATCGCGATCCCGTGTCGTGCGAAAGACTCGTCTGACTCATCCAAAAGGCCTCATCTATTCTCGCTCTTTCAAAGCATTACTTACCATTCTGAACCAGCCAATGCATAAAATGGCATCTTTAGATCGCGATCCTGTGTCGTACGAAAGACTCATCTAACTCATCCAAAAGGACTCATATGCTCTAGCTCTTTCAAAGCATTACTTACCATTTTAAACCAACCAATGCATAAAATGGAATCTCTAAGCGCTCTCTTTTTGAATTCAAGGTCTTCCCTATTGATAGAACAGCATGACGCCATGATTATTAACGCTGTAGCATTTCAATGTAAAATATTTTTGAATTTAATTGATAACGGCTTATTTATCGACGATTTGGGTATTTTGACATTTGTGACATGTAGTTTTTAAACGCGAGGAATGTGAGTGACAATGTTCTTAGGTCGCTGATGTATTAAGTTATATGTTGCCAATTTAAAAATTAAACAAACTGGGAAAAATTGCTTCTAAAAGATTGAGTGTGTGTTAGGTCTACCAAAACCTGATGAGGAAATTCGTATTTTTTGGTTGCAACCAGGAACTGGATCTAGTTGAATCGGCTTCCGTTTATTTAGCGTTTAGGTTAGCGCTTAATAAACTCGGGGGTAATACAATAGGATATAAAGGTCTATACTTGATTTTCAACCACTTCTAAAATGCGGTAGACTCCTTCCGCGTAAAATCTTTTTTTCTTCGGGAATTATTAAATTTGCCAGGGTAACATTAAAATATCACGTCTTTACAATAAACTATATTCCTATGCCGTGAAGACAGAACAAACAAACATTTATAATTATGAGTAACGATTCATTAAATACGTTACCTAACGTACAGATGTAGTGCATACCTAATTGTTTCAATCGTATATTCTCGGATACGTTCGTCGGTGTCATGCTACTTCAGTCAAACTCAGTACTTTTTGTACTGTGACCGATTGAAATAGCGAGACACAGATCTTGGCATTGATAAGGAAGGTTTTTTCCTCATTTGCTAATGCCAATCTGAACACATACATAGATGAATATTGGAGGGATTGGCTAATGGTCTACACGGATATTTCTAAACTGTCTGTCACTGGGTGTGTTGGTGCAGCAGTTTGGATTCCTAGGTATACTATTATCCTTAATTTCAAATGTCTTACTTTTTCTTGTTTTCACTGAAGAATTTATTTCTATTCTTGAGGCTCTCATGTATATTGAGTCTCATAAACTTAATCAATCTAAATGCTAAAAGTTGCCTGCAAGCAATATTGTCTAACCAATTCAGATCCAAGTCCAAATTCCCTTTTATTTTAAATATCAGGAAGGTTTTTTTACGTTGCCATCATCAAGAAATTGAAGTTATTTTGGCTTGGATCCCGCATCACAGTGGTATTCAAGGTAATGTGACTGTTGATCTTTGTGCGAACAATGCTATTACTATTTAGTCTTTGAAACACTACGTTACCTTTTCCTCGGACCTCATTCTACTCGCTCGACAATCCTTCTATTGTCGTTCGAAGGATAATTATAATTTATAATTCAGTTAGTGTTACAAAGGGTAAATATTATGCTGATATTCAGATCACGATTCCTCCCAAACCGCTAGCAGTACCGTACAGGTGGAAATTGTTGTATACCATTTTAAAATTTGCATTAAATTGTTTTTTTTTTCAAAATCTGGTTTTCGTTTGACCTGTCTCATTGATTTAACTATTAAATCGCTCGTTATCTTTCGCGATATTGTTAGTTAAGTGACGATATGACACTTAATATAAATTAATGTCATATTCTGCTGTGTTTTTCCTATTCCTCATAAAAACATCATAAAGACCGTACGACACAGCTATGATTCGCCGTGTGATTGCAATAGATAATACCGAAATAAAATGGCACCTCATTATAATGGGTTCTAAACATGTTTTTATTTTTAAACCGCATCCATATCGGTTCAATCGGTTGAAAGGGAAATAAAAACATGTTTTTTTTAAACGGCATCCATATCGGTTCAATCGGTTGAACGGGAAATGATTATTTTTTTTAAACCGCCTCAATATCGGTTCAATCGGTTGAAAGGGAAATGAAAATATGTTTTTTTTTAAAACCTTATCCATGTCGGTTCAATCGGTTAAAAGGGAAATGAAAAAATGTTTTTTTTTTAAACCGCATCCGTATCGGTTCAAACGTTTAAGAGCTACAGTGCCACCATACACACACACACACACACACACTTTTTCTCAGTGGCGGTACTGCCATATAAGCCCAAAAGCCGGGCTTGCCTTGCCTTACAAAAATAACTATTCATTAAATCCACGTAATGTATTAGATAGGTATTTCACCTTCGCGCGCCGCGCGCTCTCACTAAATTCTTCAAATCAAATTACATGCAACAGTAGTACCTACTAAATTTTACCGCGCACCGCCGGCCGCCACCTACGCAGCACAGCGCTCAGCGCTGTGCGGCAACCAGTCGAACTATTCATGACGCGGCTAGCTCGTATCGAGTGAGTCCCATTTGTTCCATAGAACATGACGTCATAGAACAATTTGAGAAAATATTATCCCTATTTGTACTATAGAACAGTTTGTACTTTTTGGTCTCAAATAGTTCCATAGAACAAACAATGTAGAACATGACGTCATAGAACAATTTGAGAAAATATTATCCCTATTTGTACTATAGAACAGTTTGTACTTTTTCGTCTCATGGAAGTATTTGGGGAAAGCGATTCCCATTTAGTTCTGTGCATTCACAGACAAAACAGGAGCAAAAGCTAGTATATATTTCTATAGTAAAAAAAGGGATAATATTTTCTCAAATTGTTCTATTACGTTATGTTCCATAGAACAATTTTGGAAAAATAAATTCCTATTTTGTTCTATGTCGTCACTCATAAAAAAAGTCGGGTGAAATGCTAGTATGTAGTTCCATAGAACATAGTGAGAAGAAAAAGTCTCATTTTGTCCGATGACGTCATGTTCTATAGAACAAATGGGACTCACTCCTCGTATCTCGCTCGCACGTATTGGCTTGCAATGGGGCTTTCATATTCTCTGTCTTACCCACCGAAACGGCATATGCCCAAATACGACTGTTCGTAAGTTAATATGGCAAATAGTTTGAGAGTAAAAAGCCTTGATTGCGTATGAAGTTGTATACGAGTTCATAGTAAATGCGAAATTCGCTTCGCGCAGGCGCGGAGCGCGCGTTGAGCCGCGTTAGCGGCCAACTTCACTTCATTGCTATTTGTTGATAAATGCTTTTATTCACTTGTTGAATAGTTTGTTTAGGCGTTGAGCGGTGCGGCGCGGTCAGTGCAATAATAAGTTTTTTTTTGTGTTGTTGTGAGTTGTGATTCAATTAGATTGACAATGGAGGAAGTCCCGTGTGACTGTGATATTTTAAAGTGTGCACAAACTTTGCTTGTCGACGGAAAGGTAAAATGTTTGGACTTTGCAGAGAAAAAGGTACTTATTTCTTCGGCAAAACCTACGCCTGACTTGTGTATTTCTCAGAGTAGTAAATCGCACAAAAGACAGTTTAACAGGTCAGTGTACAAAACTCATTGGATTGTTGGTTGTTCGCAATCTAATAAGTTATATTGCTGGTGTTGTATTTTCTTTTCTAACGACAAAAACGTGTGGAATACATCTGGTTATGACGATTTAAATAATTTAGCTGGCGCCATTAAAAGACACATGAATTCTCGAAAACACATGAACGCGGTAATTTCTTTTAGTGATTTTGGTAAACAGCGAATTGAGACATCTTTATCGCGCCAATTATCAAAGGAAATTACAAAACAACATGCGTGTTGATAATAGGGAATGCAAACCGGGAAACCGCTTTACCGGTTAACCGGTAATACCGGCCCAATCTGGTCTCGGTAAATTACCGGTAAATTTTGGAGATTACCGGTAATTTACCGAATGGTGTTAAAAGGAAAAAAAACGCAAAACAACGTTGTACGTGCAAATTCTATTGCAAATCTCAGAATAAAACTAACTATTTCTACTTACTTATACTGAGTTATGAATTATTAGTGTTATCGCTCTCCTCGTGGTATTTTTCATTTCGTTGATGTTTTGTTTACTTACCTCCACTAACGGCACTAACGTTATCTAAGTAGACAGACAGCCGCAGCAGGGTGAGCCCTTTGTTTTAGTGTGCTACAATTGCTACCTGCTCTAGCTCTAGCCCCCTAAACCGTTACTCCCGTTTTTACCTCCCAGATCTTATCAGTTGAGCCCTATTGATGCTAAGTGTCAGACGTGCCAGGCCAGCCAGTGCCAGTCTAGTTACTTATGTGTTACTTAGATGTGGAACATATTATTGTGATATTTGTGATTGCATTGCAGTGGCTTCTTATCTCACAGACCAACGGTTCTATGTAAGTATCTATATTTAAATTTGATTTGTTATTTTATAAAATATTAGTATATTAACATTATTAACTAAATTAGCAACAACAAAAGTTACACAAGCCAAATTAGGTAGATAAAAGTAGTATTATTTTGATTAACTTTATGCTATTGATATTTCTATTGAAGTAAAATTTACCATTGAATTAATACATAACATTGACTGATATATTTACTACTTAAGTACCTAATTCAATAATTGAAAAGTACCACGTTCGTTACCCAGTAATTTCTAGCTAATTTTTCTAAAATTTTCCATTCTTTTTAACCGACTTCAAAAAAAGGAGGAGGTTATACGTTCCACTGTATGTATTTTTTGACGTTATTCAATTCATTCATGCATTCTTTTTTGTAGGTTTAAATATGGAATATGAAGAATTTAAAAAGCGAGGAGAAGAACCGTCAGGAGTATGGTCAAACTTTTTAAGGTCTCGTGACCATAAAACAGCAAAATGTAAGCTGTGCAATAAAATATTAAAAGCTGAAGGAGGCAGCACGTCAGGCTTACGTTCTCACTTAAAGACTGTCCATTCTATTACGAATAATCCTGCAGAAGGTAGAACCGCTGAGACATCGACAAGAAGACCCGTGGGAAATAAGGATAATCAACCACCTACAAAGAAAAAAAGGATTGACCACTACTATAAAAGTGACCAGTCCATGGACTGGACAATAACAAGAATGGTGTGTCTTGATGGAATTCCATTTCGTGTCTTTGTGAATTCCGTGGATCTTCGTCGTTTATTTAATCAAGCTGGTCACAAATTACCGTCATCTGCAAATACCATTGTAAAAACAGTGTATGAACGATACGAAGCTGTAAAACATGAAATCACACAAGATTTGAGTAAATTGAAAGAAAATGGCCATAAATTTTCGATTACCATGGATGAGTGGACATCTGCGGCTAACAGGCGTTACATTAATGTAAATATTCATTTTACTGCCACTTGCATAAACAACACGAAGCATTTTCACAATATTGGCCTTATTAGAATAACGGGTTCAGCTACAGCTGAGGTTTGTACACAACTATTAAATGACCGATTGACTGAATATCAGATGGCAATTGTAGACATTGTAGGACTTTCTACTGATGGAGCAAGTGTCATGGTCAAAATGGGACGCAATTTACCACTCCACCATCAATTATGCTATGCACATGGTCTACAGCTAGCTATATTGGATGTCTTAAATAAAAATCAGCCGTTAACGTACGAAGAGTTTGAACATTCAGAATTACAACTTGAAGAACCTGATGTAGATAGTGAAGATGAAAATGATGAAGGTTTTACTGTAGAAACTCTTCGCAGAAGAGTACCAATATCTGATAACTCCATTAAGGTCGTTATAGATAAAGTAAGGAAAGTTTGCAAGATTTTTCGGAAATCGCCGACAAAAAATGATCAAGCCTTGCAAAAATATGACATTTGAAAAAGAACTGAACCTTATCATTGATTGCAAGACCAGATGGAGCTCCTTAGCAACAATGTTGGAGCGATTCATGTTGTTATTTCCGTGTGTACAAAAAGCGTTAATAGACTTAAATAGTGATATAAAATTTGAAACGCATGAAGTGAATATAATTAAAGAAGTTCAATCTATTCTTGAAATATTTAAAGGATCACTGGAGTTACTATGCGAAAATGATGCAACTCTGATTACAGCTGATTTCGTACTCAAGTTCATACTGACGAAGTTAAATGAAATTCCAGGACCATTAAGTAACGCATTTAAAAAGGCCCTGGAAAAAAGGATAAATGAGAGATACAATTGATCCAAGGTGTTCTACAATATTTGGATAATCCAAACGAAGTGACGCACAACGTGACGCCGTTTTTGTACGTCCATCTCAAGACGAAATCGTTTCAATAATTATGAAGATATTGACTCAAGCGGGCGAGGAAAATGAATCCACCGAAAGTCTCCCTCCAACAACTGAACCACAGGCATCTTCCAGTAATACTGGCGTAGAGATCATGGAGCCGGTACCATCAACATCAAAATCCATAAAAGAAACGCTGAGAATGGAAATGAACAAGAAGGCTATGATCACCGCCAGTACCAGTGACCCAACTGTTCAAAAATCATTGTGTCCAAATGTCATTCGCTTTGAGATGGCACTTTATGACAACGGAGGAACGAGAGGACGTTTTCTAGAAACTGCATATAAACATCTTTTATGTATAAAACCGACTAGTGTGGATTGTGAACGAACCTTTTCTACAGCTGGTTACATGTGTTCGAAATTTCGATCTCGAATGAATGACGGAACAATTAATGCTCTAATTGTTCTTAAACATCATTTACTGTCCAAACCAAATAGCATGTAGCTTAGCTGAAAGGATAGAAACTTTCGTGTTTAAAATTTATTGAGATAACTATTGGAGTATTTTTTAATTCAATGTAGATATGTAAAAAAACATTTTTATATTATACATGTTTTCTTATTTTTGTTGATTATTGTTTGATTTTAATATCAGAAGAGTTTGTTTTGTGTTGGTTTTGGTTGTAGCAAGTTGTTAATTTTAAGTTTAAAAGTTGGTTGTTGAGTTGATTCAGTGATTTAAATTATCAAGACTTTTTATGTGATATAATTTAAGATTTTAATATAAGTAGGTAGAGGTATTTTGTAGTAAAGCAAATCGTTTATTTAATATTTTAAAGTTGATTGTTGACCTGTAATTTACATTATCAAGACTTTTTATCTTGATGTAGGTACTAATGATAAATAATGATTTTAATAAAAGTACATTTTTGTGGTGTTTATATAGAAGTAGAAGCGATTATTTTATATTTTGAAGTTGATTGTTTAAAATTAAGTTTGACGTTGCCTTGATTACTAGATAGGTAGTTATAAAAACAATTTAATGAATAAAAGACTGATTGATATTTTAAATTGTGTTTTAAAGGTGTTTTTGGTTACAAAATATAAGATTTCGAATATTTTTTTGTATTATTATTGTATCCTCGTGATTACCGGTAATTTACCGGTATTACCGGTAAAAATGTACAGAGACCGGTAATTTACCGGTTCTCAAATTTGGCCGGTAATTGCATTCCCTAGTTGATAACAATAGTAGCGTTTTTCAAAGATTAGTCGATGTTGTTTGTCATTTAGCACAACAAGAACTTCCCTTCAGAGGTCACGATGAGTCTAAAACTTCATTGAATAAGGGTAATTTTTTAGAGCTTGTGTCGCTACTTTCAAAATAGGTACGATGGCGTTTTAGAAAAACACATTCGATGTATACAAATAATAATTTAATTTAACTATGTTGTGTAATATGTATGTAATTTTTAGATAGGTAATTGAAATAAAAGTAAGTACTTATTGCTTTCTCCCTAGGCAAGCAAAGTTAAAATAAGAAGTTGAACCTTTATTTTATTCTCTCATACAAACCAAGCGGCTTTTTTCAAGGCCACCGAAAGTATGCAATTGCTGATATGTCTGTAAAATTATATCTAGTGGTAACATGCCTTCAGGGTGCTTTGGTGAGCTCGTCCACGTAAGCAAATGCCTATACAACTGCAGAGTGAAGTGAAGATTGATCAGTAATGTGGTAACAAGATAAATTTATCCATAATAACCGTAAACACTACAAAACATATCTCTCGGCTTGCCCTATTCTGAAACCCTAGGCACGCCACTGCTTTTTCTATAGATATAGAATACAGTCATCTAGATCGATTTCGACAACGAAAACCCTTACCCCCTTACTTATAAACGTGAAATAAGTTTGGAATAGTTTATGCCATGCTTTGTCACTTTCTGTCAGATGCAAATGTCACAATTACAGGACAAAACATGGTATACATTATTCCAAGCTTATTCCACGTTTATAAGTAAGAGGGTAAAAGTATACAACTTATTTACTAGCGTGGGCTCTAATGTGGCTTGCTAGACCGAACTTAGTATTCAATAATCTGAAGTGATGCAATAGAGCTGTACCTGCAAGTTGTAAGTTTAGGTATAGGAGTGCTGAGGTCAATGTATTTGAATTTGGCGTTTTAGGTCAATTGTTTGCAGCCAGTTGTTTTAGAATTGATTCCGAGATGGCAGAGGGTAAACAAAAGCTCGGAGGCCAGCATCTGCGCTACAAAGAAGGGCAAAAGACGAAATACCAAAACATCAAAATCATTTATTTATCAAAATATCCAGACAACATTTACATACGTTTCTTTCACATATTTTTCAAGTTGGCTTCCATCTAGTCAAACATTTGGCCCGTATGTTTTAGGAACCGCATTGGTATTCGGAATTTCGACAACTAGGTTATGTGCCGGTTTACTTACACCTGTTTATTCATAACAACAGGAACCTTGGGGCGAGTTCAGGACTCTTCTGTATGAGTTGATTATAAACGCGTCGTGACAATAGGCCGCTGGAAAATAAAATAAATAATAAAAACTATACACAGGTAAAATACTTAGTCGGTCCTAAAGTTCTGTCACTGGCACATTATTTTTTAATTTAGAACATAATTTTAAGAAAATGTTTTTGTATTCCATTTTTGAATGTTTAACAATTTTGTTAAAACAAAAAACAGTCATTTGCTGCGATTTCTCACGATGGAGTGGACATTGAAAGAAAACCGAATAGCTGTTTTAGCGTTGCACCGCTGTGGGCACTCGCCAAGTACCGTTTTCAAGTTGCTCAAAAAATTTAATATAACGCTTAGGTTTGTGTACCGTACTATTGATAGGTACAATGAAGTCTCTAGTGTTGAGGACAAAAAAAGAACTGGCCGTCCACGCTCCGTAAGAACACCAGCAGTGATCAAAGCGATCAAGGCCCGTATAGCAAGAAATCCTGTCCGAAAACAGAAGTTGATGGCTTTGCAGATGGATGTCAGTAGGAATACCGTCAAAAAGATTTTAAACGAAGATCTTAGTCTACGAGCATACAAAAAAAAGTGTGGACAGATGCTTAATGCCCGTGTAAAAACAATCAGGCTTAAAAGATCCCGAAAGTTGTTAAAACAGTACGCGAAAAATCGACACCGCGATATCCTATTTACAGACGAATTTTTTTTCGATATTGAAGAAAAGTATAATAAACAGAATGATAGAGTGTACGCTAAGAGCTCTGAAGAAGCAAAAAAAACCGCTCCGCGGGTGCAACATGGGCATCATCCATCATCAGTGATGGTTTGGTTGGGAGTATCTTATTACGGGCCAACTGAGGTTCATTTTTGCGAAAAAGGGGTCAAAATCAGTGCAAAAGTGTACCAAGAGACGGTTTTGGATCAGGTTGTCAAAGATCTGCCTAACACGCTATTTTAAGGACATAATTTTGTGTTCCAGCAGAATTCTGCACCTGCACACAAAGCCAAGACCACTCAAGCCTGGTTTGAGCGTCAAAAAATCGACTTTATAAGACACGAAGATTGGCCTTCCTCCAGTCCGGACCTTAATCCTTTGGACTACAAAATTTGGCAGGTCTTAGAGGAGAAGGTCTGTGCTAAACCACATACAAATTTGGAGAGCCTGAAGTCATCTATTAGAAAAGCAGTCGCTGAAATAGACATGAATATGATGCGTGCTGCGATAGACGACTGGCCGCGGCGTTTATTGGCCTGTATTAAAAACAAGGGAAGTCATTTTGAATAGTTTTAAGTTATATTAATTCTCTATTAAATGTACTTTAAATTGGTATATAAATTATTAAAAACTGATTGGTACTTACTTTTGTTTTTATCATTATTCTTATTTGTGACAGAACTTTAGGACCGACTAGGTAAAAGGTTACACATAGAAAGTAAAGGGTTGAAAAGTAGAAAGTGGCGAATATGATTATAAGGGGTAGGAAATTTGGTGGCATATCGTGGTTCTAAAATCCATGGAGTCGCTATTTCTTACTTTTTATAATAAATACCATTTTGATTTTGACCTTTGATTTTTTAATATTCAAATTTCGTTTATGCATTAAACCACTAAACCAATTTCAATGCAATTTGGTATGAAGGATATCTCTTCTGTGAAAGCGTTACAAACAAGCAAATATTAGTAGGTATGGAATTACCGAACTAAAAATGTATTTGGTTCATTTTAAAATATGACCACACTGAAGGTCAAAATCAAAGTGTCATGTATTATAATAATTAGGAAAAAGCGACTCCATAGATTTTAGATCCACGATATGCCACCAAAATTCCTAACCCTAATGATTATGTTTATCTTTACAAAGTTGGTTACTGGTGGCTTTCAGCACCGGTATGTCTGTCTGTCTGTATATTTACTAGCTTCTCCTAAACCATGCTTTTGATGTGGTTTTCACCATCAAAAACCAAATTTGGGTTACAGGTTATGTGTTACAGAAAACTCAACATAAACTGAAGCGAAGCGAGGGCGGCTCACTAGTTTACTATAAGTACGATTTCTAAAATATGTATACCTACATGTAACAAAAACAGACGTATATTTTTATGAGCTCCACTATACATAAAGAACATTATGAAGCCCAAAAGTCTGACAGCAAGAAAGATCTATTTATGAGCAAATAACCCCCTGGTAAATAGACCCTTTTTCGAGAAATAATGACTTTATGAAAATTATAATAATACATAGTTGAAATGAAGTACCAAGAACGTGAAAACGATGTTAATTCTCTGAATAGAAAACTTCGACTTAACCTCACTCATGGACACGTTGATTCTTCTGAATTTCATCTAAAACATGCAGTATTTTTTTATAAACTTCAAGCTGATCACAGGAAAATATATTTTTGTAACGTCCTGACCCTTAGCTCATGCCTTTCTTTCATTCGAATTTAAATTTAAGAGTTATATTTATGAATATTACAAATAATAAATTTATTAGAATTAGTTACATGTAAATAAAACTGTCCTAAACTTTCGCGACTGTTACATAATGCCAAAACGACTTTTTTTGCGAAAAAAAACACTACTTGAATATTTCATAAGTCAGTTTAGCCCTTATATCCAGGTCTAAACTTAACATTATGTATTTTTGTATATATGTTTACGGTATTCTAATATTAAGTCAAGTTCAGCCGGCCAGATCAGCCATGCAAAGAAAATTATATTGAAGAAAGCAGCTCATTCGAATTTTGATTGTAATGTTTCTTGCATACCTGTATTTAATTGTGTTAAATTTAACTGATAAATTACTATAGTGAACTCAAATGTAATACTTTATATAATTATGAACCCTACTACGAAAATAAAAAATAATCTACCAAAATTAGAAGCTCAAAGTCACTCAGAGGGCTATGTAAAGGGCTATGTTCGGGGTTTCTCTGCGTGGAAGAATCAGAAATGATGATATCCGCAGTAGAACTAAGGTTACCGACATAGCCCGAAGAATAGCTAAACTGAAGTGGCAGTGGGCGGGGCACATCGCTCGCAGGACTGATGGCCGATGGGGCCAGAAGGTTCTTGAGTGGCGTCCGCCGACCGGGAGACGAGCTGTAGGTAGGCCTCCAACAAGACGGAGTGACGACCTTGTAAGGATCACGGGAACGCGGTGGATGCGAAAAGCACAAGAGCAGTGTGAGTGGAGAGCCTTGGGGGAGGCCTATGTCCAGCAGTGGACGTCTTATGGCTGACATGATGATGATGATGATGACCA
Source organism: Acleris emargana (assembly GCA_927399475.2). Classification (NCBI taxonomy): domain Eukaryota; kingdom Metazoa; phylum Arthropoda; class Insecta; order Lepidoptera; family Tortricidae; genus Acleris; species Acleris emargana. Next base: position 4,110,436 of record OV656849.1, read on the forward strand.
AAATTAGAATATACTTACGGATAGATGTAAGGGCAAGCAAAACGAACGCCAGTGCCAATATGAAGTGGTATACGTTCTCGGATATGCTCATGATGAAGGCCGCTCCTAGTATGCCGATGATTAAATCGTATGTGGCTAGAAACAGGCAGATGCAAAAACCAGCGCAGATGGAACACCCATTCTCCTAAAACAATCAAGATTCATTGGTGTTCGACTTTTTTCCAGCTTTGAATCACTACAAAGACATGATTATCTTAAAATAAAATACAAGAAAAAAAAAACATGTAACCCATCATAACCCATGCACGAAATAAATTGTAAAACAAAGGCTATAAGTCTGAGAGCACCCAGCTTTCGCCTACAAACTGACTGTGCAATTTGGCGAAGAATCCGAATGTCCCATGCCTGTTTTCTTTGAATAAATGATTTATTCTTATTATTATTATTATATTGTTAACTAGCAGTTGCCCGCGACTCCTTCTGAGCAGAAAAATAAAACAAAGCCTTTGTTACTCAGGGATAATGTAGCATTGTAATGGTGAAATAATTTTTGAAATCGGTCCAGTAGTTTTTGAGTTTATCCGTTTTTAATACTAGTGAAGATGTGAAAGTATGTTGGTTTGTGTGTTCTTTACGGTTTAACGTGACAAAACGCCGGTTACAAAAGCTATTAAAAAATACACCAGATGCACATAAAAACATGGATAATATTAATTTAAAAAAAGAAGTGCGAAGTTGCGGGCACAGCATTTATTAGACGGCTCATAACCGAACTAATCGAAATTCGGTATAGAAATAGCCTGGAGATTTACATAGGTTAATTTTATTCTGAAACATAGAACACTACCTGAGAGAAAAGAGATAATGAACTGCGTTTGAAAAGTTTCGGGCAAAACCTAGTAATAAATTCAAAAGTGTTTGTTTGTCCCACATGGTGAAAGTTTATAGTCAAGAGACGAATATAAGGTACTTTTTATTCAACTAAATAAAGCAATGCCGAAGGAAAATTGGAAATAAATTTCTACTAATCGGTATCTTGGTCTAACTATAAGGCTGCGGCTCCACTGAGGAGGAGATGAGCGGAGTGGAGCGGAGCTGTGCCAATATTAACCAATAGAATCTAAACTAACGTGCGCAAGGCGCGCTCGACGTGACCGCATGCGCCTTCTATTGGTTAATATTGGCATGGCTCCGCTCCGCTCCGCTCGTCTCCGCCTCAGTGGAGCCTCAGCCTTAGTCAGGGGAGCCCGTCGCATCACCTAAAGATTGTTTGTCCTTTCGATTACAATTCGATTATAACAATACTTAGGATGAACAATAATTATGCCATTTGATATAGACCCATTAGTCAGGGAGTTTTCGAGCAAAGTTTTCATATTATATCAATTAAAAATGTCTTCCACATGAACCAATCATTATGATTATGAGTATATCATGGCAGTGGTAGACATTATTAATGCGATATTTGTATTACAAAAAAACATAGAAGACCGCGTCCGCCACCATGGCAACACAAAAATACAGCGACAAGATCTTAATTGTGGGGCCAAATCGACTCATCTGAACATTAATCCCCACCAATATAGATATGAATAAATCGTACACCGGAACGCTCGCCTGCTCACTAGCTTTATTTTATACATACATACATACATACATAAACTCACGCCTTCATTCCCAGGGTGGGGTAGGCAGAGCTGCAGTATTACCAACCACTCTAAAAACTGGTTGATAATTCTGTAACCACATAAATTATTTTATATAAAACCAATTATTAAAGTGTATTTACACGATAGGCTCCATCGCACAACAGAACCCCTAGAAGCACGGAGGGTACCATGGCAATCAAGACACATAGCTGTAAAATATTCACGGACTCTCCTTCGGTGTTAAATTTGAGTAGGTAGTACACGGAAATATAATACGCCACTGACATCTGAAATCGTTAAAACAAGTTTAAAAATCATTATAATTATACATACTTTGTGGCCTAGCATGGCTGCGTCTATAGTGAAATTCTATGGAACTTGCTAACTATGTAAACAAACCGCCATATTGCAATTGTCTCTGAATGATGAATTTACTAGTGATGGGCAATTATACTCCTTTACTTATGTCAAACCATATCGAATACTAAAATACCGAAAGTAAAAAACAAGTATTTACATATTTCTAATTTGTTTAATCATGATCTGAAAAACCGGTACTTGAAGATGATATATCACCAGTATTTACTATAAAAGGTGCCGTTATATCATCTGTGAGTGTGATCAGCGCGAGTTGGGTAATATGTAGGGGCCTTAATATATCGCCAACTTTAGCCACAACACTACCCATCATAGACAATTGTAGAATTTAAAAGAAACAAAAACGTCATTCCATCAGATCCTAATAACCTAACTTATGAAATCATTTAAACTTTTAATGAAATATCCAAGATAGAGTTATATTTGGTGATTTTGTATTTTACAGTAACGACCGTTTCAATAGTGTATGGTTTCAATGGTGTTTGATGAGGTGGTGTGAAAATTCAAGGAGAAACAGTGACAAAACAAAGTTAAGTCTTTTGTTTACATAGTTAGCAAGTTCCATAGAAGTACACTTTACATCGCGTGTCAGAAGGAGACGGATGCCTTATATCAACACTTTGTCACGCGATAAACGCAGCCATCTTACTGCCCTCCTCAGCTAATAGGCAGTATCTCGGATAAAACTCCTGTAGCAATATGAACCTCATTACCAGAGGGCGGAATTGCTCATGGCAAAAATCAAACGTCAATAGAGTTGGAACGTTGAATTTTATCGACTTTTTCAGCTATCGATAAGTTCAGTCACCATTTACATTTCTGACTTTAACATTAACCTCTTTGATAAGATTAAAAGTGAATTGCATGGCAATTAACTGTCATTTCTGCCACTAGTCTTTTTGCAACTAATTCACGTTTGTAAAAAATGGTTAATCCAGAAAGAAAAACAATTAACAAATGGATAAAGAAGTATCCTTGTCTTACTTACAACGAAAACAACTCAACAATATACTGCTCTAAATGTAAGGTTCACTAAAAGCAACTAAAAAAATATTACGTTGAAACTCACATGTCATAACGAGTAAAACACATTCACCTGAGTTTAAAGAGGTAAATAACGATAATAGGTTTTATCTAGAATTGATAATATTTCTCGTTTCTTGCAACATTCCATGGAAAAAAAACACATTTCCAGCTCTTTTTTTTTATTATGACTTGAGGTAAAGTTTTGTTAATAAATAAATAAAGATACGCTAGGTAAATATAATTTCAGTTTATTCGATAGTCGATAAAATTCAACGTTCCAACTCTATTGACTTTAGATTTTTGCCATGAGCAATTCCGCCCTCTGCTCATTACTAACGGAATAGAATTTAAACTGCATGGTTATTGAATTTGAGAGACTGATTTTTGGCTTAAGCGGGCAGATTAGGCCCCTGACGATAAACTCTTAAATAAAAGACGAGTCGATTAAGGAGTTCCTAAAGCCGCCTCCCGTCTCCACCATCATACCAGAGCGATGGACATATTATTGCACTTATCAGAATACATCCCTTTGAGTTGCACCGCTATTTCTCGCAGTTTGGTTAATGCCGCAAATTCCGTCACCGGAACGAAAAATAATATTAGGGTGATGGAACCAGTAATACAGACACACACATACACACACTTATTCTTATTTTACAGGAGATAAAGGTTATTCATACATACATACATACCTCCATGCCTGTAATCCCAGAGTGGGGTAGGCAGAGCTACAGAATTACCTACAACTTTAAAAACTTGTTGATAATTCTGTAACCACATTTTGACCAAATAGGCTAAGAGGTCTACCAGCGTATTAGTGACAGGTTGCAATCCCTTCGCTTATAGTGTGTACTACAAGCTTTTATTCCCTTAGTCGCCTCTTACGACATTCACGGGGTGACATGGAGTGGCACTATTCTAACCCGGCAACCACAAGGGAACCACAAGGTTATTCACTTGTTCAATTTAGAACAGTATGAAATTTTAATTAAGATTGAAGTGTCCATTACTGGTGCCTGTCAGCTAAAAGTGTCCATCATTAGTGCCGTCACCCTAATATGCATATTATCAAAAAGTATAATTAGTTTATTATTATTACATAAAAAATAATTTTGAAACAATGTTTCCACGTTAAAAAAAAACATAAATAACATTTTGTAACTAAACTTCTAAAAATACCTTTTGAAAAGTGATATAAGTATGTATGCGAAATGAATCGGATTGTGAAACGTGTTTTAGCAAAAGGTGGTCGAATATAGCGCGTGTCGTATGACTCGTACGCGAGACTTAAATTTGACTCGCATTAACCGTGTGCGTTGAGCACGAGTCAAAGTCCTCAATCGACCCCGTTCGGAGCTGTAATTTTCTGAAATAACTCACTTCTTAATAGGTAGTCGAAGTACCAACCGATAACGTCGGTGAAACTGCAAAACCGCGTAACTAACAAATTTATGATAGAGCAAAATAAACCTTACCATATCATTAAAAAGGTGCATTTTGCTCCTTATTTCAATTGTTACTTACGTAGTTTTGCAGTTTCACCGACGATAAGCTAAAATTGCCCTGTGTTTCTTGATACAACAGAGCGAGACCTACTTTGGCTGAACTGCTCCGTCTTCGAAACTCGAAATCAAAAATATACTCACTAAAATGTTTATAATTATCTGACGAGTAAAATGAGCTTGGTTGGTTAGTACTCTTCGACGAATTGAAAAGAGAGTTAATTGAACCTTACAGTACACGTGGGAGAGTTCCTGCGGATAGACGTATTGTTGTCGTTGTCGCACACTTTCAACTGAATCCGTCCTCTTCATCTTGCGGTTAAAACGCGACGGTTGGACCAAGAACCACACAACGTTGAGAGCGAGCGAGTTGACACGCGCGTAAAACGCTTCATCTGAACAAGCCCTTTTAAAATCATTACTTACAATTTTGAACCAACCAATGAAAAGACAGGCATCTCTAAGCGCTCTTTTTCTGAAATCGCATTCGTTATTGTCCATGGAAGCTGCATCTTTCATCTTGAATACTTTGTTATATGAACAATGTGAATTACTTTTGAATTTTGTTATTAAACTGCTATTTATTTTACGACGGTTTTTAGTTATTTTGACATTTTTGACACTTCATTTTGTGAGGGGTTTTTATACGCCAGTAATATTACCACAGAATAAGAACTAGTAGAGCAGAAGTTATAAAATAAAAAAAACGATAAAACAATAGCTGTCATCTTTTATCTAAAGGGAAATTGCATATGCTAAAAAGATATTCAGATTATTATTATTATTATTTATTTATTTTATTTCGTTTTTGGACTAAAATTGGCACATTATATCAAAAGTTCACATTACGTAAACATGGTCTAGACATGGGACTAGTCAATAATGTCGATATCGACACTACTCGATTGCGAATTGGTTATAGCCAGGGAGCGAAACTTTGGTCCCGATGACAAGCGTATATATACATACAGAGATAAGCTAATAATAAGCTATACAGAGAGTTTTTATCTAGATTTTACATCATCAACTTATTGGCATCTTTAGATAACCGATATTGACGCTTGAGGGCAAGGCTCAAAAAGCAATTAAATTTTCTATGCAAATTTTTCATTGTGCCACGAAAGTTAGCCATACAATTTGTAGGGATAATTTTCGTCGCACAACGGAACTTTTTTCGACTTTGTTGTTTGTATGGTTAACTGCGCTTAACTGTGGTCCAACTTTTTGGTCCTTACCCTTGAGTTGAAACAGCCAGAACTTAAAAAAAAGATCTTGACTGTCAGTGTCATATTAATAAGAAGATTGTCGCAGACAATAACTACTATATAATATTTGATAATAATGATTTCTTTCTAATTTAGAAATATAACTGAAACATTATTTATTCACTTGAGCAAAGTCGCCATAGTCTATGTATCGCCATATTTGCATAAGTTACGAGTCAAAATTAAATGACAGCTAGGGATCGCCTATATCGATAAACTCAACTATCGATGCTTTTCCCATTTACTAGTTATCGCTCCAAGTTTTATTGGATTATAATAAAATAAAATAAAAATCCGTTCAATGAGGCAAACATGTTTTGTTTGTCTGGCAACCCCGAATCACTACACAAACTGGACAAATTTTACCGGTCAGCCGTTAATTATTGACATAGTTATGTAATTTAATACTGCCATAATCTAGTTGCTTTTAAGCGTATTGAAGAGTCGATCAAACGTTTTTGTTTTTGTAGTTAAAATTAGTTGCTGTATTTCCCGGATTTAAAACACAAAAATCACTTTGAGAAAAATTATGAAAAGTAACATTCTCCGATTTTTGCTCAATGCGGCTTATAGCCGATCACACAACAATGCACCATTTTATAAATAAAGTATAAACATAACACAAGCTTACTATCATCAAACGAATCGTTGAAAACAAAGTTTCCTCCCTTAAATTTACTTTTAACACACGTTCACGAAAACAATTTGAAATGAAAGCGATTTGCCTGGCACAAACCCGTTTCTACCCAGCAAAAAAAAGCGGCTATGACAGAGTCGAAAAAAATCTCCTTCTCTGTCTCTCTTATTAATAACTCCATAAAATTATCTCCCGATATTGTTATTTGCCTGTCAAGTCTAGGGTATACTTAGTCTAAAGTTAAACAACGAGGTCAACCGGTCATCCCATACATTTTGAGTGATACTGATAAAACATAAACGTTACGAGTAGTAGTGTTTGCATCTACAGGCTACGGCCCCAGGGCTGACTCATGAGCTTGTGACTCCGCACTTTGCATAAACACTCTAGGGGTAGGAAAGGCAAGACCACGTGGCACAGGGGGTGCTATAATTCGGTTTTCTGTTACCTACATTAAACCACAATTGGCAAGAAACCAACGCAAGCGTGAACAACTGATTGGAGGACGGAGGCAATGGCAATGAGTTGAGCTGGTATTAAATCGTGAATGCGTGCGTGAATTACACTTTATTTGGTAATTATTAATTAATATTATAACTTTATTTTATAGCTTACCTGGTGTGGCGTAGAACCCGTTCAAAACTTCAAGCAATTGATATGAATTTTACTACATGGGTAGTAAAATTCATATCAATTGCTTTTATCCCTAAAAATCGAATAGGTTCGAGATTTTTGCAATAACCATTTTCTATACGGACAGTCGCGCAAAGGGCTCAGGATGACTTTGCCCACATTCCTATTTCGTCACCTTCTTAACTCGTCCACTTTCCAATATTGTCACCTTCCTAACTCGTCCACATTCCTATTTCGTCCACAGTACTAACTGGTCCACATTCCTATTGAGCTTGGTCAACTTCTAAACTCATTACCTACTCTTCACAAATCTCAGAAATGCCGCGGCTGAGTTACAATTTATATTTTTTTGACATGTTACAAGCGATGATTTTTCTTACACAGAAATCAATGATGCTCTATCAGATGAGCTTTGGTCTTTTGAGGAGATCGATCATACTAGATACTTAAGTACGAGGTCATTATGCTTATCATGCTGCTGCCACTGATTAGACCATTTAGGGAGCTTTTGTTTAAATCTTAAAAAAAATATACATTTTATGACTAAACTTATACAGGGTGCCTCTGACCTTGGGGCTTTAAATGCATAGATCAATTCTACTCCTGAAACTAAACTTCTTTTGTTCTGTAAGTTGTTAAAAATATGTTTAGTTTAAATTTATTTTTTATCATACAAGTTAAATCTAATTTTCAATGTACGCGATCCAATTCTCCATTTTCCTTTAGCCCTCGTACCAAGGTAATGTCGCCCCCGTACCATGAGATAGTGATTACATGGCCAGTATGTAATACACTGATTTTAAAATTAGACTAACATCAATTAGTTATCTAAATTTAAGTTATTTTTTCATGTTGCAGAACAATTGTAGTTCAGTTTAGCGAGTAGAATCGATCGTTGAAATTAAAGCCCCACTGAGACACACTGAACAATCACATTAACCCACCTTTGAGTCATGTGGACGAGTCCTTTATGGCGTCAGGTAAACTATTAAAAATCCTAATACACATCATATAACTGTTTTGCTGACTTGGTTAGCGGGATATAATTATAAATTTCTGTATTGTACCCTGATGGGATTTTTATACTTTGCCTTTGCTCTAGAAAACAAATCGCCATTTTTGTAAAAAAAGATACAACTGTCCAAAATATAAATACAGGCTAGCGTGAGAACAGTATATTTTGTAAAGTACATGAATCTAGCCACTTAAGCTCAAAGATGGCTATTTTACATTTCTTTTGCAACAAGAAAATTAATGAGATGCTTACTAAAATGAGAGAGAAGCTACGGGTATTGTCGGCAAAGAAGAATGACCCGGTTAAAACAAAATAACTTCATTTTGACCATTAGTCTAAAACAAACACTGACCAAATTTAATTATTTTTTCTAGGTAAATAATAATCACAAGAAAGATGGTTTTGAGACAAACTTAATTAACATACAAATTACAAGAAATAATCCTGTTGACAATGAAATAAAAACATGGTTATGATTTCATAAATATATTGTTGAGACTCCATTTTTATCGTTATTTCCCTAGATACCAAAATCGCAAACTACTACATCATTACTACTAAAATATTTGAAGGTCCTGCCAGACCAAATATAGCGATGCGACACGGAACCTTACAGGAGAGCCAAAAATCCGCGACAATTTAAAAATAAAATAAAAAAATTACTGCGAGGTACTTTTTGAAATTCTTTATCAATTAATTTTAATTTTGATATCTTAATATTTATTCAATATTTTGCCTCAAACGTATTATTTCTTAATTTTGTGTCGCTTACTCCATTTGGGCACAAAAATGGTGTAAGGTAAAATAATCCAACCAAAATGTTGCACAGGAAATGAATTCGGTAAAGGAGCCTTACCGAAATTATACTTACTACTACTATTCTACTGCAAATAATGCAATTTTTGAAAAGGTTTTATTTTACTTTGGTGTGTAATAGCATACCCTCTCATAATAGTTTTAAATTCCAAATAATTAATGAAATATAATAAAAACAAAAAATATTTTAAAAATTCAGATCGGTGATAAAAAATATAACTATTTTATGGCATTGTAAGTTAAGGTTTCTCGTGACACTTTGTATTTGAATATTTTTAATTAACAGGCGGTGACCACATAATGACAACCGCTAGCGATTTCTATACACAACACTACAAAAAAACGGACAAGAGCATGTTCGACCATGCGTTCCGAAGACGTGACAAACAAAAAAACTCAATAAACGACACGCATAAACTAAATTTCTAATTGAAGTTATTTCAATTATTTAATTATTTGGTGGTGTGTTAAATATTTTTTCGTAGGTATAAAGAATTTAGGAACCTGTACCTCAGGAACTTATAAAGTCTATTAGTCGTGACAGTTTTTCTTTTAAATTCGTTATTTGTGCACTAATTTATAAAAAGGAAAGATTTGTATTTTTATATGTTTGTATAGCAGATAAACTCAAAAACTACTGACCGATTTCTGAAATTCTTTTGCCATCACAATGCTACATTATCGACCTTATAGGCTATGTTTCATTTTTCTACACGGATGGAGTGGCGCGCAACAGCTAGTTTAAGATATTTTTCAGATTTTTAGTAGGAACTTTTAGTTTTGACTGTAGGGGGGCTGTAGGGCCTCATAACTCTAGCAAAATCTAAAAATTGAATACAATAGAACATGTATTATCATGACTTTTTAGGAGCTATCCAAAGATACCTCACTTGACAAAATGTAAAGAACATTAGTTTTGTGACTTTGACTTATCTTAGGTATTTCTAGTTCTGAGAAAATGTGAGTGAGACATACACACAGACATGCGGACATGGCAAAACTGTAAGGGTTCGCAGTTTCACTCTGGAACTCTAAAAATAGGCATTTAAATCTTGACAGACCATCAAAAAGTTTTTCATCAATTTTATTGTTAGACACACCCTATCTAATAAATAAATACCGCGATAAACTAAGGCTCAAAACTTATTTACAATTTAGCCTCGCTAAAAGTGAAACTTTCATTTTAAAATAAATTGAAAAAAAACGGTGTTTATACAACGTCAACTTGAAATTGTCTGTATAGACGCATCAGCACTTGTTTTTAAAAATCTATCAATATATTTTAATCATTTTCAGCAGAGTTTCGATAAGCATTCATTTAAACCTTAGTCTTAGGTATTTCTTGGTAAATTGTGACTAGCAATATATTATTTAAGTACTTTTCATTGATGGTTAAACTTAATAAATCGTCATTAAAAACCTTATTAAAAAAAGCTTGCGTTTCGTTTCCATAGGTGCCATGTCCACAGCTGTAAAAACAGGGAGTAACATAAGGGGTATATCAAACAAAGCCGTGAGTGAGCCTAAATGATTTTAAAACGACTGTCTGTTGATTTTCTTGCGGAGTTTCTTCTCAGCAGTGGTCTCTTGCAAAGCGCTGGTAGATTACGACAAAATACTTCAAGCCCTATCGATATAACCCAAATGTTTAGCGGCTTTATTCTTTTTTTTTCTTTTTTCGAAGTTTATTTCAGTTTTTTGTTAAATGATTCTAACATCTACTATTACCTTCAAACGTCGCTATGCAATCAAACAGTCCAGTTTTTTGTTTTAATGGTTGTTGAATATCTGGGTTTAAGCACCCATTTTACGTTACAGTCAAAATGATAAGCAGTTTTTAGTCAAATAAACTACCTCAGTTAACCGAACTTTAACTGCAAATTTTCAAGCCATTAGTCAATAAAGTTCTAATACCATTTTTTTCTTTTCAAACATTTTGGTTGGATATTTTGGAAACCTCGAAGGTGTAATTAATTTTGCTCGGGTAAGTTTGGAATTTTGTATTTCGGGAACTTCGTTTTGTGCTATTTTTTTAATGACACGCGTTTTTTCAATTAAGATAAATGTTTTGGTCGTTCAAAACTTTTCTGTATGTGTTGATTATGTAGGCGTCGTGACAATAGGCCGCTGAAAAATGAAAAAAAATATTTTAGAATAGCTTATAGAAAGTAAAATTATAAGTACGGTCGAGTTCTAATATGCATACATAACATCACGATGTAATACAACACAATCTTCATCTTTGTATTTGTATGAACTTCACTGTACACAGAGAGTACAGTCGAACTCAGAGGCAACTGTACATGTTAGTACAGTCAGCGTCAAAAGTAACTGGTCACTTCAAGCTACTTTTGTACTTTATCGCATTAACACATTAGACAATCTTGTTTGACATTGCTTATGTGACAGTAAAGCGACAAGGTATTTAAGTGATCAGTTTCTTTTGAAGCTGACTGTACCTGGTCGCAGCTACTGCAATACTATGAATATATCGCACTGCCAGATCAAAAGTGTAGTAACTCAAAATACAACTGGATAAAATCAACTTTAATTCAATGACAATGAGCTTGAAACAAAACTAACAATGATTTTGAGTTGATTCTATCTTGATCTAGCAGTGCGATATGCAAAATACTTTATTATACCAAGAGAAATATACAAAAAAAAAAAAAAAAGCGAACTTATCCCTTTAAGGGACCTTATAGTTAACCTTTGAGCGATAGTGAATTAATTTAATATGTCAAATAGCTCTATGAACAACAATTAAAGGGACGAGGTAGTTGACACAAATTAAAAACCATTGTCAATTTAAAACTAAAATGTAGAGATACTTCTTAGTTCGACAGTGCTAAGGATGGAGTAAAACTACTACCCTGAGCATCCAGTTGCGCCCTTATTACTATTTATAACAAAAAACCATCCTTTGATTTAAAGACAATAGGTACTTTAGTTCTTATGAAAAGACAATTATAGTAATGAGGGCGCCACTGGACGCTCGGCGCAGTCTTAAAATAAGCCAACCCCAAGATGACACTTTGGGAGATCAATTTGTAAGCCAGATCGATTAGTAAAACAGAACCCTTCTTCGAAAAAAATATTACTTATTTTCTGAACATATATCTATGTTCGGAAAATCAGTTTAAATGGATTACCGAGATCGGGAAGAGGAGCTATTTTTATAAGATAACATAATGAAACGAAACATTCTAACGTCACATAAGCATAAACTAATTTTAAGACCATCCGTGGCAAAAATATGCATTGAAAGAATCCTAAGCTCTCATAAATATGTTACGAAGATCTTATTACCCTGAAATAAGGTGCATTGAGACATATTTTTGAGATGTTGCGTTCTCCCATATTTTTACCCTTGAATGTGTACTATCAGACCAAGAAGCCTGACCAACCATAGAACTATGTCACAGTGATTTTATGATTGAAGTCGAAGAAGTGTCAACTCAATTGTTTTATAATGTCACTGTAAAACCGTTCTATGGTGGGTCAGGGTTCCATTGGTCTGATAAATACCAATGAGCATACCTGGGATAACTCGGGGCAAGTTCTAGGGATTTGATATCGATAAAAAAAAAATCGATATAATTAAATTAATACATGTGCACATTGAACATTCTCGATTACTGTAAAGAGGTTCGATGTCATATCTGATATCGAGCCTCTTAAGATAATAAAAGTATGCGGATGTCATTTCAATCAAAATTACAATTTACTGTCAGTGCCATTCATATCTTAGAGTAAGAATAATATACGAGGTAGGTAATATTCCGCTACGTTTGTTACAAAGTCTAAAATTAACTCGTGGATTTGTGAATATCCTGACATACAACTACGTGAGTCAACATTATTTTGCTCTAAATGTAATAACAGTTTTCTCCAGAAAAAATACAATGTCACGCGTCACGTTAAATATATAAATATTGTATCGACATCTTTTTTATCGATATCAAATCCTTAGAACTTGCCCCGAGTTATCCCAGGTATGCCAATGAGTTTTCTAATTTACCACTATCCGATCGGCTTACGGTGAGGTACCTGCACTTTGAACAACTGGTTGTGTAAGAAGGGTCGACTCCTATTCAAAAGGAAGGGGGGGGGGGGGGGGACAGCTGAAGCGTCTCGGCATTTAGGTATTATTATAAAAAATCGTTTTGACGTCTTTACGTATTGGTAGTTCCTTGCGGCGCTTCTTATCCGCAATGATGGTCTGAAGCTTTAGTAGATTCACTCTAATTACAAAGCGTGTAAAAGAGGCCTCAATATGAACAATTAATATTTTAAATAAATATTTAAAAAAAAAATTGTTTTTGGTTGTAGAGTATTATGCAAATAAGTCAGCAATACTTACGAAAACATGTCATGGCAAGAAAAATGAACGCCAGGCTTAATATGTAGTGAACAACGTTGGTGGCTACGGCGATGTGGTACGCTGCTCCCAGCAACCCTATGATCAAGTCATACGTGCCCAACAAGACGCAGATGTACAGAGCTATGCTGATGGCCGCTTCGCTCTCCTATAAACAATCGAGGTTTAGTGGCGCTTAGACATTTTCTGAATTTAACCTTTCCTTAATTTAACCTTACACAATACGGCCATTGCAATAAAATATCAAATGTAAAGAAGATAAAGTAGAATTTCTCTTGTTTTATAACTGGCAATTAAACTAGAAAATGGACTTTATTGCAATTGAAATAAGTTTATTTCCCACTGGCAAATTTCGATGTGTGTCTTAGGAGGTTAAAACACTATTTACAGTACCGTAAAATGGGGCTATTTGGTAATCACGGGGCTATTTGGAACTAAGTAATCATAAGCTTTTAGTTGATATATTTTTTGTCATGGCTATGCTAGAACTGTAAAATTTGTTGTCAGGCTAAGTTTTTAGTTATATTATTGCCATGACAAAAATATATCAACTAAAAGCTTATAATTACTTGGGTTCCAAATAGCCTCGTGGTTCCCAAATAGCCCCGTTTTACGGTACTAAGTTTAATTAATCCATCTTTAGCGTTCAACGCCTTAAATCTTTTCATCACAGTGGTCACCTGTGATGAGTCATCAGCATCACTGATGACCATCTAATATTTAGTTACGTAGACAGTGGTAACAAGCGCCTAGTAGAAAGAAAAATAAAATGAGGCACAAATTAAACAATAAGACAAAACAATAAGGATGTACAGTGGCGCCCTCATTTCTATTATTGAGTTTTCCAATAAACTAAATTATTTTCTTGAAATCGGACGATGCTTATTTGTACTACAAATGAAAACACAACTTATAGGATATATCACATAGTTTACTAACAATTGACCTTCGAGTTATCAACTTAACGGAAAAAAATGGCCACCTTTTCCCGTTAAGCTGACTACTCAAAGGGTAACTGTTATCAAAGTTTGTGATATATCCTATAAGTTGTGGTTTCATTTATTTTGTAGTACCTACAAATAAGCACCGTCCAAATCCATAGAAATTCTTAAGTTTATCAGAAACATAATAAAGTATTGAGGGCGCTACCGGACGCTCGACGTTTGCTCGGTGCAATCTGAAATAATAAACTACTATAAAATAACATATTTATTACAGATGGGCCGACTACGGATTTTGCCGACTAGCCAGTCGGCCGACTAGTCGGTTTTTGAATTGCCGATTAATCGGCCGACTAGTCGGCAATGCCGATCGTAGTTTTTAGCTAAGTTCGGATGCAATCGGAAACGTTCGTGTCGCTTCGTCTCCCGCCTCATTTGTTTCGCGTTCATGTTTTGACCAGTTTTGTTTACGTTATTATTTCGCCGGCGTGCCACGTGACTTGAAGAACCAATTAAATAAAAGTTTAAACTATCAACAGAATATCGAAAAGGAAATCCCGTGTCTGGACATTTTTCGACGATGTTGAAAGTTATACAAATAAAGTGCGGTGTAACCAGTGTCAAATGCTTATTTTTCGTGGCGGGCAGGGACAGGGACGAGCTGCAAATACGAAGAGTACGACTAACCATTTTGACTATTTTTGACTCTGCTTGTGTACCCAGAGTGTGATATGTGACTGATTTTTTAGTGATAATAATATTATAAATAATTGTTACTGCCTTCAGAAAGTTATAATTATTTCTTGTTTTAATTAGAGTAAAATAAGATATGTTTGTTAAATAATAAATAACGCAACATATAAGTATGTTGCGTTATTTATTATTACAGTACAAACAATAACTTAATTTTATTCATCCTGTGCAATAAAAACTTCAAATGTTATATTTTCCTGTAAGCAATTAAGTGCCGAATATTCGGCATTTTTTGCCGACTAGTCGCCGACTAATTGCCGACTATAAATGGCGCCGAATAGTCGGCGTTCCCGACTAGTCGGTGACTAGTCGGCCCATCTCTAATATTTATACAACCTGAACTGGCCTGACAGATCAAAAATAAAATGGCGGGATTTGGATAAATTCAAACCAGGCTGGCAATGATTAGCCCGAACAAGAGATGACTGGAGTAATGAAGGAGAGGCCGCCGTACTATCCGTCCCTTTGCCCAGCAGAGGAATAGTATATTTTTGGGGTCCTAGTGAAAAAGGGTACACATCTTCTGAAGATCAATTGAAAAAGGGATTAAGTTTAGTATACTCCGATCAAGTAGGTATATACCCTTTTTTAATACGAGGTAAGTCGACTTGTACCCCTTTTCACTAGGATAGGAGGAGATAAAGCAAATCTAACCTGGAAATCTAGTATTTATTTACCTGAAGGGCTCCCAAGAACAATAGTAACCCCTGAAACACGGAGGGTAACATAGCGATCAAAAGCAAAATCTGTAGGATAAAAGCGAGGTCTCCTCTGCTGTTAAACTTGACTAGATAGAACATGGAGATATAGCAAGTCACTGATATCTGAAATCATAACATAATAAGCTTTAAGGACATTTAACGACACACTTTGTTGCCTACTGCGACTTTCTACTCTGAAAAACCATATTGCTTTTGACATGTTATAGTCAACGTTATGGTTACGTGAAATTACTAGCATAGAGGCATTTCATCTTATTCCTCAGGGTAAGCAACCCATTTTTAGTCCTAGGGTTGCCATCTTTAGATTATAGCTTTGAGAACGCAAATGTCTATGGATACTGATAATTATATGACGGAATTTTACTGCGGCGAACGCCACGCAGGCACACGCATACGCTGCATACGACAGCCACGTGGATCAAATTGCTCTAGTAGTCTGTCACTGACGTCATTTCATGTGCCCCTGTAGGAGTATCTAATCTACTTACAGTACCGGCAAATAATGTATAAACTTTGAACTTACATCTTACATCTCATACGATTAGACCTACAAATGTGTCTCACCAAAATTTACAACCAATCAAGAACTAGTTGACCAATTATATTGCTATTATTCAACTCATTAGCTGATTAAATAAGAGCAAAGTTGTATTTTAAAAACCATTTCTGACGTGTTCATAGAAATCTCGTAAATTTACGAGTAGTATGAACGCGTCGGCAATGTTTTTTAAAATGCTTAACTTTTTTAAACATCGATATGTACAAACCTTTGTTATATTATAAACCATTTTGAACCTTATTTAATCAGCTCACTAGGTCCCCAAAATTCTGGACGGAGCAAGAACTACGTAACTAGTCCAAGACCTGTTAAGTATATTTTGTAAGTGTTTGAGGCACCGGGGAAACTTGTACAGGACTTCTGGACCTGGCCGAAAGGTATTGGTGCTAAACCCAGTAATATTTTTTTAAGTAACTAGTTTTTGTTCGAAATAAAAGTTCTAAGATGTTAAAAAATCAAACAGCCGCTTCATTTCGTCGGTCCTGAAATTGGGCAAGGTAATTACAAAAGTATTAGGTATTAAAAAAATCGTCATAAATGTGTTTGAGGTACTTTGAAATTTTACCAGAGCAATGTTGGAACCTAAAAATAAATATTTGTCTGCTCGAAATAAAACCACTTAGTTTTTTTTTAAATCATACCTTGGTTTAGCCCTAATACCCTTCAGCCAGGTCTGCTTCTTCGTATTTAAATTTCATAAAGAATTGCACTCTATTCTTACTAGACTGACCCAAAAATGTTTTACAGCTCTCCTAGTAAACGACAAGGCATCGTTCACACCAAGCGTATTGTCCGCTGCCGACTGTGTGTTACGCAGTTTATCGCTTTTCCATATATTATACTAGCGACCCGCCCGCGGCTTCGCCCGCGTGGAATGTATTATACATATAAACCTTCCTTAAGAATCACTCTATCTATTAAAAAAAACCGCATCAAAATCCGTTGCGTAGTTTTAAAGATTTAAGCATACATAGGGACAGACAGCGCAAGCGACTTTGTTTTATACTATGTAGTGATTTAACTTTCTGTTCACACCGAACTGACAATACGCTATTACGAACATGCTCACAGTCGGCGGCGGACAAAACGTTTGGTGTGACTAAGGCTTGATTTCCTCCTACGCTGTTATCAACCGCTGACATCGGTCTACTGTATCATCGGTCGCGTATAACAACAAAAAAAGTCCAGCAAAGCGAAACCGATCGCTGTACGGAACAGTGTCTGCTCGCCTGCGCTGCGCACACGAGCGTACAGCCGACCGGTCAGCTTTGCTCTGAGCGCGATGGTGGTGTACAGCTCGTCGGCGCACCGACGTACGCGCGCTGACGAGCGAAACCGACGCTCGCCATCAGCGGCGTGTAGCAATACATCTGCCGCGGACGTCAGCGTTGCTGTGCGGTGTCCCATAGAAAAATGTGTATATTGTATGGGTGGCCGTCTGGTCGCATAACAACTATCGTCATAATTTCGATTGTCGTAACTCATATCATCTCATCTCATAACACATTACGCATAAAGTTGATGCTCATTTTTGTTTTTTTGCATAAATTGTTCTAGTGCGTAATTGTTCCCTGTCATAATTATACGCAGTCATAATTGGTTTAACCATAATGTACAATGTCATACATTTATTAAGTCATAATATTAATATAATATAAAGTTAGTGGCAAAACCGACTCGGATCGCGGATAGGTTAGGGTTTATTTTTTATGAAAGAGTGGAAAAACTTTATGACCATTATAAAGTATGGTTAAATAATTTTATGCGCATCAAATGTATACATGCCCATAGCACAGTATGCACAAAAATGTATGGCTTAATACAGTTATGCATATGATGATTATGAGGAAACTACGCATGCTTATGAAAAAAAATGACTCAAAACTTTATGCAACCCGATCTTCTTCTTCTTTCGTGTCGGCAAGAACTTCGACAAGAAAAATGCAACCCGATATGGACCCATATTGCATATAGACATTAGCGTAGGAGGAAATCAAGCCTAAGGGTGCGGCTCCACTGAGGCGGAGACGAGAGGAGCGGAGCGGAGCTGTGCCAATATTAACCAATAAAAGGCGCATGCGGTCACGTCGAGCGCGCCTTGCGCACGTTAGTTTAGATTCCATTGGTTAATATTGGCACAGCTCCGCTCCGCTCCTCTCGTCTCCGCCTCAGTGGAGCCGCACCCTAAGGGTCTCCCCAGACCTATCGACGCCGAATCGGCTGGAGCCGGTAAGAAAAAGTTTTATGTCCATGCAATAAGAGCGAAAACGACGTCGTCCCGTTCGCAACGCCGAATCGAGCCGAGCCGAGCCGAGCGGCGTCGTTTTCGCTCTTATTGCATGGACATAAAACTTTTTCTTACCGGCTCAAGCCGATTCGGCGTCGATGGGTCTGGGGAGAGTGCGCAAGACGACACGCGTGAAACGCCTCATCTGAACCAGCTGTTGACTGCATTACATACCATCTTGAACCAGCCAATGCACAGAGAAGCATCTCTGAGCGCTCGTTTCCTGAACTCCCGCTCATCTAAATCTAGTGAACCGCAGGGCGATGCAATAGGAATGTTTATCATTATAAACGCTTTGTAAGCATTTCAATTACTTTTGAATTTAGTATGAAAATAGATACTTATTTACGGACGGGTTTGGTGTTTTGACTTGTCTGACATTTCGTTTTGACAGGTTTTTATAAACGCGAGTGACGTTGCGAGGGCGCTGCTGTAGTAAAATGTTGCCAATTAAAGAAATACAAAAAATAAAAAATAAATAAAAATGCTTGTGGAAGGGTAATCCTAATTCACTATAATTGTCGTACCTATTTTATACAGTGTGTCTCTGACCTTGGGGCTTTAAATTCAACGATCGATTCTACTCGCTAAACTGAACTACTTTTGTTCTGCAACATGAAAAAATAACTTAAATTTAGATAACTAATTGATGTTAAAGTCTAACTGTAAAATCAGTGTATTACATACTGGCCATGTAATCACTATCTCATGGTACGGGGGCGACATTACCTTGGTACGAGGGCTAAAGGAAAATGGAGAATTGGATCGCGTACATTGAAAATTAGATTTAACTTGTATGATAAAAAATAAATTTAAACTGAACATATTTTTAACAACTTACAGAACAAAAAAAGTTTAGTTTCAGGAGTAGAAATGATCTATGCATTTAAAGCCCCAAGGTCAGAGGCACCCTGTATAATATTGCTTGCGAAACGAAAAAGCTTCTTTTTAAAGACGCCTTTGCTAATAATTTACTAACAGTGGGCTTACCATGCTATGCGTTATACAGTGCCACATTTTATATCATTCATGAATTAGTGTCAAAAATAAAGTTGCTAGTTAAATAAAATAACCCGTAACCTTCAGGGAGGACTTTTCAGAAGTTATAATTTTAAATAACAAACATTGTAGTAACAGAAAAAAAGGGGTTGTGTTTTTAATATTGTTTAGAATGTTGTATGTTCTGAATAAATAAATATCAACATTATCTACGGAGCTTGGCACCCATTAAGATCACAATTCTTTTATCGGTGAAGTCGATTATTTATCACGCATCGTATAACGTCGGTGATACTGCAAAACCGCGTAACTAACAAATTTATGATTGCGCAAAATAAACCTTACTGGCTTATTAAAAAGGTGCATTTTGCTCCTTATTTAAAATGTTACTTACGCGGTTTTGCAGTTTCACCGACGATAATATTCTTAATATTGAACTTGGCTCCCATTTTTACATTTGTTTTTGATACGACTATACGATTGTTTTGTCTAATAAATAAGTATGTATGCGTTACAATGTTTAAATAAATCGCGCCTTCAGAAAAATAGAGATATAATTTCAGTCAAGGCTCTATCTTAATCAATTTATGACCATACCTGGGATAACTGGGGGCATCTGTACGAAAGTGATGTAGCAAAATATTTTATCGACATAAAATATATCGATGTTACTGCCAACATCGAAATGTTATTTGACATAAATAAATATTACTTATTTTCTCCATTTTTAGATTTAAAAAAAAACAAATTAACACGTATATTTATATGTTTATTTTACAACAGTTTTCAATACAATCAATATTTTTTCCATATTCGTCGGTATTAATGATTGCCGTCTAGATGAAAATATCCACTTTAAACTGCTAAACGTACGAATATGAATGGTAGGTACTGACGGTAAATTGTAATTTTGATTGAAATGACATCTGCATTCTTTTATTATCCTAAGAGGCTCGATATCAGATATGACATCGAACATTGAGAATGATCAATGTGCACATGCATTAATTTAATTATATCGACATCTTTTTTATCGATATCAAATCCCTAGAACTTGCCCCGAGTTATCCCAGGTATGTTTATGACTTAAAGTTTGAAAGCTGAAATTTTCAATTAGGTCACTATCGTTCCGAAGGTGCGAAATATTAGTAACAGTAATTACATTAGCATTAAATACTATTAATTAAATGTCACATCATTTTCCTGCATTTGCGCACTGGTCTTAATTCGCTGTAATTTTTTAAATTTTCCTGTTCGTTTGAAACTAGAGTGCATTGCCCATTCACTACCTGTGATTTTTTTCAAACGTTCCATATTTATTAAGAGCTTTGAAAATACAGGGTGGTATCATGTTCGCAGGCGGTTATATCCTACGATGAAGCTTTCCTAGGCCTTTATTTGGCTAGGATCTAGATTTAAAAGGTGAACACCCTTCAAGTTCTTTACGTGGGAGAGTGTTACATAAGCTTGTCCTTTGCTGAGTATTGAAGACCCGATGTCAAACAAGTCATTGTTGAGACTAAGATCTTGTGATTTATGGATGGTAATAGCGTAGGCTAGACAAATAGGAAGTCCGGCAGATAAAGAAAAATCATCCTCGTTTTTTTTTTACAAATCCCTGGCTCGTTTATTTAAGTATCTTTGTCAATCTTTATAATCTATTGCTTTCAATTTGATTTCTGGTTGTTTTATCCTTGTTAACATAGCATCATTGAACTGGTTATACATATTTTTAGTTGCAAACAAACATATGGTAATAAGATTTATAATATCTTGGCTCCGATGAACTTAAGAGTATGTCATTACATAACAAAATATGTTTACTTCGCATATATTTATCATAATACTACGCCGTTACAAGGTTTTTACAAATGACAAGACTTTTACAAATAACAAGACTTTTACAAATGACAAGACTTTTACAAACTACAAGACTTTTACAAATTACATCTTTTTACAAGTTACAATATTTTTACAAATTACAACATTTTTATTTCAAACAATATAATTATGTAGGTACATAGTTTACATTTCTTTACTAACTTGATTTATATGATAAGTACCTGCATACTTCAGAAATGTCCAGGGCATGGCCTCCCAACTCGAACAACGTATAATTATTACTTTAATAAACTCATAGATGGCGTCACAGGTATCGAGCGAAACATTTGAATCCGTAATCGTGAAGATTTTATGATTTTTGCACCTTAATAAATTCAACGTACCTTAATTACATCAAAAACATCCTTCTCTACATAAAGTAGGGTATATTTTACAAGTTTAATAAATGCAATAAATTTTATATTAACTCCATCTAACTCATAAAAAACTTATAAGCTTTCAAGCTTGCTACGCCTTATTAGGTACTGTCACTAGATGGTGCCATCACGGATCGCGAAACTACTATCACAGTATATAAATAAACCAGTAAAGAAACTAGGCCTACTTTTCAAGATAAATACCTACGCTCCAATTGAGCGTTTAAGGGTTGTCCATTAACATTTTGTAAAATTGAAAAAAAAACTTGTTTATTGTATCTCAGCTAGTTAGTGCAAAATCGATACGTGTGATCTGCGACAACAAATCCGTTGCAGATTGAGAAAAAGTAGCCGCCATCTTGAACTTTTTAGTTATTCAACCAATTGCTTCCAAAATCGATATATGGGGATGTGTATGGTCTCCGACAACTAATCTGTTGACAGATTGAGAAAAAGTAGAGGCCATATTTATTTATTTATTTATTTATTCAACCGATTGCTTCCAAAATCGATATCTGGGGATGTGCGTGGTCTCCGACAAAGAATTTGTTGGCAGAATGAGAAAAAGTAGCCGCCATCTTGAACTTTTTTATTATTCGACAGGCTAATTCAAGTGTCAATTTCGAGAGTTAGGACCACGAGATGACGGCTACTTTTTCTCATTCCGCCAACAGATTAGTTGTCGGAGACCATACACATCCCCAGATATCGATTTTGGAAGCAATCGGTTGAATAACTAAAGAGTTCAAGATGGCGGCTACTTTTTCTCATGCTGCCAACAAAATCATTGTCAGAGACCACACAGATCCCCAGATTTCGATTTTGGAAGGAATAGGTAGAACAACACAAAGTGTAACAAGGCGGCGGTTTCTTTTTTTTCTAAATTCGAGAGGAAGTATGCTTATTTGACATATTTCATAACCTAATAAACAAAATGTCAGACGTGTTGCAAAAGTTCCCGATTTATCGGGAAATCTACCGATTTCGGCTCTTCCCTCCCGATATCACGATTTAGCGACCCCGTTTCCCGAATTTCTACATTTCGAACCAAAGTAACAAATTCAAACAGTATTTTTAAGACGACAACACCAATGGTAGACACTCAAAGAAGGACCTATCCACGGTCGAGAAAAATATTTAAAAAAAAACACTCAATGTTCAAATATTGTAGAGATGTTTATTATTTTATATCGTTTAATAATTTAATAGTTTGTAAATTAAAGTAATTAGTGTAAAATACAGTTGTTTTATTTCGACTAAAATCTCCCGAGTTCTCTTGAATTTTCGCTGGGAAATTAAACGATTTTTATATTTTTACTTTTGCAACACGTCATCGTATTATAAAAAGCATTTTTTTTTAAATATTTTATTTATTCTTACCTTTTAACACCAGCAGAGAGTTTAAATAATGAAAGTTCCGGGTTTGAAGAAGCCGAATTCAAACAACCTTATCCTCCTGAGGTTCCTTGTACTAATATTAGTACATAATACGACCATTGAAATAAAGATCTAGTGCAAAGGAAGTAAGGTGGTATTTCTTTTGTTTCAATGATTAATGATCAATACAGAAAATTTACTTTATGATCATCCATAATAGATTCATATTCCATTGACAAATTTCATTGTATGGTGGGTCTTAGGAGGGTATATACCACGCAATACTTTTGTGGCATCTTTCTCAAGAACGAACGTAAAATGCGAAGGAGCCCATTCGTCTAGACGCGACACACGCGGCTGACATCACCGTCACCGCCAAATCCTCTTAGCGGTCTCGTAGAGGCGTGTGTCTGTGTGAGTGCGTCGTTTCGAGCATTTGTTCGTAGCTTCTTTACTGGTTTATTTATATACTGTGCTACTATGCACTCACAGACCCCAAGCGTTTCGTTTGTACAAATTCTTGTTTGATGCGTAAAATCAATACTCAAAATACTTCTTTTATATTCAAAATAAAAAAACAATAGAGAAAATAATGTCTTGACGAATATAAATGAATATTACAAAATACTGTTTTGGCGGTTTCGGTGTATTAAAATGTTAGTACAAACACGGAACGAACAACGTGCTATCTTTAACCATTGAAGTATCAAAACGCGCTGACAGTTTGTGTACAAACATTTAAACTACACTCGGCGTCAAAAAAATCGCACCTTTTGAAATTTTGACTTCAAGCGAATAAAGCTCTTAACTTATTTATTGTACCCTACCAAATATTAGTATCATTTGAAAGCACAGTTAATAAACTTTAAAATCGGTCAAAACCGACCTTGTGTGCGTCTCCCGCACTGGAGGTGGACGTGGCCAGGGGTCCCTGACTGCTCATCGGTACATCACAGAGATCCTGGAGGACCACGTGGTCCCGTATGCTGGTTTTGTCGGGCCTGAATTCACATTCATGCACGACAACGCCCGCTCTCATACGGCGTTGATTGTTCGGGACAATCTGGATCAGGTTGGGATCCCCGTGATGCAGTGGCCAGCGAGAAGTCCTGACCTGAACCCCATAGAGCACATTTGGGATGATCTGAAACGCCGGGTGCGGTCTCGTGATACTGCCCCTGCCACCCTTGAACAGCTTCGGGACGCCCGTCGTCGAGGAGTGGAGTGACATTCCTCAAGAACGCATCGTGACGTTGGTGAGGTCAATGAAGGATCGCATGGAGGCTGTAATTAGGGCTAGGGGAGGTAACCCTAGGTTTTAAGTTTCATTTTAAGAATTTGTTTTACTGTATTTTTTAATTTTGTTATGTTTTTAGATTGTGTAATTTTGGCGTGAATAAATGTTTTTCCTCTTTTCATGAAAAACGTTTTTTTTTAAGCTTAGTAATCATTATCACATTTTTATTAATTAAAGGAAAAAATGAGGCCCCACACTCATACCTTATCTTAGATTAAATAGGGTTTATAGCTGCTTGAAGTCAGCATACCAAAAGGTGCGATTTTTTTGAGGCCGAGTGTATAACTTTGTTTCGTTGGATTCGGATAAAGTTGAAGTTGAAGGCGATATTTCCTTTTTATGTCAATACGCACGCTTAAATACGCTCACCAAACTATTTTTAACTTATTCTTAATACTCATTGTAAGTGAATTGTAAAATTCTTATGAGAAAATAAATTCTTTAAACCTAATAAACCAGTTATTTTTACCTATTGCTTTTATTTATTGTCAGCAAAAAACTTCCCAAACATGTCATTAAAACATTCCTATTTGTCCTGGACATCATTAATCAGGGCAGATGTTCCTATGAGTTAATAAAACGCTACCACAATGTCACCGGTAGGATTATACCCATTACATATTAATTTTAAGTCAACAATTTTCTTGACGTCTCATTCTTGAAGTCAATGCCATCTGGTGATACGTTACTAAAACTATTAGGTAGGCTGCCAGCATCCAGTGGTGGCTCAGATACGGCATCTACTGGTGTAACTACGGGACTAAAATTGCCTACCGAATTGTCTACATTAGGACGGCACGCTTTTGCTGTATGAGATTGGGTATCTGTACTTGTATTCTGTTATCTGTGTCCAGGGTGAGACCACCTGGTTAAAAATACAAACGCGACGAATTGAGAACCCTCTCCTTTTTTTTAAGTTAACCAACTTTTTTAAGTTCACACTAGCGTACGGTTCCAGAATCCGGAAATTAAACGGATAATGCAAAATGTTTCACCCGATTTTGTGACTACAAATCGGTCCGGTCGTCCGATAAAATGCCGGAATCTATTTAGTGGAAACAGTATTTATATACTTGCATTCACACAAGCTCGGAACAAGAATCCCGCAAAAAACCAGATCCGATAAATCGGAAGTTAGCGGCCCCGGATAACAACAGATAGTGTATTCACACGGACTCTGGTTTTACAGGACCGAAGGATCCGAGCAGCCATGTGTTTTGAGGATCCAATAGTTGGTAGATAACAAGTGGAAGAAAGTGGTCTCTGCCTACCCCTACGGGAAAGGGGCGTTGTATATATGTATGTTTTTTCTTATCCCTGGACATTTTTGATGTCTATATAACTGTATAATTATCATTTCCTACGGTGCCGAGCTTCAATCAAGAATCGAAGGAGATCCCCGTGGTGGGTAAATATTCTGGTCAATTAGCACTTTTCTGTACGTGTTTATTATGAAAGCGTCGTGGCAGAAAACCGCTGTAAAGCACAATAATATTAAATTAATCATAGGATGTTATTTCACATTTGCATAATATGATGCATTAAATAATTCGTTTTATTAATTTGGTTGCCGTGTGGTTGCCGGGTTAGAATAGTGCCACTCCAAGTCTTCCCGTGGATGTCGTAAGAAGTGACTAAGGGAATAAAGGCTTGTAGTACTGTTAGGCGATGGGCTTGCCACCTGTCACTAATACACTGGGAAACATCTTAGCCTACTTGTGCAAAATGTGGTTACAGAATTATCCAGAAGTTTTAAGACTTGTTGGTAATTCTTTAGCTCTGCCTACCCACTCTGGGAATGAAGGCGTGAGTTGATGTATGTATGTATGTATGTATTAATTATATTTTATCTAATTAAAAAAATCCGGACACAGTTCGGACTACTTAGAGTCTAAAAGTTCCGACATGTGCAGATTAATTATGACGGATCATATAACCCTACCACCACACTGCTCCTCTACCGCAGGAACCTACTCAGTTATAAGCTATGACTGTAGAAAGATATACTCACGGAACAATGAGAAAGCTAGCAGCATGAACAGCATAGTGAGTATGTAATGAACCATCTTGCTGCAGATGATAATGTGGTGAACCGCCCCCATGACACCAACGGCAAAGTCATACAACGCCAGCAACAAACAAACGAACAGAGCCATGCAAATTACCAGGGAGTTCTCCTTAAATAGCAAACAGAATAAGGATTAACGCATTCGCATATACTTCTAGGTAGGTAAGAAGTCAATACTGACGCCTTGCACAACTATGAAGGTTCTGAATGCTGATTATCAGAGCTCGGCAAGGGTGAGCCGTTTTTAGAGTTTGCATAATATGGACATAAGTACCTTGTAACGCAATGGTAAACGTGGCGTAATTTAATAACAGATCTGATCTTAACGTCGCCATCAAAACAAATTAATTTTACAGCAAGAATTTTTAGCAAAACTCTTCAAAGGAACAGATGTGCACAGTAATTTAATGTACAATTTCACTCCACTCAAGTGAGTCACTGAAGTCAGTGGATGCAGAAAGATCTTTTTTTATCAATAAGCGGATATTAAACTCAAGAAGAAATGCGTTGAAAATTAAAATATTAATTTAAGAGATACCTACCACGCCAACTAGAGACACATAGATACACAGATATACACGTTTAATTTATAACACCCCTATTTTTGGTTACGGGTTAAAAATATATGCTGTAATATATTAAAAGGCGCTTGCCCTGTGATTCATCATAACGTTTTATTTTCCACACAACCCCAGCTGACATCTCAGGGTCTACTTCTCGGACGGCCGGACGGTGAAGGCTTAGTAATAGGACCCTAAGTCAGCTGATAGCCAACCTATCAGCTGACTTCTCGTATGGACGGACTGTGTACGGACCCTTTTGACGACGCGATGGCCTAGTTGGTAGTGACCCTGCCTACGAAGCTGGCGGTCCTTAGTTCAAATCCCGGTAACGGCAGACATTTGTGTGATGAGCGCGAATATTTGTTCATGAGTCATGGATGTTTCATATGTATTTAAGAATATATTTCTCTGTATAAGTATTTATATCGTTGTCTTGTACCCATAGTAAAAGCTTAGAGCTTACTTTGGGACTAGGTCAATTGGTTGTTGTTGGCATTGCCCCCTGACATTTATTTATTTATTTTATTTATTTATTTCGGTATGAAACCCCTAAAATACTGCCCTGCTAACACAAATTTCAGTATCTCTGACAAAAGTCCTGTAGCAAGTGCAACTTTATAACTACCGGGAGAGGGTTGTATCTGCTTTGGCTATTGAGGGCAGAATAGCCCATCATCGATTGTTTAACTAATAAAGTAAGTTTACCCGTA
The DNA here is from genome assembly GCA_927399475.2 of Acleris emargana. Lineage (NCBI taxonomy): Eukaryota > Metazoa > Arthropoda > Insecta > Lepidoptera > Tortricidae > Acleris > Acleris emargana. Next base: position 4,138,272 of record OV656849.1, read on the forward strand.
TAGCCCCTATAAACAACAGCGACCCTTCCAAGACAGCAGGAACTATAGCGACGAGAAGCAGAATCTGCAAGATTTCTACAAATTCACCTTCACTGTTCAGCTTAAGCACAAAGTACATGGTTATGTAGCACATCACAGACAACTGGAATAAAAAAAAGATTAAATAAGATTACTCTTGCACAACCCATAATATAAGTACAGCGTGTTGAGAAAATACGAAAAAAAAACAACCTGACAGAGATGATAGCTTACTACAGTGGACATCAGGTTTTTTTTTTTGGGTATTCTTATGAAAGGAAAGAAAGGAAGGAACTGACTGGTTAATTGATCGATCAACGCACAGCCGAAACCGCTGGACCTTGGGACTTGAAACTTGCAGAGAATATCCCTTGGATATCCTAGGGATGCACTAAGGACGGATTTTTGGAAAATCATTCCATAAGGCCTACCTACAGAGAGACGAGCTGTAGGTAGGCCTCCAACAAGATGGAGTGACGACCTTGTGAAGATCGCGGGAACGCGGTGGATGCGAAAAGCACAAGACCGGTCTGAGTGGAGAGCCTTGGGGAGGCCTATGTCAAGTTAACAATAACTATGAAGAAGAAGATGAACTCTACTCCCCCTACATATGGGGTACATTTCCAAAAATCTCTTGTTAGTGCACCCCTACGATACCCAAGGAAAGTACCTAATATTCTCTCCGAATTTCAAGTCCCAAGGTCGAGCGGTTTCGGCTGTGAGTCGATCAGTCAGCCAGTCAGTTTCCCCTGGTAGCCCAAACATCACCCTGCACGGGTAGCACAAGTTGTATTTTCTCGCTTGTCACTCAGTGCGTCCCTATCGTTACTGCTTGGATAGAAAGGGACATCCGAGCGGATACGGACGGATCCGCACGGAAAGCCGTGCTGAATGTATTATTACATTGTACCCGCAGCCGCAATCACGATTACATACCATTTTGATCCATGCAATGCAGAGGCAGGCATCTCTAAGCGCCCTTTTCCTGAAACTGTGCTCGTTAAGGTCTACGACCCTCAGTCGGATTACGTCAGGCACGGTGTCACCAAATATCATCGTGTTGTTTCGAACGTAGTACTTTTTAGTTTATATTGTGTTTGTTTTTTTAAATTAGCATTTTTTGATATTGTAAATAATTTGGACACGTTTACACATTTTGACAGTGACACTAAGTGCTGTGTTGTTAAACGTATTTGGATGAAACCACAGTTTTTTTTTTTTAAAGGTTTTCATTGAGGTTTTATATTAAAACGTTTTTTTATTTTTTATTGGAAATTAGCTGTTGCCTGCGATTCTACCACGATTCTACCACGATTCTACCCACGTAGAAGTCCTTCATCGCTATTCCCTCATGACATGAACTATCGCACTTTCCGGTATCAAAATTATCCTATGCTAATTTCGTACAACGAAATTTAGCGGTTTAGTGGATGATAATGTTTTGCGGAACGTTATTCAACAATTAAGCTTAAATAAATCATCTATAGACACAGAAAGGGTTTTTTAATCAGGAATTAAAAACCACTAGTAACTTATCGTCAGTTAGAAAGAGGAAGTATCGCATTTCAAAAGCACATTTTACCATCAGTTAAATTACCCCAAGTCTAAAAAGCCTCGCATCTTGTTTAGAATTTATTAATATTTACACGAACCAGCCTTCGGGCATTGAATATCAGAAGATCCTTTAATAAAATTATGTAAACAGACCTTACTTCAAAGAGCTCCTTATCTCATAGATACGCTGATAGTAATAGTACAAGGAAATATTGAAACGAATTTTGCCGAGGCAATGAAACGTGAAATCAATCCAGTAAACAGTGAGTGGGATTATGAATTGAATGTTTTGGAAAACAGGCCATCTAAGATGGTAAAACCTTTTTGATGAAAATATCATAATTTAAATCTTATTGGTAAACCGATGGCGAAAATATATTATGATTCACTTTAAAAAAAACGGTTATTTTTTATCAAAATTTACTGTGAGATTAATTTGTTGCAAAAATAGATTTTATAGGACTCCACAGGGGTTTTTTACTAAAACAACGTTGTGGTTCAGAGGTCAAGGAGAGAATGTCTAATAATAAAAGAAGAGAAGAGGTTTCGCAAACAAAGAGTTGTAAAATGTCACAGAAAGGCCGCCACAGGGCCAGTTCAGGTGTTATACTTTTATTTTTTATGGCATACAGGTCTCCTGATGATAAGTTTGACCCGTAGACATTTGAATTCTCAAGACTTTAATCTAAAGTCTGCAATCCTAAGACCCCAATTGCATTGCTCACCCAGAAGACTAAGATGGAATGCCTTAATGCTAGTAATTTCACCGGCTGTCTGATCCCCGTACCGGAACACATCAATGCGAAAACTGCTCTTCGGCAAAATAAGGATAAGATGATGATTATAGCAATCCGAAAGGACCCTGCACAAGGTCCTACCACTAAAAACTTTCATAAACAAGCGGTAACATTGACGACGCGCTTGCCTAGGTGGTAGTGACCCTGCCTACGAAGCTAGCGGTCCTGGGTTCAAATCCCGGTATGGGCAGATATTTGTGTGATGAGCGCGAATATTTGTTCCTGAGTCATGGATGTTTACTATGTATTTAAGTATATATTTCTCTATAGGTATAAGTATTTATATCGTTGTCTAGTACCCATAGCACAAGCCTAGAGCTTAGTTTGGGACTACGTCAATTGGCGTGACATTGTCCCCTGATATTTATTTATTATTTATTATTCTCCTAAATTCCAACACGAAATAGCTAATGAGAGAAATACATTTTTACCCAAGTACCTACTATCATCAATCAGCAATTTAATTTTTCGGACGTGAAATTACAGTTATATAAGTCCTCTTTCAGACCAGCGGACCTGAAATGTGTAATTTAAACTTTATTGATGTCCAAAACTAGGTCAAACTGGAGAAAATGCTTCATAAGCGAAATAAATATCGCTTCAATCATTTAAGGTCGTAATATTCTCTGCAAAGTCGGCGCTCGGCGATTTGGCTGCCAATACGAGGACTGCCGGGGCTAGATTATTCAGGAGAAAAATAAGTCTGAAATGACTTACTGGTTTGATTATTTTACCGTTCTGTGTAAGTTACACAGTGTAACAAAATCTTATCGAGAGTTTATTGGGCCATGCTTAGTGTACTTCCGCTTGTGCTGGGTTCGTCCGGATCGCTACCCCCAGCTTGTCCATTAACCTACCGCCAAACAGCAGTGTTCACATGGTTGTGTTCCGGTTTGGGGATAAGACAGCCGGTGAAATGACTAGCATAGAGGCATTCGATCTTATGCCTTAGGGTTGGCAGTGCATTTGCAGTCTTAGGATTGCGGTCTTGTGAATGCGAAAGGCCTTGTGAGCTCGTTTGCCTTCTCTATGCCCTAAAAAAAAAGTTTCGCAACCGTTTCTACTAAAAGCCGGTCTAGTGCAAGTTTGACTCGCGCGCCGAGGGCTCTGTAGCACCGCTGTATAATTATATTTCGATTTCAAATCGAATCTGTTCGAGCCCAACTAATACTTCATATTTTTTTTTATATTTGTTGTTTTTCTTCAGGGTTTGTACAGTCGACCACAGAAAGATGTAGCCACTTTTTCACCTTATTTCATTGATATAAGGTCCAAAAGTGGATACACCTCTTTACCGTTGAAATTAAACATTTCTTGTTTATTTTACTTTATTACATTATTTTTATTTGTCGGTGAATCCGCCGTAATAAGACATTATTCTGAAAAATAATCAACCCGCTAAGATCTAATACGCTTTATAAAATACAGCTCTTTAAACTTCTGACGGACGGACAGCGAAGGCATATAAAACTACACCCGAAAACATGGGTTTGAGCTAGTTTTATAATGGTGGACAGACTGCGAGGCAGCTTCAACGATATCCCGAAATAGCCGCCAGACTGGATTGTACTTGTATCCAGCACTGCTGTGACAGACATGTTGGCAGTCGCTTTGTCTGAAAGGACTTTTTGATTACTATTTATTAAATGCAGTATGATATTTTGTTAATTGTAAAGTATATTATTGCAAATCTTGTAAGTACTTGAAAAAAGATTTTTTCACCTTTTATCTTGTGTGGATCTTTGTTATCTGAAATATATGATTCAATGATTTTAGTAGGTTTAACCATGTTAGTTGCCTGAATTCAGGAACTAATGAAGTCTACTTAAGCAGTTGTGATAGTTTTGTTTTAATTTCCTTTATACATACATACATGCATAAACTCATGCCTACATTCCCAGAGTGGGGTAGGCAGACTACAGAATTACCAATAACTCTAAATATTTGTTGATAATTCCGTAACCACATTTTGCTTAATGAGGCAAAGATGTTTACCAGTTAATTCCCTTTATGTTATTTCAAAATAGATAATGAACTTTATTTAATATAATATAGGTACGACAATTAAAAGTTAAAACTAATAGATAATTATTTTCAAGATTTCACGCATATATGTATGTTTAAAGAAGAGAATGAAAATAATGCGTTACATACACTCAAGGAAATTGATTCCTAGACTATTTTGGACAATATCAAAGTGACTTCTTCATAACTTAAGAGCTATGCTCTTGTCGGTGGAGTGTCCGCCATTCCTCTCTATTGGTTGCTAGGTTCTTGACATCTTGATACGACCCGACCTTAACTTTCTCTTTGACTTGCTCAAAGTAACTTCGTCTGGGTCGTCCTCTGCCTCTTTTGCCTTCTATTTTACCTTCTATGATATTATTCATGAAATTATCGTGTCGTATCAAGTGCCCTATCATCTTCCCTCTTCTGTTTTCTATCGTCTTTAACAGACTTCTCTTCTCTTTTACAATATTAAGTACTTCTTCATTTGTTTTCTTTTCCTTCCAACTTATTCCTTCCATCCGTCTCCAACACCACATTTCAAATGCTTCCAGCTTCTCTCGTTCTTTTTGGGTTAGTGTCCATGTCTCACTCCCATATAAAGCTATACTCCATATGTATACCTTCACCAGGCGTTTGCGGATTTGCTTCGATATCTTGGCTTTAAGTAAGTGTTTTTTATTATTAAAAGTCTTTTGTCTTTTTGTCTTTCTATCAAAGTGACACTGTGTATAAAATCTTAAGAAGTCTGTTACATTTTGATTGATTACGTCACTATGACATAGTCCAAAATGGTCTTGGAAACAATTTCCTTTACCTGCATGCAGCGGTTCTATTCTACTTGGTAAAAACATAAAAAAACTGCCTTCAAAAACGTATAAAAATAACTTCTTTTAAAGTGGTAGGTCAGTCCAACTGGTATCAGATTTAGAGTCGCCGACTTCAGTTAGACTGGCCTATTACCTACCACTTTAAAAAAAGAATTTTTTGCGTTTAATTCCTCAAGGATCTGCATCTGATGAGGGGACTCATCAGATGCAGATTTAGTGAAAATGGGCCCACTTCGAAAGCATAGTCTATCAAACCAAAACAGATTTTTAAAATCTGTCCATAAATTTACGGAGAAATCGGTGAACATAATAAAAAAACATACAGTGGAACCTTAGTGGAACGTATAACTCCTCCTTTTTTGAAGTCGGTTGATTTTGACATGATTTCGTATTATTTAAAACTCGGCCGCCATAACGGCCATAACACGCAACACGGTAACAGTTAAGTATAGTATAGAATAGAGCCCAAGGTCAAATAAATAACCCTCATTCTTAGACAGTACAAAAAAAATGTGTAATACATACATAATACATACATACCTTCACGCCTGTAATCCCAGAGTGGGGTAGGCAGAGTAACAGAATTACCTACAACTTTTAAAACTTGTTGTTAATTCTGTAACCACATTTTGCACAAAGAGCCTAACAGTACTACAAGCCTTTATTCCCTTAGTCGCCTAGCCTCTTACGACTCCACGGGAAGACATGGAGTGGCACTATTCTAAAAAATTAATAGCAACGCAAAATTGCAATCTTGATATTTCAATATTGGGTTCGCAACGGTCTCAGATCTCATTCACCTTCAACATGGCCTGTAGCCAGTCTTCTCTATGCCAATAAAACTCGGCAACAATGTAGCATTAAACCGTACCTACATCGTATTAATTCCGCCAATTACAAGAGTTTTTCATAAAATGGACCTAAAAACAAGCTTCAAGCCATTTTTCACAGTCCAGTAAACGTCTCCTCACCCATGCTGACATTTTTACGCTCCAAAATCTATATTCTAATTCAAATCCGAATATTTCCAGCGTGATGTGATATTTTTTTATGCTCTAACGGACGGTGATGGAATTTTCGAAATACAAACGTACCGAAGCGTCGGTCAACTGGCAACATTTTAACAGCAACGTGTGGTCTAATTATAGATGTCTTCCTCTTACATGCAAAGTACAAGCAACAGCATCAGTTGCTGGCCACGCATAATTGGAATTGGTAATGTTTTTATAATTACTCTAATTCGAAAACCATTTCGAGGAATAGGGTTTTAAAGCCGTTCTGCATTATTAAGTTTTTGGAACAGTACTCTTTTTCGAATATTTCGACAAAAAAATATTTAACCTTTGTTTGACTTTCGATTTCGGCTTGAAGTCCTCTTAGGTGTATCTTACGGGTTAGGCGCAAACCGCTTGAAATAGTATGTTTGAATACACTATTACAATCACTTTTTATCATTAGATATCCTTTAATTGTTGTAATTTCTTAGAAAATTTCAACCCAAGTTAAAATTAATCATGTCATCCATAAAGTGCCTGCTAAATAATTAAAGATATTTACACAAAACGATTGGGTCAAATACAAAATTAATGAATTTGGACTTAAAATTACCTATTCTTTCGATTTAGAATGTAAAAACCGGGAGTATTTTTTTTTTGACAATCCCAATTGCTGTGAAAAGTTGATTGTTTATTTACCAGGGCTTATCTATACTCTATCCTAGACGTTAAAATCGTTTTTGAACAGTTATGGTATGGTTCTTAACGCGGCCGCTATAACTGTCATCTGAAAAATACAGTCTTCTTCGTCTTCTTTAAATTACTGGCGGTTCACCAAGTGATTTCGCCAATGTCGGTGAGAGAGTATAATCAGCAAATGGAGCAGTAAATCAAAATTAACCAAAGTAAAGGTCGGGTATTATTCAATCGGCCATCTTCCCTCCCCGAAGGTTACCGGAAGCCTCCAAATAATACAATGTAAGAGTAGAGTAGGTAAATGAGAGCTATCAATACGTTGACGATACGGTAACAGGTCAAAAGCGATATTGTTTAACGTCGTTGAAATACAGGCCCAGCCTCTTTGCGTTGGTTACAATAGTTCGTATGCCTCGTACAATCACCTTTAAATATATCAGAGCAGACATAATTATGTTTAAATAGGTTTAACTTTAACTCTGTTGCAAACGTTAGAGAATGTTCTGCCATTTTTGAGGACTGAGGCTCCACTTTGTTGTAGTGCATCATGCTTTCGATACATAACTGTAGGTATGTGTTTTTTGATATGAAAGGTCCTTTCTGACTGTGGCTTGTAGCCGGAGCTGGAGCCTGTTTTTTTTATGAAAATTGGTTATTTTAACAGTGATCAGCTTTTCATGGAGTGTTGGCCCCTAATCTGATGTATGGTAGTGAATTAACCCAAAAAAAGCTTTTACCCTGGTGTACGTACAATAATAAACTAAATTATTAAAATTAAGCTTATAAATACATACAAAACATCCAAATACATACAACAGACTCAGGTAAAAATACTCGAATATTTACCTTTTACGAGAAGCAAAACCAGAACCATTACCTTAAAGGTCTTTATCAATTAGGGTAACCGCGTCATTACATTAATAACTACTCGTATTAACCTCTTCAAAACGGTACCGTTTATTATCTTTTGACTACGCCAATGTCTAATTTCAATGATTCCTTCGAGATGTTCCAACTGAATAGAATGATCAATGGCCTCGTATTATTCTCTCCATTGGCCAGAAGTCGACTGCATAGCATGCATCCATCTTCCATTATCGGATTTCTCAGTTCTCAAATATTTCCCTGTTTCCCGACTTTACGTATGTTTCCGGACTTCCCGGGACACAGTATTTTTCCGAAAGTTAATCCGAAGTTTCGAGTTGAGTCGCGCTTGGCTGGGTTGGATTACTTGTTTTCCTTTGAAATAAGACTGTGACATAGTTAAAATTGGAGACTGTTTTAAAGTGTAAATAAAAGTAATAGCCGAATGGAAATGAATTATCTAATATTGACGGTTTGAACACTTTCAACAGCTGACACCTGGCTTAATACCGCATTGTACGAAGTAACATAATGAGTCTATGAATATGGCATGGATGGAACAAAACAACACAAAGACCGCCTTATGGTAGGTGAATGGCGTCTTAGGCCCCTAGATTTTTCATAACACCACAAAAAATACGTATTACGTTTGGAGTTTATCCCCAGAAAATACATTTTGAAATTAACTTTACGCGCCTAAAATAAAACTACGAGCAAAATAGACAAGGTATAGGTAGTGCCACGAGAGGTTGAGGTGAATGATTACACACACAGCTATATGAAGTTACTGATTGCAAAAAGTAATGAATGAAACGAATGAGTCAATGTAAATGTAAAAAACGTAAAAAAGAATACTTAAATTTAGTTTAGTTTACATACATTAAATCACGCCTGTTTCCCAGAGGGGTAGGCAGAGACCACTTCTTTCCACTTGCTACGATCTTGACAAATTTCTTTCGCTTCTTCAACATTCATACATCGAGTCATGCACGCACGTCGGTTTCGGGTACTTAAGATTCGGCCCTTTTCCAGTATTTCTCCGATTTGATTCGAAAAAGTAGTTTAGTTTAGTTTTTTGAAAATTGCATTGCATGTCAAAAATACGAAATTATGTGTATTATATTTATTTTATATTTTAATAGGTATAAAAAACAGTAAAAATATGACTATGACTTTCCCGAGGCGTTGCTTGCAGCGAGCTTGAAACATCTTAATGTGTCATATTAACAAAGAAGTGGAACAATCATAACAGATTATAACTAAAAAGTTTTTTTTTAAAAGCAAAAACCGCTATCAACAACGCAAAAAATAACTTCTTTTAAAATGGTAGGTGTAGCTCAGTCAAACTTAAGTCGCCGACAGTTGGCGACTTCACTTGGACTGACCTATACCTAACATTTTAAAAGGCGGTTTTCTCTTAAAATATTATGAAACATCTCTTTGTCAAGTGCTTCAATTTCTTCGTCTAATTTCCTCATGATGCTGTTAAAATGTGAACTCAGTATGACTTGCTGCCACTCTTCCTTTTATGATTCCCCAACAAAGATCTATAGGGTTGATTTCAGTTTGGGATGGTATCCATTCAAATAAATAAACTTATTTGATATAAATATTGTCTTTCTGATTTCTTTGAATTCAATATAACATTGTAAATAATTTATCATAATAGTTTAAAGAAACTTTTTAGTCTATCTTGCAATTCACTGTTGAACTTGCTATCGGTAGGAAAAAAGAATAATAATTTCAAAATCCCGCTGTCATCACACGACGTGTTGTGTGCGTGACGTCATCTCAGGTGGCACTAGCTAAAGGTAACATTTCCAAAGTGTTTTATGTTACAAACACGCTAATTAAGTAGCACGTTTTATGAAACGTTTTTTATTAACAAGGTACTAATTCGCCGTCTTATAATATGCCGAAATAAGCATTTCAGCGTTTTCCGAGGACCCAACTTTAAGCCAAATTAGCGGCAAGAAAGTTAAGTAAGCAGAAAAATAAATCCTCATTCCGAGATCACTTGGGCAACTTTTAAGCGAGAAAATCGAATAAACTGATTAGCATTTTGACTTTAAGATCACAGTTATGTTTCTGTGATGTACCAGTAGGGGAACCAGCTTAAAGTATAACTACTTAAGTAAAAAAACAAAACGCACAGACTTAGGTTATTCATAATAACTGCAACGTACAAATATCGTGAAATTGGACTTGATTTAGAGGGTGTGAGAAGCGTTATGACCCGGAGCTAAATTAGTGTGTTTTTTTTACAGCTGCGTATTTTAGCGTCGGTTCACTATTCCCCCACACTACTGACCACTTTACAGAACGCGGTGGATGCGAAAAGCACAAGACCGGTCTGAGTGTAGAGCCTTGGGGGAGGTCTAGGTCAGTGGACGTCTTAAGGCTGACATGATGACTGACCACTTTTTAAAATTTTCAAAAATAACAGCGTCTAGATTTGGTTGTTTATGTTATATAATTAATTAATTTATTTTATTTATTGATATTCAGGACAACAACCGCCGTAAATATTCTTATTACTCGTACATAGTGTTAGTTGCCCACACAATAAAAGCTAATAACTTTTGTAACGAACGAGGAAGTGGCATTAGGATAAATAAAAGTTCGGACTAATGAAATGATACTTTAGGATAAATGACAATAAAAGGATAAGTCCTTCTTGTACATCTATGCTACACTTTTGTCTTTTTTATCATTTGTTTTTTACAATAAAGTGTTCACATACATACAATTATGGATTTCAACATAGACTCCTTACCATTGAACTTGTTTATAGGTTCTTGATAAATTCGGTTATGATACCCGACCTATACAAACTATTAAACTCATAAGTCATTCATAAGCAAACGTCTGACTATAGGGGGCAGTTTGAGGGCAAGGTAAGGTTTACAAAAAAATCTTAACTTACGAGTATTATAATGTACCTAGTATTTGTAACATAGTTACTTAAATTAGTTACCCGTTATCATTTATTCATCTTCAATGTGTAAATACTCTTTGAAGTGATGACTGATAGCCCACAAAGTGGCCACTTAAAATTCAAATAAATAGCTGACATGCGTCATTATGACTGTTGTTCATACTTATGTTTGTTTATACTTATAAATTCACATTATAAATAGTACTAGGTACCAAATACTAAGTACAAATACTCGAAAGTGAATTGATTGATATGCGAACCTTACCTATCATTCTGACATGCCACGAAAATGCCCGCTGGAGTTCAAATACCAACGTATGTTCATAAGTCATAACCCTTATTTTTCAAACATCACGCACTAGGGTTCATCACAAGAAAATTGGAATTGACATTTCACACAAGCACCGTGTCGTGGTGTCTCCTTTACCGTTCCAACCAAAACCGCATCAAGTAATTTAAACCTATACTGTGCCAAAAGTAGCAACACGCAGGAAAGTAAAAGAGTAATTAAACTTTTCGAACAGGTGGTACGGAGTTAGGATAATTGTTCGTTTTGCCAAGTGCTTTGCATCCTGCGGGGTTATTCTATAGTAAGTTACTTAATCCTAGGTTTTTCTATTCTGGTGTAACTTGGTCTTGGCATGCGATAGCACTACGAGATGATTATTGTCCAGTCACAGTATGGGAATATTAAGACTCTTGCTATTCCTCATAATTTAGCTAAGTAATACTTAGGGTGGTCCAAAAAAAAGTTTTTTTTTTTAATTTTGTTTCTCCACAAGGGTCTTTTTGTTTGAATAGACTTTAAATACCCCTGTGCAAAATTTTGCTCGTTCGAGGTTGCTATTAGTTCGCGATTTTTTTGATAAAAAGGAAAAAAAAAAACATTTTTTGAACGCACTTCTTTAATACGAATGGTTTATGTGAAATAATCATAAAGTGACATTAAATTATGCTAGTAATTTTTATCAAAAATTACTGTCGTGGATACTTGGCCTATTTAAGTTGCAAATCATAGCGACCCCTAAATATCGTACGATTTCACTCAAATTTTGCACAGGGGTATTTAAAGTCTAATCAAATAAAAAGACCTTTGTGGAGAAAGAACATTAAAAAAAAAACTTTTTATTGGACCACCCTAATACATACTTAATGTAAGAGTGAGTGTAACCGACTAAACCCGATTTATGTAACACGGCCAAAATACGAATAATGGCAAGTGGCTCAACAATCCAGAGTTTTGACTGTACAGTCACCACACGGGATCGTTGAGCCACTTGCCATTGTTCGTAATTTAGCTGTGCAATGCGAATCGGGCATACTCATGACATCGTCGTGAACGACTGATAACGAATGATGACATCTTTCTTTGTCATTCGGTATTTCCATCAAATCAGGTTGTCAAAAATAATCTGACACAACAATGGTAATTTATGAAATTATTACACTCGTAAACAACGTTCGGATTAAGTCATGGATTCCGAGTTTTCCCTTTGTCGTATGACCAATCATGATTTTTCCGTTGATTTCATTACGTTATAACATTGTCGCTAGGTTACTGTTTCTAGACTATAATTAGTTGTCTTTGGGTGTAATCACTCTTTATCAACAAAATACTTTTGATCAAATAAACAGCCCGGTGAAGGTCGTCTCCAATTCGGATACACTACTAATGGTTATTCATTTGTTTTGCAACAATCAATTTCTGACTGTATGTTTGAATTAAGAGTTAAGTGTCCGACACTGGTGCCATTACCCTAGGTAGTAAGAAATCCAAGAAGTTACAGGGATCAAATTATTCAACACTGTAAAACCATATTGCTTTTGACGTGTTATGGTATTTTTTCAAGTAAATAAGACTATCAAAACGATACGATAACACGTCAAAGGGAATATGGTTTTTAACCAGAAGAATAGAGGCCAGTTCCGTGAATAGAATTATATACCACGTTAAAGAATAACATCACTGGAGTTGCAAACTAAGACAAACGCAGACTGAGCTCTATCGTGTAAGTTCTAAACCGATTAGTTACGTGAATTAGATTTTATGAGAGAAATCAAAACTATTAAGTCTGTTTCCGTAATTGCGGAGTTGTTATACTTGTTAAACATGTATTTACGCGCCACATACCAGTAGTCGGGCGTAATATAACGCTGATAACGCTGATTAACGCTGAATCAGTCGTGGCTGCACCGCTTGCGTGTGTGTGCGTGTAAGTATGTATCTTGACGACGCGTTGGCCTAGTTGGTATTGACTCTGCCTACGAAGCTAGCGGTCTTGCGTTCAAATCCCGGTTTTTGCAAATATTTGTGTGATAAGGGAGAATGTTTGTTCCTGAGTCATGGATGTTTGTATTTAAGTATATATTTCGCTATATACACCCAGGAGCAAAAAAAACGGGTCAAAGTGCGTATTTCATACTAAAGAGGCTATTTCGAAGCCTTGGCTCCTTGCCAGGGGATGCTTTTAGTGAAATCTGATAATGGATACCCCGAGTATCGATACAGGACTTCCAGAATGCCTAGGATACCCGACTGATTGAATATGAGGTTAACGCCGGAATTGTGCATGTTCATAAAAAATCTATAATCGCAATAAAATGAAAGGAAAACCAAATTCTGACCCAAAATCTCTCGGTGTGGTGTTAAGTGATTGTGCGATCAGGTAGGTACTTAAAAAAATAACAGGTGTACAAACAGGAACGATAGCACGTCAAAAGGAATATGGTCATACCCAGTAAAGTATTACGCCTGTTCATTTACCCTGATGACCTTATTTTGCAGTGGTATTCTCTCCCTTTTGCTCTACATAGCAAGCATATGTTTGCTTTGAATACACTAACTCCGTTAGAGCGTAGTTGATTGACTTTCAGCGAATCTTAAGGCAACAATGTAGGCAGATACAAATTACGTAGTCCCAAGATATAATATTACTAACGACCTGCCCCCGCTTTGCTTCGGTTTATGTGATATTCCTGTAACACTCGTAAATAATCCAGATTGTTTTATACATACCTTAAACTTGCTTGAATCACTCTATCTATTGCTGAAAACTGTATTAAAATCCGTTGCGGAATTTTAAAGATCTAAACGCACAGACAGCGGGAGCGAGTTTGTTTTATACTATGTAAAGATAACCCTCTCGTGTTACAAAGTCTTCGTTTATAATCTCCATTTACAACGCAAATGCATTACCCACGTTAACGTTAGCGCATAATTCTAAGATGCACGACATTGTACACTACACCGAGGAAGCCAAGTTTATGCCACCGCAGTGTACGGGTCAGTACATGAATATTACATAGTTATTGGGTTGCGCGATACTTGCTAAGTTTGGACAGGGAAGTTTTCTCATTACTCTGTGTCTGAGTTGACGTATTGAAGATAATACGATTGTTTGGAGAACGACGATTTTTAGTGATGAATGCTTGAGAGGGGTATGCAGGCGTTTTATTCTAGGGGCCTAGTTAAGAGGACTCTGAAGCTCTAAATTTCTATACAAAATGCAAAAATGTTTCTCTACCCTAAAATCGAGTAGCTGTCAAAAAAATCCATACAAAGCTCCGGCCGTCAACGTTTCTCACTCCTTTAATCTAGTCCGATTTTTACGATTTTTGCATATGCTGTAGATATCATGAAAAACTATGTCTGGAAATTTTCTTTTCTACGAAAATACTTCTTAGAATGAAACACCTATGGATGACCTATTTTTTTTATGATAACTACAACATATTCAAAAATCGTAAAAATCGGACTAGATTAAGGGAGTGAGAAACGTTGACGGCCGGAGCTTTGTATGGATTTTTTTGACAGCTACTCGATTTTAGCGGCGTTTCACAATCCTCTTAAGAGGAATGATAATAAAAAAAATTAGGTACTAAATAAGAATAAGAATAGTTTATTCGTGACAATACAAAACAAAGGACAAGAGTAATGTTTTATATAGTATTTTTCACAATCGTGTTATAATAGAGAGCTTTTTAGTCGAGTACCGTGTTTAGGCCACGAAGCTTGCTGAGTGGCCTAAGTAAGGTACGAGATTAAAAAGCTTAATTATGACACTATTGTGAACAATACTTTTTGTACGAGTTCATTAAAATTAATAATTTAAGTCATTAATACGAGTATATAAGAAAACTAAATATTGTAAGTGTTCTACTATCCGACTTTTTTGACACAAGATAATTGAAAAGTAGATTTTTGACAGATGACGCGACGCTGCTACGTTCCTAAACGCCACAGATTGGCAATTTTGTATCGGATCGAGTCTCCTTAAACAAGGACACACATGGAAATCCGAAGTTCTATTTTCAAATTTTTTTCGGTTGTCTAGAGCGTATCGAAATAGTTATTTCGGTTGTTTCGGAAGGAACATCGATGAAAAGAGTGACGTTACAGTATTCTCTATGAAATCTTAATACACAGATTTTAATCGACGAGTATAAAAAATTTATTTTAAGTACCTACCGTAACTTATATGTTTCCAGTGACGATGATTAAGGCGATAAATCACTTTCGCCAATGGAAAAGAATGACCATAATTAAGTGTCTAATGCGATGATAGAAGAATAGGTAATTTATTGATAAATGTGTTGAAGTACATTAAATTATAATATTTTGAGTAAACTTCTAAAAAAAAAATATCATTAGGAAGTCTCTACTGTACAGGGCCCTATTTCTCGAAACTTATTAGACTAATAATATTAGTCTATGAACTAATATTTTTTACTAGTTTACTAGTGTACGTTTCTCAAAGCTACTGTAATAAAGTATTAGTTATTAGTTACCAACTAATAAATATTAGCTAATATTATTAGAGTTAATTAGGTTTTGGTTTCAAGAACATAAAGAAAAAAAAATACACTAGTAAAATTCACTAATAAAGCTATTAGTCTCGGAAGGCTTGTAAAAAATATTAGTGTCACATTTTAACAACCAAATTAATAAAATGTGGACCGATTCGGACGCTTCCAAACAGAATTTCTCTCGCTTCTAATATGTTTCTTAGAACCATTAACTTTAGATCCATTTTAAAATATAAAATAACTGAATTAAAGAAACAATCCCCTTTTACCGCCAATGTGCAAACGTCAAAAGAAAACGAATACAATAGTGGCGGGAACTTTCCCCGCTTTTTTTAATACGTAAGAAGGCATGGGTATTAGGTGCATTCAGCCGAGCCAGACTATTATTTTTTATTAGTCTACCAGTATTAGTTACCAGACTAATCATTATTTTTGAGAAACAGAAAATATTAGAACTCGTAAAATTTTCACTAATAACTAATATACTAGTAAACTAATACTTTCGAGAAATAGGGCCCAGAACAGGGTTAAGTTTTCAAAATGACGGGCGTTTGTCCTATCCTTGATGATAAGTAAGCGAATTTTGAAAATCGAAATAATGTAACGTATTTAATGTATGTGGCGTTCGCTATCGTTATCCAAAATAGAGTGAATATCTGGCTATGGCCCGCAAATCCGTCCACGCAGAAAAATAAAACATAGCCTATTGTTCATTAGGATAAATGTAGAATTCTTATGGTGATGTACTTCCACTGGCATGTTTTTTCTGGACCAATGTTAATCATAATCAGCCTTTGACTTTGATCTAAGTCAACATTCCCTTAGATTCAATTCAAATTATTTGCAAAAAAACTTTCACCAGTTATTAGTTACAGTTCCAAAAATAATAAACGGGACCTGTATTTCACTGATAGGTTTTTAAAGTCTGGAATTGGATTCAGAAATTGCCTAAACGAAATGATTATCGAATGAATGCCAAAGAATATTTAATGGTATAGGTATTGATAAGAAATATAATAACTCATTATTTATAAGAAAAATACATTAAAGACTCGAAATCAGAAACGAAAAAACTCAAATATAGTTTGCCCGTGTTCTTTGATCTTAGAATAATTCGATAAAATACCTTTGTTTAAACCCTTTTGACGTTAAGCAATCCTTAGGGTCGAATTTTCCAGTTCCCAGTCAAAAGACGGCATAACTTTATTTTTTTGTCAAATGAAAGAAAAAATATGACGTGGACATTGAACAATCGTCCATACCGTTGCAACTCCAAGAAAAACTTTAATAGTACATTATTGCCTAGGCGCGGAAAGTCAGGAAATCCTCGTTTCCGCCGAGGCATATATAATGCTTTTCTCAAACAATGAGAGGAATCGATACACATACATGATTATAAATATTTTTAAAAACTTTTGACAAATCCGGTGAAAATATTTGTTTGAAAAATACGAGTATTACTTAGTTAAGATAGTTCCACGCACGACGAGCCCGCTGCCACCAGCACCGCAGCACCGCCGCCGCACCACACGCCCCCACCCACAAGTTGGGTGTACGGGTTTTTTTTCATGGTCCCTTCGATTTTATACGCAATAGAGAGCACTTTTAAAAATAATATGGACATGGACGAAAAGTGTTTTCATATGGTTTGTTTACTCCTAGGATTAAAATGACTCACTTTCCTTCCTTGTGTTTTAATCGAAAAACCGTTATTTCCGAGCTTGTTTGAAAAAAAGGTACATTCTTAGGAGATAATAACTCCAATACCAAAATAAATAAGGATTAACAAAATCAATTGCGAGTTGTCCGACTCCAGTAGATTAAGAAACGAGCCGACATATTACTGCTCGATATCTATTCCGGACTCGTAGGAAGTAATGCCTTCAGAGCCGGCGGGCCGGACGTGCCCGATTAGCGTAATCGGCCCTTCAAAGTCACGGGCTGGGACCACGACGCTCGGTGCAGCGTGTGGCCTGCTGGTATAGTTGGGAAGTGAGATTCGTGAGATGTCCACAAAACCGGTAATTGTTGATGCTTGCAATGCAGAAACAAAGACATTCAACTGGCAAACCCTTTATGACACTTTTAGTCCTCAGGGTTGGCAACGCATTTGCAGTCTTAGGATTGCAGTCTTGTGAATGCGAATGTCTATGGGTCACAGTTTCCACTTACCATCAGGTGGCCTGTGTGCTCGTTTGCCTTCCTATGTCGAAAAAAAATGTCGTCACCCTCATCACCAACTTGGAATTATTCATGAAACATTTAAAGTACTGCAATAGCTGATGAAACGAAACGGAAATGACGCTAGGTTGGGAACGCTGCAAAACCAAGGGGAACAGAGCGGAGAGATCAATACAATTATCAACTGATCGCTGTAGCCACTTAACTGATTAAAATCATCATCAGAGGCTCATGTCAGCCGTAAGACGTCCACTGCAGGACATAGGCCTCCCCCAAGGCTCTCCACACATACCGGTCTTGTGCTTTTCGCATCCACCGCGTTCCCGCGATCCTTACAAGGTCGTCACTCCATCTTGTTGGAGGCCTACCTACAGCTCGTCTCCCAGTCCGCGGACGCCCCTCAAGAACTTTCTGAACCCATCGGCCGTCAGTCCTGCGAGCGATGTGCCCCGCCCACTGCTACTTAAGTTTATCTATTCTTCGGGCTAGTATCGGTAACTTTAGTTCTACTGCGCGGATATAATTTCTGATTCTATCACGCAGAGAAACCCCGAGCATAGCCGTCTTTGAGCTTCTTTATGAGGCCCATTGATAGCGCCTACGTCTCAGATCCGTAAGTCATCACTGGGTGAACATCCGAGGCTGCCAACAGGCAAAGCGCTGCAGTACCTTGTCTTTTAAAGCTATTTGTTTATCTTTCGTAGCAAATCATACCGATAAGAGATCTTAGCGGGTCTAAAATATGGAGTTTCTGTTGGGAAGTTTGTGGTGGCTCACGGAGGCACATATCGCACCGCTAGATCAGCTCAGTATCAACTCAAAATCATTGTTAGTTTTGTATCAAGCTCATAGACGTTGTATTAAAGTTGATTTTAAAAAACAGTTATATTTGGAGATATTACACTTTTGATCTGGCAGTGCAACATGCAAGCCGCGCGGTATAGGTACCTACCTACCTACTTTGGTTTAAAGACGAACAACTGTTTATAATCTGTCGATGGTTTTTTACCTGCATTGGCAATTTTACTTGTTATACAATTAGTTTTTCGCAAAAAATCGGGCAGGGTAATGTCCGTGATAGTCATTACCAGGGATCGGAAATTCGGATCGATATTTACCTATACTTTCGCACCGGCTTTGTTGTTCAGTTGTATGGAGGCGGACTCAATCATAGAATTCATTACTAAATTTGGTGGGATTTCAAAATAAATAAATAGCACTGGCATTAATTCATAATCAATTATTTATATTAACTGTTTGAAGTTATTTTTCATGTAAAGATTTACCAAATGTTATTTAATTTACCTGTAACTCATTAACCTAACGAATTTATAGGAGCAAAAATGAATGTTTTATCCTACGTCAAAGTAATTATTATATTAACATTTTGTAGAATCCCAGAATCCCGGAACTTATATTATTAAAATTATATTTTTAAGAAGCTGACGCCATGTTTGCCTATCTTTTTCCGGGATTTTGCCAACTTTAGGTAAATATCGATCCGAATATCCGATCCCTGGTCATTACTTCATTTCATTACTAATGGTATGGTAATTAACATTATTATAGTTTTTATTATTTTAATATTCATATGAGTCATTAGTACATGAATAATCATGTTACTATTTCATTGTTTAATTAAGTAGGTACGCTTAATGAGGTCGTATAGTAGAGTTCTTAAACCCGCAAAGTTAGTCAATAAGTTCCTATATAAAGTCTGTGCGATTTCGCAGTTTTGCCACTCAACTGATATTTCGTTAATACTTGAAAAAAAACTCGTATCTGATATTTCAAGATGTATGAGTTTGAACTTAATTCTCTTGAGGCTAAAGTTCAAAATCAAACATCATGAAATATGAGATACGAGGTTTTTTCAATGCAATGACGATTTGTTGATATTTGTATCCCCGAGGCGTGAGGAGGGTACACCGGCCAGTGGGCAATATAACGGTAGGCGGCAGCGAGTGAGGGGGCTATTCCCACTAGTCCGCACCTCCGGCAAGTGGTGCGAACAACTGGGAATTTTTATTCCCAGTAGTTCGCACTGCGGACAAATGGGAATAAAAATTCCCAGTTGTTCGCACAGTTTAATTCAACATAACTGTGTTCAATTTCATATGGTATTATAGGAGCAGGAATATAAAAAAGTAATTTTAATTTAACACATTTATTTAAAATTAGACTGACAATTTTAAAAAAACAATTAATTTTACGAAAAATTTAACAAATCAACATAGTAAACCATTTTTACTCTATATATCGTAAAATTAATGTTTTTTTTTTTAATTGTCAGTAGTCCGCAGTGCGAACTACGGGGTGCGGACTACTGGGAATAGCCCGAGTGAGGTGTCATCCGCCACGAAGCCACGATGTAACTAGGTACAGATGCCGTCAAACTTCTTGAACACTAGGCGCGGTGGTAGGGGAGAGTTTGCGCATCGTACACATACGTGCAAAAAAAGTACCTAATTTTTATTTCAAATCTCGGTATAATTATTGAGCCCACAACACAAGTCTTAGTGAGCTTATTGTGGGACTAGGTCGATCCGTGTATAATCACGCCTTTTTCCCGCAGGGGTAGGCATAGATTACGGATTTCCATATACTACGATCCTGACATACTTCCTTCGCTTCACATACTCTCATAACCCTCTTCATACATCCTGATCAGTTATTTTATAGTTTTATATTTATTTATTTATTTAATTATATTGGTAGTTGTATGGAACACAAGTTGAGAAATAAAACATAAGATATATACTCGTATGTTTCAAATGGCTGTTATTGAAAAGTCTAAAAATGTCATGTTTGCGGTATTCAGTCTTCTTCTAAAAAGGAAATTCCTTCCATTAAGTTAGTTCCAGCGCTGGTACTAGGTCTTGGTTCAAGGGAGTTGGAGCTAGTTTGTGTATCTTGACTATCATTATCTTCATCATCGGAATCACTATCGGACCCTTCGTCGGAGTCACTTTCGTCATCGGCATAAATTACAAATTCGTCAGTGACCAAATCTATCACGTGGTCATTTTTTATGTACTCTTGTTCGATGTCTTTTGCCACAAGGGCACAATTTTTCCCATTCGATGGGACCCATTGACGCAACTTTTTCTTTCACGAGGTCGATTACCTTGGTTATGTTCCAGTTAACATTTTTGCTGCCAACATAACCCTTAATTGCTGCCCAAGCCATCTCGATCGGGTTTAGGTCAGGGTGGTAAGGTGGTAAGCGGACCACTGAGT
The DNA here is from genome assembly GCA_927399475.2 of Acleris emargana. Lineage (NCBI taxonomy): Eukaryota > Metazoa > Arthropoda > Insecta > Lepidoptera > Tortricidae > Acleris > Acleris emargana. The sequence continues at coordinate 4,159,198 of OV656849.1, forward strand.
GGTTGTGTTCGGCTAAAATTCTGTCAATGCTGTAATTCTTGTTTTGTTGTTTGTGCGCTAGTACGAGTTTGTATAGCTGTGGCTTGTACATTTTTTCATCATACTGTACTCCTTTATCTTTCAACCATTGACGCATTACAGCTTTGTTTGAGTTTGAGGTTGGGGCAGTTTCGAATTGCTTGTTATGGTACGACGCATTATCGACCTCGATTACTGAATTTGGAGGCAGGTTTGGTATCAACTGATTGCGCAGCCATTTTTCATAATTAATGAAATTCATGTTGTCATGATAATCTCCACTTTTTGTGCCCGCTTTAAACACGAGTAGTGCATTTGGCACAAATCCGTTTTCGGAGCCAGCGTGAACTATTACCACGCGCTGTCCTTTCGAAATAGGTTTTTTTAAACCTTGCGTAGACTCGTCGGTCCACGCCTTGCTGCTTGCATGTGACGAGTCGACATATGACTCGTCAGTGTATATTATAGGTCTTCCTTCTTGCCTATATTTACAAATTTTCTGTAGATACTCAATTCGTAACAATCGTATGTTACTTTTTTCTATTAAAAGTTTTCTGTTGTTTTCAGTTTTAAAATTCGACGCAAACTTGCTTGCGAGCCATCAAAACTTATATTATCGTCATTTAATTTTTTTCTGAGGTTTTCTACGGTGGGGAATTCGTTATTTGTTTTATGGTAATTGTGAATGCACCTCCGAATAACCGCTTGATCAAAACTATCAATGCCCGTTACTTTATTTTTGCCAGATCTTTTTTTTCCTGGGGTTCGAAAGACAGTGAGCAAGTCAGAGCCCTTCGCTTCATTAATAATTCGGCGGACTGAGCTCACAGCTTATCAACAAGTTTTTAAAGTTCTAGGTAATTCTGTAGCTCTGCCTACCCCTCTCTGGGATTACAGGCGTAAAGGTATGTATGTATGTATGTAACTGGATGTACCTACTTTAAAAAAAATGAAAAAACCATATGGTTTTATAGAGTATAAGAGAGCCCTCTGGTTTGTTGTACGAACCATATTAATATAACAAGGTTAACATACAAGTTCTGATTTTACTTTACTACTGGCTCTAATGGCAAACTGGCTTAGTGCGCTGATAGAAAGCCAATTAAAGTAACTGGTCCCTGCGAGGGGAAAATTGATTTAAACAGCATTGATTAAGCGTATTGTTCATAACTATATTAAAAATCATTCAGTCATTAAAAATCAAAAATCAAAAATCAAGACTCTTTTGTTAAGAATTGTGATATACATAATTTGAATACAAGAAATAAAAATAAAATTGCTATTAAAAAATTTCGTGTCCGTAAGGTTTATAAAACATTTGTAGGTCAATGCATCCTTTTCTTTAATAAATTACCTGACGTTGTTTTAAAGTTACCATTTCCAGTACTTAAAACTTACTTGAAAAAGTCTTTGATGTCTAAAGCTTACTATAGGGTCGAAGACTATCTAACAGATAAAAATGCTTGGCCAACACCTAAATAATTTAATAATAACTGAGTCATAAAAATATGTAAACATTTGTATATTGTCTAGGGGACACGGTTTCTGTAGGAGAATGTATCGAAACTTTTATGCAGGTTGTTTTGCACCGTCACAGGTAAGTATAACTTGTATACTTTAATTTTTTTTATTACTGTTGCTTATTAGTTTTGTGACAATTCTGAGTTTTGACACATTTTCCTGCTCAACTACGCATGAATATATTAATTTTTGGTTTTATATGAGATTCATTGTTTTATATAATGCTAGGTTAAGTTTATTATCGTTTAATATCATTAGCAATATTTAAAAAACGACTTACTGTTGAGTTTCTTGCGGCGCTTATTCTCAGCAATGGTCTCTTGTGAAGCGCTGGTAGTTTTTTTTTTGACGTGTAAAAGTGCCCGTGCGGCCTACTTACTGAATAAACATCTTTTATCTTTTTTTTATCTTTTATAATTTGTATATGTAGTTCTAGTAAATAATCACGCAAGATATCAAATAGGATAAATAAATAAATTAACGTTTATGATATTCCAAGGTGACCAAAGCATAGCAAATAAAGGTCACCGAGGCATGATATAGGTAACATAACATTTACACCTAAGACCTAGTATAATTTTCTCAAGTAGACGTTTGACTGATTAATTGTTTTACATTCGCTACAAAATAACACACCCTTTAATACATGAAATGTCAAGGTAGATATAAGATATGGCTTGTTATGGCACAGGTTAAACCTGACAAAAAAAACATTTCGTTTCTGTACCCTTACCATGAGTTCCAATTACCGTACTCGCTAGCTCTGTCCCTCGCACTCTTTAAGAATACTTGCGAGGTCTGCGAGGGACAGAGTTTCCACTCGCTAGCGGGTACGTTAATTGTAACTCATAGTTAGGGTACTGACATATGATTTAACGGGGCGATCCAATAGATCACCAGCAACACATTCGCTCAGTACTGCATCGTCTATGTAGGAAAATGTCCAGGGACGCAAATTGACCAAAAAGCGAAATATCCGGCGTCATATTAGCGTTTGGCCCAATCAATGCCCAATAACGTCCATAACGCAGAACATCAAAAAAGCAAGAAGTCTGTGTAGCATAATGTCCAAATTTTATAATGTCAAAAAAGCTGAAGAAGAAAAAGAACATTTTCTAATTACTAGGTATATTACTTTACTTTATTTTTTATTTACTTGTGGAAGGACCTTGTGCAGAGTCCGTCCGGGTTGGTACCAACATCTTATCCATTAACCTACCGCCAAGCAGCAGTGTTCGCATTGTTGTGTTCCGGTTTGGGGATAAGACAGCCGGTGAAATGACTAGCATAGAGGCCTTCCATCTTAGTCCTCAGGGTTGGCAACGCATTTGCAGTCTTCTGAATGCGAATGTCTATGGGTCACAGTTTCTACTTACCATCAGGTGGCCTGTGTGCTCGTTTGCCTTCCCATGCAATAAAAAAAAAAAAAAAAAAAAAAAAAACTTATCGAAAGCCGTTATCCCAAGTAGCTTTGTTTTCAAGGCGGTAAAATCCAAGTCGTATTTGACTTGTTATGGTATTCTTCTTAACTCGGCCGCCCTTACTGCCAAGTTAATAAGAGCTAAAACGTTGACAATACTATACTCCATTTAATTTAGAATGAGAAACCACAACAACATTATATTGCGGCTCGTGAACTGTAATCTCTTTACAATTTGTACTAGAGTAACAATTGACGACACGCAAATAAAGTGACATTAAAACAATTTTATTTTGCGGCTCCCAGACTATTGTACAGTCAACAGCATAAATAAGTGATCATTTCTGTACCTTATCACTTTCAATCGTTTGACAATTTTGTATAACATTTCAAACACAACGTTAAAGTGACAAGGTACATAAATGATCACTTATTTATGCTGTTGACTGTACTGTACTATTTGCTAGGTAATAAATAGTTGACCAAACGCAATATAATGTTATTGTGGTTTCTCATCCTAAAATAAATAAACTTATAGAACAGATCAAACACGATATGGTTCTTACCGTGTTGAATAGAGCCTGGTAGTTTGCGTTTTGGACTTTTAGACTCGTTGTTATGTAGCAGTGTCGCTCTTTGGACCATAATATGCCAATTGTTTATTTTAAGATTAAGGCTGTGGCTCCACTGAGACGGAGATGAGCGGAACTGTGCCTATATTAACCAATAGAAGGCGCATACGGTCACATTAGTTTTGATTATATTGGTTAATATTGGCACAGCTCCGCTCTACTCCGCTCATCTCCGCCTCAGTGGAGGTGCAGCCTTAGGCATCTTCACAAATTGGTCAATTAACACAATGGACATTTCGCTTCTTGGTCAATTTGCGTCACTGGTCATTTTGCTACATAGACAACACATTTTGTTAGTTGTCGAAATTTCTAACGTTAACGTTATGCGTTTTTTCCAGGCCAAGACTCCATGTAAATCTCCATGCAAGCCCCTCCCTAACATCTTTTAAACATCGCTATTCCCAATATTCCCATGAATATTACAAGCATTACTTTACAGATACCTTATGTTATGTATGAACAAGAGAAGAGAGTTAACAACTTAAATATTAAACGTACTAAACGCAAAAAGGCTATTTTATACCTTACATACTCACTTATAAGGTATACTGAATCTTAATCCCAAATCTAAGTTCACACGCGGACGAATTTGAATTTTCTTTCCATAACATTAAGTCTACATTACATTTCGTACTATGTATTTATGACGTAGATGTTTGATACCCACAAAACAGTTTTGAACGTTAGTGTGATTTGTGTCTTAGTAGGTTTCAATAGGGTTTGAATTCGGCTACATGTTTGTGTGAGTGCGGGAGAAAGTTGTCTTACCAATGTCATTACCATTTCGCGTAAGCGGAAATTCACGTAATACGTTACGAAAGGCTCTGCTGGGTGTTCCGGGATCGAGTCCCGGGAGAAACACTCGAGATAAGATTGGTTCTAGGGGTGATATGTGGTTATTTTTTCTGATATACGTAAAGTTAAACAGGGTGTTTTTTTTTAATACCCAAGGTTTGCGTAACCTTGAAATACATTCATTTTTTGATGTCTTAAAACACTACCATTACATTAATCTGCTCCTTTTTTGGGTAAAACAATTTTTTCCTCATGTTGAAACAGTCTTTACTGGCGAGAAACTGCCATTTTGGCCAAAAAATGGCATGGCATTTTATGTGAGCAAAATCAGGTGCAAAAGTCTAACTTCTGAAAATTCGGGGTGTCATACGATTCGTCAAGCTTTTAAGTATATAGTAGTTTAGACTTTAAATTATGTAAAAATTACAAGAGTGTGAAATACTAGCCGCGAGTTGGAATTAAGTTTTAATCCTCTTATTTATTAAAAAAGGTTATTTGTAACTCCATAAGCGTGCGAAATTATTAACATCAATAATTCTGTAGTGTTCCCGATAAAATCCCCCTGGTAGCAGTGTTAGTGGTGTTTGGATCTTGTGCAGGGTCCATCCGGTTAGCTGAAACTATCTTACCCGACAACTTTGGGTAAGACAACCTGTGCAATTAGTAACATAGAGGCATTTCATCTTAGTCCTTAAGGTTGGCAACGCATAAGTAATGTTGAGATGGCAAATACCTAAGAGAGAGGGCACTTACTTGTATCATCATGATTACCATAAAATGTCTGTACCATTAAGTCCGGTTTTTTGTATTCAAACTTGTTTTCGTGCAAAAAAAAAATGTAACTAGTACGCTTGTTCACCTTCTCCGATCGTTTTGTAATTAAAATAAAAACTTTGCGATGTAAAAATACAGGTTGATATTCAAATGCTACTTTTAATTTTAATGATACTATTGCCTATTACGTTTATCAGTTCATTTCTTACTTACATAACATTAATTGATGATCGGATCTATTAGTGAAAATAACCTGTAATTGGACGCATGACCATCACTGCACCCACCGTCAAGTGGTGGTGGTACGCAGTAGTAAGGCCGTCGTCACACGACGCGAACCGGTGCGCAGTGACAGTGAAATATTACGGTAGGTCGCGCTAGCAACCGTCATAGGCAAATGGGCACCTTTGTGTTGGCGGTTTCATTCGTTTGACTTTATACAGGGTGTTCACGTGATGAAGCGCGAATGTGCGCATTTGCTTGATAATATATACACTATGTTCAATGTGTTTTAATATTTTGCAAGTATTGTTACAGATATGAAACTATATTTTTTGTTTTAAAAATATCTTTGTGTTTGTGTTAGTGTTGTTGAAATTTAAAATTTAAAATTGTTGATATCATTTTTTTGACATTACCGGTTCACCTAATTAACATTTTTTTGTAGTATTTTACTCCGAGAATAATAATTATACAAAACATTTAAAAATAGTACCTACTTCAATTGATTGCCTATCAAGATATTAGGCTATTGTTGGTATGCCACATTTAGCTGTTTCGTGAAACCAACTAAAACTAGGAATAGTTTAGACTTGTGTATATAATATCGAATTCAAATTCAACCGATATCAGTTACTTACCTGTTTGTTATTAATGTAAAGTTTACTGAAGTGTGGTTGTATGAGAGTTTACAAGTCCAATTTAAGTTTCGTGACTCGAAATCTTGAAAATGAGCGATGAAACTATATAATCGAAAAGTTATTTTATTACATATTTATATATGCCTCCATAAAGTGGTATTTATCTCCAGTGTTAACTTGAATTCTTACAAAAAAAATATATTTTAATAATGGTATAAAATATGACATAAGTTGAGATTAAATGTTCCGTATATCAAGATTCATCATAAATAACTGAGTTTTTTGCTCGAACTTTAACTAATTTAGCCATGGTAATTAAAACAAAGTAGCTATTAATAGTTTTTAGGAAATAAATTTGCGAATTTCAAATAACCAGGGCAGTTAAAAACGATATCGTAGTTAATCTGTTACGGTATTGTTATGACGTTAGACGCCATTACTGTCAAGTTATCAAATCGGAGACAGTACGATAACAGCTCAAACACGATATGTTTTTTTTTTGTTAAATAGAGGCCTTGGCAAATGAACATAACGGAAGAGACAATAGAGCTGTATAGCACTTGACAAAATCTCGTTTGTGACTTTCACGCGTATGCCAATATTTCATAACCTTGCATTTAAATACAGTTATTTAAATAAATTTCTCGGATTTATTTATATTGTTTTGTTGTTGTTTATTTTTCGAGAGAGTTTAAGTGTCGTTTACCAGAAAATTATTTGTATCATAGTTACCTACGGCATTCAATAACAATTCTATCTATTGACGACGCGTTGGCCTAGTTGGTAGTGACCCTGCCTACGAAGCTAGCGGTCCTGGGTCCAAATCCCGGTAAGGGCAGATATTGATATTGATATTGTGATGATATATTTGTTCCCGAGTCATGGGTGTTTTCTATGTAAAGATAAAGATAAGATAAAGATAAGAGACATTTATTCGCAACAATACAAAACCACAGGTACATAGATACAAAAAGAACAAGACAGAGAAACAGTTGCGAAACGGTCCCAACTCAGCATTCGCTAGCCGTAAAGCCAGCACTGTCTGTCTGTCTGTATATATTTCTGTATATAAGTATGTTTATCTTTTTCTAGTACCCATAGTACAAGCCTAGAGCTTAGTTTGGGACTAGGTCAATTTGTGTGAGATTGTTTCCTGATGTTATTATTATTGATGTTTATTTGACGACGCATTAGGCTAGTTGGTAGTGAGCCTACCTACGAAGCTAGTGGTCTTGGATTCGATTCCCGGTTTGGATTAGGTTAGGTTAGGTTAGGTTAGGTTAGGTTAGGAAATACCTATTTGTGTTGAGCGCGAGCATTTGTTTCTAAAGCCCCAAATAGACGAACGAGTAAATACGCGTACCTAAAGCTCGACAACCTTTTTCGCCCGAGTGTACCTACCTTTAGAAGTTCACGTACATAGGGTGACACACGGGCGAGTAAGGTGGCCGAGCCGTAAGTACGGCGTGCTTACTCACAGGTATTTCAGTATTTCTTTCTCTGTATAAGTATGTTTATCTTTCTCTAGTACCCAATAGTACAAACCTTGAGCTTAGATTGGGTCTAGGTCAATCGTTTGAAATTGTTCACTGATTTTTATTTTTTTGTTTTGTACAAAAATACGCAAGTTTAGGACATACTCGTATTTACCACTAAACGTTATGTTTTGCAATTGCAAAATCTCCCAAATATAATAAGTTTTTTTTTAATGGCTGGAAACTACTTGAGACGGGATCCTCTTGAAATATCGACAAACATTTCATCGAATGTGTCATTTCACCGAATTTAATTTCATCGAAAACTAATTTCTGCTGAAACCTTATAGTTTTCAGGTTATCTTAAGCATTCGTTACGTAGGTTAGGTTAGGTTAGACTTGTGACCACAATAAAAATAAAGCTTGATGAAAGATGAAATGAAAATTAGGCGAAGTGAATCGTTCTATGGAATGAGTTTCGATATTTCAAGGGTAAACCACTTGAGACCTTCCCAAGTGAATTGAAATATTTTAAAATATTCTTACTATACTCAAGATTTGTCATTACGTTTTGGTCATGATGACTCCTGCATTTACAACCATATTGTTATGGTGTTAAAGGTTACCTGGTTTGTTTGTGTATATATGATTTCGTGAATTTGTCATGGAAATCCATACTTAAATGGGTTATTGACCTCTTTACAGCAAGGAAATGTTACAAGACTGCGTCAAAACAATGTAATGATTGAATTATCTCTAATTTTGTTCCCAAAATTATTTATGTATATTTCTGCAATGTCTTCGAGTATTTACCCTGAATCTTTATGTTTTCTATACATTATGCCGAAGTCTAAATCAAAACGAAGCTCTCGGTCTATATGTGTGATATTTATGTATAGTCACCAGCAATAAAATAATATCCAACATTTGTCGCAAAAATATCTGACTCGTCTTTATTACCAGAGGTTTGAGAACGGTCTTTCTTTCTTTAAAACGTTTAAAAAAGAAAGCAATTACAGAAAAATGCTTTTCGTCTTAAATTATTACTATTGGTACTATGATTGTATTAAAATGTATAAAACCCCCCAATCATGATTTTGTATTAAAATTAATTTCTCGTCGTGCAAGCTCTAAAACCACTATATTTAAGTCAAACGTAGAGAGTTAAATCTCCGCCGAGTCAAAGAACCTCTGCATAAGTATTTCTATGATTCCTGCAGTTGAAACCTTCCTTTGACTATATTCAAGGTTAGTTTCAAGACAAAACTAAAGCTAAGTCAGGTCTTAGCTGCTTGCTAATTTGAGGTGAAATTTAATTCAAATGCGGTCTTCTCGACCGCATCTTAATTACGGACTAGGTTTATGTGTTGGTGACCTCAAGTTCTCTGACTTTGTTAGATTATCAAATAAACATTAAATAACGAAACGACTAAACACGTAAATAAATAAAAAACAAATACGAACTGACACTCACGCAAATTATACCTACAGGAAAATTAAAAAGTCCAAGCTCAAATATTTTTTTCATACTGGGAACCCGGGACCGCTAGGTTCGTAGGCAAGGTCACTGCCAACTAGGCTAACCGCGTCATCTATGACTAAAAGTGAACAGACTATTACATACATACATTAAATCACGCCTGTTTCCCGGAGGGGGAAGGCAGAGACCACTTCTTTCCACTTGCGATGGTTTAGGAGCACTTTGGGGATTTCTCGAAAAGTGGATTTCTCAAAATGGGGATATCGCAAAATGTGGAGTTCGCAAAACGGGGATTTCTCAAAATGGGGAATTCGCGAAACGGGGATATAAAGTACAATCAGCTCTAATACGATTGTTTGTATTTCATGTAGCATAATATAACTAATATAATTATGTAAGTGAGGTGAAAATGTCATCGTAGCCATCGTAGGTTTAGGTTATGTTAGTTTTGCAGCAGGCCCGGAGGGCCAAAACCACCCAGAAATAGGAGCTCCGCGTAAGTGGAGCTCCGTCGACTCTGTTAAATTCATTCCTCGTCGTACCACTGGTGGAACAAGTTGGTGGCACGACGAGGAATAAGGGCTAAATTCAGCGTGCGACATAATCAACACATTTTTTACCTGAGTGTACACGTCCCCGTTTCACGAACTCCCCATTTTGAGAAATCCCCGTTTTGCGAACTCCACATTTTGCGATATCCCCGTTTTGAGAAATCCACTTTTCGAGAAATCCCCAAAGTGCTCCTAAATGGCTACGATCTTGACAAAATTTCGCTTCTTCAACATTCATACATCGAGTCATGCACGCACGTCGGTTTCGGGTACTTAAGATTCGGCCCTTTTTCAGTATTTCTCCGATTTTAACGAAAAGGCAAATGTAATTTCACCCGTCATTGTAGTATATGTTCATGTACAACCATGATCGTTGGTACCTAACGCAGTATAATAAATACCTGGGATCTTGAAGGCCAAGTTATGATTTCCAGTTGTTCAATGCATGATAATATCTAAAATGTTAGGTACATATTTTTTGGTATGCTAAATTATTCGTTATCAATTAACGCAACAATAATTCCGATCATTTAACAAGCCTTATAACTAGTTGGTTAAATTAATTAAATGATTGTCTAATTACCTTGTTAAATTCGTTAGTTAAGCGGATTAACCGCATTCAATTTGAATAGTTTAATAATTTATTTGGACATGATTCATGTCGTGATTTGCTAAATTTTTATATGAAATCGGGCCATAATCTCGTTTATGCTTCCGGGGAGGAAAGGGATATGATAGTAGTATAGATTGATGATTACATAAAATATTCTTTTTCAATAAAGTATTGTGTTGTGACGTCATAGGTTAGTACGTGCTTTAAATACATCTCCATAATAGCAAGCTGGCGTTTCGACTCTTTATAATGGAGTAACGAATACAAACGCACTATAGAACTAACGCAAATCTGCTTTATTTTATCCACCCAACAAAGTCACACCCTGTATGTCAACGTTTACAACATGAGATGTGCGTCCAGAGGGAGAACGTATATGTATAGGTTGAATATTTTATTTCCAGTTGTGTTAGGGCTACAACACAAATAGTCGTTATTATTTAAAAATCACAAAGGATATAAAAACATTAATAATAGAAAAGGATTTCAAAAACACAAATATGATAGAGATTAGAATGTGCAATCATTGATGCGTATGAATGTAAAACGATGTGCCTGAGCACGTCACGCTTTCGCAAAGGGAGAGAAATATAACTGCTACTTAATATAAGTGAAAATATTACAAGAGAATATTTAAATTATCGAATAATATACAGCAAGTGATGGGAAAAGTTCCATACTACTAATATTTAAATTTATAATTTATCCACCCTTAGTAACTGAACCCGTTGGGGAAGGCCTATGTCTTGCAGTGGACACCTTTTGGCTGTAATGATAGCAATTAAACGCTGTTTTAGCTATTGTTTCCGACTCGATATGATATTTCTTCCGAATGTTTTTTGAAATCGCTGTTTTTTTTTATCTCACTTTCAAAAGAAATTAAAAGAAACGCTACCTTTCTTTTCATTTCTTTAATTTTTTCCAAAAAATTAAATTATTACTAAATAAAAAACGATCTTATTAATTTTAAGTGATATGATAGATCTAGTACTACTTTTATAATAATAATCATAATAATATTTTTTACTTCAGGCTACGAGGCCCATATTTACAAATTCCTGACGGACTAACATAAATAACAATAATATAACTCAAAATTATCAATTTCGCGGTGTTCGCTAGCCGGTGGCCACGAAATCGCCGAAATATGACACCCCTCGGCCAGAATTCCTCCTTTAAAAAGGCCGACAGATCTTTAGTCGGTACTCTCACCACAAATGACTTAAAATTAACCTTAATGTTGGTATCTACCTCCTTAACATCCATATAGAATTGACACCATATTGAGATCTTGGCACTGCAATTACGGTGAAGTTTGCTCTTGAATTTGATTCAGCTTAAATGGGTAAGATAGATATTAACGTGTCTTGTCTACCTTGAACAAGCATGCATAAAATTTTACTTATAAGTAGGCACCTTACTGCATAACTGCTTACCAGACAACGGTTGTATAATAAACCTCCACCACTGTCACTCAACACTTTGACACTTAGCGCATTTCATCATCCATTACTCATCGCATATGGCAGATTTACAGACAATGCGTCAAGAAGCTGCAATGGTCACGGTGTTGAGCGATAAATTTGCGTGTATTTACTGTAAATATTCTCACGCAAGATGTCCGAGGCTACGCCTTTCACTTTCGATGCTAACTCAAGACTGTATTGTCGCGTTGTATTTGTTTGTTTGCCTTTGAGACCGCAATTATCTGATAAACAACGATAGTTGTTTTCTTTGTAAAATTATGCTGCTAAAATCGAGGGAAACGGTATCTAGTTATAGTTTTTTTTAGTAATTAATAAACCTAACCTTGCCTAACCATCTGTGTAGAATTCGGTCGTTGCATTTCTGGAGGGATGGCTCGATTTTCCGGGATAAACTTGTGCGGAGTCGTTTCGCGTTTCATAAATAAATTGGATTCGAAAAAGAGTTTATTATTAAAAACAGATTTTATTGCAATCCGGCTACTATAACTGTGTTTTAGATACCTCCTGTATACAGATAGAACTAGCCCCCACATTTAGTACGGAAGCACCTACATAAAAATCACTGTAAAAAATTGTTCAATGAGCATGAAAGTATAACGATTTTAGGAGCATTTACAGAAGAGCTGTTAACGTTCGTGAATAGGCGATATTAGATGAAAGCAGGACGAGTTCTTTGGAATCCGATGTGACCTAGATATTCCATTATGGGCGGTAAAGTTAGTATTAGGAGCCTCATATAGGAGTTGGTGGTCTTTCTTGCTGGCACTTTATAAGATGGCTTTACCAAAGTATTTCGGATATTACACGGTGTTTATTACTTGGTAGGGAATTGATTGGTGATTAACAAACTCAAAATATGCTCGCGTCTAGCTCGGCTGTTATTGGCACGGCAGTTATAGATAAACAAATAAATATCACGGGGGACAATCTCACACAAATTTGATCTAGCCCCAAACTAAGCTCTAAGCTTGTACTATGGGTACTAGGCAACGATGAACTTACTTATATAGATAAATAGATAGGAAACACCCAAGACTCAGGAACATACTCGCGCTAATCACACAAATATTTGCCCGTACCGGGGATCGAACCCGGGACCGCTACCTTCATAGGCAGGGTCACTACCGACTAGGCTACCGCGTCATCAAAATAACTAATAAATAGACATAATGTATCTTACATGTAATATGTCTTAATTTACCTGGATAGATGTATAGTCGACCAAGAAAGTCCTTTACGACATTTGGACCTTAACATCACACAAATATAGTTGAAACTTGAAAGTAGTTTTAAAGGAGATTCTTCATCGAACAAACACAAACAACTAATCAACAAAAACAAATCTTCTACAAAGGAAATAAAGGTTAAAAATATTTTCCTCGACCAAATGTCCAAACCTTCCACTTGTCTAAAATAACTTAGATAACGAGATGGAGAAAACGCAACTTAGAACTTTGATATTCAAAGTAGGCCTTATGAGACCGTAGCTTGACAGGCTGGGTCTTTATCAACAGCCTCGTTAAAGAGCTTGTAAATTTTCCCTTCGACCCTAAGCAGAAACGGTCGCATTGTAAAATGGTACGGGGTTAAGACTTAAAACAACCGGCAAATTGGTACTATTCTTATGCCTCAGGGTTGGGGACACATATTTATAAATTCATTTGTATCATGAAATTGTAAATGTACATTCAGGGACATTCGCGGACGTCCACTTAAGAATGATTTGGCTTGTTTGTTGCAGCTAGCTAATCCTACAGTGCTCAGGTCGTGACGCGTCAAACGCGCAAACGAATATCACCCTAGAGGTGGTCGACGGGGAACGCCTCTGACTGTACATTGGTGTCAGAACCTCGGAATTCATTAGTAAAATAGGGAGCTAAGAAGTCAATCGGGACAACCTGTACGTACAGTACGGTCAGACCCAATTATGATTTCATCTGGAATGACAGGTGTCAGAACTGACTTGTCATCTTCCTTTAAGTACCTACTCTACTTTCAGGCAACCTGTCTGCCGTCATACCAAAGAAAGTGGTTAACTGCATTGTAGCAGGCGGAGCATTTTATGCTCTATTGGTTACCATATAAAATTTAAAATGCTTATACTATTACTATGCAGTTAGAGCACGGTAGCGTGTCGCGTTTGTCTTACCTATGCCATAACAAAAACTCCAAGAGCAGGTCAATTCCTAACAAGAAAGCAATTTAGATTAGTTTCATTTTATTTATTAAGATAGCATTCGGTTCTTTGAAAACGTTCTCAATTTTTCTCAACCCATTATATAAAAATACACATTCTATTTTACTTTATAAATTTTAGACCATTTATATTGAGGAGTTATTTATTTCATTTCGAAGCAGCGTCCGTATCTGAAAATATGGGATCACGCTTTATATAACGCAAGAAAAGTTCGGTTCTTTTTCAAAGGAAACTTGGCGTGGCAGTCCGCTACCGGGCTCCCGGAGTTTTTGAAGAAACAAAATTAACGACGTGATACTCGGAAATGTGCAATACTTATTAAAACTTTATTAGTTAACTTCCGTATCAACATACATTCAATAACTTTACTTATATAATTTATTTAAACTTCTATGCACGATACATAAAGTAGGTACTATGAAATGATGGTACAGACAAATAATAGGTCAAACAATAACAATTTAAGGTTAGTGCTGAGATAAATATAATAGTACAAAAGTTAAGAGACGAGAGAGCGACGAGGTTTATAAGGGAACAATAACACTAAAGATGCACACATGAGAGCTTTCCCAAGCCCCTTGGTAACCGATTTCCATTTGTTTTCAAATAAACATAATCAATAACTATAACCCAATGCAGGCTTGTACTTGTGGGAGGACCTTGTGCAGGGTCCGTCCGGGTTGGTACCACTATCTTATCCATTAACCTACCGCCAAGCAGCAGTGTTCGCATTGTTGTGTTCCGGTTAGGGGATAAGACAGCCGGTGAAATTACTAGCATAGAGGCAGTCCATCTTCGTCCTCAGGGTTGGCAACGCATTTGCAGTCTTAGGATTGCGGTCTTGTGAATGCGAATGTCTATGGGTCACAGTTTCCACTTACCATCAGGTGGCCTGTGTGCTCGTTTGCCTTCCTATGATATAAAAAAAAAAAGGCTAATAATTAAGAAATACAGTATGAAGAAAAAATAAACTTCTGCTTGTACTGTAATTATTATTAGGCCACCCACACCTAAAGTTAACGGTTTCAATTTTAAGAAACCGTAATGTTTCCAATTTTAAAATTAAAATTTCCTCTACTATAGTTTTTCTAATACAGAATAGTGTTCGTCTAGTAATTGCCGCTTTTAACTAAAAGTTAGTACCACCCTTTATGTGTCGATTTTACGAGGCGTTTGATGAACCATAAACTCATCAAGTAACTGATCTAGTAACGTTAGTACGTAATTAGTTTGGATAGAGGGGTTCAATATGCATATTATTGGTTTATGCCTGGACCACTAATCCTTAAATTTGCTTACATATTGCGTAACATATTAGACGGGTTGAGATTGACTGTATCATGGAGAATTGGCCGAGAATTAGTTGACCGAGGAGAAAATTGGTTTAGTAAAGAAACGAACCTACTTAAAATCTTTTAAATATTTTAAAAAGATGAGTATTTTGAGGAGTTGAGAGAGTTGAAGAACATTGAATGTTCTTATTGACATTACTTACTTTACCCTATAAAATAATAAAACCCCCTGTATTCATGTTATAAAAATGTCCAGGCTTTATAGTGGTTCGTGTATAGTTACATTTTTTTCCTCCTAAATTTTGATTGCTCATTCATGCCGACGATACAGGATGCTACCGATACATACAAAATGAAGAGGAAAACATAAACAAAACTGTGGCCAACGTCTCGACGGTTACATAACTTTAGCTAGCACGATTACATCGCGATGATCGGCCTATTGCGCAAGCGCGGACCGGATATTTCACACAAATATATTGAATAAATGTTCCGTCATATTATGCTTGACACTGACGTATTAGTAAACCAATTTTATATCCAAAGGCTGGGAGTAACACCCATATCGTAAAAAAGGTACATCCGCTATTTGGCACGACAGATAATTTGTAGGATTTGTCAAGGTTTTTTCAATGTTTTGTACAATTTTTAAGCAGGTTTTATTATTCGAAATAAATTAGCTCTAATGAAGATTCCTGTATATTTATGTATAATACTCAAATTTAAATTCCAAGACAACCATGATTGCAATTTTATTAATAACGGGTGTTTAAGTTCTGGTATTTTCATTTTTATTGGTGACATAAATATAAGAAAAAATATTTGCAGTATGTACCAAATTTTATGGACGTTAGATAAGAGGGGTGTAAAGTGAACAATGTAATTTTCGGTCTTATATCAGCTTGAGGTGATAGATTAAATCACCCTGTAGGCAGGCACACCTGGGGTAACTGCCTGGAAGTCTCTCTGACTTTAGTAAAACATTAGCTTTAGCTGTAGTTGTTCCATTACACAAGAAGTGTTTTATAAGGTATTTGCAATATTTACTATCTCTTCCACTTTTTTCATCATTTTAATATTTAAAAAAACAGGGCACAGTTTACAAATCATGAAAACCTTCACCCAAATTTACCCTTACAAGTGCTAGAGATTTTTTACGTCTACAGGGGGTATTCATATGGACGAAGCATTCATCACAATTACCGGTGTATTCACAGGGTGTAGTGGCGCGGAATGCGAGGACTGTAACACATCGTATCTCATATTTATAGCCTTTTACTATTTATTGTTGGGAAGGAATCATGCCGTCTAATTCAAAACCTTTTTTTTTGTTTCATACCATAGAATAAAATAGTACCTAAGTTGGTTACTGACGTGGGTGTGTGTGTTTATTTAACTCAGCTTTCATTATAAATTGACTAATTTAATGGTATGATTTGTGCCACCTGCAAGTTCGACCATTTATTCAATTGATGAAAACTGGGTTTCTATGCATCCATCTATCTTTTAATAAACGTTTACTAGCTTAATGTAGTATTTTTTAAACAATTTGTTAGTTTAACATACAGGATGTTGTTTAGATATTACTGCCTCATTTCTGGTGTTAACACAAATTAAGTAAAATTTTGAAAGAAATTTGTCAAGATCGTAGCAAGAGGAAAGAAGTGGTCTCTGCCTACCCCTCTGGGAAACAGGCGTGATTTAATGTATGTATGTATGTATGTAAGTAAAATTGGGATGCAAGGTCAACTGTATATATTTCTCGACTTATTTTAATGCTGAGCGGCCAGCGTCAATATACGTAGGTATTATTATTTAGTGGTGAAAGGACCTTATGCAGGGTCCGTCCGGATTTCTCCCGCCAAATAGCAGGTTTTGCATTGTTGTGATCCGTGGCGAGGTTGAGACAACAATGAAATTACTAGCAAAGAGGCATTTTATCTGTTTTCAGTCTTGAGATCGCTATCGCAAGGCAAATGTCTACGAGCTTCAGAGTCCACTTACCATGAGGCTGTGTGATCGTTAGCTTATTCTACGTCAAAAATAAATATTTTCTCGCGTATAGCTCAGTACCTCTCTATCCTTACTCGCAGAGATATCCAAGCGACCAACAAGGACAACTTGAGCTAGCTGATCTGCCTTAGAGTCTTGATTACCAGAGTTAAAGTAAAATAAATGGTTGTTCCTATTGTTTGTTATTTGCCACGTCCTAGTCGTTGAAAGAGAAAATCATACGTGATACTAATATATTTTTATTTTTTCAATAGATGGCTTTTTACTTGTCGTGGTGACCCAATTTGATTTTACCGTGACTTTTTCCTTAAAACGCGTAATTAAACAAGAACGTTTAGCTTTGATGTCACGTAGCAATCCAAACCCAACCAAAAATCTGTGACACACTCTAATTGGCAAACCATAGAACCAAACAAACATTACAATCGGTCCAGAAACCATATAAAATGAAGTTCATATACAGTATGCTTTAATAATTTTGTATGTAATTACTGATATGTGTATTTTGTCCTTATCACGCACTAGAATGTCTTTGGGACTATAACCCAGATTCTTGCGTAGTGAGAGAATCATTTAGTCGTTTATAGGGTGATTAGGTTTTGTGTAATAAATAACTTATTTGCTTTGCGTAGTTGCTTTATTTTAAATGTGGGAGGTAGTCGGTCAAACGGATGTATGAAGCCCATACTGCAAACATTATAAAACACCCTGTACAACATCATCATGTTAGCCGGAAGGCGTCCACTGCTGGACATAGGCCTCCCCCAAGGCTCTCCACTCAGACCGGTCTTGTGCTTTTCGCATCCACCGCTTTCCCGCGATCCTTACAAGGTCGTCACTCCATCTTGTTGGAGGCCTACCCACAGCTCGTCTCCCGGTCCGCGGACGCCACTCAAGAACCTTCTGACCCCATCGGCCATCAGCCTGTACAACATATTATGGTCATTTAAAACCCGTTTCCAGGCTAACTGACCCAAATTCAACCGTCAAATTGTATATAGGTGTTCTTTTCAATAAAAATGCGTAAACATGTTTAGGTGAAAGTTGAACCCCAATTCTTTAATATAAAATTAACGCTTTCACGTGTCGTATGCGACGAAACGCGAATCCTATCAAGGTTCCTCGACATTATCTTTTCACGCACTCACACAAACGTCAGACGATATATTGCCTCCATAAAGCCAAGAAGCCCTAGCAATATCGCAGAATTGTTGCTTCCCCCATCAAAAACAGCCTAAAGGTTCCTTTGACACTTTGGCACTTACGTCTCTTTAGGTTCTCTAAGCAACAGCTCGAGCAAAATTTATTTTGTGACATTACCCTCGTTCTTACTGAGTCTTCATAAGAAACAATGGCATAGAAAATCAGTTTGGGAACGTTGGTTGAACTTCGATGAATTTATGAATAATGGAGTTCGCATAATAAAAAACAAAAAGAAACATAGCTTATTGCCTAATTTTCCTAACATTCAAGCCCATCAGCTGTATTTATTTAAGTCAGTTACCTGACTCCACTGCGGCTCTTTTTGTAATTTTTTAAACTTACGGACGGAGGAGTATAAATTTGCTGAGCTTAATGTAGCGTAATGTTACTAAATAAGTTTTTCGAATGTTTTTTATACTTGTTAAAATGTACGCCATCCATTATGTTTACGTTTTATTATGACTAAAATTATTATATATTTTATTAATAAATTCGCTGTGTGTTGTTGTCTTAAATACCTCTGGCGAGGTGGTCGGATATAAAATGCATTTATTATTATTATTATTTATATATTTACTAAACCAACATCAAAAATTACCTTGGTCTTCGACGCAGCATATATGTATAGTTAGGTACGTAACACGGCCCAATGCCTACGAACTCTGGGGTCAAGTCATTTGTCAGACAAGCTCAGCTACATGTACGACATAATAATATATTTTCTGATACCTAGTACTTAGTCCGTTTTTTTATTAAAACATGGATAAAGTGGGTACTAATTTTGTCTTTTGCCTCAAACAAAATCTATTCTATCTATCTATCTGTCGAAATCTATCTAAGAAAAGAATTTAGCATTAGATAAACGTACCACAACCACGGTAAACACTTATTTCACCGTCAAATCGTTTCACTGGACCCTAACATTGGGTAGCTTAAATCGACTGAGCCAAATAGCTATCATTTGTTAGAGGGTCTAGAGATATTTTAGAGATCATTGTTCGTAAAAACAGTCACAAAACTTAGTAGAGACCTTTCATTTTCCTTCGAGTTAAGTCGTTATTGGTATTATCTTGGTTACTTTCCCGCGTGCCCGAACAAGTTGCTTCAAGTTGTATATGTCCATCCTGTTTTTTTTTTATTAAAACGCACCTCTCTCAATTCTAACACATTACAAGCCAAAATAAGTTTATTGAAAACAATAAAAAAAAAACACTTTGTATGAAGAGACTTATGTGTGTGGAAGAAGCTAGGGGTCTCTTGTTACCTCAACGGGAATCCAGTATGTGTGTATGTTTAAAAATCACAACAACAAAAATATATTCCGATAATGAAAAAGAAGAATAAAAGGGTTAATAAAATTAGTAAAAAAAACCACAACAATTCTAACAAATTGGCCAAGTAATACTAATTTCAACGCTTGCACTATGAGTACTTGCAATGTACAAGTTGCGGAACATTGTCAGAAGTTAAGAAATATTTTCAAGAAATTACTGAAAATATTATCTGAAACATTTGAGAGCATTGCGAATGTTCTCTTTCCATACAAAATAAAAGAATATTCTTAGAAATGTCCAAGAATTTCTCATAAGAAACTTTCACAATTTACAATGCTAATGAGTACTAGACAGCGATAAACATACCTACTTACTTCTATAGACAATTACATAGAAAATACCATGACTCAGGATCAAATGAAGGGTCCACAGAAAGAACATATCTAGTCACTTTTTTTTTGTAGAGGACGAAATGAACTATTATCTACCATTCAGATTCAGTTATAAATCTTCATATAACTTGTATCTTTTCACTCTTATAAAAACCTCTACACGAAAATTACGTACAAAATG
Source organism: Acleris emargana (assembly GCA_927399475.2). NCBI lineage: Eukaryota > Metazoa > Arthropoda > Insecta > Lepidoptera > Tortricidae > Acleris > Acleris emargana. Next base: position 4,179,376 of record OV656849.1, read on the forward strand.
ACATGGTTCCTAACTTTCAAATCGCAATATCTCAAAAAGTTACTAATGTGACTAGACATGTTCTTTCCGTGGATCCTTCAAATACACTCGATGATCACACAAATACTTACCCTAACCAAGAATCAGCACCGTCAAGACAGAAATTGAAATTCTACTATTGATTCAGACGTTTTCCGGTTTTCTTACCATTTGTTCAGCGTCAGCAAAATGAGTTCATTTTGCACCTCTCTAATCCGTCTCCACACCATCCCGGGTCTAGGCTCACCTTTGGCCCCGACCCTCATCCCTGGAGGGACGAGCTGTCACCCGCGCTCAAATAGCCTCAGGCATGGACAAAATTAACATGATGAGAAGGATCTTCAATAGGATTAATGGAAGGGAATATGTCAAGGTCATATAAAATAGGTTTTGTACAATATTAAGTTTCCTCCGAGCACCATAGTTCAGTTAAAAACAGCCTGTGTCTTAACGTGCTATGTACTACTGACCAATTTAAACTGAACCTAGAAGAACATATAGCGCATACCTTAAAACATCAAGTGTTAGGTCTTGAGTATGTTTAACTGTGCGTTCAAATTAAAGCCTTCAAAGTCTATTTGCCGCATTGCATAACCAATGTTATAGCCGAATGTATATTTTGTCACATTGTGTTTTTGCATACCACTGCTTTGACGAAAAGGCAGTTTAAAAGTAAGATTTGTCCCTTAAAAATAAAAGCTATATTATCAGCATACTACAGAAACATCTTAGTCCTCAGGGTTAGCAGTGCATTTGCAGTCTTGTGAATGCGAATGTCTATGGGTCCCAGTTTCCACTAACCATCAGGTGGCTTGTATGCTCGTTTGCCTTCCTATGCCATAAAAAAAACAGTATTGTTTCGGCAACGTTAAATATACGCCCTGTATCCGTAATATATTTCACGCAATAGATCCCAAGTAATATCTCCCGCAACATCACCACCCTGTAGTATAATATTTCACCATCAATATTTTATAACCTCGGTCACGTTAGCGAAAATCTGAGCTTGTACCTCAATCGTAAAAATATTACGTGGGAACGACCTTGTGCATCGCCTGGCGGAATCCAAATGAGGCTCGCCACGAACGTCGCGTTTTAGGCACGGACACGTAATGAATTGAGTTGTCTTGTTTAAAACAATTAACTCGCCATTTCGTGTTAGAAGGGGTCAATTTTTGCATGACGTTAATATTAAATGCGATGAAGTTAGAGTTGTGTAAAGGTTTAGAAGTGGGTTTTTAAACAGGTATTGGATGAATATGGGATATAGATTCAAAACATAATACCCCGTGTATTGCCGTGTGGTTGCCGGCTTAGAATTGTGCCACTCCATGTCTTCCCGTGGAAGTCGTAAGAGGCGAGTAAGGGAATAAAGGCTTGTAGTACTATTAGGCGATGGGCTTGCTACCTGGCACTAATATACACTGTTAAACATCTTAACCTATTTGTGCAAATTGTGGTTACAGAGTTATCAACAAGTTTTTAGAGTTGTTGGTAATTCTGTAGCTCTGCCTACCCCACTCTGGGAATGAAGGCGTGAAGGTATGTATGTATGTATGTACATAATACCCCCAATTTGCGGTTGCCTGCCCATCAATTTTTCCACCCACAAAACCTCCATAATCGTAATTTAAATGTTATCGAAAGCTTAAAAATCGTTTTCAATTATGAATTGATAAATAGATGTTAGAACAATATCTGTCTAAAAATGTCGTTATCAGAATCTCATTTAAACGTACGTCTTTCCAACATAATATTATGCTTCTGAGTCAGATACATAATAAAACGCATATACCTAACCCTAAAATACTTCGACATAAGTCTAATAACAGACTTAAAATTACCCGACCTCATCACGGAAATTTACTTTGACTTATCAATAGTTTCACTCGATAATAAACTTGTTACTTGTGCTCTTGACGTTCGGGACTTGCTAATGAACTTAGTAACTAAGTTAAGATTTCGTCATGATAGTCGGACATAAGTTCGTGTTTGAAGATTCATAAAGGCCATTTGATAGTTACGCCCTCAATTTTCAATGATGTTATTGTCATTAAGCAATTTAAGTAATTACTGCCTACTTTTTTCACTTCTTTTATTTTTTTACGGTGTCTTACTACTGTAAAAGATTTTGAACCAAAAACATTATTTGTTTCTATCAATGGTTCGTACTGTTGATATACAACGCCACAAAAAACTCAACAGGCTGCCTTTTTTGTGTACCTATTGCAACGGTTTTAAAATAGTTTTCTTTGTTGTTACAGAACATGAAGCTGTTTTGGTTGATGCTAAGTATATCGACGATCGCAGCGCGACCTGCAGTCGACGTGGAGAGAACAGTTCTGCAAGTTCAGAATATCTTGCAGGCAAACTCACAGCTGCCTCGACTAACAAGGCAAGAAATATTAGAGTTACTAAATGACATAAAAGCAGAAGATGCTAAAAGCACGTCAACATCTAGCGAGCCGACAAGCACAGAGAAACTGACGACAACAACGCCATTTAGTGATGAAGAAAATGAAATAAATTCTGTTACGAAAGTACCTGATTTTAAAGAAAATCTTATACCAGATGAGACAAATCCATTTGTGCCAGCATCAAATCCAACGAAATCGAACGTTGACAGTACTACCAAAGCTGTACCTACATTGATGGTAGTGCTTCCCTATACTCCAAGAGATGGTGCATCCTTACAAGAATTGTTTACCAGACCACCCAGAACAAAAGTTGTAGCTTTACCAAAAACTACACCTAAGCCTGCTAAAGTATTAAAAGGTGAAAAGCTTGAACAAACTTTGAAAAGTAACCACAATTTAGCTAATAAGCATATGCAAGATTTACCTGATGAGTTGCAGGCGTTTCTTGATGCCCATGGCTTGAAAGGCAGCTCAGAGTTAGACCATTTCTTGTTGCCATTAGATGGTTTTAAACCTCTGCCGCCAGCAAGAGTCGTCGACGGAACAGTGCAACTACCAGAAAACATTTTACTGACGTACGATTTGATTTCACCGAGCGCAGTGTCAAATCTATCTGAATCAAAAGGCAACCACGCCCTTACCAATTATTTGTATGAGCCTTTGCGGCCTGAACTGCCACCATTCGAATTAGACACTTCTGAATCTGAAACACAAACAACGGTTCTTCCCCTCGATTTGCCAAAAAGTCGCAAGACCAAATCCTCTAACAGTGAGCCTCAACCAATATTTGAGCCATTAGATTACGACTCAATTAAAGTAATACCCTTGGAAAAAGGGCCTAATCCACTAGAAGATCTTAAATTACTTCTTGAAAGTGAACAAAGTAAAAGACAGGCAAATGAATCTGAAACTGCTGAGACCACTACTGTAAGCACTGAATTAAAGAACGAGTCTGAAGTGCCTGATTTATCAGCGTTGCCAGCAGATGTAGATTCAGGTGCTTCGATATCTGATCTAGAGGAATCTTTTGGAGGAGCGGCTCCAGAGAAACCCGGTGACTCTGAACTTCCACCGCCGAGGAAAAACGGATTTTACTGGATGCTCGATTGGAACAGTTTCCTCGAAGTGGGAGATGGGGATACGAAAGTTAATATTCGTTTCGAACCTAAATTAGGTGACCCACAAATGTTCCTTCCTGTAAGTGTACCGTGATTCCTAAATTAATTACGGTACTGAGTTCTAGTCTGTGGTTTTAACTTCTGGATATGGGGTTGGAAGTAGATGTTTAATAGGATATTGGAATGTAATATTTAATTAACGTTGAGGTAATGATCGTTTTTAAGTAACAAGCATGACAAGGTGTATTTAATAAGACCCAACAAAATACCTAATCATTTTATGTCATGCTAAGTCATACGAAGAACCAGTTGTTCTTGTTTTGCTTCAAAACCCTCCAATTAAGTTCACAATTAGTGCGAGTATTCCAATTTTCTAATTGGTACCACAAAACTGGAGCCGTTGCGACATTATTGCTCGAACGATTTACAATGCTCTGTTAAATGCGTTTATCTGAGATGAGTTGCAGCGTGACGGATTAATGGAATGCTAATAATTAGGGCAATGACTGACGAACCAAATCGAAAGTGAAACGTGTAGCGAAATCGCGTTGTGTTGTTACGACAAATGAATTGTAAACGAAACGCCATCTTGAAATGTTTGCACATAGCTGTATAATAAATTGCTTTTAATATTTTAGGTATTTAATAAAATGTTGTTTTATTTCTTATGAAAGTACATACCTGCTACTTTCTTAGGTGTGGTCCACAATATTCATACATGCTTCGAGATTTTTTCTATTGAGCATCAAAATGCTAATAAAAACAAACGAATTTTTAAAACTTATTTTCATTTCCCAACAAAAATAGCGACGTTATTGCTAGCAAAATTCCATGTTATTCTTGTTATTCACATGAGATAAGTTAAGCACATACGGAAATCATAACAAACTATCACAACTACGCCAAAAATCATAACATTCCCTTAATATCCAACTAGTTCTATTTGCACAAAGTTCACAACTAAAATGTACCTACATAAATTACGGGTTGAGCATTACAGATGCTTGCAAAATGTTATTTCAGACTGTTGCCACTGTCTTCGTATATACGAGGTCGAACACGGTAGTTCGTCACTTTATTGTGATAGTTCTGAGGCAGATTGCGGTGAGTCGACTCATGAAATACGAACCCAGATAATTTACAGCTGACAGTTTATGTACACCCTATACCTACAGTTTTATTTGTATGAGCGGTTGCGCATTAAATCTGTTATCGTCCTATTTTTTAACCACAGACGCAAAAAGAGGGGTGTTATAAATTTGACGTGAATCTGTGTGTGTGTCTGTCTGTGGCACCTTAGGTCTTAATCGGATGAACCGATTTCGATGCGGTTTTTTTTATTTGAAAGCAGGTTTTTTAGCGGTGGTTCTTAGACATGTTTAATCAAAATCGGTTCAGCCGTGTTTGAGATATAGAGCTTTAAGAGGGTAAAAAGCCCCCAAAATAACGGCGACATCTACTTTCAGAGCTGATATCTCTTAAACGGTCCAATCTTTTTTCATGAAATCGTGCTAAAATCCATCATTATTAATGTAGCTTTATTAAAAAAAACTTGCGTCTACATCCGTTCATACGTTTGGCAACTACGATGCCACAAACAGACACAAATATAAAATTTTAACACGAACTCTTTTTTTATTTATTTTTGTAATACAACGAAGTCACAGGGCCTAAAACTGCCCTGTTTAAAAAGCGTGAAATAAAAAATTCAAAAGTCCGTAAAAAAAGTCTAAAAAGTAAAACATAATAAGTACCTATAGGTGGGTGCTAAGTAAATTAAATATTATAAAAATACCCCCAGCTACTTAGGTTAAACATACAAGGCCAATACTTATTATTTTGTACTTTTTAGACGTTTTTTACGGACTGTTTTGAGTCAGGGGATTTTTAAATTTTAAATTTTACTAAGTATACAACAAAAATAAAATTACTTTGAAAAAACCTTTTTTGAAAATTAAATAAACCCAATCTATGGAAGTCTATGGAATTATCAAGGATTTTTTCATAAATAACGAATCGGACATGATCAACTAAATACTTACTAATGAAAATCAAGGTAAAGTATAATATCTATTGCAAATGAGGAAATTCAACACAATAATTGATAGTTATTCGATATAACCGAACCTTATCATACGATGACGTCAGCTGCATTCAACATATATCTATCTATCTATATATCTGTCAATATCTACGTATATTCAATTTGTTATTAATGAATAGTGGATTAATTGCTCAATGGGGCGCACGAGAGATCAATGTGGCGCTCCTTAGGGTAAACCTATTCGCCAGACTGGAGTTCAATTGTTGGGCCACCATAGAACTTTGTCATATCATAATTACTAGATGAGTATAACACAAGAAATTACGATGAAATTAATAATTGGTTTTGGTTTTGGTTTTGAGCGATCGGGTAATGCACTTAAGTTAAAAAAACTTTTTGGTACTTGGTGACCGCGAGGGTTCAAACTAGGGCTCCTGGTCGTGTCCGTGTTTCGTGTACCCGTAGCCGAATCTCCGTTACCGAGTAACACGGCAACGGAGATCCGGCCCGTTCGACACGTGAAATTCGGCTACGTGTAATTAAGATACGTAGCTCCGTGTTACACGGAGATACGTTTCTTATTTACACGTAGATCCGATCCGCCCGTGACCGTGACGTTTAATGAAGATTTTATGTGTGTCTTTAAGAAAGTTTGACAAATAAAAATAAACTAGAACACATAACACATATCTAATAAGGCTCCGTTCGAGAAGCTTTCATTCAATAACCGTGCGGAGCGAAGCCGGAGCCGAGATCCACAGATACGTAGCCGAACGCAGACACGGATACGTTTCTTGGCGTGACCGTGTAGTTCGGGAACTTAGCACCGCCGGTGCTAAGATCACGGAGCTACGGTTCCGCGTGTAACACGGATATCAGGACCACTAGTTCGAACACGGTACCTTACGATCACGAGTCTACCACCGACCACCGACGCTCTGCTAGAGATATCCTAAGTAGTCTACGATCTTTTTGTTTTTTTTTAAACATCCTTTCTCAGAATAAGAAGAACGCTACGCCCGCTTTGACGAAGTAGTCCGCTTTGCGGCCGCAATGAATCTAATACTGGCTCGGGCACAAAAACATTTCCCCTTGTTTCTAACCAAAGCCGTCTCCGGCACGAATTCGATTGCATATCAAAAAGCGCTGAAGCGGAAACTCAAATTGCAGGCTTTAAAGGACGCTCGGAAAGCTAAAACCTCTTGCATCGTAAATGCACTTTTAATTTTCTCTAAGAAGTGAGGCAACCAACGTTATTTGCTTGCAAAGTTAATTTTGTGACGCTACAGTGTACCTCAAACAGGTATTTCTAGTCTTCTAGCTTCTATAGAGTAAGCAACGCGTAAAGTACAACCGTATCTTAATAGCGACCGGCTATATTCGATTTTCTATGAAACACGAATGACAAAATATAGTGTCAGTTGCGATAACTGCTGTGTTGTCATTAGGGAATGCAATTTAACCGGTTATTAATCGTCTTTGTCTGAAAATAACCGGTTAAAACCGGTTAAAACCGGTTATAACCGGTTATTAGCATTCCCTAGTCGTCATCGAGGAAATGTTTACAGTGATTGGTTGAAGTGTCTGTATTTAATGAAATTAATAAATTCTAACAAGTTTGTTGAAATTACTTTTTAAGAAGTCGTTATTTTCTGCAAAATTCTAATCTACATCGACATGAAGGAAAGTTCATGTCCCAATTCTTAAATAATCACTAACAAGGAAAATAGAAATGCTTCCTCAAAGGAAAGTCGAAGGAAAGTCGATAAAGAAATAACAAAGAAATTGATTGTGTGCTTAGGATCTATCGGATAGCATAATAATTATGAAGCATATTTTAATTTTATATAAATTAGGCCCTTTTACGTATTTTATAATATTTAATTAACATTACCAAACCTTAACCATAGAATTATTATTTAAATAATAATCAATAAGTTAATTTATCTTCCAACTTCAAACGTTGCTCAAACTATGAGATTTTAACATGTATTGTTAAGTTTGGTATCAGTCAGATTTTGGGAGACTAATATAGGCTACGTTTTACAGAAATAATACAATAATATTGTTTTCTTGGTATTTTAATAGGGTTGCTCTGTTCGAGTCACGTTATTCACATTTTTGTACATTTCCACAACTATAAAAAACACATTTAAGTAAGTAATAAATAAAAAAAGTAATTTGTTTTATTTATAAAGGCCAAAAGTGGAACGGATTTTTTTAAAACTTAACTTGACATTAACTTGACATATCCATAAATTTTTAATTTACCAATTAAAGTGTAATGCAACAAATACAATGAACTAATGGGCAGTTAAGATATCTGCCTTTGTAACCTCTACTTTCTGAAAAATACCGCTTATTTTTTTCAAATTACAGTTCCATTGAATTCGGACGTCTTCAGACTTTTTCCAGCGTCCCACGTAAATTTTTTAAAGTCGTAAAAAACACTTATAAGGCTAAATGCCAAGAAGTCACATTTATCATTTATCGAAGGTTAAACTCGAGAGAGTTTACATTGAAAACATACAAATGCAGCGTTTTCTATTAAATTTGCTGATAAAGCTAAGATAATCTTCTAATATATAAAATTTCCATGTCACAATGTTAGTTACCGTACTCCTCCGAAACGGCTTGACCGATTCTTATGAAATTTTATATGCATATTCAGTAGATCTGAGAATCGGCTACTATCTATTTTTCATTTCTAATTTATAAGGCAAAACAACGTTTGCCGGGTCAGCTAGTAGATATACATATAAAAGAAGTATACAGTACTACAAAAAAATTACTTATTATATTAGATGCCTATGAAATAAACATGAAAAAATAATCGAAGTCGCTTTAACCCACATAACCAACCATTACAACCATTAACCATTTTAACTTGATTATCCACGCAATAGTTTTCGTATGATAGGTATTCCACTTTACTAAAGCCCTTCTTGATTCAATTTTGAAATTATATTGTTTGTTTTTTTAGGCAAGGAGATGGCAACGAGCCACAGTTTACCTGATGAGTGAAATCTGAGACCCATAGTAATTTGCATTTTAAGACTTCATTGGAATATAGGACCTGATATGAGTTACATAAATCATGTAGTGACAAGTAGGTTTTCTGCATAAGGCAGGCAGGCAATCTGAGGCAGGTTGGAAAATGGCACTATGAGGTCCCAATATCCAACCTGGGTGTGATGGCTAGGTTGGAAGATGGGAATCACTCAAATTCAGTGACCTTGACCGTCGTTTTAACATAAAACCTCTTATCATTTCTTTTACCGCACTAAACTCCAAATAAATTGAACCCTACAAAACTCCCTAAATCAAGGCAAGATGTTACGATAAGTTGTCCAACGAAGGCACATAGATACAAATCTTATGTCATCAATTTTGCTCCCTTAATTCAAAAAGGCACATCTGCCACTAAAAAGAAGCAACAAAACCGATCTTCTGAGAGTATAAACAAGGTTAGACATACTTTAACAGTTTTGTTACAGATGTGGCCTTTTTTTCTAAGAAAATTATAATTCCTAAGTCCCTGTTAACAAGTCCCATATCGACCGAGTTGGAGGCAAAGTCGGTTTGTGTGTAGGGGGCTTAATTGATAGATCGTCTTTTGTCAAACGTATGCATTTCCTCGAGTTCGTATAGTCTTCTTGACAAAACTAACTTTAATCTATCAGCTTATATCTATTAGCTTTCACGTGCGACTCCGTCCGCCTAGATGTCGTTTATCTCTGCTCCGGAATCGTCCGATTATCCGGGATAAAAACTATCCTGTGTCCTATTCCAGAACCTAACCAATATGTGTGCCAAGTTTCATGATCCGTTCAGTTGTTGAAGTGTGAAAGACGGACAAACATACACACTTTCATATTCTTAACATTCAGTATGGATTAGCCTCTCATAGGCCATTTACCTGTGTCTATACTTTGTCATGGAGTCTATTGGAAAGAAAGTAAACGAAGTCGATCTATTCTAGTAAATACCTAATCATAAGTCACTTTTAAGAACCATCTCAGGATGGCTGAGCGAACTGGTCACGGACGGTACGAGGCCACAGAGTGGTAAACACATACACATACACAGCTTAGATACACACATACACACATATACACAGATACACATATACAGACACAATACACAGTGTTTTTTTTATTTACGATAACTTTGTCATATTGCTAGGTACATCCATAGAAACTAAGTGGTATATTAGATTTTTTATAATTGCAAATTTTTATATGATTTTTTCTGTTTAGAACAAAGTAATTAAATGTTTAACTGTATCTTTGGTCATTCTAAAAGGGCCTTTAGAGTTAACTAATAGTCAGTGTGAAATACGTTAACGTCATACGTGTAAGCGTGACATACACACACCATTAAGACCTTTTTACACCAGTTCCGCGTTATTAAGTGATTAAATTTAAAAATTAAATATCTTTAAAACCGTAAGAGTTATAATTTGTCTGTCTTCCGGAAATTAACTTATTTGATTTGAACATTCCCTTAAAGTTATCGTAAATCAAAAAAACAAGGTGGATAAAGGAATATTCATGTTTTTTTACAGCTCAATAAAAGCTGATTCATGTAACAAACTAGTGAGTTTTTTTTTTTTTAAATAGCTATAAAAATAACCTAGTTATAAGCCAAAAAAGATTTGTTCCTATCTCTTTCTAGCAAAACAATATTACGTGAAACTTATTACGTAAATATATAGATACTGTTCGCGCCCGGCGCTGCCCGGGTGTATTTTTTTTTCATACAAGCCTTTTTTTTACTGTTAGGAACGAAGATTGGAACGGCGCGTGGCGTTTCCCGTGGTCCGAACTTTACGTGTACAGGCTATTGTGAGTGTCTCCAACTTTATGGGAAGAGTAGTGATAGACAAGATGCTTTCCGCAAGCACTCGAGTCTCGAATAGAGAAAATATGTAAAGAAGTCACGTAAGCGATCGTACGTTCGAATTTTAAATATAGCCTTCGTCATTTCGTCATTCCAGGGTTTCTATTCTACTCGGTAAAACCATATTGCTTTTGACATGTTATCGTATTGTCAAAGTTACGATAGCTCTTACACTCAGGGACAAAAAAAACGGGTCAGAGTGCGTTTTTCATACAAACGAGGCTATTTTGAAGCCTTGGTTCCTGGCCAGGGGTTGTTTTGAGTGAGGTTTAATGGTTGATACTCCGAGGTTCAATAGAGAAGGTCAAATGTTCTTAAGATACCTAACTTATCGCACAATCAGTTAACACCACAGCGAGAGAGTTTGGGTCAGCATTTGGATTTCCTTACGTTTTATTGCCATTTTAGATGTTTTTCTGAACATGATCAATTCCGGCGTTAGCCGCAGATTCAATCAGTTAGGTATCCTACGCACTCTGGAAGTCCTGTATCGATGCTCGGGGTATCATCATCAGATTTCACTAAAAGCATCCCCTGGCGAGGAACCAAGGCTTCGAAATAGCGTCTTTAGTAAGAGAAACGCACTCTGACCCGTTTTTTTTGTCCCTGAGTGTATTTACTTGACAGCATGTATTTGGCCGGGGTTAAAAACTATACGATAACATCTCCAAAGCAAAATGAAAATGTACATGTGATTTTACCTAACGATGTTATGGAGTCAATAGAACAAAACAGTAGTTTTGCTAATTAACCCCCGACGCAAAAAGAGGGGTGTTATGTTACTTTAGCCTCTGCATATCGGGTCTAAATGTTCCTTTTAATCTCAAGGGATTAAAGTTTTTTTTTTAATTTACTTTGGAAACCCCTAAACATCCTATCACGGTGTTATTGAATGGAGGATTATCGCCATTTTCACTGATTGTGTATAGACAATTTTTAGGGCATAGAAACAACCTCAAAATGGCAACTGTGTAAAAATATAGAAAAAACTGATAAAATTTCGTGAACCACGATTAATGATTACAAATATGAATCTAATTAATTATATTTACGATGTATTCATTTTATAATGTATAGTCCAATTAACTAGTTTTAAAATAGTTTTGAAGTTTGAACAAAACACCAATAAATGTTTACCTCGTTACGTAGTGTAGCGATAATTATGAATCCATAACCTCAAAGAAAACAGAATCTGGCATATTTATAGAAAAAATACAACTACAAGAAATAATGTGTAACAAAGGCGCTAAAACGTTTTGCCATCACAGGCTACATTTTATTTCAGTAGGGTTATTCATTAAGTATTAGATGATCCTCCGAGTCGATAAGTCTGACTAATAACCGACCAAATACCGCGGCCCATTGGTTTTCACGCGTGACGCGCGTCGATATTAAACCTGGTGTGATATAGTACGGGAAGTTATAACGCGGTGACATTGCCTTTCTGTTTTAGTAGGAGCATCTCTATTTTACTCGGAAAAACCATAGTCTTATGAACATGTAACGTATTGTTTACGTTATGATAGCGATATATCGCATAATATATTTTTTTATGAAGTTTGATATCAAAAGTTAAAATATAACTTTTAAAATACTAACCTAACCTAAAAAATATCATCAACCAAATAAAAATTATGCAGTCATAATTATGCGAAATAATACATTAGGAATTAGGAATATTATAGGAACAAACATCACCGACATCTATACTGCCCTCCTATGGAAAAAAGGCACATCCACTTTAATAATTGTATTGCACTTCCAACCTTATTATAACCTCTGAGAATTCAATATGCTTCTTTGAATCAGTTGCACTTGTGCCTTTTCTCTATAGTAGGACAGTATAGGATACCACACTAAACATCGCCAAGGAATTAATATTGTTATCAGCCTCTGCGATCCAGACAAGATTATGTATATTAAATTAATTGTCATATTAGAAATTAATGTATCAAAGAGACGGAATTCCGAGGAATAATATTAAATTTAATAACAACTAAAAGCGAGACGGATACACGACGCTAGATAGGTTTGGTGTAGTGGTTAACAATATGCTTTACAGAATCATGAATAGTTTAATTTTATGAAAAGGGAAACGAGCACATGATAATATGCGGGAAGCACAAGTTGTATTTTCTCGCTTGTCGCTGAGTGCGTCTATCGTTACAGACTAGATGGAAAGGGAGATCCGAGTGACAAATAAGTCGCGGACAACATGTGCTAGCCGTGCTGGGGGCCTAATATGGCTGCGTTGATCTCGTGACAAAATGTGGATAAAGCTTCCGTCACTGTTTGACACGTTTATAAGTACGAGAGTGATGGATGCTTTATCAACATTTTGTCACGCGATTAACGTGGCTGTCTGTGGCATAGTAGCTCCTAAAAGGAAAGATCGATGTTGGTGTCATTTTGCTAGAAACCTGACTTCATCGAGTTTTCTTAGCTTTACTTGATGAGAATCCTTTAAGCCGTTTAAAAGTTGCGTTCTGATCCAGATTATGTCGGAAATTTTATATAATTCTTGAATTTAAATCTATGTTGAATTACTTCCAGTGAAAAATTATTTAAATAAAAACAAAAAACCCGACTGCAGTAAAAAAAACCACTGAAAAGCGAGTAACAAGCTATATTATCTTTTTTTTTTGTATAATAAAGTGTTTACATTCAAACATACATAGGTAAATACTTATAATGTACCATGCAATGATTTTTTGTTTGATACCTCGTTAACAAGTAATGCAATTTATACCAATATACATACAACTTGAATAGTGGAAAAGGTTTTCCAGGCGGGGACAAGCTATTAATCCAAATGTTTTTTGTTTCAAGAAAATACTTAAGTACATTTTATAATTCATTGCTTGTCCCCGCCTGCAATACCTTTTCCACTATTCAAGTTGTATGTATATTGGTATAAATTGCATTACTTGTTAACGAGGTATCAAACAAAAAATCATTGCAAGGTACATTATAAGTATTTACCTATGTATGTTTGAATGTAAACACTTTATTATACAAACAAAAAAGATAATATAGCTTGTTACTCGCTTTTCAGTTGTTTTTTTTACTGCAGTCGGGTTTTTTGTTTTTATTTAAATAATTTAGTTTATTCACATTTTTTAGTTTTTATTAATAAAATAGTGGTTTTATTAATATAAACAAACGTTAAATGAGCTCTGGAGCTCGATTTTTTAATGTCACGAAGCTATAAGTAACAAATTACAAGCGGAACTCTTCTTTTAGCAAAAGAAGCATCGTGCATTCAAAAATCGATCGCCAGTAGTAATGTAAGATTAGTTCATTTGGTTAGATGGAGGCCGAATGTAATATTTTGCATTTAGTTTATAGTATTTAAATCTCGAAGACGTTGAAGCTCTTTTAAAGAATTGGTATCATGTGGTCGATATAACAACTTTTTGGGATCAAGGACACTGATAGCCAACCCAGCTAGTGTTTTTACTCGGCTGAGAGCAACGTAAGTTTGACCCTTTGCAAAAACATGTGAGCTGAGGTCCACAACGGCCCTATCGAGAGTGGTGCATTGTAGTTTATGGACAGTTACAGCCCATAAAAATATTACCGGCAACATCCTTCGTTCAATTTTTCCTTGTCCCCTAAGCGCATCAAAGTCGTTGGTGCAGGGCTCAATCCGTACACCTATTCCTGGTATAAGCGGATTGCTTTGCTAAATTATAATTCGAACAGATTGTAGATACCTACTTAGACCGAGAAATTGAAGTAGGTATAAATCAACTAAACTTCTCTTAATCTCTAACAATTTAGTTCCTCAACGGTCAGTACGTCATACGTGTACCTGGGTACTAGACTAAGCACCTACAATTGAGGTTACCTATTCCGTGTATCTTTACTTAAATAAACTGTCCATGCGTAGGCAGGATGGCGCATTAGGTAGGTATTAGCCAGCAATTTATACTATAACATCAATGTGCATTAATCAAGTATGTAGTAGGTAAGTATTCGTGAATTATTGATTATTACACTACTTTCTTAATGGTTTATATTGTAGGCGTTTACAGCTCAACAAGAAATATTTATTACGTAACATTTAACGTCCTTTTTGATTTCCCTGTCTAAATGGTAGCATCAAAGTATTATAATGTATATATATTTGGAATGGGCTATTTACTAGCTTTCATTTGAGACCCATATTGCTATAACAAACATTTTTTTTTTTAAAACCCCCTCTTTTTTTTTGCAGACGCCATTTTGAAATATTATATACCCTATGTCACTTCGGCAATTAAGACGAATCGAATGACACCTAGTATGTTAAAATCGGTCAAGCCGTTTAGGCTGCAGAGCGTGCCCAGAAATAGACATACATACATACATACATACATACATACATGCATACATACATACATACATACATACATACATACATACATACGCTCGAAAAACATAACCCTCCTTCTGACGCAGTCGGGTAAAAAGTACGTGCTCGCCGCTCGATGCCTGTTGAAGATTTCGCTCATTGCTCAGAGATTTTATCAGGCGCTGAACCATAAATTCACTCATTCCCAGAATACCAGCATTTTGAAATACTAGATTTCTCTCTTTACCAGATTCCCAAAATGCCACATTCGATAAACTGGGTAAAAATATTAATTCATACCTTATGTTTAGTTTTAGAATTCCAGTATAATAAAAATCTGGTAAGTAATTAAAAATTTTGGGAATGAGCAAACAACATAAGGCAAAGATCTTGCGAAGCGGATTTTTCAAAAATAAAAAATCGGAATGATTCTTAAATTATATTCTTCTGGTTGAAAAACAGTTAATAAGGAACAATAATCATAATTTACTGACTGACGGGTATGGCCGTAAATGTATAATTATGTACACATATCTACCCCTACTGTACACCCCTATACCTTTACTTATTAAAACATCAATCTCATCGAGCAGGTCTCGGGCCGTAAACTCCAAGTTAATCAGCCACGTAGAGATATCCATCGAAGTTGTAATCTAAGTTTGGGACGCCATCTTGTCGGCGCGGCGGTTTGATAGGGATGATGGACGATACAACGTGTGTCTTCGCCGAAACTGTAGTTAGCCAAGTGTACAAATAACTGGATTGGGATACAGCTGCCGTGTTATGGTCGCCTGGTACTAAATAGAATAGAAAAACTTTATTTAAGTACCTTAATAAATATGATATGGACATGAAAATACAACATAATAGAAAACAAAAACGAAATTTCAAACAATGTAAAATATAGTAGTGCAAGTTCTTCAATAATACTGTAACAATGCAGTTGTTACGCTGTTTACCTGTGCTGCATTTTAACATACAAACAAGCTTAATTCACTTCAATTTAACTTCATTTCACTTCATTTTCATTTAAATTCGTATTGTAAACATCCTTAAGAATTGTTTACTAATAACTGTCAAACAGACAGCTCAATTCCATAGATTATTTGAGTTGCTTTAACCACAAATCGATGTTTGTCAAGTGTTGACGACACTTATACAACAGATGGCGTTACTAGCCTTTCTGTGTAACTTTACTTATATTTAAATCTTTTAATAAAATTAACTTCAACATAAATATAAATAACCTTTTAATTGTTACTCGTTCATAAAATAATAAAATAATGTATTCTTTCTTATCCGATTCAGCGCATGAGAAAATAATGGAGGGTATGTTGGTGTCTTACCTACATGACCCGATATTTTCACTCATGACGCGAATTGGCTTTCTAACATTTCTTTGTTCGCCCTACTCATATTCAAAATTAACCGAAATGGGCGAAAGGTTATAAAAGGGCCGCGCTCATTTCATTCGTCCTCTTTACCGCCTCAGCTACTACACTTCGAACACTAGTATTAACGTTCGTATAGGTACTTAATACCTATCTATAAAATCGGTGCAAATCCCCAAATCGGGTAAGTTCAGTGCAACGAACTAACTGTTTATCCTACTTCTATATTGCTGTGTAATGTTATCGTGTTTTATATTTTCTTATTGTGTGTTCTTCTAGATTATTCCAAATTATTCTTATAACCATTTTTATTTCTAATGACCGACCGTTACTTCATAACGGTCGTTAGTACATTAACTTCTTTAGTAAATTGTTATTTTGGCTTAGCTTTTCTTTGTTTTATGTAACTCCGTTCCGATAGTTCTTGCCACCGCCACTAATTAAAAGCGCTATTCCCTCGGGCTTCACCCAACGGCGGCTGGCATAACTATCCCAATACTGGACACCAGGCTCACACAGCCAATGCTTGGGTTTCCAGGGTTCACCGTACAGGGAGCACCAAGCACCGATCACCCATCATGGTTCACCGTACAGGGAGCACCGATCACCCATCATGAGCGCCGTTCACCGTTCAGGGAGCAACGATCACCGTTCACCTTTCACCGTTCACCGTTCATAATCACCGCTGGGAGTACACCTCCGCTAGGAGTACACCAACGCTGCTACCCATCTACTCCTCCTCTACTCACCTACTTGGCCGGCGCGGCGTCTATCTCCGGGACCAGGATCGTCGAGTGGGGTCCGGTGCTACACACCGGGTGCTACCCCCCTGACGCCAAGATCCTGGCATCGTACACCGTCGGGCTGCCGACGGGTTACCTCCACCGCCGCTCCGCGTCACTCTAATTTACGAGGGAAGTGCTATCCACTTCACAGAATCAGACCACACCCTACGAACCTACTACCCTCTTCTGTTCACACTACCGGAGTTCTTTTCAATAAATTATTTAAACTTTTATCGAGTTTTTCTTGCCACCCGGTAGGACGTGACAGTGGCGCCCTTTACGTGGTCTAAGTCTGGTTCTGTGTAGTGTTTAATTGTTGGTGTGTGTGCTTTATTGTGTTTTTTGTGTTTTTATTATTTATATTCGCAGCAAGCTTTTCTTACCCCTGTGGTGTCCGGGTCAAGAATAGTGCCACCCTCTTTCTATCCGAGGAGTCGTAAGAGGAGACTGAGGAATTTTTGGGGCAGTTTCTTCCAAACTGTCCACGCTAAGCTCACACCATTACACCCGGTGTGAGCTGACGCGCCGCCTTCTGCGAATTTTTTCACTTTGGGGTGTCGCCTTCTGCGCACTTTTTCCTATCTACCTACCTAACGTTTTTTTTGCCCTTATGGTTTTTTTTTTCATTATTACTTGCTGCGGGTTACAATAATTTCTACCTAATCATATTTTGTAACGGAACGGAAAGTAGTTCTTTCGTTCTCGATGGTTCGTTGCACTACCTACTTACATTTTTTTTTTTTTTTTTTTGGGAATCTACCCACATATTTTGATCATGGCTGAGGTTAAATTTCTATTCGTACAAAAGGATGAGCTCACCTGTGAGGTGGCCATCTGCGGTTCTACGCCGGCTCATAACCTAAAACTTGTAAATACAAAATAATCTATTTCTACTATATTATTGCTATCTAAAATAACTTCTGTGCTGGCAGGATGATTTTTATGATAAGTACTCAATTTATTTATTTTTAAATCATTATTAATTTTGTTTGTAATTTGCATTACACCACCTAGTTGTTAAACTTTTTAAACTCAATACTAGTCGAAGTACAAAGCCTTACACTCAAGCGGTTGGTAACTTGATAAATAAGCCCTACCTTGACCACTATTTATCTAACATACGTGCCCCGAGCGGATAGTGACTCGTTAAATAAGCCCTTGCTGCATGTATTGTTAGGTGATCTATATAGGACGGGTAGTGATCCTATGACGATGTTTCGAGGAATGTTTAACAGTATTTTCATCCAGTTACATCTAGCCATTACTTTTTGCGTCAGAGTCAACTAAATTGCCTAAATAGTTAACTCACTTTGAAAGGATATTCTGTAAGTTATTTGTATGTGTGATGAATGAAAGGAGTTTGAAAGTGTAAACGTAAAAGATTTTCTTAGGCGGATTTTCTCTTAGGATCAAAATCCTTACTGGAGAAGGGGGGGTACTGTAACAATGCAGTTGTTACGCTGTTTACCTGTGCTGCATTTTAACATACAAACAAGCTTAATTCACTTCAATTTAACTTCATTTCACTTCATTTTCATTTAAATTCGTATTGTAAACATCCTTAAGAATTGTTTACTAATAACTGTCAAACAGACAGCTCAATTCCATAGATTATTTGAGTTGCTTTAACCACAAATCGATGTTTGTCAAGTGTTGACGACACTTATACAACAGATGGCGTTACTAGCCTTTCTGTGTAACTTTACTTATATTTAAATCTTTTAATAAAATTAACTTCAACATAAATATAAATAACCTTTTAATTGTTACTCGTTCATAAAATAATAAAATAATGTATTCTTTCTTATCCGATTCAGCGCATGAGAAAATAATGGAGGGTATGTTGGTGTCTTACCTACATGACCCGATATTTTCACTCATGACGCGAATTGGCTTTCTAACATTTCTTTGTTCGCCCTACTCATATTCAAAATTAACCGAAATGGGCGAAAGGTTATAAAAGGGCCGCGCTCATTTCATTCGTCCTCTTTACCGCCTCAGCTACTACACTTCGAACACTAGTATTAACGTTCGTATAGGTACTCAATACCTATCTATAAAATCGGTGCAAATCCCCAAATCGGGTAAGTTCAGTGCAACGAACTAACTGTTTATCCTACTTCTATATTGCTGTGTAATGTTATCGTGTTTTATATTTTCTTATTGTGTGTTCTTCTAGATTATTCCAAATTATTCTTATAACCATTTTTATTTCTAATGACCGACCGTTACTTCATAACGGTCGTTAGTACATTAACTTCTTTAGTAAATTGTTATTTTGGCTTAGCTTTTCATTGTTTTATGTAACTCCGTTCCGATAGTTCTTGCCACCGCCAATAATTAAAAGCGCTATTCCCTCGGGCTTCACCCAACGGCGGCTGGCATAACTATCCCAATACTGGACACCAGGCTCACACAGCCAATGCTTGGGTTTCCAGGGTTCACCGTACAGGGAGCACCAAGCACCGATCACCCATCATGGTTCACCGTACAGGGAGCACCGATCACCCATCATGAGCGCCGTTCACCGTTCAGGGAGCAAAGATCACCGTTCACCTTTCACCGTTCACCGTTCATAATCACCGCTGGGAGTACACCTCCGCTAGGAGTACACCAACGCTGCTACCCATCTACTCCTCCTCTACTCACCTACTTGGCCGGCGCGGCGTCTATCTCCGGGACCAGGATCGTCGAGTGGGGTCCGGTGCTACACACCGGGTGCTACCCCCCTGACGCCAGGATCCTGGCATCGTACACCGTCGGGCTGCCGACGGGTTACCTCCACCGCCGCTCCGCGTCACTCTAATTTACGAGGGAAGTGCTATCCACTTCACAGAATCAGACCACACCCTACGAACCTACTACCCTCTTCTGTTCACACTACCGGAGTTCTTTTCAATAAATTCTTTAAACTTTTATCGAGTTTTTCTTGCCACCCGGTAGGACGTGACAATACATACATACATAAACTCACACCTTCATTCCCAGAGTGGGGTAGGCAGAGCTACAGAATTACCAAGCACTCTTAAATAAGTTGTTGATAATACTGTAACCACGTTTTGCACAATCAGGCTAAGATGTTTACCAGTGTATTAGTGACAGGTTGCGAGCCCATCGCCTAACAGGACTACAAGCCTTTATTCCCTTAGTCGCTTCTTACGACATCCACGGGAAGACATGGAGTGGCACTATTCTAACCCGGCAACCACGCGAATAATAATAATGAATTTTCAGTACTTTATCATAAAAATAAATAATAACGAAGAGTTTTATGCAACTCTCCAGCATGAGACGAATCCAATGACATATCGTTTATCATCGGACCATAACTCTGCCCTCCTAAGCAAATAAGCAATATCCCAAAATCAATAAACAAAGCAGTTTTAGTTCTATTTTCTTAGTAATAAGGTTAGTATTGCTACAGAAATTTTATCTGACATACTGCGTATTAGCTTAGGAGGGCAGAACTGTAGATCTGATGCCATGGACAAAAATCGGCCTTGAGTAATATAGATACTCTTTTACCGAACAAAACTTGTACTCGCGTATTATTATTATATATTTTTTTAAGTCATAGGAAGGCAATTGAGCACACAGGCCACCTGATGGTAAGTGGAAATTGTGACCCATAGACATTCGCATTCACAAGACTGCAAATGCACTGCCAACCCTGAGGACTAAGATGGAATGCCTCTATGCTAGTCATTTCACCGGCTGTCTTATCCCCGAACCGGAACACAACAATGCGAACACTGCTGCTTGCCGGTAGGTTAATGGATAAGATGGTGGTACCAACCCGGACGGACCCTGCACAAGGTCCTCCCACAAGTGAATTACAAGCGTATTATTTATTTCACTAATAAGTCCATGGGAGTGTCTATAAATAACTCAACATTGGCAAAATACACCTTTACAGCTGAGAAAGCTATTAATTAAAATAAGAAGACCATCACACGACATCGACGACGTATTTATCATGCTTAAGCAGCTAGCTTTATCTTACGTACTAAAGCTAGCGAATAAATACGAAGGTTTCCGACTAAAAACGATGTCCTTTAATTATTCATTAATCATTATTCACTACGTTTGTTTTTTTATCTGAGCTTAGCAATTGGAGTATTACATTTCAATTTTGTAACTTTTTATTGTATTCTTAATGATTGAAGTCAACCAATGTGATGCTCAGGCCACTATGGACTTTGTTAAAGTGACGCTGACAACTTAAAAGTAAGAGACTTCCTATGATTTGGTTTACAACGTCACGTTGACAAAGTCCAATTGGATGACTGTACAGGGGCAAAATAAGGTTAGCATTTTGAAATAGTAGGTAACTAGCCGTTATGTAATGACATAAATATGCTTGTAAAAATGCTAACCTGTGACGAAACTCATGTTTAAATAGAACAAAGTACGCTGTTAACGATTCGCTACTGTACAGTGTCTGTAACGAAAAGTTACCTCTTAATTTATTCAGTTAAACAGTGGTTAAATGCAAAAGTGAATGTTTAGTATCCCCAAGACCGCAGTATGCTTGCAGTAAAGTAAAAACTCTCGCAAATTAAAAACGCTTTGTTAACTAGAAGGAAAGTGTTCAAACCAAATGTTTGTATGATTTTAATGACTTCACTTAAATTTTATTAGAATTGATAACACGACTTTTTTGAAAAGGCGTTCTTAAAATAATCATGCTGAGAGAGGTTTGATTTAAAAGCACACTAGGAAAAAAATATGGTGTTTAGGTACTACGCGCGCTTTGGACTGGACGTCGGAATGACGTCACTTTGCTTTTAACCGCGTTGTCCTAGCATTAAGCTATGACGTAGATAAGATCATGTGGCGTTTAAGCTCTTTATCCTCTCGCAGAAATTGTTTTTTTTGTTTTCTCAGTAAATGACTATTTTTTTTTTAAGTTTTTTTTGAGATAAACCTCTACAAACATGTTTCTTTTTAAAACATCTTTTAAGTAGTTTTTCATAGTAACTACAATTTATATTCAAAATTCGTGGAAATCTGACTTGACTTAAATGAGAAACATTATCGCCCAGAGCTAAAGCATGGAATATTTTAGACAGCTACGCGATTTCTCCAAACGTCGCTTCACGATCCTCTTAATGACGGAAACGATTTTTCGAGCAAACTCCCACGCCGAACGGCCATTTTGATCTGCAAAATGATCGTAATGAGTAAGTTTTGACATATTTGAAGAAAATATTACAAGGGTAAGAAACAGTGACGGCGAATACGGGACATAAAAAAGACATTATCTCTAAATATGATGGATGTGTACTATCTGACATCTTTTTTATGCCTCGTCGAAAATGTACTTTAGCTAAGTGGCGTGCGTATGTTTTGTCTGTGGTTCGGCCTCGGGAAGGGCGAATGTTATTAGGAAAAATGTTAACGTGACGAAATGTAGCCGGGGAATAGACTGGGATAGACATGGCACGTTTTTAAGGTAATACGACATAGAGCTTAATAGCGTTAGAGGGGTCGTGACTGTATTTTTTGGACACGTTAGAAATGAACAGACTTTCTTTTGACATTAAGGACCGTATTAATAAACTGATCTCGACTGTAATACTCGTCTCAAGATGCTTCAAGAATGACAGTTTACTATGGCTTGACGTTTACTTTGACGTAGCTTGTGACGGGCATCTCGGTCAAGATGAGTTTATTAATACGGTCCTAAGACTTCGGTAAACGGGATCTGAGAATAGACATTTACTTTCACGAGACTCCAACTGTCAAAACTCAATCCTAAGCTTGCAAACTTTGTGGACTATGATGGGATACCTCAATCATAGTAATTTCGCCGGTACTGTCTCCACACTGGAACACAACAATGCGAACACTGCCGTTTGACGGTAGGTTAAAGGATACAATGGTGGTAGCTATACGGATGGACGCTACACAAGGTCCTATGTCTCACCACTAAATATAGTCTTGAAACTGCAAAATGTCTTAGCGTCACAAATTCTTCCTACTATCAGACGGCATGTGTGCTAGTGTACCTACTTCGAAATATAAAATCAAAAAACCAAAATGGCGGTTTTCGGTATAAAATTACCCCGTGTCTTTCCGGGCTGTACACTGTATATGTATTGTATATGTACTGTACCAAATTTCACACGTCGGTCGGTTAGTGGTTAACCCGTGAAGATAGAACGAATGAACGAGAAAACACTTACAAAAAAAAAAGAGAAAATCAACAGCCGTACAATTAGGTGTACAATAGGGAATATGCATGTTTTTTTTTTACAGCTTCAATTGAAGCTGATTCATGTAACAAACAGATCACAAAAATCATTTTTTGAATAACTATAAAAATAACCAAGATATAAGCCAACAAAGATTTGTTCCTATCTCTTTCTAGAAAAACGGAATTTTACATGGAGTTTATATGGCCGCAGTGCACAATGACGTCACGGTGCACATCGGATCTCTCTGTCTAATTAGAAGTTTGAAATGCTTATAACTTCCGTATTTCTTGACCGATTTTAATTTTAATTTCCGTTTTGGTGATCTCTTTTACGGTATTTTCATATTTTGATGAGAAATGCGATTTTTAAAATCCATGCATATTCCCTATTGTACATGCTATCAGGCCAATGGAACTCGGACACACCAGAGAACTGTGTCATAGGGATCTTCTGATTCAAGTCATATGAAGTATCAAATAAATTGTTTTATAATGTCACTATGACACCGTTCTATGGTGGGTCAGGGTACCATTGTGGGTACCATTGTGCTGGGAGTACAAACAGCCACACTTAACTGCCCATTAAGGACAGAAGTGAGAAGATGTAGAAAGATATAAATATATATATTTTTTATGGCATAGGAAGGCAAACGAGCAAACAGGCCACCTGATGGTAAGTGGAAACTGTGACCCATAGACATTCGCATTCACAAGACCGCAATCCTAAGACTGCTAATGCGTTGCCAACCCTGAGGACTAAGATGGAATGCCTCTATGCTAGTCATTGCACCGGCTGTCTTATCCCCAAACCGGGACACAACAATGCAAACATTGCTGATTGGCGGTAGGTTAATGGATAAGATGGTGGTACCAACCCGGACGGACCCTGCACAAGGTCCTCCCACAAGTAAAGATGAATATAGATTTTACATAAGAATCTCATGTGCACGACAGAGACAGTTTCTCTCTGTTTATCTTCATTGGTAATTTTTTATTTCTAGCGTTTTTTTATGTGTGATGTTTGTCAGTGTACTTGTATTTAGGCCAGCCGGAGCTGACATGTTCAAGGTTGAAAAAAGCTTCAAAATAAATAAAGATTTAAAAAAAAAAAAAAAAAAAATCTTCATTGGTCGCTCAGCTACATTATATTAAAAAGGACCTAAAAGGATGCTAACCTTGATTGATGCTAACCTTCTTGCTCGTCAAACGGGCTATAGGCTCATTTACTCTGTCAAAAGGAATGCGTCACTTTACCAATCGCCCTCTGTAATAATCGATGATATACTCGAACCACGACCGAAGCGAGAGTTGCTTAAGACATACCTCCTAGAGCGTGGCAGCAAGGCCAGCGGATTCCAATCGTGCCACGCATTTCTGCCCCTACTATCTCCCATATTCCCGTATAGAATAAGCATTTTAAACTTAATACACCGTGTTTTTTTTGATTTACGATAACTTCGGCATATTACTAGGTACATCCATAGAAACTAGGGGTTGAATAGATTTTAAAATATTGCAAAAAAAAAACTGTTTATAGAACAAAATAATTAAATGTTGTATCTTTGGTCATTCTAAAAGGGCCTTTAGAGTTAACTCATAGTCATTGTCAAATACGTCAATGTTGGCGTGACATACACAGACGGTTAAGAGCCTTTTAGAGCAGTTCAACCTGATTAACTGATTAAATTTAAAAATTATAGTAGATTGTTCAACAAGGGACTAAAACAAGCCATAATGACACGAGATGTTTAGCCACGCGAGCGAGCTTGCGAGCGAGGGTGGCTATAGTTCGAGTGTCATTATGGTTGTTTAGTCTCGCGTTAAACACTCTACTTTTCACTTTGAATGCGAGGAAAAAAACGACGTTCTAAACAAAATTACAACATTTATTATAAAAAAGTTTCTAACAATTAAAACTAACAATTAGGTATCTTATTATTACTATCGTTAATCTAACATTAATAAAATAAAAGTAGCTAACCAAATCTACGATATATTAAAAGTGCAACTATACCTTATTATTTCGTTGATGTTTTAAATGCTTGCATATTTAGCCAACAGATTCAAACTTGGAAACCATTTTAAAAGTAATTGAACCACGCATAATAAAAGAGTTCGGCCTTAATATGATTAAATAGATTCATATTCGTAATAATTAATCTTGTTTCACGAATTTAAATCCTTTTTTTATATATATTTGCATAGTTGTCATTTTGAGGTTATTTCGACACCCAAAAATATGGTCCATACACAATCACTGAAAATGGCGATAATCCTCCATTCACAAACACCGTGATTGGTTGTTTAGGGGTTTCCAAAGTAAATTAAAAAAAAAATACTTTAATCCCTAGAGATTAATAAGGAGCTTTAGTCCCGATTCGCAGAGATTTAAGTAGAATTTTAAGAGCATGAGAAGTGAAAAATATCTTTAAAACAGTTACAATTATCATTTGTCTGTCTTCGGGAAATTAACTTTATTTGCCCTAAAGAACATTCCCTTAAAGTTATCGTAAATCAAAAAAAAACACGGTGTATAGCTCCGAATAAAGGATAGAATGGTTTGACTAAGTCTATTGCAGTTAGTTACCGCAGCATGTGGGACAATCGAGGTCCACAGCCGGCCCTTAGGTCTATTACTTATTGATAATTAATTAATTAGTCAATTAACGCAAAATGATTATATAATTGCGGCTAAGTGACGCGATTAGGTGTCGAAGTATTATAATTAAAACATTAGTTAAACCATTAAAGTTTATAAAAAATATTTCGTCCCTTCTTTGCATTTCTATACTTACCTATAAATCTTTCAGACACAAGAGAACTAAATTAGAATTGGCGTAATAATTGACTTCGAGCTTACAACTATTTATTTTTCATCAGTCGTCCTGATTTCTACTAGGTATAAAATACGCTCCTTTAAGAATAATAAAATCGTATTTATTTAGTACTGGCTCTCTATTCAACTGGTAAAAACCATATCGTGTCGGTCAACTGCGTAACCGCGTAAGTAACATTTTTAATAAGGAGAAAAATTTACTTTTTTAATAAGACGGTAAGGTTTAATTTGCTCTATCACAAATTTGTTAGTTACGTGGTTTTGCAGTAGACGACGATATTGCTCTCGTTAGTACTAAAGATGGCGGCTAGCTGCATAGTTATTATTATTAATTAGTATAAGCATTGGTTTTAAATAGAAATTGGTTACCATTTGTACCTATAGAATGCTTTGATTGCAATTTTCCGCATTCTTTGGTACTACGGCAGATTTTTTTTAACAAGTTGTCGTATTAATTTCAACTCGGCGGCATTTAATATCAAGTAAATAAGAGCTATTATAAAGTTGACATTACGATACCATGTCAAAATCAATATAATTTTACTGAGAAGAATAGTTGCCCGGCTAAAGTTACCGTGTATCTATTATTTACGTAATTTTCAGGGTTTCTTACGTGAAAAGGAAAAAACTGAACCCTTATAGAATCACTTTGTTGTCCGTCTGTGTCTGTCTGTCTGTCAAGACGCTTTATCTCGGGAATTCGTGGAGGTATCGAGTTGAAATTAAAACAATATACTCCGGTTTTCAGTCTCTTTAAGGTGTGAAAAAATCAAACTTTTACATTAATGTAAAAAAAAGATACGGCCGTTTATGCCACCAAAAACGTGTATTTCGACACTCTCTCTTTAATTAAATCACATCACAAAAAACAGGGTCCTTATGCAAGGAACGACGGTCAAAATGTTGAATTAAGTTAACTCAAGTTGAGTCGACTTGCACTTGTCCGTTTTTTTTTTATTACCGCCCATGTGAAGCACATTACATCTGAAAGTAATATCATCATTATCATCAATGACACAATTTCGTCGATGGTAATATACAGGGATCGACTTTTCATGCCGATGACGTCAAAATGACGAAATTTTACACACATGGTGCTCTGCTTTAATTCGGCAGGAGGTATATTAACTTTTACAAATAAAAAAATGGAAAACAAGAAGCGTTAAAATGATTTTACTAAAATACAGCTCCATCGCAATCAAAATACGGATCACGGTAGCATCACATTTTTTTCACCACTCAATGTCTAATCGATTCAAATTATATTTATGACTATTGAATCATGTTAATTTTTGTTACCACATAAAAGCCCTTTTTTTTAAATGATAATGTTACTCGATGTTTTGGCCACTACTGTCCTTCTCACTCAATCCAATACGTTTACATATTATTAAATTTTTTTATGGCGTAGAGAAGACAAACGAGCACACAGGCCACCTGATGGTAAGTGGAAACTGTGACCCATAGACATTCGCATTCACAAGACTGCAATGCAATCCTAAGACTGCAAATGCGTTGCCAACCCTGAGGACTAAGATGGAATGCCTCTATGCTAGTCATTTCACCGGCTGTCTTATCCCCAAACCGGGACACAATAATGCGAACATTGCTGTTTGGCGGTAGGTTAATGGATAAGATGGTGGTAGCGATCCAGACGGACCCTGCACAAGGTCCTACCACCCGCAAAATGTTACGTATGAAGTAGGTATTTATTTTTCTACGCGTCAATAGATTACTTAACTCATTTGTTTATTGACAACTAAAGGTTTGGTTACTAATTACAATAAAACCATTTCAAATCATACTCTATGTAGCGTGACGTCATTTTTGCGTCAACGTCATGAAAAGTACGGCCCGTATCAGAAAATATGTTCGCATGTATCTACAACATGATCTTGCTACTATCGATATTTATTTTCATCCAATTTTCCCTTACGGAATCGCCGAGTAGTTTTATCTAAATTGAACTGGGATCGATGGAGATACCTATGACGGACGGACCTCAAGCGGAGAGATCCTTTCCGTTTTTTGCCCAAATTGCCAAGGGTATTAGATGTATGTCAGTTGGCCGCAAGAGTCACGGGTCAACACATTTGGGAGATCAAACAAAATTCAAATGAGCTGCGCTGACCGAAAAGCAATGTTGCTCAAATACAGCTTCATGTTGAAGGTAACGTTTCCTTATTTAGGGATTCTATTTGTATATTTAATTAAAAAGCCTTGAACTATTTGAAGTTGAGTCAAAAATAGCCCATTTTGTGCAAATTGGGGTTACAGAGTTATCAACAAGTTTTTGGAGTTGTTGGTAATTCTGTAGCTCTGCCTACCCCACTCTGGGAATGACGGCGTGAAGGTATGTATGTATGTATCAAAAATGCACTATATCAAGCAAAAACACCGTAAACATGAGAAAACAAGACGGTAGATAATTAAGTCCTAAAAATGCGATTTAGTGGATGATAGGAGTTATACCACGTTTTGCTGTTTTGTCAATCAATCTGTCACATAGTCTCGCTATTATATAATTCAAATTGCAATGTTAGTAAACATCTTTATTACTTACCTATAATAATTGTATATTATAGAACTGTTATTACCACGGCAACGCTCAATATAGAATTGATTTCCCGCTTCGGTTACGCTATAGGTGGTATTCAGATACTGTGAACGATATCAATATAGCGGTTTGGGGTTGTTTTTTACCTTTTAAGTCATATTTACAATTTTTTGAGGCTTTTATTTGGTAAATTGCAAACTAAACAACTAGATACGTAATTTTACCTTAGCCGCAGGCTTATTGGATAAATATTTCATTATTAAATATGATTTACATATCTTGGTGAGCATCAAAGAGATTCTTGCGTTTTTTCAAGTTAGCTATTATAGAATTTTATTTTGAACTATTTCAACTTTTATTTAAACAATTTTGAATAATGTAATTCAAAACTTAAAGGATACTATTTCTCATTACGTATATTTTTATTTCAATTTGAGTTATGATATTAATTCCAGGTAGCTTTTAAAGGTAAAAAATAAAGCTATTTTTATTAAAACATTAAACACTGACCCCATTATTCATAAAAGCACTATAAACATATTTTCTGTCAAATAGAAATGTCACAGTGACAGTTAAGGACAAAGCTTATTTCAAGCACACTTTAGCTATTGTGCTTAAGAATAAAAGCGTGAGTTTTTCCTTTTTCTAGATTTTACGTTCAAACAAAGAAGCACTACAAAGAAGTTAAAGTCGGGCTCTGTTCTACTCGGTTAAACCATGTTCTTGTTTACATGTTCTTATATTGATTTTAACTCAGCCGCCATTGCTGTCAAGTCAACAAGAGCCATAATAACGTAGACAATACGATAATATACCAACAACAATAAAGTTTTACTGTGTATAATGCTTAAAAGGGTATATCTTAACCTGATATGCCGTGTGGTTGCCGGGTTAGAATAGTACCACTACATGTCTTCCCGTGGATGTCGTAAGAGGCGACTAAGGGAATAAAGGCTTGCAGTACTGTTAGGCGATGGGCTTGCCACCTGTCACTAATACACTGGGAAACATCTTAGCCTACTTGTGCAAAATGTGGTTACAGAATTATCAAGAAGTTTTAAGACTTGTTGGTAATTCTTTAGCTCTGCCTACCCCACTCTGGGAATTAAGGCGTGAGTTTATGTATGTATGTGTCTTAACCTGAAGATCTAGTGAAAAATGGTTTAGGTCTAGTATACTCCGTTTATGTATATACCCTTTTATGTACATATTAAGTCGACTTAGAACTTTTTCCACTAGGACATAATAGATAATCTAGTTAAATACCTGAACATTAGTACCAATTTCACCAAAAGATGTTAAATGTTAATCAATCGACTGTTAGTTAATAATTTTTTACAGCTGTTACCACTCTATTCGTCTGTTAAGTGGTTGGTGAAATTCGACATTAATCTTTGTTTGTAGTAAACCGTTTAAGTCTTTTACGTCTCTCTAACGCGGAATTCCAAAGCTTTGAGAAACCGCCGGCATTTTTCGCCAGTCTTTGTGAAAACCCTTCAGGTCCTTGGTGCTGGATCGGCGTCTAGTTTCAAAGTCAATTGACCGGGAGCGTGAGAGCACTTGCGCTCGGCGTTAAACCTTACTAAGGAAACTCACTGCTTTTAGTCGTAATTCTAAGAGAAAAAAGCATTTAAGTCGACTTGAAATTGTAGAGTTTTCGCTGATGCGTCCTTTGTCCGCTAGAATTCGTTTATCGCTTAACATTAGTAATGTTTGTAGTAAAAGCAAACCTCCTTTTAATAAATGCCTTGCCAACCCTGAAAACTAAAAAGGAATAACACTTCAAAGCTAGTAATTTCATCCTTTCCTACGCTTATCAGCTTATCACTGTTTGGTCGTTCTAAGAGGCTCGATTTGACAGCTGTCAACTCAGTACTAATTATGTGTTTGAGGTTATGTTTTGATAAAGGCAACCATAATACGAGAACAGGGCCAAACAATATTCTCCAACGATTCTACAACGGCAAACAATATTACTTTTGACCTGTAATCGTATTGTCAACGTTTTGATAGCTCTTATTGACTTAACAGTAATGGCGACCAAGTTAAAAACAACACCATAGCGCATCATGACCAATATTATTTAACGTAGTAGAATAGAGGCACATGGGGCCTAATATGGCAACGTGTATTGCGTGACAGTGTGGATAATGCATCCGTCACCTTCTAACACGTACGAGAGTGACGTATGCTTTATCCACATTTGACGCGCGATATAGACGCAGACATACTAGGCCGCTGGCCTACATCGCTTTGATAAGGGCCCTCAGTAAAGACCAAACTTGCCAACTTGAAGTGATGTGCCAACTTTGGATATCCGAAACGGCAAGATTGTGGCTACCGGTGAATTTGTGGCTGTCGATTATAAGTTTGGCCAGTAACTTTCTTTTTGAATGCCGAGATAAGGTTTAGTTTTATTTATGGCTACTTTGAATACTTTCGTTGTTGAAGTTTGGTAAAGTTACATATCGGCTTTACCTGGTTTTTGTTAGGTTATTTGATATTTCAGAGGGGTTGTAGGGTGTTTAATGTTTATTATGTGAACATTACGGGTGGATTACTACTCGCTTAATACCTTAATGGTGACATTTTATAGATCATAGTACCTAAACATTATGAATTAGTAACAGCCACAAAACATTTTCTGATAAACATTGATAATTTCTTTACATACTCTGGTCAATAGATACTTCCGAGAACTGATAAACATTTGATGTCCAATTTGTTGTCTTTGATTCAGTACGGGTATGCTTTGCCTTATATTATTATCAGTTATATTTATTGTCTGTGTTGAAGTTAACGCACTTGCACACCTGATATAGCACACATTTCTATGAACTCAAGAGTTATGTTTATTTGCCAATTAGTACTTCGACGACGAGAAAGTACGTCGTTGAAGACATAACACCACTACCATTACCGCTTTTTTTTTACCCAAGACAACCTGTCGAAGCACTGACCGACACCCCTGGGAATCAAGTTTCCATCGGCCCTAACTTCCCTGTAACTATGTTTGAGAAACAGTAAAATTGTTGCAGTGTTTTTCCAAGTCCCTCATGCACGATCCATTTATAGTTGATGAGATAAATCCATAATAAGTTCCGAGGAAGTTAGTTGAGGCACGCTTTCGGCACTCACTTTTGGATTTGTTGGCATTTGTATAAAACTTTATGAGGAACGCTTTTATTACTTTTTCCATTGGTACCTACGATCATTATTATTTTTCACCAGAAAAAAAACATTGAATCCATTTAATCTTATTAGTTAGTGACAAAATATAAACCGCCACAGCTTCGTCAAAGAATCAAATTTAAGCAACAGCATAAGTTGTATGACACAAGTAAATAATAATTATTAAGGCTCTGTCATCCCGGCTCATAGACACCTCCGGAGATCCTAGAGCTGGTGCTTACCTCTCCCAAAGGATTGGGCTAGCTATTCACAGAGTTAATGCAGCCAGTGTCATAGGGACCATGCCGCGAGCGGACCTGCTAGAGGGGTGTTCTTTTTATAGTGGTGATTATTATTTACATCTTTAATATTTGAGTAGCTTAGTTTAATTTTAATTTAATTAAGTTTAGTTTTAACTTTTAATTGTAGTACAGTCAACAGCAAAACAAACTGATGAAATAGGGTCTCAAAATAGTATATGCAATAAATGAAGACAGATGTCTCTGATTATTGTAGTTTAGCATAAGTAAATTAGCTCGTAATGTGTCATAAGTAAGTGACATGCCATTCAAACAGTTAAAGTAATTACTGAGTGTTTCAAATTAAACTGATTTTCTAGAATAGCAACAGTCAGTAATACTACCAAACTATCACATGTAAGTGAATATTAATGTTTGGGCCTTCATGTCTTCTCAAGACCACCTCGGAATACAAGTCAGACGTTCGGTTAATGTCGGTTATACTCGTAAGACAATCACGCGAAACAACTATAACACCTCTCATTTCCGTCAAGGATTAAAAAAAGTACCTACCTACTACTCCGCATTGATTTTTTTTGCAACATTTAAAATAAATCCTTTTTAACTGCCGTGGTTACCCTAGTTTTCATTTGGATATTTTGTCATTTTGACTTTATCTTGTTGGACACTTGACACTTAGGTAAAAAATAGTACATTGTTGCCTAGGCGCGGAAAGTAAGGGTTTTCCTGACGAGGTGGTTAGCAGGCCGAGCAACAGCGAGGCCTGCTAAAATACGAGTCAGGAAATCCTCGTTTCCGCCGAGGCATACATAATGCTTTTCTCAAACATGTGAGGAAATAATACAAATACATTTCTAAAAAGCAAGTAATTTAATTTCCTTAGATTTAGCAGGAAGCAGGTTTTGCCTAACCTAGGCAGCTTCAGATTTTAATATAGGCGGTGTGGTACCTATTTCGTCGCTTGAGCTCATTTTTTATAGTAAGTATTTCACACAACAAATAGTTTAATATTCGGTTTCACAATTATATTATGCAGAATGAACGAATGTTACCGACTGTCAATTGTTTTTAAATACTAACCATAGACATTGGAATGCAAATTCAAAAATAAACACACGCGCTGTGCTAAAAAAGCGAGCAGTTACCTTGGCTGTTTGGAATTTTTGTCTTGGTCCTTTTGATTTTGTATGCAAATTGACAGCATTTTTAAGAAATATATGGACATGGACGGAAAGTGTTTTCATATGGTTTTTTTACTCCTAGGAGTAAAATGAGGCTCTTTCCGTCCTTTTGTTTCAATCGGAAAACCGTTTTTTCCGAGCATGTTTGAGAAAATATATATTCTTTATTGAAATTTTCTGTAAAGACAATTATGGCATCGTTTATGATCATTTTCTTTTGACTTATTAAATATTCAGTTGAAAATTACACTTTGTTATAATCTGTTTTATCTGGGGCGTCATGCTTGAACATGTTTTGAAATGTTAATTTTGATCACTTAATTTTGACGTTGACTGTACCTATATTATGAAATAAACGGAAGTCAAATCGGCTCATTACGCTGGCAGCATTACCACGCTGTATGGCCAATGAAGTTTGCTGCACAAGAAATGAACCGGAGCGGGGATCACCATTCCTGTCCCTCAGCCGCCAACCCAACTCCCAAATAAACTCCTTGGCCATGCTTGGCTTGGTACGATTATGGATATTAATTGTTGAGCCTAGTTGAGCCCGTTGACAAGATTCAAAGTAGTAGAAGTTTTATTTTTTATAGCATAGAGTAAGAAGCAATGGAGCACACATGACAAGCAAGTGGGCTCCTTAGGTCGAAGGATTTACAATCTCAAGATCACAGTGAAGTTACACCCCTTTGCATAATTTACCGCGTTGACTACGGTACTAATAATGTTCAGCTACTTTTGAGTTCAACCATGCTACTCTCAAACGACTACCTTTCTCTCTCCATCACCTTGACGGGTAGCAGTAAAAAGTTCTGCAAAAGCACGCACAGTGAGTACCGTTCACGACAGGTTATGAAACCAGCTACAATTTGGAGACCCAGAGCATACTCTTTTTTCAAAGGCTGACAACGTATCTCTGATATCTCTCCTGCTGTTACAGTTGTCATGACCCGCTTGCTCCTTCGTAAGAACTAAGAGGTATTTCCTCAGCATTTCTCCGGTTGTCTTATCCCCACAACAAAATACTTTACTTTACTTGTGGGAGGACCTTGTGCAGGGACCGTCCGGGTTCATACCACCATCTTATCCATTAACCTACCGCCAAGCAGCAGTGTTTGCATTGTTGTGCTCTGGTTTGGGGATATGACAGCCGGTGAAATGACTGGCATAGAGGCATTCCATCTTGGTCCTCAGGGTTGGCAACGCATTTGCAGTCTTAGGATTGCGGTCTTGTGAATGCGAATGTCTATGGGTCACAGCACAGTTTCCACTTACCATCAGGTGGTTCCTATGCCATAAAAAAAATCTTACAGCAATGCTTTGAATATTAACGTTATACTCATAAACGGCCTATTTATGTCCAATAAATAAGTATAACGAATGGGTGCCATACTCCACATTCGTCATATTTTATGCCACCGTTCAAACGTGTGACTTAGTCCAACCATCATCATGTCTCCCAAAACTCTCCATTACACGGACTCAACGGTAACAAAATCGAATGACACCGAGTGACGAACGGACCCTCAGGGCCTTTGCGACCTATTTCAATACCAAATTATGTAAGTAGGGTATCAATACTCAACTTATAACGGGGGAAACTTCCAACACGGATACAGATATGCCGGCTCCGAGGAAAAGTACTGTTAGCTTGTTATACTTGTTAACAACCTTTGAATACTCGTGTGACTTCGACGCCGACGGCTTAGACGACGCTCGCTCTACGTTTTGATGCCGTAAGACCCTAAAATCTCCTTTTAATTAGCCTGTCGCTGACGTTTTCTGTTTTAATCCTTAAAGTGACTAATTATTTGACATTACGAATTTCTAGAGCCGTGTTTTCGCTGGGCTCCCCAAGGGCGGAGATTTTAATTGGTTGAATTTGTGAATGTTACTGTAATTTGGTTGAAAAGAATAAATAAATCCAGAGGGTAAACTGTTGAGCGTTATATAAGCCGCACGTCAAATCTGGATTAGGGATGTCACGACCGGCCGCCATTTTTGCCGCGGCCGGCTTTGATAGATAAAACGCTGTCATTTTTACGTCAGTTTGGGATAAAAAGTGACATTTTACACTGCAGGGATTTGCTGTGTTTCATAGAGCACTGCATGCTGCCGACGTTTGATGGATGACGGTAGGAGTTTTAATTTTTTTAGGACAGCAATGAATCGTTTCATCAATAAAAGATGCTATATTCTATCTAAATTTGAATTACAAAGATGCGAAAATGCGTTTTATGCGTGAGGAACATAATTAGAAAAGACTCGGATATCTTCTAAACCGGACTAGTTACGAAATGTTATCTAATGAAATGGTAGGTTTGTTCCTACATAAAAAGTCAAATAAGAAATACTACCTACAGCTTTAAGCATATTTTCACCTTAATTTACATGTCATACAAAATGGCGGACGTCCAAGTAAACTACTTTACTCAGAAGGAATACTAAGAGCATGCGTCTTGTTTAGTTTGTTCGGACATCTCATACAAAATGCAAATTACAACGAGAATTGCAAATTAGAAGGCCACATTTTACATATTAACATACGAACATTCAGGGTAGTTTTAGAGAGCGGAATAATTGGAGTTTTAATGGATTTAACTACAATAGAATGTTTCTATGTTCCTATTGTTTTCATTCGCAGGAAATCAAATATTCATGTGCTATCATGAGAACAAGTTACGAATGGAAACGTAGAAATTGGACGTTGCTCGCATTGTAAAATAATTCGATTCCAAAGGAGTTAACTCGTATTTCATATTTATGAACGTGTCGCGTCGCATCTTGTTATTGCTTACATATTCTTTGATTAAGGTCATTCGATTGAGTAAAATCGTTGGTAGAAGTAATTTTCATTCAAATTTGGTCTTTAGATGATTTGGCTCAGTGCCATGTAAAGTCGGCCAGTGGAAAAACGCGTCATACTATATAATTATGATTCGTATTTTAATTCAATTATCTAGGGACATTTGCAATGCAAAAACAAAACGATATCCGTTCAACCTCTACAAACAAAAAACTACAGATAATAATAATATATGCAGGGGTGTTAGTCTACACGGAAACAGTTACTACATAACCTACAGTCTATTTCTATGGAACTTGCTAACTATGTAAACCAAAGACTTAACTTGGTTTTGTCACTGTTTCTCCTTGAATTTTCACCTCACCTCATCAAACACCATTGAAACCATACACTATTGAAACGGTCTTTACTATAAAATATAAAATCACCAAATATATAACTCTATCTTGGATATTTCATTAAAAGTTTAAATTGTTTCATAAGTTAGGTTATTAGGACCTGATGGCATGACGTTTTTGTTTCTTTTAAAGTCTACAATTGTCTATCATGGGTAGTGTTGTGGCTAAAGTTGGCGATGTATTAAGGCCCCTACACATTACCCAACTCACTTTGATCACACTCACAGATGATATAACGGCACCTTTTATAATAAATACTGGTGATATATCATCTTCAAGTACCGATTTTTCTTCAGATCGTGATTAATCAAATTACAAATAAGTAACTACTTGTTTTTTTACTTTCGGTATTTTATTATTCGATATGGTTTGTCATAAGTAAAGGAGTATTGCCAATCACTAGTAAATTCATCATTCAGAGACAATTTCAATATGGCGGTTTGTTTACATAGTTAGCAAGTTCCATAGAATTAGACCTTACTAGGTATTTCAACTCGGCGGCCATTGTTGTAATGTACGTGTAAATCAAATAGGAAGCTTCATAACGTTGACAATTGATGTTAAGAATAACATAAGAGCTCTAGGTCAAAACTTAATCGCACTGCTAGATTAAGACAGTATCAACTCAAAATAATTGTTGGTTTTGTTTCAAGCCCATAGACGTTGTATTAAAGTTTATTTTAATATACAGATATATTTTGAGTTACTATTCTTTTCATCTGGCAGGGCGTTATGTAAAATTAAAATACATTAGCAGTTCAGGAAAATGAAAATACTAACTCAGTTTCACATTGTTATCGGCATGTTAAGATTAACTAAGTGTATATATGCATATTTTAGCCGCCTCTTATAAAATGTTTGGTAAATTCGAAAAGCCGGTCTAGAAAATCGGCAGATTTATTGGTTAGAGTCAGAATTTAACACCGCTTAAAGTTGCAATTTATGTACTATTTTTAGGCTTTGAGCCAAATATTGACGAAAAAGTTGGTTTTACTAACGTTATTTGTGCCGAGGGGGCTCAAATTATAGCAATTAACGAATTTATAGTTTGGCAGTAGCTATCGGTGCTTAAATACTTGGTAATAATAGCTTTAATAGGTTATGGTGTGAACTAAAATGAATCGTAGGTGATGTAGTAATTCTACCAGTCGCTGTTATACATGGAGATTTTTAAATTTGCACACGTACAGGTTGGAAAGGACGGGCTACCGAGTAGGGTTTGCAATATTCGTCCAATTTTAGTATTCGAATAATACGAATACTTAGATTTCCAATATTCGAATATTCGAATATTTCGAATAATTCGAATATTTTTGAAAAAAAATCAAAAAAAAATCTAAGTTGTATAATTGTAAAATCTGTAATGTAAAAATAAACTTTTTGGCAATCAACATTTGGTATTTGGTAAATGTAACCGCAAACACTACATACATGTTTGTAAGGTGAGGTGAAAGAGAGAGTGGACAGTTAGATTTGCCAACAGGCCAACTTTAATGAACAAATAGATACAAACTTATTTTCCATATCATATACACTTGGGAGCAAAGAAATCGAGCCACCGTTGCAATTTTTACTTCGATGCTGATTGTACAAAGGTCGTAAGTGTTATCATGAAAATTCGAATGCCATACGATAGGTAATTTTGTCTTCTATCGAATGACATAATTTTAGTGGTGGGGATGTGTATATCCCGTCATTATGGGCAATAACAATACCCCTCTCAAATTAGCTCATTAGTACACATACTGATTGTGCCACATCATAAGGTATAAAACCATTTTGTTTAATTGTTTTTACATCATTTGTTTATGATACGACATCCTGAACACATCTCTTCTCGATTCTACTGGAAAACCTTGAAGAAACATGGATACTACCCCGTCTGAAGCCGCCCAAGCAATTGCTCTGTTGCAAACAGGGTTGGGTCAACGTGAAGTGGCCCGACAACTGAACCTGACACGATCATATGTCCAACGTGTGTTCCAGAGGTTCCAAGCGACTGGTGCTTTCTCCAGAAGACCTGGCACTGGCCGGGTACGCTCTACCTCGGAGCAAGATGACGCTTCATTGCTGTCAACTCGCTACGGAATCGACGACTCAATGCTGTTCAGCTTCAGCGGAAGCTACGAGAGACCCGGAATGTGTCCATCAGCCGATGGACTGTTAGAAGGAGACTTGCAGAGAAGAATTTAACTTCACACACGGCTGCGAATGGCCCTAAACTCACTCCGAGTCACCGTCAAACACGTCTTCGCTTTGCTCAGGAACATGAAAACTGGACCCTTGAGCAATGGAGGACAGTACTCTTCTCTGACGAGTGCAGGATTTGTCTTTTTGGCAATGACGGCAGGGAGAGGGTCTACCGAAGGCCGGGAGAGCGATTTTCGCAAAGCTGCATCGAAGAACGAGTCGCATATGGAGGCGGTTCATGCATGGTCTGGGCCGGCATTTCTTTGGAAGCGAAGACAGACATTGTGTTCGTCACTGGGCCTGGTGTCGGGCCAAATTCAAGAGGATTGACTGCTCATCGGTACATTGAAGAGGTCCTCGCTGAACATGTGGTCCCATTTGCTGGCTACATCGGTGACAACTTCATGCTGATGCAAGATAACGCCGGACCACATACAACTCGGATCACTCAGGAGTACCTAAGAGAGGTCGATATCCCTACCATTGAACCCGATAGAGCACGTCAAAAACTAAACTAGTGCGTTCGATGAAAAATCACATGCGTGCATGTCGATTGGCTAGAGGAGGGAATACACGTTATTAAAAATCGATAATTTGTTTTAATTTTCATAAAACTCTTTAATTATTCCCTTGTATTCTTCTGTTCTAAATAATCTAATGCATACATTTTGAGAGCCTTGCGGTTTTCGGCCCTGAAATGCACTGAAAAATCCACCCCTACCATTAAAAATTATGTCATTCGATAGAAGACAAAATTACCTATCATATGGCATTCGAATTTTCATGATAACACTTACGACCTTTATACAATTAGCATTGACGTAAAAATTGCAAGGGCGGCTCGATTTCTTTGCTCCCAAGTGTATATATGGTATACAAATAAAAACTTATGATAAAAACTTATTTTCCATTATGTAGCAGGTAGCCGGACTCGCCAGCTGGCTACCCCTTTTACCAATTACTGTACGGTGGTTAGTTCATTCTAGAAAGTTTGATTTTAGCTAAGATAAAGAAAAATAGGTAATTATAGGTATTATTAGGTTTTTTGTCATTATTATTTCTCTGTCCAAGGTTGTCTGGAAGAGATCGCTATTTAGCGGTAAGACCGCCTGTTGTATACCTATAGTTAAAATGTACTGTTCCGTGTTTTGTTTTTTTTTTTTTTTTTGGTGTTCAATAAAGAGTATTTGTATTGTATTGTATTGTATATTGTTTGTCTTAAATTTGAAGTTATTTTTGATATTTAAATCTATTTCCACGGAGTTGTTAATGTGAAGGATAATTAATCCTGGCATTTTGTTGTAGTGTTTCGCTAGATTAAATAATTACAGACATATTTCTGCACTATTCGAAATATTCGTTTTATTCGAATAATGAATACTGTCGAATTCGAATAATATTTATGGCGAATAATTCGAATATTCGAATATTCGGATTGCAAACCCTACTACCGAGCCTTTTTAGTTTATGACCATTATGCTTCTTTTTTGGAGTTTTTTTTTGCAAGCGATTCTTTTTTTCGAAAACGTAATTAACAAACAAATAACCTAATTGCTAAAAGGTGTACGTTTAATATTTGTAGAGTTCCCTTGATTTCTCCATCTCCCATCATCAGATCGTCACGTGATAACAATGGGAATACCAGGAAACGCTATTAAATAAAATAAA
The DNA here is from genome assembly GCA_927399475.2 of Acleris emargana. Taxonomy (NCBI): domain Eukaryota; kingdom Metazoa; phylum Arthropoda; class Insecta; order Lepidoptera; family Tortricidae; genus Acleris; species Acleris emargana. The sequence continues at coordinate 4,219,653 of OV656849.1, forward strand.
AAAATCTAAGTCGATCCAGCCGCCTTTGAGTAATCGGGCACATACATAAAATGGTGGAACCTTGTGCAAGGTCTGTCCGAATCACTACCTACATCTAATCCGTAAACGTACCGCCAAGCAGCAGTATTCACATTGTTGTGTTCCGGTCTTGGAAAACACGAACTAACCGGTGAAATTATTAGAATAGAAGGCATTCCATCTTAGTCCTCAGAGTTGGGAACGCATTTCCAGTGTTACGCAATCCTCAGATTTAAGATTTTTATTCTTAGGCTGCAGCTCCAATGAGGCGAAGACAAGCGGAGCGGAGAGGAGGCGCATAGGAATCGACCAATAATATTAGTTGAAATCCACATCTCGTCTCCACTCCGCTTCAATAGAAACAGTCAAGCGGAGATGAGCGAAGCGGAGATCAGCGAAGCGGAGAGGAGACGTGTAGGAATCGACCAATCATATTAGTTGAATTCCACATCTCGTCTCCACTCCGCCTCAATAGAAACAGTCAAGCGGAGATGAGCGAAGCGGAGATCAGCGAAGCGGAGAGGAGACGTGTAGGAATCGACCAATCATATTAGTTGAAATCCACATCTCGTCTCCACTCCGCTTCAATAGAAACAGTTAAGCGGAGATGAGCGAAGCGGAGATCATCGAAGCGGAGAGTAGATGTGGAGGAATCGACCAATCATATTATTAGTTGAAATCCACACCGCGTCTCCGCCCTGCTTTCGTGGGTACAGTCAATGGCGTCTTGGGACGCCCTGTATGTCCGTTCGTCTCCGCCTTAGTGGAGCCGCATCCTTGAGAATGCAATTATGTCTATATTTCACAGATGCCACTTAACAATAAAGTGGCCTCTGTGTTCATTTGCCTTCTAGAAAAGGCATGGATGCCATAAAAAATGATTCCGACGCACTGGGAACCTCCTTTTTTTGAAGTCCGTTAAAAACTATTTTCTTGAGCCATTTATAACGAGTAACCACGCGGGTAAAGCGCGCAATTGGATTTTGATACTTGAACATATTAGGTACTCCCTAAGATCCCACTGTTTAACTTGACTGACAAATTATAACCCGCCAAGTTTTAGTTGTCACGTCAAAGCAACCAAAGAACATTTTAGCGCTTGTTTTCAAAATCAGGTAGGCCTTATCGTCGAACGTAATTATGAGACCGGTTAGTTTAACGTTGGTAAAATCTTATTAAAAATGTATTAAGCGGCAGTTTTTTGATAAATTTATATAACATACTTATTCATCTAATTTGTTAAAAAATTGTTTAGATTAATTTAAGGGCTGGGAGTAAAAATAAATTGGTACTTTTAAGCGTCTTTGTAGTCCATCTTGTCGAGGATAGTACCTATTTTAAGGGATTTAACTTAATTCGGAAATGAAACAATTAAAAGAAAGAAAGAAAGAAAATCATTTATTCGTTAATTGTAATTGCAATTATTACGCTTGGTGAAACTCAAATGCGACATTGCTAGCAATGACTCCAAGTTTCCACAATCGGCATGCGGCAGTTTGATTTAGGTGTATGAAATTCAGAATAAAACATTACTTATCTTTGTAACCGACTTGAAAAAAATTAAGAGATGTTCAATTCATTCATTCATTTTTAGTAGAAAAGAACCGGTATAATTACGACCTTGTGTTCGTCATGACGCTATCATTACCACATAATTCTATTGTGACAGGGTTCTATTGTTCTCTACAGCCAAGTCCGTGGTTCCATGCATACATGTAAAAGGCCTAAATATGTTATAACGAAGTGTTGACAATGCCGAACTTAGTTTGTGCTTTGAGGCGAGCATTGCTGTGCTAATTAGGTTGAACATTTATCGGCACGCACGGTGTTTGCTGCATAATAACGATGCAGACCGACAACAGGCGACACATTGTCATGTACCATCAGCAACACAGTGAACTGACCATTTGTCACCGAACAATAAGGCTCACTTCACTAAGGTCGGATTTTTATTCCCACAGAAAAAGTGTAAACAAAGGTGTTGCCGTTAACGAAAAACATTTGCAGTATACAAAATATTTATACTTTCCACATTAAAAAGAAATCGATTAATTTGTGGATGGCAAACTTCGTTTTGATATTATAATCTCTTTGTTGTATTATTTTAAAGCGAGAAAATTATTTTTGTATGCAACATAATTTATTTATTGCACTGGTATCATTGACTCGATACACCTGTGTCAACAAGTTGAGGGCCACTTGATTGATGTCGGACTGTGAGACGTTACTTCAATCGCTTCGCTTCACAATTCGTGCTCCCTTGTAGCTTTCCAGTGACTCATTAGTGTGATTTTAATTTTAATTATTTATCGATTTAATTTTTATATCACGGTTCGAGCGAAATGATAACTTAATATTATATTTCTTGCTGGTCCAGACATTGAGATCCCCTGAAATGTCACTATGACAGTGACGTAACTTTGTTTAATTTTTGTTCTGTGGAATAAAAATCTGACTTTAGTGGTCAGGTAGCAGTAAGGCTGTTGTACTATCGGCAAAATGGAACCCTGACCCACCATAGAACGGGGTTACATTTATTCGTTTTTGACGTGTAAAAGTGCCTGTGCGGCCTACTTACTGAATAAACATCTTTTATCTTTTTTTTTTTACATACATTGTAATTTTGTTTGTTCTTTGCATTGATTTCATATTTTGCTTTTGACCAGGGCTTCCTATTCAACACGCTAAAACCATAATATTACCAAAACGATGGTATCAATAAAGTAAAAAATGCTTTGATTGCAGATACCCGCCTCCTTTAGTATTACGGCAAAATAGTTATGTTCACAGATTCAGCGTCTCTACTTCACAATACACATTCAAGATCGTATTTATAAAAGTGTTGCTAAACTGACAGGGGCAGTGGCGTAACTATAGGGTGCCAGGGCTGGCAAAATGCCACGGGCCCCCGGCCCAAGAGGGCCCCCGGCTTAAGAGGTCGCTAGCTCATCAATATTTTTTTTAACATCGTACTTGTTTAGTTTACTTGAAAAGTATATTTTTTGTTTATTTTGAAGTGTTGCTTAAAATCTAAAAAAAAGATTTTGATTAGTTTTAGAACGCATCTATTGGTTTTTATTTATTTTTGTCGCGCTACGTTGGCAGCGCGGGTCGGGGAATTCCCTCATTTTGTCAACCAACTACGTACAACGGGACGGGTGTAACAACCCCCCCCTGAAATAGCGTCTTGCCTACATAATAATGTAATAAGAACCTACCTAACTTAACTTACAAAACCTAATCTCTACTAATACTACATCCTAATTTGGCCTCGTGATCGTCTAGTGTAATGCGAACCCTACTTTGTGAACCTGACTAGTAACCTAAGTACTTTAATGAGCAAGAGATTATTATTATTATTAGCAAGAGATTGCCTACCCCTCTGGGAAACAGGCGTGATTTAATGTATGTATGTATGTACCTTCTTCCTACTGGTTAAACTTATTATTTAGAGATACTTGGGGAAAGGACTCCTTGTTATAAATTATGAAACTAAACTACCTCTTAAATTAATTGTAACCAAGTGAATGCCTAATTTATTCCTAAATTGAGCCATTAGATCCTCTAGGAAGATCTTGATTACTATTATAATGATTTAGTCAAAATAGAACAATTATGTTGCTTCACTAGACAAGTTTAGTAACTACTTGTTTCACTATGGGAAAAGGATAAATATATATTAGCGGTAAAAAGTGGGCACCTCCACCGCCCGTCCTGCTGCTCTCGGCCATTGCTATAGAGCTCGCCCGCTAATATATCTATTATTACTTAGTATATTAGTGTTAATACTTGTAGACTCGTTCCAGTCTATATTATACTTTGACTCTACCAGCATTTCCTGAGGATCCCCATTGAGAAGAATATGCCGAAACAAACTCAAGGGTCAAACTCCTTTAGAAATAATTAATTAGATTCAAATTCATCAACTGGAATTTGTATTAAGACAAAACATTATCATAAGGTCAGTCCAGATCTCTAAATAAATTCTTTAACCACATCTCTAAGTTAAACTAGTATCTTATATTATTTCCAAATAATAAAGCTTAGGTGACTTCCTCTAAAATTCATAATCATAGCTATCAATGTTCAGCCAAACACCAACAGTAAACCTAATGTACCCCAAATTATGGGTATGTTAACCTTTAACTCTCAGGTCTAGAACATGAGTTATGAAATCACTTTCCATAGCCAATTTTAGCACTATAACCATAGTACAAACTGTTAAATTTACAGCTATTATTAACCTTTCTCAGAAATGCCATCTCTCGACAAATAACTTTCTTATTATAGTTATAAATAAAGTATGTAAAGTCCACATACATATGGGTACTGCTCCACAGTAATTCAATCACAACCTTTAACCAAGTAGGTAGTTTCAGTAGATGGCAAATGACCCTATAACCTGATATTGATTTATCGAGTTTAAGAATAACACACATAATCAGTGCAGTGAGCTTCCGAGTGGCTTGTTATATCAATAGACTGGTCTAGTCTAGTGGCCCTTTGGTCGCATCACTATCTGGAGTCCCTAATTATCATAGCATCCTCACAAGATGGAATGTACCCAAACTACACATCGCTTATTTATGTTAGAGGATCCGTGGAACCATCTAGCAAACATGTAAGTACAGTGACCCTCTGAACGGCCTTAACCAGTAACAGGAAAGCCTTAGCTTTGGTTTGTACTGTACATCCCTAACTGTTAACGATGAATTGAAAGAGAACAGACCAACCCGTAAGTACTACTCAGATCCTAGACCTAGCTAATGCAAAAGATAGTTTGTGTAAACCTCGTATTATTTGCTTTCCTAGTATCTTATAAATAAATATAACTATTTTCCGACCACAAATACAATTCCTATTGCCTAGTAATGTCTCAGTACGTATCTCAACGGCCCTATTTAGCTTCAACCTGGTGTGGACAAATTATGGCAATTTACTGTAACTTGAAGGGTACCAATTTCGACGTTTTGTTTATTACACACTCGGGCAACTAGCATCCCTTTATCAACTAGTGATCCACTAAACGTCCACTTAGATTTCCACTTGCTCTAACAGAGGTCTACCTTAACCTTTATAATAGATAAACTCCAAAGGCATACCAGTAAAATTTAGCCGAATACAAACGAAACACTATTCAAACACCTTTTCCTACCTAATTCTAATTTGACGTTTCTTAATTAGGTATAACCACTAAATATTTATAGCTTATTTCTAAGTATCCGAAATTGAAATGCTAGTTTATATTTACCAACTTCAATAATCTTGATTGTTACGTCATCGACAGCGGCGATGTGAAACAAACCTTGTCAACATACGTCTAGCTACTCACGTTACGTGTTTATAAGTCTCTCACGGTGTAATGAAAGAACTTCTAACTACCTAATAACCCTAGCTTCCTATCGGTATATTGTTTTAGTTCAACTAAAAGTCCAATACCTACGACTTTTACGATTACGTTAAACGTGTGAGTGATGTATGGCTATTCAGGTGCAATAATAACCATCTAGACCAACTAAGACCTAACATAATAACGACTTCGGAAAACCAAATTTCCTGTGTGTAGTCCTAAGACCCATCAGCCGGCTATTGCTAACCTTTAGTTGGCTTCCAGGTGGAAATAATACCTAACGTGGTCGATATATAAATATATAGATAAGGGGGCCAACGCAATGAGGTATTCCACGTACCACCTCCACTACCAGAATTGGTTCGGATTCGTCTACGTGGATTCCTATGAAGAGAGTAAACGGAATACCACTAGCGTTGTCGGACTAACCGAATAAAGGCGTCAGAGACCTTGTAACACGAACCCTCTAGACCCACTCAGTTAATGAGATGAAACCATCCGTTTCCTGATTGTGGATACCTTCAGGTCTCATAACATAACCAAAATGTGAGCGTAGGTTTTCCTTTCCGAATATTACGCTGCCTGGAGCTCTGTGTACTTGGCTACCAATAAAGGTGCCATTACAGAGGTCTGGAAAACAAAATAGAGTTAATAAACTTATAAAAACAAACCAAAAGTACACGAACACATAATTATAACACATTCCCGTAGACACTGTTTAATACAAGCGCTAAACCATCTTCGTGCTAGCGATTCTCGTTAACTTGTAGTGATACCCGTACGCTACATAAAGCGACACACAAACATATCCACACCTATTAAACACAGAGCACAAAATAATTAAAATACAGGACAAAATGGACGATACGAATACCCAGTGATAATTTCCACACTCACCCCCTCGCTGTCTGTATAAAAAGGAGACGCTACCATTTCCCGTAAGCCCTTATATAGACTTTTCTTGTCATGCGCACTACGAGACTTTCGAGACATCATAGACCAATGCTAAATCATCCGTATCACCTACTATTAGAGATTATTTCCGTTTGTATTCCATTTCCTAATTTTCGCGCTACCACCTGTGCGAATATCCAGGCGTCAGTGCGCCAACCTTCCCGCACTTATAGTCTTAACTCTTTCGGTACAAAGTTAAACCTAACGTAACGAGTAGCAAATAGTGCTCACCTTCCCTTGAACTTATCTCTATCTTTTTTATTTATTCGACTTCCGTTACCTGGACACTCTTTGTTAGGTTTTAATAAATAATATTGCCTCACTACAAAAGAATTTGTGCAATCCTTTCTTAAATTTATTTTATTAAAATAAATGAATAAAATTTGTTTATTGTCTGAATATTATTAAATCGCCAACAGATGTTTATCATGCGTTGTATGAATAAATAAACAGCGCCATCTAGGCGTCTTGAGGGGTACTCGTAACCTTCGCTAGATGTCAACTTTAATAGTCTAGTCGCCAGATTAGTTTCTTAGATTCTCTCGAGAGGTCGCTTTACTTAATTCGTCTGAAGGAAATATTATCGATCCCTATTTATCTGTTGACGAGATTAACATGAGTTTTAAACTTGGGATTTACACTTGTGTACCAGTACACGGGTCTAAATCATAGGGCCCCATCAAAAGAATTTGCCACGGGCCCCGGATGGTATAGTTACGCCACTGGACAGGGGTGTTATTATCTCGAGTAAAACATTATCGACGAGTCCACCGTCCAGCCCACTCTGACCCGTAAGCGTATTAGGACTACAGGTTGGCTTAGATCACCAATTATCACCTAAATAAACCGTGCAATCAGTTTGTAGTATGGTCACACCTTTCAACGACCGTTTACGCAGATTTTTCATTTCATCAAAAGTCATTTCTCACCGCGTGAGTTTTTTTTGGTACCCACAAGTATAAACTATCCTAACCTACGCAATTAATATTTCAAATATCCTGAAAACATTATGGTTCCAGCAGAAAATAGGCTTTAATGAAATGATATTCGATTAAATATTTTACATTTGATGAACTGAAGTTCGATAAGAGGATGGTTTACCATACCACGCGCCACAAATACAGATTCAACTTAGCCATTTGTAATTTATAGAGTTCCGTACAAAAAGGAAAAAACGGAACCCTTATAGGATTACTCGTGCGTCTGTCTGTCTGTCCGTCCGTCTGCAAAAGCCAATTTTGTTCCGAAACTACTGGACCAAAAAAATAAGTTTCGGAAACCTAACTGTGTCACAGATCAAATGAAAGGGCTCGTTATGACAATCTCAAATATGTCTTTGTTATTATTGTAAAATAAATAGTTGTAATTTTATTCACGAAAGAAGACGAAAATTTACCGTCCCCCCCCCCCCCCTGATCTCCGAAACTACTGAACCTAAAATTAAAATAAAATACAAAACGCAACAAACAAAGTACACAGCAGGAACTTGTCAATTTTGCAATGTATACCAATGCATATGCATTATTAGTCATAATAATACAGCATCACAGTTGTCTGAATTTTGGTCTCTCCTACGTTTTTGTGGACCCTAATAAAAAAGTTCATCACCGTTGAACTAAAATAATTCCCTGTCGAATTAATTAATTAATATTTCCTCGGTAGTTTCTTTTATGCCTGACGATATGATCATTACGGAGGCTATCAACGCTTGAAGTATATGATTCACCTGTATCAATTCCTGTATATATTACAAAGATCCCTTTAATTGTCCAGTCCCCGGCTTTGAACCCGTTCGCCATAATGTGTTTTCAACCCAAATATTTAGTAGCAGTGTTTGTTAATAATACAACCCTTTGAATTTCCAGATTCGCCAAAAAAGATCAAATGACAATTCGGATCCGTTTTACATAAGGACAGCTTTCTTGTTGATTATTTTTCCAAAATAGGTATTTACTTCTCTCACGCGAATTTGGTGTTCGATTTTTTTCCCAATCTGAATTATTTCCCGTCGCATATTTTCCCAGTTTTAATTAGGAAAAATAGGTAGATAGGTTTTGGTTAGTAATATTAGTTTTGCAGCAGGCTCAAAGGGCTCCGCCACACTATTAAATTGATTTCTGGAATGGGACAGGAAAAAAACGACTAAAAACTGTTTGTAAAAAAAAATCTGCTCTTGCTCAAGTTAGCTTTAGCTATCAATAGAAATGAGTATTGAACAAGCGATTTCTTTACATACCAAGTAGAAAACAAAGTCACTTCCCACCGCCTGTTCCGCCCGCAGTATATACAGTAAAGGAAACTGATTCCTAGACCATATTGCACTATGTCATAATGACGTTATCAATTTAAACGTAAGAGACTTATGATTTTACTAGCTTTTGCCGGCGACTCCGTCCGCGTGGAATTATTAATTACGGCAGACTAATTTTTCTAATCCGCTTACTTTTAAAATTTTAACCCCTTACAACCCTTTTTTGCAATTAAAAGTAGCCTATGTCCTTTCTCAGGCTCTAGACTATCTGTGTACCAAATTTCATTTAAATCAGTATAGTAGTTTTAGCATAAAAGCGAGACAGTCAGACAGAGCTACTTTCGCATTTATAATATTAGTTAGGATTAGGAATAGGATTTTCTCAAACATGCTCGGAAAAAACGGTTTTCCGATTGAAACACAAGGACGGAAAGAGCCTCATTTGACTCCTAGGAGTAAAAAAACCATATGAAAACACTTTCCGTCCATGTCCATATATTTCTTATAAATGCTGTCAATTTGCATACAAAATCAAAAGGACCAAGACAAAAATTCCAAACAGCCAAGGTAACTGCTCGCTTTTTTAGCACAGTGCGTGTGTTTCTTTTTGAATTTGCATTCCAATGTCTATGGTTAGTATTTAAAAACAATTGACAGTCGGTAACATTCGTTCATTCTGCATAATATAATACCACACCGCCTATATTAAAATCTGAAGCTGCCTCGGTTAGGCAAAACCTGCTTCCCGCTAAATCTAAGGAAATTAAATTACTTGCTTTTTAGAAATGTATTTGTATTATTTCCTCACATGTTTGAGAAAAGCATTATGTATGCCTCGGCGGAAACGAGGATTTCCTGACTCGTATTTTAGCAGGCCTCGCTATTGCTCGGCCTGCTAACCACCTCGTCAGGAAAACCCTTACTTTCCGCGCCTAGGCAACAATGTACTATTACAGCGTCACTTTGACATAGTCCAAAATGGTCTAGGAATCAATTTCCTTGACTGTACGCTTAGAAACTACAAAATGGATTTTAATTCGGTTATCGTCAATAGATAGAGTAATTCAAGAGGAAGGTTTATATGAGTAATACAATCTGGTTTATGTACGGATGTAACAGGAAACTCACATAAACCAAGCCGCAGTGAGTCGCTAGTAGAGAATAGGTCTCAGCTGCCGAACATCTCCGGAACTTGATCCTGCCCGTGACGCCAACTTCGGCTGATTGAGGTCGAGGTTTCAGCTGAGTCACGGCTAAATGTTATTTGTGTAACCAGCCTAGAGACGTATCAGTAGGGTTAGGAATTTTGGTGGCATATCGTAGTCCTAAAATCCATGGAGTCGCTTTTTCATAATTATAATACATGACACTTTGATTTTGACCTTCAGTGTGGTCATATTTTAAAATGAACTAAATACATTTTTAGTTCGGTAATTCCATACCTAAATATTTGCTTGTTTTTAACGCTTTCACAGAAGATCATCCTTCATACCAAAATGCATTGAAATTGTTTAGTCGTTGAATAAACGAATTTTGAAATATTAAAATATTAAAGATCAAAATCAAAATGGCATTTATTATATAAAGTAAGAAATAGCGACTCCATGGATTCTAAAACCACTATTTGCCACCAAATGTCCTAACTCTACTTATCAGAATGCTCCAAAATAATACGAGAGTTACCTACCTACTTAACTTACTCTAATTAACTGAAGAATTTACTTGGAATCGGACGATGGTATGCTTCGTATCGCAAGTTAAATCACACTTTATGTGAAACGTAATCAACTTTAATAATAATTACCCTTTTATTACTAATCAGCTAAACGGGAAAAGGTGGCCACTTTATTCCGTTAAAGTTGATAACTCTAATGTGAATTGTGATTAATGTGACTGACTATCCTATACGTTGTATCTTTAATTGTAGTACAAAAAAACACCGTCCAATGCTTTAGTTAATTAGAAAACACAATAATAGGTAATAGTAACGATAATGATGGTGCCACTTTGCCCTACTAAGCTTAATGGCAATATCTCAGACAAAACACCAGTAGAAATTGCAACCTATCTAAAATAAAACAGAGTTGAAGTTGCTTTGGCTATTACATTTATATATTGCATTTTTTCTTAGGAGGACAGCCTGTTCATCGCGTACGCTCGGCGCAGCCTTAATATCTATACCTAACTGCCGCACTGAGAGACGTGAATTAAATTTAATGCTTGTTTAGTGACGTGCTGTCTTATTCTATTGCTATAGCAAAGAAAGTGACAGCAGCAACTTTAATCAAGCATTAAATTTAATTGACGCCTCTGAGTACGGCAGTAAGCACTCTAAATAAAGAGAGAACCGGAATGCGCGTCACTCATCAACACACAGCCGAAACTAATGAAGCTAGAAACATGAAACTTTGAAAGTTAGATTAGAATAAGAAAGGATTTTTCGAAATTCATTAGGGGAATGAGGTGAAATAATAGATAAACCATTGTATGGAAGTCCTTCATTTTTAAAGCTACGAACATGAAATTCTTTTTTTTTATTTCATCTCTAAAGGGTTGAAATTGTGGGTTAAAGTTTGGATGGGAGATACTTCATTTTTGAAGTAAATTACATCAAATTTAAATATACGAATTAAAGAAATATAATTTTACCGTCAATGGAAATTCAACCATTATGGAAATAAATAAGGGGTTGAATTTTTTTACGGGATTCCCATTGTTTCAAAGCTACTGATAGTTACTATAAGTTACGATTTAAAAAATCAGATTTAAATAGGTTCAATTTATTTATCAGTTTTTACCCGACTGCAGCTAAAGAGAAGCGAGTATTAAGTTAAAAAAAAAACGATAAAAAAGCATTCAAATTTGCATTCAAATGCGATTATCTCAGAAAGGAACGTTTTTAGAACGATTTCAGTCTTCACCGTAGGTACTGAAACAATAAGTTTTTGTTAAACATTTCACGTTTAGACAACCTTTTTTTGTACTTTATTATTGCATATCAGTGGGTTGTGGTTTAACATTGTGCACCAAATTTCAGCCAAATCCAGGTTAAAAATAAACTTCCATAATTAGACTCCCACACTATAACGTACCTACATGCTACATAACAATAAAACAAGTTGAATTAATGATTGCAAAAAGGCTAAGTAATGTAAAAGGCTAAGCTAGGTAAAGGATAAGTAACGGCAGATAGACTCTTCCGAAAGTTCTATTGCTTTTTCTATAAATATCTAATGAAGATGTTATCTTTTGATATTATGATAAACATAGAATGAACATACTAAACCACACCCGAGCGAAGCCGGGGCGGGCCGCTAGTTGCTTATAAATTTATTATAACTGCCATTATTCATACTGCAATGTAATTGTCAACTATATTAGGTTATTTTTATAATATAAGCAAGAGTCGTTTTTACGAACACAATGTTTTTTTTTTAATAAACTAAATTGGAATCGTGTTAGAATCTAAACAATTAAATAACAAATCTGAAAAGTTTAACGAAAAACAACCTTTGAAAACCCGACTTCCCCGGCAGTATACTGAGGAAGTTCTAATATAGCCTATGTATGGTACTTGAGTGAATACACATCCAACAATACCCCGCACTTTAAAAACCATCAAGATCTTTAGCCTGTCCTCCCTTCCATCCAGAAATTTCGTTTTAAGCGTCAACGATCTACTATTTACTTTGTGGAGGAAGTAAGAAAAAAAATGGTGTTACACACAACATGCTTTCCTGAAACAGGCCGTAGTTTATTCATAGATCATTTGCGTTTTGCACGACTCTCTAATTAAACAAATTAATTTTAAGACATGTTGCTATTTCGAACAGTTACGGCATACACCAGTTGCGTTATGGACGAAACACTTATTAGACAAACTAATATTAAGACGGTTTGCTAGAAGGACCATTTGCTATTCAGACGAGATGCTGCTTAGACCAATAGGGAATATGCATGGATTTTAAAAATCGCATTTCTCATCAAAATATGAAAATACCGTAAAAGAGATCACTAAAACGGAAATTAAAATTAAAATCGGTCAAGAAATACGGAAGTTATAAGCATTTCAAACTTCTAATTAGACAGAGAGATCCGATGTGCACCGTGACGTCATTGTGCACTGCGGCCATATAAACTCCATGTAAAATTCCGTTTTTCTAGAAAGAGATAGGAACCAATCTTTGTTGGTTTATATCTTGGTTATTTTTATAGTTATTCAAAAAATGATTTTTGTGATCTGTTTGTTACATGAATCAGCTTCAATTGAAGCTGTAAAAAAAAAACATGCATATTCCCTATTGCGTCTTAGACGTACCGATTGCGACATGCCTTCCTGACCCGGCCAATAGAAGGAACACGACGTAAACGAAATGTACTAAATGTTAAACCAAACTTAAAATAACAATGTCCGGCGTGACCTTTGGACAAAGAGTGGGTTTATCTCATGGAGCTAAAGGAAACGAATTAGAAAGTTGAACACAATCTTTATTCCACTCTTCCTGTAACATTAATAGATATACCTACTTAATTTAATTGCAAACCTTGGCTTTGAAGCGACCAGCAGACATTATAAACATTAAAAGCTCAGCAAAAGCATGGGTCGTGCTTAAACACTATTATGGTTCTTATGATAGTTTCACAATTATCTATGCTAAAGTTGGTTAGTCCCTAAGGAACCTCATGCCATCAATTCCAATATCCAATAATCCAATTTTACTTTTATATCGATACTAACCCATTCACCGTTTCGGTACGTATGCGTTATTTTTCGAAGCCCTCACCGCTCGCTACTAGATAGGCGAATACGAGTATAGGACAGAAGCCTTAAAATTGTAATTAGGCGACGAGATGAAGTCTTACGTATATTTGTAATAAAAATATCGGCAGGAGCATTATTGAAAGCAAGAAAGTAAGAGGATAAGGAAAGGCTTTGTCCCTAGCCGTATTCTTTCTTGCCTCGGCTTGTACATTAATATCTTCAAGTTTCTGTCCTCTTTGTCTAATAACAATACATTATGGAAAGGGTATTGTATAAATAAATACAAAATCATTTGATGTATTCGCTCTTTTTTTTTACTTTTTTATAACATTGAGAAAGCAAACATGTGAGAAAGCAGAATGTGTAAACTATGAGTCATAGACTGGATTTGCATTTTCGTGCCGATAACTAATTAATTAGGGGGACTATATTCCCGTAATTCACCATCTTGACAATAACGGTTACAGATGACATTTCGTATGTGTAGCAATACATTGACGGGTTGTTTGAATTTTTTTGTCCGAGAGCTATTGTAGCGACGCAATGTATCACGAAAAGCATGCGTGCGGAAACTGAACGTTAACATACAGGAGGACCGGAGACTATGTCTCGTGGCTTTTTGAACAAAACATCCCAGGGAGAGAGAAAAGCATAGAATGTCGTGGTAACATTCTATTGTAAGAAGTTACTCGCTTATACGGGATGGGTGAGTTGGTTTTTAGTGATACGAGTGCAGTCTGCAATAAATAAAATCATGAAAATGTTTTAAGTAGTTTTAACAAGAAAAAGACAATTTCTGAACAATTCCTTCAGGCCATTTGGCTCTGGGAATTCGCTCCCACTGAGCATTACACTAGCCCCAAGCAAGTTAGCTTTAAAGGGGATGCTGGAAGAAGAGCAGGTGTAAATTTATTTAGAGTCGCATCACTGTATTTGTTTATTAATAATATACTTATTTTTTTTAACATATAATTTATTATTACATTGTGTACAGTCTCAACACCAAGCATCTATTTTATGCTTAGGTGTACCTACTCGTGACCTAGGCATCGACACTTGAATATAATATTATATATTAGTCATTACGGACAGTGCGTTAGTAGCTTTCGTGCAAATAACATCAAGGGAAAGGAATAACCAAACTTAATACTATTGTGTAATTGACTAACTTAAATAAATTATCATGTCAGCCGAAACACGTCCACTGCTGGACATAGGCCTCCTCCAAGGCTCTCCACTCAGACCAATCATGTGCTTTTCGCATCCACCGCGTTCCCGCGATCTTTACAAATAAATAAATTACTTCAGAATAATTCTGAATGTATCTCTCTTTACACTCTGAGAACTTCCAGCCTCATATGTCATCAATACAGGGTGCAGATCTTACTGGACTGTACACATTGATATTAAGTATTACTTGTTCCATATTGACTCTCATATTTTTTTTTACTAATAAAGTTTTTTAAGTCAGAATCATTGGAATTCATAAGGTAATTTTTTCAGTAACTTACTTTTTCAGGATTTTACATTTACAACTTAACCTAACCTAGCCTTATCTACTCGTACACGATGAATATTTAAGAGCTTCTCAACAGTTTACGGTTAAAGCGGTAATAAAAATTATGAATAACTATACTATATAAAACAAAATGATTATGAACAAAAAAGTTATGTGAAAAAATGCGCTCTCGTATAAGTATAATGTTATGCTTAGGTAATAGATGTCTGTATCAATTAAGTATTTTAAACGCTTTTTTTTTGTAATGAACTTATTTTTTTATATTTTGTCTACTGGTTGAATGGTAGAAAATGCCATAAGTCCATCATTAGTCCAATTTAGCTTTAATAAATAAATAAATAATAATTGTTGTGTAAGATTTACTACACTACTTAAAGACCGCAACTCCAAGTGATTTAGTGACCTACTTTAGCATGTCCGTTTCAAGAGCAAAGATAAAACCTCAGTATTTCGCAAAATCAACTCAGTTTGCCGACTCGGCTTTTCCTCCCTTTCATCTTTATTTGTTGGTCGCTAAGATTACGGAAATGTTGCAATAATTCTCGAATTTCAGAAGTTTTTGAGCGAAAATTTTGTGTTTAATATTAATTTAAGTTTTGGGTTCAACTGAGTTCGGTCTCCTGGAAGTGGTTCAAATGTTCCTTGCAAGATTTAACCCGAACATATAACATACTTACATACATACTTTGGGAGCTAATAAAAAGCTTGTAAAATAGTGCCTATTTAAACCTACAAATTGAACCCGATTCTACGTGCGCATCGCTTAAATAGCCTAAAACTAACTAAAACTAAATCTAATTGTAAGACATAGTTTAAACGGCAGATTTAATCAGTGCTATTCCAGAATGTCAAGCTGACAATGTATAAGACCGCCTAAAATAAGAAGCGTCAGATTCAAATTAGCGCTGTCATGGCGCTGTTATTTGATTATGACACCTAAATTAAATTAGGAAGTTTAGAGGCCACTGTAGAATCAGGTCCATTGTAAGAGTATTTTAAACATTTCATCGATGTAAACTGTATCTTAAAAGGATGAAAAAGTTCTAAAACTTTGTTGAAAACGGGCAAACATATAACCTGTATTAACCGGTACTCCATGAATACTTTCATAAGGCAGCACTAAACGAGCGAGTACTAAACACAAGTAAACATTAGGTATTACAAATAGGCGTTTTCAATCAACGTCTGGGTCGCTTCCTAATGTGCGGAGCAACACGCCTACCCTTCCTGCACCGCCCTTAAGTCTGGGGCAATCAGTGGCAACTCACAGAGCGGGTACAACTTGCCGTGCCATATTTGGCATTGCCATTTTTTTACCCTGTAGGGTATTGTAACGACGTGACGTGACGATCTTATTGTGAATTACATATGATTTTCTGACATAGAATAATGTAACGGTACGAAGTTGGTGGATGTAGTCCTCGTTTGTCGTCGTTTCAGTAGTGGACGACTGCAGAGGAAATTCAGTATAGTGTAGTATTTTTAAGCCATCAAAGATACACATAGCATCCGTTCATACGTGTGATATAATTTTGACGCTTTCTGCACGTTTTTTTTAAATTAAAACGTATTAAAAATAATAATAAGAAGAACATCCTCTTGTCATCAATTCATCAACATCTTTATCGTAATTTAAATTGGTGGAGTGACAGTCATTATTTTCTTTCATAACTTGGTTTTTTTGCCATTATTTAATTTTACTTTACCTTGTTATATTTTTTTTGTGATTGAGATTGACTGGCTTTACGAGCATACAACTATGCGAAACTGCTATGCCGTACAGACAGAAAGATAGACGGATGGTCACCGAAATCTCATCATAAGGGTTCCTTTTTTACAATTTTAGTACAGAACCCTTAAACCACCCTAGCTCAATAGCAATTGGAAGACAAGCGACGTAGATGGAGCAAGCCCGGAGATGACCCCGTGACAGCTTGAACACTTTGCTCTTTGAGATTAAAGATCTAGAAGAGAATCCAGTGCCCACCAAAAAAAAGTTAAATAAGTTGCCGTTTTGCGGTATTATCACCTCTCTATATATTTCAGTACACTGGCGAAAACTCCATCTCGACGACAACCTAATCTTTACCGAAATTATTAAATAAATTCAAATCAGCAAGTTAAATTAAGGAAATAGAACCATACCGCCAGACTGCACTCAAGTGAGGTAATTCTAGGAATATTCAAAAGAAAAACCGTTGAATTTACTGTCGTTGTTGGTGTTACGTGTTTATATTGTACATAAACACAACAAGGAGTTAAAAGTTATAGTTCCGGGTGTACAGGGTGAAAAGTTTTAATTGGGATAGTTAGGGCCACTACCTTTACCATTAATGCCACAGGAAGGTGTTGTTAAGACTTATCTAACTTAAAAAAAGTAAACTTAAATTTAAAAAAAAATACGCCTAAATTGCACAGCTCAAGAATCCCACAATTTGAAAAACTTTTCCATTTATTTAATTACTCAGTCGTATTTTTGTCACGTGCCACAGCAAGCCATATTAGATTCTTTATTTTAGTTATTATTCAAAAACTAGGTAGTTGTGTCATGTAAATGCAGTTGAAATGCGCTCTTTGCGTAGTATGTGTGGTGTGAAACTGATTGATAGAGTAAGAAACGAAAGTCCAAGAGAAATTTGGAATAAAAGAAGATGTAGCGACTAAGATTGAAAAGAGCATGCTTCGATGGTTAGGTCATTTAGAAAGGATGGATGAAAGAAGATTAACGAAAGAGATATACAGATCGAAAGTGAGTGGAAGGGTCGAAAGGGGCCGCCCAAGGCGTACTTTTTCGAATCAAATCGGAAAAATACTGGAAAAGGGCCGAATCTTAAGTACCTGAAACCGACGTGCGTGCATGACTCGATGTATGAATGTGGAAGAAGCGAAAGAAATTTGTCAAGATCGTAGCAAGTGAAAAGAAGTGGTCTCTGCCTAACCCTCTGGGAAACAGGCGTGATTTAATGTATGTATGTATGTAGGTAGTTGAAATATTGCTACCTACATATTAGGTGGGTAAACACCTACAGATGTAGTGAATAATCCTTTCCCATCGTTTTTTGTCGGAAAAGTTCGTATTTATCTTGCTTTCTCGATTAGCTTCAGTACCCATCAATAAGCCAACTGAGAAAGCCAGATAAATACGAACTTATCCGACAAAAAACGATGGGAAAGGATTATGCACTACATCTGTACCTAGTTTTATCAAAACGTCTACCCTCACCCAAATTGACATTGCTGACACCAGTATTTCCGTTCCGTCAACAGTGCAATCCAGCCGAATTGTCGGATTATTGAGGTAGGTGTATGTGTACTTCTAGCTATTGGTTTTAACATAAATAT
Organism: Acleris emargana; assembly: GCA_927399475.2. Taxonomy (NCBI): domain Eukaryota; kingdom Metazoa; phylum Arthropoda; class Insecta; order Lepidoptera; family Tortricidae; genus Acleris; species Acleris emargana. The sequence goes on from OV656849.1 coordinate 4,237,849, forward strand.
GTTTGAAAAACGCTTTAAACTTTTCAGTTAGGGGCACAAACAAAAGAGTTTTGTGTAATTGAAAACGTGTACTTTAAAAATAAAAATCATAATCTTCTCGTAACTATGCTAGAGTTTAATATAAATTATCTTATAAAAAAGAAAGTTAACGAAACAAATTTTATTTCACATTAACGAAATACAGGGTTCCCAAACGCTTACATACCTTTTTAATGCATGTTTATTACATGTTTATTCGCTCGATATCCTCGAGACTTTCATTAATATTTATCTATTTTCTAAGAATAATATTATTTATTATCACAAAAAATCAACACAAGTATTTCAATTTTAATTGAAATAGGTACGTTTAGTTTTCATTTTTAATTGTATTATTATTGAACTATGTATTGGTACATTATATTATAATGCATTATTTAGTCTTTCATATTTTTTATGTTATTACACCAAATTTAGACCAAATTTCTCTTTAGAGAACAGAACTTACATTGATTTCCATAATTATAACAAATATAACCACAAATGTTGCTTCATATTTCATACTCGTACACAAATGTTGTGATATTGTATTTCATATATGTTTAGCAAATATTTTTATATCATGATAGATACAGAACACACATATATGAACAAGTTTAATTCTTAAAGAAAATACTTTCAATACAAAATAACAAGGTATCGACAAATGCGACAATGAACATACAGCGGTACCCACTCCGTAAACAGTTCATAATCGAAATCACTAACGCAAAAAGTGCATAACAAAAAAAAACTTGAAAAGATAATATTTTTTATTTTTTTATTGTTTATAATTTAATAATAAAAAATATATAGGCCCTGGAGAGTGTGTTAGGTGTCTTCCCCAATAGTAGGTAAAATATTATTAAAATATTCAGACTTGTAGCTAAGAATTACAATTTAAAACCCATATACAATAAAAAATTAAAAAGTAAGAAAAAGTGTGTGTATGTGTGTGTGTGTGTGTATGTGAGAGAGAGAGAGAGAGAGAGTGTGTGCGTGTGTGTTTGTGTTTGTTTGACGTGTGTGAAGGTAACTTGTGACGAAACAGTTTCACTGTTAAGAAGGTCTTTACAGCATGATCAAATTAATTCAATTTTGCACTAACTAATAAGCTGCCAAACGCAGCAAAGCCTACTTTCCCGCGACCATTATTAATAATGAACCTTTGTTCCACGCCAGACAAACGCAGGGCCACTTTTAATTTAAAAAGCAATAAACAAAACGTTAAAAGGAACATTTAGTTAAATATTACTCTTTTCCTTCCATTAGATAGAGCAAAATTTCCTCTTAAAATCTTTATTGTCCACTGTACTGGAAAGCTAGCTATTGTTTCGCATGAAATTGTCTTTATGGCCTTTCATCAGGAAAAGCCCGGCATAAAGGATTATAAAAATGAAGTTTAATTGCTATAAAGCAATGTACATTATAAAAAATGCGTTTTCTTTTTAAATTACGAGTACTTAACATTTACGGAGAGAGATTATAATAATTATTATATGTATTCTTTATCTAGTACTCGACTGACGACTAAGTGGTATGATACAACCTTGTACCAGTTGTACCTACCTATAATTCTTACATCCCAGGACACTGGTCGTCGATTGATTCCAATTGATCTAATTTTATGAAATATAATTTAAACACTCTGTTTTTGCGCACATACAAATGACCGTTAGTAAAATAAATGGTCTGAAACACTAAAGTAAAAAAAATAGAACAAAAATGCATCTGTTAATTTAAAATAACTTCTTCGCCGCATTTTCCCACCCTCTCGTTTATAATGCAATAAACAGAGCATGCGATATTAAAAACTTAACTGTAAGAAAGGTGAAAAGTGTAGTGGAGAAGTGGTTCACCACTCTGACTTACGCTGAAACTGAGTACCTCCTAGAGGTCTCCTCATAGGGGGCTTCACTTCAAAAAACGCGCACACCCACGCACACACACACGCACACACACACGCACACACACACACACACACAGTTTATTTTTGCTTCGTTTTTTTAAAATATTTTTATCATATTTTATTTTTAAAGGTATTTGGTAAATGAAAATGTTTAACGCCTACATGATAGCTTCACTCCTGGGATGCCCAAGATACAGGCTCGGCCTAGTTTGGGATCCACTGTAAATTAGACAAAAGTGACATGTACTTTTTGGTAAATAAATTATTCTTATTTTTATTCTTATTCTTATTATTTACTCTAAAGTTGAGTCAAATTTGAAAGAACACTTATATAGCCGACTGCACTTGCATTTCGTATACTGATAAACCCTATGCCTTTTACATTTCTTTAACAAGATTAAATAGAAAACATTTGGATTAACAACACATTTTTTTTTTATTTTTTTTTTCGGAACTGAGTGCTTACAAAATTAATTTCGCTATCACAACCTCATATTTTATTTGGGAGAGACAAAAAGAGGCTTTATTCAGGTGCATTAAAATGCAAATAAAATACAATGCACCTTGTTACATTAATCTAAGTGTGACACGTGCATCGATGGTGTAAAATCTAATATCGAAAAGATAGGTGGCTCGCTATCTACGCGATTAGCAGACGTAATATTGATAAGGGGAACACTGTCACCTTGTACTCTGCAACGTGACCATAAATAGCCTATCAGCACAGTCACTATACACAACGGGAACGCAAAGACCACGCCAAACCAACCCCAGTTGTTCAAAGAATCTGAAGGAATCAACTTCGTATATCCTGTACAACCAGTTCTCGACGCTAGGGACCAAGAGCACAAACGAATCCCATCCGCTTGCCAAGATAGCAGCTCTATGCTAGAACGATTTGATGGCACACACAATGTTTCAATTCTTACTACATCATTCACTTTAGGATCAGGCACTATTTCTATTATATACGCCAATACAGCGCCGTTATACAAAGCAGGAGCTTCCCAAAACACTTTTATAAGACCGTTGTCGCCAACTACAACGGAGCTGATGGTAGGTATGTCAGCTTCAGTCGACGGTAGTGTCCTAACTACTCTTCTAGTAGATCTACTACATTCTTCATCAGTACAAGCACGCAATCGAAAACGATAATCACTGTAAGGAGCTAAATTTCCAACTTGAAAACCTTTTTTCGGAGCATTGATGGTAATTGAAGCAGTGCGAACGAAGTCACCTACGGAAGTATTTGTAACTGGTTCTTCGTCAATTTCATTGCATTTTACTCTAGCAGAGTGGCATATATCAAAGTTATCTTCCACCATATAGCCTTGGGGAGCAGTCGAAAGAACACCACACATAGACTCGCAGCCTCTGCCGTAGCCCGCTGGTGGTCTCATCACCACAGCATGTCGACTGATAACATCTCTTTCCACTATCTCCTCTTGAATATTCCTGCATTGATCACTTGCTACTATATCGTCAGGATTTATATCTATAAGTAAAACATCAAGTTCATAGTGAGTTATATGAAGCTGATAATCAACATGATCTACCCAATGCAAAACTACAACGTCGGGGGAATCAGCTACCAGTTCTACTATAAAAGGGGGTTCAGGTTTCCCGACAAAGGTTGAGAAATTTGCGATAGAACTTCGAACAAGATGTTTACTTGTAGTGTTGTATGTTTCTATACAAACTAAATAAGTAGTTGCAGGACTCAGCGACTTGAGTTCCACTCGTCCCGACAAATCAGATACACTGACAGCAAGCCATTCGTATTCGCTGCATGTTTCTGGAACGACAATAATGTGTCTTCCAGGAGGAATGCGCACATAAAGCACGGAGTAATTCATTTTTGAATCTAACAATGGAAAAAATGTTACAATGGCTACAGTTTCATTAACCACACTGATATTAAGATCAAGTTTAACTTCTTCACAGCTGCTGCTGTATCCGTTCAAACCAGGTGGTATGTCAACAGTCATATTAGGTTTTACCAAAAACAAGTTACTCAATGTATCTATTTCACTCTTACACAGCATCGGGTTGTAAAACACGCCCACAGTGCCGTTGTCTATTTTGAGGTTTTTAGTAACGTTAGGCAAAAATACAGTTTGGAGGCTTAAATTGTCTCGAATCATGAGACTGTATTTACGGTCTATTACTTTTCTTCCCCTTATTCGTTTGAGGGATGGAAGAAAATCTATAGTAGTTATGGAAATTGAGTCGTGGATGAGGAGGAAGTCAGAGATTTCTTGTATCCTATTTAAGTGGATCCTCATCTCCTCGAGTGCTTCGGGGACGCCTCTGATATGGATAGTCAGGGATCCGGTGACGTTTACGCACCTGCTTGCTTCTTGGATTGAACTCAATGTGCGTATGACTAAGCTGCCGCAAGACTGAAATAATTTAAAATAATCTATAACCATAAGACCTACTTTAATGTTGCAACAATAACAGAGTGATAATTAGCAATAGAATAATTGAAACTCAATTTAATAGCTAGAATGGATTCTTACTATGTTTAGAATATTTGGCAAGTTCATCGGATCGGATGTTCTGCTCCTATGGAAAAAAGGCACATCTACTATACGAATTGTATTGCACTTCCAATCTTATTATAACCATTGTTTAATATGATTCTATGAATGAATTGCACTTGTGCCTTTTCTCCGTAACAGGGTAGCGTTGTAGTTGACATGATCATGGTATACGATTAACTGCCTAAGTCTGTGGGTAGTTTGACAGTGAAGATACATTTTAAAAGTAGCTTTATCAGTCTTCCCCTCATTTTTTGTCACTATTTCTATATCTTGAACAGTCAAACTGCTCGCAAGCTTTAGTTATCCCGTGATCATGAAGATTGCGAAATCGTTGAAATATCGATAGCTTGCCAAATATTCTAAACATGGTAAGAATTATTTTTATAAGCTTTAGTATTTCGTATAATAACCGCATTAGTCTAACGAAATGTAATAGAATATGTATTGTGTAAATACCGTTTTGCATTTTTTACAGCGTTTGCAGCTCCGTCCAATAACATTGCTCCTCATAACGTAGCCATCTGGACACTTTGTAGTACAAGTGTTGTTGAACGCGAATCTTTCCAGGTCCAAACACTCGTCTTCTGTGATACAGTAATTGTTATCTTCGAGGACAATTCTAAAAATAATAAAATCTTTTGAATTTTGGTGCTTAATGGTTTTTGATTTTAAATAGGGAATGCAATTTAACCGGTTATTAACCGTTTTTATATGAAAATAACCGGTTAAAACCGGTTAAAACCGGTTATAACAGGTTATTTGCATTCCATAATCTTAAATGTTTGATAATGGCAGCATTCAGTTCTCAACGATCTCGACCCGCAACAGTGACACATTTTTAACGCAGTGGAGACACCAGACCGAGACAGAACCTGTCACTTGACATATCGTACCTTCTAACGACCTCAGTTTCATCCATATCTCGCTCCCTAACCGAGTACTACTACAAGTATAGTGTTTTCATTCCACGAAGACGCGCCCACTTAATTTTACTTCGAACCAACATTTGGCAGAACTGTCGTCTTGCTACAGTATAAATGAATATTGCCAAATAAATAACTTGTAATTTTGCACAGGAAAGCTGTACAATTATTGAAATTGGTCGCCAGTACAAACGATTTGGAGAAATAAGCGTCCTGAATATTTTTTCATCGATCACAATCGGAATTAACAATTTAATCTAACTAATGGCGTCAAGTATTTTTTTTCTTTTAATTTATAACTAGATTTGAAAAATTAAAAACCTTGTCTGTGTAGATTGAAAATACAATACATTATTATTTTAAGTGTTGGTTTCTCAACTGCCTCGTGTCTCCCTCGTCATACGATCCATTATCTTAATAAATGAGTTAAATTTTTAGGGGTTAAATGAGGAACCGAATACTAGTTAATTATATTCACAGGAGATGAGATCCTGGAAAATTTGATTGTACTTGGCAACACTGATGGCAAGCTAGCCTTAGATTGATCTCCTACCCCACTTCCTTGGGGATACAAGAAATCATACACTCCAAGTGGTCCACTGAAGGCAACAATCCTCAGCAACGCGGGAACGATTGGAGAAAGAAGTTTACGGGGTAACTTACAAGCCTTCCGGACATTTAGGGACACACTGGTTCTTGTAAGTGTAGTGGCGACACAGCATGCACGCAGCAGGGTTTGTGAGTCGGCACCCAAGGCATTGTTCATGGCAATTAAGCGCTTCCGGACCTTCGACGAAACGCTGACATTTCCTAAAAACATTATAAATTAGTCAACAGTGTATATCAAATTGGCTTCTATTCGTCATGCGTCATTTCAATTTGCAGACGTGGAAATACTGCCAGCATTTTGGGAATGCCCACTGGTAACTTTGTAAATTCGATCATATGTTTTAATTGTTTCTTTTCTACTTGTGAAGTCTTTGCAAATGTAAATATTCAAATCGCTTTTTAAGAAATACACATGAATTAAAAAAAATGGTTGACTCCTCCGGAGGTAACCGAAACACCTTTGGTGCAGGGTTAATTTTTTCGCGATATGACATATTTTTTCTATATTTTTTGATTATAAAATCTCATTACTCTTAAGATTACGTAATACCAAACTAGACGTGACGAGAACATAAATTAAGTCAATAAAGATTTCTCCGAATAATAATTTCCAGCTAAAGATATTTCAACCCACACAAGGCAATTTTATAAAGCAAAATATAATTCTAAAGGTAGGTATTTAGTTGATGAAAATTAAGAATTTATTTAATATAATATAGGTACTACAATTCAAAGTTAAAACTTAACTTATTTAAATTAAAATTCCAATTCCATTTCAGTTACTAAGCTAATCATGATTAGAGATGTAAATAATAATCACCAGTAAAAAAATAACACCCCTCTAGCAGATCCGCTCGTGGCATTCTCCCTATGTGTGACACTGACTGCTTTATCTCGCGAGCGGACCTGCTAGGGGGTGTTCTTTTCATAGTGGTGATTATTATTTGAATCTTTAATATTTGAGTAGCTTGGTTTTATTTTAATGTAAATAAGTTTAGATTTAAGTTAATTGTTAACAGGAAATTAATATCTTATTAATACATTATTTATTAGTAATATGAGACGAATAGATTGGCTAAAAAAATTCAGTCCAGTACTTATAAGTACGGACGTAATTTGGACCATAATATAAGGAAAAATACCTGTCATCCCAACATTTGTTGTAAGCAGGTTCCGTGGAGCAGCCACCACACCATTTGCTACAAAGTGCCTTTTCATCAGGTGGGTTGAGGACGTGGCGGTATCGAGGAGCAATAGCTCTCCAGTTGATCGTGTCGACGTGACACGTGTCTGGTCCACCAAATATCATCACGCCGCCTCTGTCGATCTTGAGTAAGCTGTATAGGCCAATCTGAAAACGGTTAAAATATGGCATAGAGAAGATTCCGTCTTGTCTATATTCTTGTATTTACTATTCCTTCTTAGGGTCTCCCCAGACCTATCAACTCCGAATCGGCTTGAGCCGGTAAGAAAAAGTATTATGTCCATGCAATAAGAGCTAAAACGATGTCGCTCGGCTCGGCTCGGCTTGATACGGCTCACCGGCCGTGACCGGCTCAAGCCGATTCGGCGTCGATAGGTCTGGGGAGACCCTTAATAAAATAATTTATAAAATTGCACGTGTGTTTGTTTGATCCTACTCCACGGTTCAACCCTACAATCGATTAACGTAATGATTATTAAAGATTATGAAAGTGACAGACATAGGGGTGCTTTTGTTCCCGAGAAATTATCCAATTCCGGGAAATTAGTGTAAAGGACGAAAGGACTAATTATGTTATTTGTAATTTTTTTTTGGTGCGAGTATCAACTTTTGGTCCACTTTCCTAAATGATCCTTATATTACATTCTCCTACTATTTACCTAATGAAAGAAAGAAAAAAAAATATTCGTGACAAACAGACAATAGCAATAACAATAAATAGCAATAAAACGTGAGGAAGTGCCTTCACTCACACTTAGGTATGAAACAGAAGTATAACCATGACTCATGTTTTTTATTAATGGCCGATTGATGATTCCTGTTAAAAGGAGGTCAAACGGGCGGTGTAAGGAAACCGAAATAAAGATATGCTGATTCTAGGAATGTTCCAGGAATACATAAAATAGTCCGACTTGGGCTGCAAATTAACCGTGTACTAAATTTCACGTCAATTAGTTTAGGATGAAAAGTTATAACGCTTGTTGCGCAAACATACTTCCACATTTTTATAAGCTTTTATACAGGGTTATTGGTAAGTCGACCTATTCCCCCCTAGGGGTTATGAGGGAGATCATTTGCAATCATTTTGGTCCCATAATACCCTATGCAAAAGTATTTTTTTCTTTTTTTGCTTCATTTAGGTATTTTTGGTATCGCATTCTTAAACGTGTACAGATAATTCTATTTTTAATACTGCATAAGAACAGCAATATTACCTTGTAGCCAAAGCTAAAAAAATATGTTTTGATGTGCTAATTTTTTTTTGTAAATTTTTGAAGATGCGTTCCTTACTTTTTTAGCAAAAAGCTTAAATTTAGATTATCTCAGAAATGGTTCACTTTTGCTTAGGGTCAATATGTTTGCAAATGACCTCTCCCATAACCCCTAGAGGGGAATAGGTCGACTTACCAATTACCCTGTATACTCGTTACTGACTAGATAGAAAGGGAGATATGAGCGACAAATTGTCCTGGTGTCTGTAATGAAATATTGCAAATTTTTGATCCACTTTCCGGTTTCCGATTGAGCTGAGATTTGGTATACTCGTGCCTAAATAACTTCGATGACATTAAAATAATGCTGGTCTGATGATTGAGTCAAGGTGGCGACAGGATCTCCGCTATTCTTAGCGTAGATCCACCGTGTTAGGACTCATTAGTTCGTTTGTGATACGCAGAAAAAAATATTATAAAAAAGGTGATTTTTTTGTCAGAAACTTATTTTTATTAAGGAGTAAGGAACTAAAATTAAGGATGATAGTAAAACCAGTAGTAGGTAGTAAGATGATAATAGTACTGGGCTGTATGTATATAGCTTTCACAGTGACAGCGATAGATAGCCAAGTACTATTAATTACTGTGGTATAGGATCTCTATTCTACTGCACAAAACCATATTCCCTTCGACATGTCAGCGATATGACAGCTCTTATTTACTTGACAGTAATGGCGGCCGAGTTAAAAACAATACTATATCCTTTCAAAAGCTATATGGTTTCACGTTGTAGAATAGAGGTCCTGTATATAAGGGACCGACCACAACGAAGCTTTTTTTTTTTTTTTTGCCCCCGCGGCGACTTGAACAGCTACTACCGCAGGGATATGGCTTCCACGTGAAGTGATTTCGCCAGTGTCAAGGTTTATATGAGTATAAAACACAATCCAATCTTCTCTAGGAAGATTGGGGGCAACGTTGTACGGTGATTTGTAGGTCAGAGGTCAAGATAGTTTTAACCTCTGCACCACTGCGAGTCCACTTGAAACGAGAAGAAAGATGCCAGATACACGAAATAAGTCCAAGTCTTCAATCACTGTGCGACACTAAGGCATAAAAAGTACAAATCACTATCAGAAAAGAACTTTGAACACCTAATTACCCAAAAATTAAAGTCTAAAACAAATTACACGTCCGCCATCTTTTAACGTTGCAAATGGAACCCCACACCGAAGCTTAACAGTGCGTAAATTGCGCTCTGTCAAAATTGACGTGACGTGTGTTGTATGGACAACACAAAAATACAAAACACTTTATCGTACATTACAGAGAAACAGCACAATTAAAAATAATAAAGGTAACCAACAGGCGGTCTTATCGCTGATTAGCGATCTCTTCCAGACAACCTCGGTATCGTGGGATAAAATTAAAATATTTTACACAGTACATACATGGTATAGACGGTAAACCTCACTCGAGTGATAACAAGAAACAATATTGGTAATTAAACGTAAGTACTAAAAAACTAGAAAAAGCAACAAATAAAGGGGTGAATCAACTTTTAAGGTACTCCCCATTTTTCGACATGTTTTACCAATTATATGTTTTTAGAAAAACTATATTTTTGTTAATGACGTGGCTTACACGCTTATTAAATCAGACAAATAGGCTCACATTTGAAGTTATTTGATTTAAAATAGTACAGTTTTAAATAATAATATAGTTGGTAACGCAGGGGACAATGTTGTCCCTAGGTTTTGTATGGAAAATGTGCATTTTCCCCTGAGTTACCAGGTTTTTTCGCGGATTAAAAAATATTTGAGCTGTTTAACGTATATAATAAGGTCTGTAAATATGGTGGTCTGATTTTAATATTTATAGATCATTTTTAACCATAAGTCACCAGGAAAGTTTTAAAACCGCAAAAGAAAAGGAGTACCTTAAAAGTTGATTCACCCAAATGCTAATCAAGGTCAGAAGTACACTGTATGTATGGCTTGGATAAAAAAGCAGATGGTTAAAAAGAAAACATACATAAATAAAAAAACTATGACCCATTCTTTTGTTTACGCAACTTCATCGTATTTTACGCGACGGTGTGGCTGATCCTTAAGTACCTACTTGATAATGATAACAAAAAACAAGAGAAACCTCAGTCAGCTGGAACATATCGAAGACGATCAATGCATAGTCTTCAAGTAACTCATGGCCTCGTATCCTGACCAGGTTTGGAAAGAGCGTACCGACATTTTCCAAAGGCGCTTGATATATCGCCAAATAGCCCGTGATCTAGGAAGAAAGTAATATTTAAATCAATAAGGCCCCGTACGTTCTGAGAGCAGAAGCGGCCGGCGGCGCGTTATGGTGCATTCCCATGAATTTAAAGTGTTTCAAAATCATAGCGGTGGCGTTTTTAAAGGAACGGGCCGCATCACGGTGCATCCGCTTTCTGCTCATTGCCTGTACAATCCCCCTTCAAGTAGAAACACGGTATCTTGTCTGCCGCTATGTTCTGTGAGAGTTAATATCTGGTGCAAATAATAACTCGAAAAAAGCCCAGGCCACAGTAAAGTTTTAAAATGAATAAAATAAAAACTTGAAGCCCAACATGGCATCTATATTAAAGTAAAACTAAAAGAGGTCAAGCACTTCAACTACTTTGAAAACTTCTCTGATTACTGCTCTTTCCGACGATACGATGTATGCGTAGATTTGATTTTATTAACTGGAGTTATTTGTTAATTTAGCTGGACAAATTGCTACATGCTACTATTTTATATACAATATTGGCTAATATTCTACATTTTTTTCAAGCATGCTAGGACCAAGGCAAAATTCAGTAGATCTGAGAATCGGCTACTATCTATTTTTAATTTCTAATTTATAAGGCAAAACAACGTTTGCTGGGTCAGCTAGTTTTTACATAAAGAGGAATGTAATAACTCTTTACTTTTTTAAATGACTCTTTCGAAACATTTATTTTTATTGGATAAAGATGCTTTTTTATCACCTTTACCAATCGTATAGTTTTTTTTTTAAATCCATGAATGTTGTACGTTATAACTTCTAAAGGTGGGTACAGACTGGTGAAACGTAACATGCAATGTGTCATACAATGAAAGAATTCACCGTACAAAGTTTGTTACCTTTCATGATACATTGCAGCAATGTGTACGGTGAATTCATGACACATTGCATGTTACGTTTCACCAGTCTGTACCCACCTTTAAAATGAAATAAAGTCTTATTTCCCAATAATTATCGACTTATCTTGCGTATACTATAGTTTTTCTCCAAGTGACTTTCATTCTTCCTCCATATAAGCTTCAAATCCTTAATTCCACTTACCTCTTTAAGATTACTAAACGTCATATTATCAAACATCTCCACGTCTCCCAAGATGGAGAAGCTTAGGTTTCCTAAGATCACCACGCAGTTGTGCAGTCGGCGCAGGCACTCCAGGTTCCTGCAGTGCATGCTGAGACAGATGCCGTTGCATGTCAACTTCACATTCAGATTCTGTGCCGACACGGCATGAAGCACGAGGAGAAATCTGAAGCAAGTCAGCAACTTAGTCAATAATATATATTTTTTCCAATTCAAAAGCTTTATCTTGTCTAGGGGACACCGTTGATGTAGGAAAACAAATCAATCTTATGAGGTCGTTTTGCACCGTCTTATATACGCATAAGTAGGTGTTCTTTTTTCCTTTTCTCTCTATCTCTCCCTTAAGATTTTGGTGTTTTTTCCTGCAGAAACTACGCAGGTTATTTGATATATTTTTTAATTTACTATTTATAGATTTATATAATGCTAGACTAAGTAGTATCATTGTAATATTAAACATATTTTTAAAAATGACTGACTGCTGAGTTTCTTGCGGCGTTTCTTCTCAGCAGTGGTCTCCTCTTGTGAAGCGCTGGTAGATTATTGAAGTGCAAAAGAACCCGTGCGGCCTACTTACTGAATAAAATGTCTTTATCTTTATCTTTTATCAAGCTAACCCTCGTACTGGGAGAGGCGAGGTACAGTCGCGAACCGGGATTGTTCAGCCCCATGTTTCTAATTTGGCTATGTTATGCAATTCGAATAGCTGTCAGCCAGTCGTTGACTTCGGTCATTGAATACACGGCTAAATTAAGAACAATGGCAAGTGACTATACGATGCGATAGGCGGGCACGGCGAACACCCGTCATCTTCCTAACCTTCCGATTCCTCGGACTTCGCACGCGGACTAAATACAGGGCCGAAATAAAATAAATGTAAAAACAAAAAACCGCCTTCAAAAAGCAAAAAAATAACTTACATAACATACATTTAATCACGCCTGTTTCCCTGAGGGGTAGGCAGAGACCACTTTTTTCTACTTGCTACGATCTTGACTTTCTTTCGCTTCTTCCACATTCATACATCGAGTCATGCACGCACGTCGGTTTCGGGTACTTAAGATTCGACCCTTTTCCAGTATTAAGAAAAATAAAAATAACGTACTCATGCTTTTGTAACAAATCCTGTTGAATTTTTATGTATGTCATATCAGATATAGTAAATAGATAAAGAAACTGATCTTGCATTAACAAGTCGCTCTGTAATTGAACGTATACTTATTCCAAATAACAATAACTCCACATTGTTAATCAACTTCCTCCTAAAAGTAAGTTAAGTTGTAATATTTACAACAATAAAATTGCGTTTGCAAATTATTTCTCTAATGAGTTTCCGGTTCCTTAACAAACAAAACCACATGGAAATATCAAAAAAGATTAAATTAAATGTGCAGACTGTTTATGATTTTAATGTTTGTGTGTTATTTTATTATATTAATACAATTATTTTGGTAATTCTGTAGCTCTGCCTACCCCACTCTGGGAATGAAGGCGTGAGTTTATGTATGTATGTATGTATTAATACAATACAATACAAATACTCTTTATTGAACACAAAAAAAAACAAAACACGGAACAGTACATTTTAACTATAGGTACCTATACAACAGGCGGTCTTACCGCTAAATAGCGATCTCTTCCAGACAACCTATAAACCCAACCAACAATGTAGTATTATATTAGAAAAAAAAACAACTAACGAACCGGCAAAACTACACTAATCTAACAAACCCCGTTGAATGGCAGTGCTTAATCTTTGTGCCAAGTAAAGCCCAGTATTTAGGTCATGAGTTGTGCGGACCAGGCGCTTTGAAAGATCTTTAAAAATACGACGTGCTCCTGGTTTCCACGTACCTAAAGTTTCCCAAAAGGCTCAAATGTGTAACTTCGTTCAAGTATTTGCCCCTTTTGAGGGTCTCCGCTGGTTCTGCCGCGACACCAACTCCAATACTTATTCCGGGAAGGTGTGACAGCGCAAGGGGATCCCAAACCAACGGCTTCACGGAACAAGAGTCAACCTATCAGGTATTTTACCATCACGCATGAGACCTTTTGTTACAAACTAGCCGCACAATTGGTAGTGGAAAAGCCCGACGAATTACATCATTAAGGCTGGAGTGGTGGGAAAATGTACAGCACTTCACGTTACAGCATTAACCGTGGTGACCTCAGAGTGGTGACCATGCCGATTAACGCTAAGGCCACACTGGCAGCGGTGAGGAGCACAACATTGTGCTGTGCGAAGCGGTGTGAAGTTGCAATACAAGTTTGTTTATCATATTGGCAACATTATCAAAAATATTTACTGAAACTTTAAATTTTAATGTTGTGGTTGCCACTTAATAGTATTTTTCACAATCGTGTTATAATAGAGAGCTTTTTAGTCGAGTACCGTGTTTAGGCCACGAAGCTTGCTGAGTGGCCTAAGTAAGGTACGAGATTAAAAAGCTTAATTATGACACTATTGTGAACAATACTTTTTGTACGAGTTCATTAAAATTAATAATTTAAGTCATTAATACGAGTATACAAGAAAACTAAATATCGTAAGTGTTACTATCCGACTTCTTTGACACAAGATAATTGAAAAGTAGATTTTTGACAGATGCCGCGACGCTGCTACGTTCCGAAACGCCACAGATTGGCAATTTTGTATCGGATCGAGTCTCCTTAAACAAGGACACATATATGGAAATCCAAAGTTCTATTTTCAAATTTTTTTCGGTTGTCTAGAGCGTATCGAAATAGTTATTTCGATTGTTTCGGAAGTAACAACGATGAAAAGAGTGACGTTGCAGTATTCTCTATGAAATCTTAATACACAGATTTTAATCGACGAGTATAAAAAAATATTTTAGTTTAACTTGTCTTTCAACGCGTCACTTTTTTGCAAGAGGAACAAAATACCATCTTTGTTAAAAGGTGATACAGTTACATAATATACCTAGTTACATTTTAACTACCGTCTCTTTCATTCACTTGCGTATCATAATTTATGTTCAGCTTTTGCATCCCGACAAAACAAAACATACCTACTCGAAAACTACGTAAGAAATTCCGAACATAAATCAAGCGAAAACTTTTGTACCGTTACGATATAATCGGCGAACAAAGCCCTCAAAAAAAGAAATAAATATTACCCAATCAGCGTTCTTGCCGCCGCCATGACACTTTCAGTTTCCTACCGCCAAACTTCTTGTATTTTTTCTGCGGCTTCACAAGAACACTCCTCGATATATGTCGACTGAGGATCCGTAAGTATCTATACTTTATAAAGCGTAAAGGAAAACACATTGTGTGCTCTCAATATTTTCCGTGGCCTTTCCAAGAGCGCATTGTACCGCTCCTCTCTCTATTTGATATATGATTCCTATAGTTTGTTTAACAAATATCGCATAAACGCGACTAAATCAACACTACGATACACAGCGACTATCTGTTCTTCAAAAGGATACTTCCTTGCAAACAACGTCCATTCCAAACACGTAATTGCAAATACAAATTCTAGAATTAAATGGACAAACGGAACTTTATGTAACAAAGTTTTTTCATTTCCGCCAAATTCTCTGGTGCAAAATTATGAACTCATTCCGCTAACTACGTTTGCTTTGATAATATCCGCAACGGGGAAATATGTAGCTATAAGTGCGACCGGCCACTGCAACTATTTAAAATGTACTGACTTTGTAACCTGACATTATGACCGCACAAATCAAGCCACTGGAACATTAATCAAATAAACCGCGCGAACAATTCGATGGCTACTAATATCTTAATTTTAGATCATGACCCCAATAAAGGTTCATTTGTACAGGATGATTGAGTATCCGGTGGCAAAAGGACATAATTCCAAAAACTATCATGGCAATTAAATCTCAATTAGTTCGCTGTTAAGTGTTAATTGAAATCAGTTGTTATGGTTGTTAGTGCATACTTGTTACTTTGTTACATGAAAGATGCATTGTAATGCATGTCTGTAACTGGACTGGAAGCTCAGGGCAGGATTCATAATATTAGTTTGTCTAACCTAGTAGTTGCTAAAATTTTAACTAACTAAGTAGCTGTTCCCGTGCCTACTTCGTTGAGTAATAAACATTTTTTTGGGTTAAAATATAATCTATAACACTTACAAATAATGTGGCTTTCTATTGATAAAAGATTTTTTAAATTTGGTTCAGTAGAACCAGAGATTACCTCTTACAATGTCAAAAAACTTTAACTCTTTATATTTAATATTAAGTAAGTATACATTCGGGATAACGGTTCAGAGCACGTTTTTCATACAAGCGAGGCTATTTCTTAAGATACCTAAATTATCGCACAATCAGTTAAGACCACAGCGAGAGAGTTTGGGTCTTCATTTGAATTTCCTTACATTTTATTGCCTTTTTAGATGTTTTTCTGGCAACAACTCCGGCGTTAGCCGCAGATTCAATCAGTTGGGTATCCTAGGCACTCTGGAAGTCCTGTATCGATGCTCGGGGTATCCATCATCAGATTTCATTAAAAGCATCCCCTGGCCAGGAACCAAGGCTTCGAAATAGCCTCTTTAGTATGAAAAACGCACTCTGCCCGTTTTTTTTGCCCCTCAGCGTAGATGTCTAAATAATACAACGTGATGTCTCATACCCTCTGGTATAATTTTAACAAGCTTTTTTTGACTTGCAATGTATGTATTTTATGTACGGATCAAATCTTGCAAGTTCAAAATTCCGTTTCCAAGTTTCCGATGAGAGAAAATGAAGTAAAAAATTCCTATACATGTGTAAATTGGATGACAATGCAATACTATTAGGACATGAAGCTAATCTGATGGTGGAGTCAGAAGGTGGCGACAGAATTTTCCGCTATTCATAACGTAGACTAACCGTGTTTGGACTCCATAAGTAGTTTGGTCTTGATAAGCAGGTTTTTTTTTGCACAAGTACAGTCGTCCGTCATCTGTTTTTTACAGCGGGGTTATCACGACATAGCTATGCAATTTAGATTACGCTGAGAGATAAAGACAGAGCTATATAACTGCTATAGCTCTGTCCTTTACACTCGCCGTAAAAAGAACTGCATAGCCGTGTGATGGATGATAAGGAAGAGGCCTACATCCCACAGTGTGAGAATACAGGCTGATTGGATGGAGTGAATATAAATAACTCGACATTGGCATAGTCAGTTAAAATTTTCACGAAATACCTAAATGCTGATGTGGCATAATTATTCGGACAATGCTTAGTGTAGTAACACAAACACTTGACTCTAACAAAAATTAGCGGTTTAAAGCTTAATATTTCATAGACAGATACCTTAATCGTAAAATTGTTTGCACAAACCCGCAATATTTTATAAGACCTATCCAATGGCATCTCAATACATCTCTGGGCAATTCTAATAAAAGTGGCACAGACAGGCTAAAGTTTCTCCAAAAAAAAAAGTAGTGGTTTTTTACCTTCTTTGCTTAGAATAAGCTTCTTGGTGTTCCAATTGTTACATATTTATAAAAGGGAACGGAATATTCATGAAAATAAAAGAATTATGGCTTGTTGAAATATGGAGATGCAGGTGAAAGTGTTATTAGACAGGTTAGAAGAGAAAAGGTTCCAGGTTAAAGAGAGTTATATTAAAATACAAATTACTATAAAAAAGAAATTCCCTACATTTACTTTGGTAGAGCACTGTTAATGGGTACTGCTTCATAAAGCATCTGTACAGTTTTTCAGGGAAATTATATGTAAGTTATTAAATTAAAAATATTAAAAATATTCATTCACTTTAGCTTGCCAATAGTCACACTAACCTGCACAATGTCTCTTTAACCTGTCAAGAGTTACATTAACCTGTGCCTAACCTTATCTAACCAAGTTACAGGTAAAAGTTTAGTTACACAGGTTAGAGTTAAAAGTATATTTACAAGACAATTACTCTTAAACCGACGAAAATATGAATGTTCCACTCTTAGTAATATAAGTAGATACATCAGAATACCACGTTCAAATGATTATTTAATTATGTCCCATACCGTTAACATTAAATAATCGAGACAAGATAAAGTTAACATACCCGTTACAAACTCCAGATTACCGCATTTGATCACTAATTTCCACAAACCTATGATAGATAGTCTCCAACCGTTTCGTATAGTGGAGAGCCAAACACAGGCCGAATGTTTACCGAGAAATATGGTGTGCCTATTATTTTTCGTATGTGAGTGAGATACAATATCACCGACACACAGGTTACAGTTAAAATATCACTGGACAAACTGTCGTGTGTTAAAATTGATGTATATGCATATATTTGTAAAACCATATCATAACTATTGAATGTCATAATATTCTTCTTGAAATATATTATAAAACATATATAATAAAATATACACAAATAGTTCAAAGACCTTAAAAACTGGAAGCAAGTCGCATTTGGACAAGACAGGTTATAGTAAAAAATGGTGCCTACCATTTTTTTTTAACAAATTTAATGTTTTTTTTTTAAAAGTGCCTTGGCCTCGATGCAAATGGTCGGTGCTTATCTATGAACGTTTTTAGTTTTTCTGAAAAAGAAACATTTAACACACTTTGTATTCAAAAACTCATTGACAGGTTACAGTGCCACTTTTTTTAGAACGACCCCTCTAAGTTACGTGTAGGGAAGGTACACTAAAAAAAAAATATACGTGCACATCGCTTAAATAGCCTAAAACTAAATTGTCTAATTTTAAGACATAGTTTAGACGGCAGATTTTACCAGTGCTATTCCAGAATGTCAAGCTGACAATGTATAAGACCGCCTAAAATAAGAAGCGTCAGGTTCAAATTAGCGCTGTCACGGCGCTGTCATTTGATTATGACAGCTGCTCATAGAATAGCAAAGGGTTTTAGCGACACCTAAATAAAATTAGGAAGTTTAGAGGCCACTGTAGAATCGGGTCCAATGTTTTGAAAACGGCTTTGTCGAATGTTTATTCAAGTGAACGAAGTCATACGAGCTCGCTCACTTTACTAGTAAACCGGGTAAGCTGAGAATACATGCCTTATGTGCTGTGACGGGACAACTTCAATCTGCTGGTTAATAATTGGTGCGTCGAGAAGAGCGAATTCTTTAAAAGAATCACTTACCACTTTATAATCAAATGAATTATAAAATTATCGTGGCTCTGTATTTTTATAATTAATTAAGTACTTCCGTTTTCGTTAGACGATTAAATTACGCCACATGTATCGAGACTTATGCTGCATATTAACGCATTAGTTGACGCTGATAAGGTATTGATTAAGAGCCTCTTATCAAGCTTGTTGCGTTAGTTGAATTAATTAAAACACTAGTTCACCAAAACTTTACGCGTTAGCCTTGTCGGTAGTGTCGGTAGCCTACGAAGCTAACGGTCCCCGGGTTTGATTCCCGTTATGAACAATATTTAATACTTGTGTGATATAGTGTAAGTGAGAAGGAACGATTTTCATAGGAGGTCTGCCTCTATGCTTTACTAAAAGTAAGGAAAAACCCAAGTATTTGTAAATAATAAATTTAAATATCGCAAAGAATAAGCACTTATGATTATGACTTTTAATCTTTAAGTGCATTTTTCCCCTTTTTTCCAAATCGAGGTCATGGGTTCCTAAGAACAGTTAACCCGTAGCCAACTCGTATAATAACCAAACTCACCAAACTCATGTGGATTGCTCACCCTGTATAAATAGGACCCGAACGACTCTTGTCTCATGTTTTAGACGTTGAAATAGCTCGAGAAAAGTCAGTAGGTACCTTACTTTAACTAATGCCTCCAAGGATGCGAGACCTCTTAAATCAGCCGTTTAATAATCCTCTGGTGAAAATACGGAAGACTTGTAATGTTATAACAAAAAACCAAGGAACACGAAATACCGACGACCTTATTTATCTTTTTGACAAAACAAAAGATGTATTGAATTTTAGGACCAGCTGTAAAACACCAAAAGTTAATTTAACACAAATTACTTGTAAATTCCATAAATAACCTACCAGACGCCAAAGTCGTTATCAACGACCTCCTTTCAATATAGACTGGCCCTAAATCAATTTTATTAAAACTGCAGCATTTTACAACGTTATAAGATGTTTTTGCTTGCTGATATTAAAACTTGAGTGTTTAGATGCTTGAAATTTAATACCTATAGCAATTTATCGTGATTTTATCTATCAAAAGTCTGTGGTGTTTTGGGAAATTATGGATATTGTTGATAGGGCCTTGTTCTTAAGAGGGTTATTTAATACAGTTGTTTTTCGGTGTATTTAAATTATTAGCATAGAGGCAAAAGAGTTTCGGCGGGCGGGTCGAAGTTTATTAGTTAATAATGCAAGCTTTAAAATTATGTAAGTACAGTTAAGTAGGTAATCTCTGTTTAAAAAGTAGCTAGAATTGAAAAAAAAACTTGAGCGTTCAAACGAAGTGATAGGTAAATATTTTATCAAACAAATCGGTGTAGCAATTTTTGAGTGGTTCATATTCTTTGACAAGTCATATTTGTAAATAATTGTATGGAAAATACGCCACCGTTATTATGGTGATCACCGTAAATAGGTTGCTGCTTCTTTTATATTAATGGCGGTCTACCGCGGTTCCGCAGTAATTTCGCCAATGTCCAGTGAGTGAGAGTATAATCAGTAAAGAGAAATCAAAAGCAAAAGCCGAAGATTTTTCAATCGGCCGTCTTCCCTCCCCGAAGGTTACCGGAATCTCCTCCTGTAAATAGGTATATACCTACTAGATTCTGACAACCAAGTCGTGACTCAAGCATTTTTTTTAATTCTTCACATGGCAACAATTTTACCTATGAAACAAGCTGTCACATTATGAGTACGTCTATCCAGTCGTTATGTACCTATTTCGTATTACAAGCTAGTGATAATTTAAATATGCCTCCATTTTTTTGTGTCTGACTACTAGACAAGTATGTAACCGTCTTTTAAAGGGATTCTATTTCCTAATGCTGGTAATAAAAAAAAAACAAGCCAAACGTCAAATGTCATTAATGACAAGTTGACTTGACAAGCTAAGCTAACAACTTTCACGGCGTTCCCGGTTGTGCTGACTGTTTATGTTTTGTTATCTAATTCTTTTACTGAATTAAGATTATTTTAAGATGTTTTCAAACCAGGGAAATCAGTACGTATCTTTTACCATGCACGAATATATATTAGTTAATATTATTTCACTCTCTCAACGTCTTATTTAAACGTCATACATTTTGTGATATACCTGCTTTAATTTTATATTTTATACAATCTATTGTTACTACAATAACGACTATAATTTGAATTTACCAGGGCTGGCGGAAAAAGAAAACGGACCCGGTCTAAGCCCAAAGGAAACAAAAAATTGGATGAAGTTTTGAAAAAACAAGCATTTCAGTTTTTGAACGTTAACGCAAACGTGACACAGAATCTTGGGATGTCTCAGTTTCAAGCCCCTCATCAGGACGAGCCAGTGGACTTGACGGATGATCTCGCTCCGTATGCAAATGTGTCGCAGACCATGCCAGGGCCTACCGGGGAAAACAAACTTAATTTCAAGTAATTTCATTCTTGGTTATTTTGTATGTATGTAAAATCTTAAATGCACAAAAAAAAATTACAAGTAATACTTACATACATACAGAAAGTCACACCTTCATTCCCAAAGTGGGGTAGGCAGAGCTAAAGAATTACCAACAACTTTTAAAACTTGTTGATAATTCTATAACCACACTTTGCACAATTATTAGGCTAAGATGTTAGATAAGCTTAATGTAGTAATAATTGTTATTTGCACAGTTACATCACCGGCTTTATAATAGGCCGCTTAAATATCTTTGTTTCTAATGCAATGCTATGCATTATCATCTTTACTCAATTGTTGATGACACTGCATTATGATAAAGGTCTTCATCTTGTGTTTTCACCTGTGAAATAAATTAGTCACAGTGACTATTATTTTGTAACAACATAATGATAGTTAATTTAATAACATATTATGACCATATTATGTATATAGTTCCAGGGGTAAAAAAACACATTTTGTTAAAGAACTTGTTTTGACAAGATATGATTCAAAATTGTTACTAATACAAACGTTATGTACATATGTTTCAGATTCCAGAAAACAGTACAAAAGACACCAGATTGGACAAAATATCAGAATAATTTTAAAACAATCAGTGGGGCATCTCCTGAAAAAGATGTGGACGAGATACAGCCACAGGATTCCCAGACACCAAAGAACAGATGGGATCAAAAGATGGTCGACCTCACTAATGGTAGGTGCATTATTTTTCATCACTAATGTTATCTTGTAATGTTATAGTAGTTACATACATACATACATTAAATCACGCCTGTTTCCCAGAGGGGTAGGCACTGACCACTTCTCTGACATATTTCTTAGTAGTTACTTAGAGTGATATAGCATTATATTTAACATTTAAGTTAGTTTGTATTATTAAATTTAAGTTAATACAGGTGAAGGCAAAACAAATCATTTTTTAACCAAAATAAAATCACAGTTTATAATAAAATTTAAAATTGGTTTATGAAACTGAAATCTAGTAGTCTACTATCTCTAACAGGATACGATGATGATGTGGAAATGACGGACGCCAGTGAAATAACATTGGACCTGAAGGTTGCTGTAACAACATACCCATACCAGTATCTCTTTACGGAACAAGTAAAGCAAATTGAAGAAGCCCTATCGAATAAAATTCAAGATGCAATTCTCAATAACTACCTCCAACCCTATGTCCCTGCTTTTCTACAAAAACCTGGGCATAACTTAGGGTATCTACCTCTAACCTGCGAAGGAGTTCGGGACTTGCTGTGGTTACATGAAATTTTAACCAAGGTACCATCACCAATACCCAATACTCAATTAATTGTCAAGCCACAAAGCTACTTACTGCAATTAGTAAAAGTTGGTATGTTTATCCCAAATTTCTCTGGCAGCTTAGAAGAATTGCAGATATTTTAACAGAAGCAAAATCATTGGTACAATATGAGTTCATGGTCTCTTATTAACAGCCAAAGACAAGGTGAAGCCACAGCAAGTTACTACTTACTGTACAGTGTTCCTGAGGATCAAGCCAATATAATTGACAACAGAGATAGACGTATGGCTTATAATTTGGGTACAGTATCAATACATGTGTACAATAAACGAAGAAATGCAAAACTTGCACATAATAAATTCAATTTCCGGAACGTAGCAAAGCATTTAATTGTATGTGTTGTACCTGAACCCTTCCACTACTTAACATTACAAGAAGCTAACATGGTTAAGTGGGCTTTAAGTTGTAGATTGAAAGATGAAATTTCACAATCAAATGATGAATATATTCCAACGTTTCGAGGATCCCCGAGCCATTACAAAGGAGGCCTGCGTCTTTGGTGTGAAAGCGACCGGGATTTAAAATGGCTGAAAGATTCTATATCTTCAATTGAATCTCCCATATTTGATACTAAATTGGTTGTCAAGGAGCAATGGCAGATCCCGGAGAGAGCTAGAGTTAAGATCTTTCTCCCAAATGGTCCTAGAGATGTAAACATTGCTGTTGAACTCTTGAAAAGACAGAACACTTGGTGCAACATGGAATCTTGGGTGTTGTTCTCTTTGGAGGAATCCCCGGGGAAGTCCGGTGTTGCTCTTGTGCTATATATACCAAGGGAGCAAGTTAATGTTGTTAAGGAGAAAGGATGTAGACTTTCGTATTTACTTGGTTATGTTAAAGTCAGTGTGAATAGTTAAAGAATAGAAAGCCTTGTGATATATTTTTATTTTTATAGAGTTTAATTGTATGTTACAGTATTGAAAGAAATCTATCTAATTAAAGATTTAGGATTTAAATTACTGTTTAAATTCTAGTCTTTTATGAGTACTATCATCTGTATACAAACAATAGTTATAGGTATTGTAATATTCTTTAAGTGCAGATAAAACCGCCTCAAGTTAATTAGTTATGTTATACTTACTAAAATAATAAATTTACTATTTAATTGATTTTGAGGTTATTGGTATGTGTGGTATTGGATTATTGCTTATTGATATTGCTCAAAGAATTCCAGATAAAATATGTTTTTTTTATTTCTGTGTAAATTCAAAAAACGTTTATTTTTGTGAATTATAAGTAGCATCATAATATTACATCATATTTTTTTACTACACATACCGAGAATCATACAATCTGTTAACATTTAGTGTTATGTAAGTTGTAACCAAATCTAAAGCACAAGAATTTTGAACAGGCTTTTTTTACAATATATTAATGTTATTAGTCGTTATTTGACACTGAACTAAATGTTATAAATACATACAGGTCAAACATATAACCCTCCTTTTGGGCTTTGCTGCAGTCAGGTAAAAAAAACTGAATCAAGTGAATTTTACATATATTATTTATTAATCAAGAGGTAAGGTGAAAACGTGATCAATTCTAAAGTATTAAGTAAGTAACTGACTGATTTTATATCATATTTTTTTTATAAATAAAATAAAGTTATATTATGGAAGAGGGCGAATACTGTGATTTTTAAGTGATTAAGGAGAAAATGTCGATCTCAAAAAAGTGGATTTTTTTATCATTCATTAGCTTGTAAAACATTTTTCTAACTGTGATTTCGTATGTAATCTTTATAGGTGTTTTTTCCAGTTTTAACTGTAC
The DNA here is from genome assembly GCA_927399475.2 of Acleris emargana. Lineage (NCBI taxonomy): Eukaryota > Metazoa > Arthropoda > Insecta > Lepidoptera > Tortricidae > Acleris > Acleris emargana. Next base: position 4,262,315 of record OV656849.1, read on the forward strand.
CTGTTATTTTATTTTAAAATAAAATATAAGTATTACAGATCAAGTTCTAGTTTATTTTTAAAAACTTGAAAAAATAGGTACCCGAAAATAGTTAAGTTTAATTAGTTTCTTAGTACAGTAGTGAGTTAAAACAACACCATATATGTATACACTTTAGTACCTTGTCACTTTAATTGCTGTGACAATTCACCATATGGCAGCTTAAACACGACATTAAATAGACAAGGTACCAGAGTTGGGCGTTATCTAGATAATTTCTCATCTAGATAATTTTTTCAAATAAAATCATTCCAAATAAATTTATTCGAAGATAAATTCAATCAGAAATAATGCGTTGACAACTTTTTTATTTAGATAAATTATCTAGATGAAAATAACTGGCCTCGATTGTTATTGAAGTAAGCTTAGATAAATAAATGTATAAAGAATGTCACGTCGGATCAAACCGTCACACTGACATTTCTCATAAAATCAGAAAATTATTTTTGCAATTTCATAAACTCTGCAATGTCGTCTACTAGGTCCAATTCAGCATTAGACGGCAAGTTTTTTAAATACCATTCCGGAAGGTCTGATGTCTGTATGTTATGTTTACCGCTGAATGAAGTGAATATAAAGGGATCTCTAACTTCTTCATCAAATTTTCTAAATCATTTAAAACGGAAGCATGGAAACGGAGCATTTGAACACGTTAAATGTTGTAAAAGAGACAAAAACAACGGTAGCGGAAATATGTCGACGAACAATACGAAAACAAATGTCCCATATTTCATTAATTTAAATATGTACAAAACATTCATTAACTTTGTTGTAGGTTATTTTCATTTCATCATGCCCAACCGCTTCTAGTTCTACACTGTACTACTGACATTCATCTTTTATTTAAAATCCCAACTAATTTATCTAGATAAAAACGAAAATCATCTAAATAAATTCAAAATAACAAATGACGGGTTATTTAGTTATTTCAAATAAAAGATGATTTAGTTAACTTCCCGTTTATTCGTAAATAGATAATTTTTGCCCAACTCTGCAAGGTACCTACTATGTGTATAGTCTTTATTATTTGAACTGAGCTGATCTTCTACACAAAGGCTATTGTTTGTGTACAATACTATTCTTTCTTTGTGTCCGTAACCGTAAGCCGATTACATACAAAAAAGTTAGAACTACATTGAATGTACATTGAATTATCAACCCTACCCTCTTAGTCTGTAGGTTTAAAATGTAAAGTGTCAGGATACAGATATAAGTCTTGTGTAGATGATAGTATTGTGTAGAGAATAAGCTCAGTTCAAATAATAAAGACTTATATCTGTATGCTGACACTTTACATTTTAAACCTACTGACTAAGAGGGTAGGGTTGATAATTCAATGTACATTCAATGTAGTTCTAACTTCTTTGTATGTAATCGGCTTGCGGTTACGGTCACAAAGAAAGATAATAGTATTGTACACAAACAATGGCCTTTGTGTAGAAGATCAGCTAAGTTCAAATAATAAATACTATATATACACATATTTACTAACTCTACTTTACCCCATTGTACGTCTCACAATTTACGATACGAGACCTGTAACATAGATAACAACCCCAGAAACCTTATTTCTAGGGTTCTATATTCCCAACAATTCTGCCCTGCTAAGCCAAATGGTAGCAACTCAGATAACCCTTCAAGTGGCAAGCAGCCGTATAACGGCTGCTGTCAAAAAACAATTTATACTTTATGACATTAACTCAAATTTTAAATTTAAACTAACTATATTTTTCTTGCCAACTGAAGGGTTGAATTCCTGTAGCAATCTCAACCTCATAACCAGACCTAGGAATATACGGGCAAAAATAAATGACAGCTAGTGATTGTCATACTAGTGATCGCACCCATCATTGTTTGTAAGTGTGTATTTTTTTATTCTGTTTTACGGTCTATTCCCACTAGTTCTACTGTCAGTTCCATTATTCAAAGGACTTCAGATAATAGAACTAGTGGGACTGGAATTTTATTAAAAAATAATTTAATCTCACAAAAACTGTTCATAAACAAGTGGTTATTCCAACGATTTTTTGCCAATCCATGATCCAGTGACGATAAGCGACCGAAGTGGCAATGCTTTACCCAGTTTACCCGGGGTCGAAATTTTGGTACCGATGACGGCGATTTGCATATAGCGTGATCAGGGCCGGATTTAAGGGAGGGCAAGCTATCGGTCCAACAAGAGCCCTACAAATTCTTGCTAACCTATATTTGAAAAATAATAAGTTGCCTCCACTCTTTTGATGCCCCGGGGCCTCCACACCTCTAATTCCGGCCCCACTGAGGTGGATATGAGCGAAGTGGAGCAGAGCTGTGCCAATATTTACCAATATAATCTAAATTTACGTGCGTAAGGCGCGCTCGACGTGACCGCATGCGCCTTCTATTGGTTAATATTGGCACAGCTCCGCTCCGCTCCGCTCGTCTTCGCCTCAGTGGAGCCGCAGTCCAGAGCGTGATTAAAAATGAAACACTAATAGGTAATGAAAGGTTGAAATTTGGTTTGGTTATTGCGGAATCGGTTCTGTAAAAAACCTTACATATGGAACTTTCTGAGTTTATCGATAATGACCAGAGATCGGACAAATGGGCGTCATTACTCGCAATAATGTGGACATGACTACAAAGATTTTAATTAAACAAATTAAATTACATTAATGATTAATTAATTTTTCAAGATCGTAGCGAGTGGTGATTTAATGTATGTATGTATGTAATTGATTACTTACCCTAAAAATATTTAGATTTTTTGCAAGCCAGTAATAAATGAATAATACAAAGACTTGTTATTGTGTAGATTTATTAAAGGAAATTTAAACAGTATTTTTTTATAATTTCTCCGTGGTTAGTTTATTCCTTTTTACGGTTAAAACAAATTTATGCGGTGAATAGCTCCTTTCGCAATCCACGGATGTTTAAGGAGCAAACTTAAGTAGATGAATATTAATGGCCACTCCTCACGTCTTTGTATTATTTATTAATTACTGTCCTGCAAAGGATCATAATTAAGGTTCAGGTAAGAAATCAAATAATGTAAATTTATTTACATACATACATTTACGCCTGTCATCCCAGAGTGGGGTAGGCAGGGATACAAAATTACCTACAGCTTTAAAAACTTATTGATAATTCAGTAACCACATTTTGCACAAATAGGCTAAGATGTTTATCAGCGTAATAATTTTATTTGTTTAATTAAAATCTTTGTAGTCATGTCCACATTATTGCGAGTAATGACACCCATTTGTCCGATCTCTGATAATGACATTTAGTTGGACAGTAAGGTACCTAGCAAAGATTAAAGAGTAACATTCCGTATCGTTAAAAACCTGTTCTTATATTGTAATAATAATTACACTTTGTGTGATTAAATACTATTCTGGCATAATTATTTTGAACAAGACTTGCCGAATTAACATTTTTAAACGAATATTGACTCTTAGTCATTTCTAATAAATGGTGTTAAAAAAATGCTGCTGTAGGTAGGTATATGGTCTGTATTTTGATTGCGTTTAAGCTGTTTTTAACTGTGATAATTTTACCGATTTTTATTTTACACTTTTTTATTTATTTGTAATAAAACACCTGCTAGATGAGAGCTCGTTGTGTTCAAAATTTCACCATTTTTACGTCATCGGCATCAAATGTTCGACCCCTATTTATCACATTTATCTATTTATTTCCACTTTCACATTCCACTTATCCATCTTAATTGTAATTAATATCAAATAATCTTAATTTCGTGTAAGAATAAACCATCGAGCTCACACTTATGATTGGTTTTCTTAATAGATACGCCAATACCAAGTCCCAACGCTAAAAACCCAAACGACATGTTCGCTGTGTCTCCAGAAGTGTTGCAAGTGGTCCAAGAGAAACTCAAAAAATTACCGCCCGGCAAGAAAGCGGTTTTCATGCCACCAGCGAAGGAAATGCCTGTCGCTGTTGTCAACAAAAATACATCTGGTAAGTTCACCTTGAGCTAGTAAAGTAGGCAGTGCCCACTTAACCCGGAAAGGGGAATCTGCGTTATACTTTATAAGAAATGCAGCCTTATTTGGAGTTGGAGCAGGTTGTATCTGCTCTAGATATCGATAAGGATTTAGGCCTTTTTAGCTTAAGAGGGCACAGTAGGGTAACTCCGGCTGTATGCAATTTTAAATAACTATAGATAGGGTTGGATTCATTTTATACCTACTACGCATTGTTGTTGAAAATAAAGATATTCCGCTACTTTTCTACGTTAACTAGTTTATATTTCATATTACCATAATTATCATATCGTATATGTGTGCAGTCGATGTCAAAGATATGTTTACAATTAAGTATTTTGTCACTTTATCCGCTATGACAATTTCATATGGCAGTTTAAACATGACGTTAAATAAACAAAATACTAAAGTGTAAACATATTTATGCCGTCGACTGTACCAGATATGTTTAAAAAATTGTGAATTTGAATTTGTGAAAATGTTATCTTACATTACATCTAATACAGATTATTAAAAGTATTAGTAGCGCCCCTGTTCGATTTTTTATAATTTTCTGGTGGGGATTTAGTTAAATTTCCATTTGTTTTCAAATGAACCTAGGATCGCAACTCATAGTGCTGACTGGCAAGAAAACGAAGCCAAGGGTTAGACCGCCTGTTGTGAACCAAAAGAAAACGGGTGAGTAACCTATGATGTATACAGGGTTACCGGTATAATTAACGTAATAAGTAGATGATGTTATACTTATAAATGTATTCAGACGTATAAATATTATTTATACCAATACATAAATGTTTTCATTGTATATGACACGCAGGGAAGTAGGAGCTCCGCCCCGTCGCCCTCTCTGTAGACACTGTTGAATATTAGTTCTATGCGTATAACCGTTGTTCTGTTTATGACTCTATAACTTTATTACAACGGCTTTATTTATACAGGCTTCATAAGCTTTTTAGGTTAGGCTTTGTAATATTCTAGTAAGTAATATTTATATCATCATCATCATCAATATTATAGTTATAGTGAAGATTTGACGAAATAAATTATTATAACATTTGAATGTGTTTGTAAAGAAGCAAATGATTTACAACCAAACAACAAATACCTACTGTTGTTGAAAAGTTCAACGTTTATTATTTCAGAAACGACCTTGAGGCCCATCGATATAAAGCTGCTGCAGAACCAGCCCTTTAAGCCGGACCCCAAAATGTACTCTTTTCCGCAGGCCAACGCCGCAAATGCTTGGTTGCGTAAGTATTTGGAACTACCACAGATGTAGGAATAAAAGTAGTGATGGTAGGTCCTTGTGCAAGGTCCGTTTAGACCACTAACACTATCTTATCCTTTAATCTACCGCCAAGCCAGTGCTCGCGTGTGAGAATAAGAATAATAAATGCGTTATGTTCTTATGTTATGTGTGTACAGTGACCTAATGAAAATGTCGGGCATGATAGCAACCCTGTCATTTTTAGAGACGTTGGCTAAATCGTGCTTGTCACTAATTGTTAGTTTTTTTTTTTTATGGCATGAGAAGGCAAACGAGCACACAGGCCACCTGATGGTAAGTGGAAACTGTGACCCATAGACATTCGCATTCACAAGACTGCAAATGCGTTGCCAACCCTGAGGACTAAGATGGAATGCCTCTATGCTAGTTATTTCACCGGCTGTCTTATCCCCAAACCGGAACACAACAATGCGAACACTGCTGCTTGGCGGTAGGTTAATGGATAAGATGGTGGTACCAACCCGGACGGACCCTGCACAAGGTCCTCCCACAAGTAAGTAAGTAAGTAAGTTTGTTATGACAAGGTACAAATGTGACCAGCATTTTCATTACGGTACTAAATAAATATCAAAACTCATGGTGAACAATCTCCTACTAATTAATCTAGTTCCCTACTAAACTCAAGGCTTGTACTAGACAACGACAGAGATACTTAATTTGAGGAAAAAAAATCGCATGGGGAACATCAGAGACTCAGGAACAAATACTAATGCTCATTACACAAATATTTACCCATTTCGGTCATCAAACGTCGTGGTCGTTGAACGTGTCGTCAAGTACAGTCCAAGACTTACATTTTTGACCCACCTTTGGTCCAAAGTCTTAATAATGAGGTTGAATTTCCTATAAGTTAAAATTGACGTGGCATATCTAATGACATTTACGACTTCAAGATTGTTTTTTTAAATATCTATTTCTGTGGTCTGTATGACTTCTCGATTCGTGTGTTTATTTGTTTGTTTATTTATTTTTATGTAGGGGTTAATCTCTCGAACTACTAAACCGATTTTCATAAATGTTTCACTGATACGAATCTACTTTTTTATGCTTTTTTATTGCTTTACGCATGAAGGGCCAACCGAGAGAGGCAGGAATACCCTCTAAAACCCAGCGATTCTCCCTCCATGCCGTTGTTGGCGAGGGCCGCACTTTGACTCTCAACGGCAAGCTACATCCTCAGAACAATAATGACATAATTCAGAAATTTTGAATTTCGAGTTAGGGCTCAATTTATGACTTAAAGTTTAAAAGCTGAAATTTAGAATTAGGTCACTATCGTTCTAAAGGTGCGACCTCATTCTTAAGGCTATTCTTAACGATCCGGTAAAATACGGGATTCAAAGGTTTCTTAATTTTAATAAAGCATTTATGATTGTCTGTTCAGTGGTTACTGTATTAGCCTGATGCTGCAGAGAGCAATATCCATATTCTATAAAGACGGTAGGGTTTTTGACGCGGGTAATTCTGCCATCCTACGGAGAAAAGGCGCATGTGCAATTAATTCATAGAAGCATATTAAACTCTCAATGGTTATAATAAGGTTGGATTTTCATTACAGTTCATATAGTAGATGCGCCTTTTCTCCTTAGGAGGGCAGAATTCATTTATCTAAATATATAAAACAGTACCGTTACTAAGTAACGAACTGACAGATAGCCCACAGCCAAAACAGCTGGACCTAGGTACTTGAAATTTGGAGTATTCCTTGGCTACCCTAGGGGTGCGTTTAGAAAGGATTTTAAGAAAATTGACCGCCAACGGGAAGAGATAAGGCGAATAGGGGGGGAATTATTCTACGCGCACGAAATCGTGGGCGTTCTCTAGTTATCGAACAACGATTTCTACATAGAAAGAAACCCGGACAAAATCAAGTCTCTCACAAAGTCATAATTAGGGTTAGGATTTTGGTGGCATATCGTGGTTTTAGAATCCATGGAGTATGGAGTCGCTATTTCCTCATTATTATAATACATGACACTTTGATTTTGACCTTCAGTATGGTCATATTTAAAAATGAACTACATACATTTTTAGTTCGGTTATTCCATACCTACTAATATTTGCTTGTTTTTAACGCTATCACAGCAGAGATATCCTCCATTACAAAATTCATAAATGAATTTTGAAATATTTAAATACTGAAGGTGGAAATCATAGTGGTATGTATTTTAATTCTCAAACAGCGACTCCATGGATTCTAGAACCACGATTTGCCACCGAAAGTCCTAACTCTATTCATAATATAGTACAGTCAACGGCATAAATAAGTGATCATTTATGTACCTTTTCGCTTTCAATCGTTTCACAATTTTGTATAACATCTCAAACATAACGTTAAAGTGACAAGGTACATAAATGATCACTTATTTATGATGTTGACTGTACATCAATAATATAATTTACCATTGCGTGTGATCACCCCTTTCCCTGATGAAGGACCCTAATGAGTCCTAAACTACCCACCTAAGCAGTATCTCAGATAAAACTCCTGTAGCAATATCAACCTTATTACAGTCATTAGTAGAGATAGGACTTTTGGTGGCAAATCGTGGTTCTAGAATCCATGGAGTCGCTATTTTCTATTTATTGTGATACATACCACTTTGATTTTGACCTTCAGTATTTTAATATCTGAAAATTAATTTATTCATTAAACCGCTTAACCAATTTAAATGAATTTTGGTATGGAGGATATATCTGCTGAGAAAGCGTTACAAACAAGCAAATATTAGTAGGGACGGAGAAACCGAAATAAAAATGTAATTAGTTCATTTTGAATTATGACCATACCGAAGGTCAAAATCAAAGTGTCATGTATTATAATAATTAGGAAATAGCGGCTCCATAGATTGTAAAACCACGAAATGCCACCAAAATCCTAACCCTAGTCATAAGCATTTTTTTTTTTTTTTTTATAGCATTGGTTATTGAATTTGAGATACTGCTTAAGCATTAGCTTAGGAGCCTAAACGTGTCGGGCCTTTTCCTGATTTCAAGACGTGAGTAAGCTAGCTAGCATGTATAGTATTAATTTGCATTTATCTGGCGGCTTTGTCTAATTTTGATGCAAGTTTTTTTTGTATTTTTATTTTGCTTGTTTTTGACGGCGTTTTATAATTTTGTTACAGCGTACGACTATCCGAAAGGTAAGTAACATTTTATGCTCAATAGAAATTTAAAGTAAATTAAGAAGCTTTCCCGTTTCATTTATTGTCAAGGTTGTCTCAGTACCAAATTTAAATAGGTCCATCAGTTTAGCCGTTAAAGTGTAACAAGCAGACAGAAAGTTACCTTCGAATTTATAATATTACTTGCTGTTGCCCGCGACTCCGTTCGCGTTGTTTGTCACATGTAATAAATACCTTATGGCCTTCCTCGGGGTTTAAGATTTCTCCATAGAAAAAAATCATCGAAATCAGTTCAGTGATTTAGCAATAAAAGCGTAACAGACGGACAGAGTTACTTTTACATTTATAATTTGAAGTATAGCTTTTAATATAAATTACAGCTACGAACAGATAAAAATATATTTTAAAATATACTACAGTAAAGTACTACCTATACTGTGGCAAAACTTGTCCATTTTAAGATTTCAAACTGGTTTGACTAAATAAAAATTCTACATACTTTATCCCTAAATGAAAACGTTTTGATTTGATGCGGGCAGGTATACCAAAATCATTCTTAACGAAGGACAAAATGACGTTTAATGCTATGACGCTGCCGCCGCAGGACGCCACGCCACTGGACCCAAGTACTGGTAAATACATACATACATACCTTCACGCCTGTAATCCCAAAGTGGGGTAGGCAGAGCTACAGAATTACCTACAACTTTAAAAACTTGTTGATGATTCTGTAACGACATTTTGCACAAATAGGCTAAGATGTTTGCCAGCGTATTAGTGACAGGTTGCAAGCCCATCGCCTAACAGTACTACAAGCCTGTATTCCCTTAGTCTATATTACTGGTAAATATGAAGATATTAATAATTAAAGAAAATATTTAGTGACTTATACTGCCCTCATACGGAGAAAAGGCGCATGTGCAATTAATTCATAGAGGCATATTAAACTCTCAAGGGTTATAATAAGGTTGGATTTTCAATACAGTCCATATAGTAGGTACGCCTTTTCTCCTTAGGAGGGCAGTATATGATGGACCCTTTTAGTTTTATTCTACTCTAATAAATAAGCCTAGTAGGAATTGAATATAAGGATTGAAATCCTTGGTCCTACCGGATCGCTAGTCTGAACTATCCTTTATCGTAAATAGGTTTTGAGCTGAATCAGGCGACTTTTTGAGTCCAATAATACTTGCGGTTAGGTTAGGTTAGTGTTATATTATAATATAAATTATAACAACACTACAAATACACACTTAATTCAGGCGGAAATGGATTAAGGATGAACCATAACTCAGATTTAAAGTCACAGCGAATTAAAGCGTAAGCCGTAAAGGTCACGGTTAATTAGAACCACCCGGCACCCGACCCGCGCCGCCTCGCCTAGAGACGGTTAGTATTCTTTATATGGATTTGTATGGGCATGCGCTCACTACATCAACTACGCTACGTAACGTTTTTAATACTAACCGCGAGGCGAGGCGGTGCGGGTCGGGTGCCGGGTGGTTCTAATTAGCTGTGACCTTTACGGCTTACGGTGCATTAATACGAATAAAAATTGACAACTGGTTTTATTCAAAGGTGTTCTTATATAAATCATGCTAAAAGAGGTTTGTTTCAAAAGCTTGAAAAAAAAATCGATTACGATCATACTACTATCATATACGACGACGTCATTTCGTTTGTTCAAGTCTAGCATATAGCTCGGCTAAACTCTTAGCCATTCGAAGAAATTTGTTTATTTATTTTCTCAGTAAAACATAATCAAAAAAAAAAAAACTGTTTTGCTTTTCTACATGACCCCCTTACTACAGTTAGAGTTATTGGTAGTGAGCCTAGCGGTTAGAGGTTTGTTCTTCGGTAAGTACAAATATTTATATGTGTATAAAGTACATAGTATTTGTTCCCGAGTCTTGTACAGGGTGGCCCAAAAATACGTTGACAAAGATTTTTAAGAAAATGTTTTTATTACTTACAAGACTTTCACAATATGACATTAAAAATTAAAAACTACAATCTTTTTAATTAAAAAAATCAATTATCTTCAAAATATCCACCTTTGGCTTTGATACACAGATGCAAACGTTTGTTAAAATTGTCAACGATATGCCGCAGCTCCTCCGAGGTTATTTTTGCCCACTCTTTGGTAAGTGTTGCTTTCAGAGCGTCTACACTTTTGTGTTTAGTGGCACAGGCCCTTGCCTCTAAGATTGACCACAAACTATAATCCATAGGATTAAGGTCAGGCGAGTAGGGTGGCCATTCTTTTGAGCTAATGAATCCGGGAAAATTGTCTCTACACCACTGCTGCACACTATGGGCCCTGTGAGATGGAGCCGAGTCCTGCTGGAATATCCACGGTTGGGTTTCAAAATGTTGTTGGCTCCAAGGAAGAACTACAGCTTCAAGGATATCTCTTCTGTATATTTCTTGATTAATTTTGACACCTTTTTCGATGAATATAAGGGGAGTTTTACCTGTGGAGCAAATACCACCCCAAACCATAACTGATTCCGGCTTTTGACGGTGAGGAACAATTGCGGCCGGTCCAGGACGACTAGAACAATACATTCTGTCATTTTGGTGATTATGGGCCTGTTCAACGCAAAAAAGTTTTTCATCTGAAAAAAGGATATTTTTCCACTTTTCAGTAGCGGCACGCTGCTTAATCAAACGGCATCTGTCGAGGCGAACTTTTTTATCTTTTTCTTCAAGAAGTTGTGCTTTACGCAGTTTGTATGCTTTCAATTTGAGGTCATTAGCGACAATACGTTGCACCGTCGAACGACTTACACCCAGCTCCCTAGCCATTTTTCGCACTTTGGTCCGTGGATTGCGATCAAGCCGTTTCTTGATAATATTTCGGAGCCTGGGAGTCCTAACAGTCCTCTTTCTTCCTCTTCCTGGGCGGTCCGCGATATGCCCGAGCTCATTATATCGCTTAATAGTCTTGGACACTAGTTGACGACTGACATTTAGCGATCTAACTATCTCACACTGTCGTTTTCCAGATTCGTGTAAGGAAATTATTGCGTTGCGTTGCGAAGACATGACAAAAATCAATATTTAACTAAATAATTTTACACAAGCTATCTCTTCCAAATCGTCAACAAACTGTGTAAAAATGTAATAGAAAAACAAATGAACTCGTAGCGTGTTCCATTTTCAAAATTTTTACTTTTTAATTTTGTCAACGTATTATTGGGCCACGGTGTACTTAAGTATTTACCTCTCTATTTAAACATGTTTATCTTTATCTATTACCCATAGTATACGTCTTGAGCTTAGTTAAGGACTATGCCACTCTGAATCCTACCTCTGATATTTATTTAGTATTTACTAAAATCGGTCTAATGTTCGTAAGGTAACGTGAAACAAGTCATATTTACATGCTTACTTATAGACCGAGAGGGTACAACGGTAACCCTAACTGATCGATTGCCAGTTAACAGACCAAAGTTACTGCGGGAGAAGGATTAAAAGAGACTTTTAGAAAAGTCGATCTTTCTAGGCGGAACCTGGCAAGTTGCGTACAATAATGGAAAAATTAAGACAACATTTTGTATCTACTTTGCACTTTGTTAATTTGATTAAGCTCCAATACATGGTTAGTTGAATGTGTCTGTCTGTGGCATCGTAGCTGTCAAATTGGGATGGTTTCTTGGCAAGGTTTCATGAAAATTGGTTTAGGCCATTTATGAGATAGCAGCTCTGAAAGAATCGCCATGATATCGGGGATTTATATCTATTTACTAGTTAGTCCCTCAGTTACTGTGACCTGCTGGTAATTTAGGTAGGGTTACCGATAGTTCCCTCTGGGTCTAATGAGGCCGTATCAATAAATTGATTGTGAGCAATATAACCATCTCAAGACACATCCTGAGAGGAAAAGTGCTCTGTGACTAGACATTTACTTTTACGTATTATTATTAAATTAAATTTATGTAAAAATGTCGTAAAAAATGAAGAAAAAAAAACCGTTACAGTGCGACGGTTCTTAAAACTTCCTTCGGGTTTGTACTTCGTTTTCTCCCTCTCATACGCTCTTATGCAAGTTTAACCGGCTTACCCGAAGCCAAGAGACTTTACAAGACCTCTCCCACTGTATTTGGATTTAAATCCAGGAATTTCCCTCTTCCTTCTTTCCTCAACCAACATTTACGCAATGAAAGTTTCTCCAAGTTTATCTGATTTTCATCTTATTCTTTTCATTTCAGCCTACGACCGCAAGAAAGGTTAGTAAAATTATAATGATACATGATACCTCATGCAAAATAAAAGTACCTATCTCTACCTTAGCGATATGTACAAAGCTATCACATAAAAATGATTTAGATATAACTGCTTCTGTTTTTTCAAAATTTAATTTAATGCACATTATCAAAGCAAACTTTATTGATGGGCAATAAAATGGTATAACCTACCCATCTTTTCCAGAATATTATTTCAAATAAATTATTTTACCATAGTAGTCACTGCCTATTACGTTTATCTATTCTATACTAATGTCAGATGCCATAATTTTTGGTCATAGGGGTAAAATGGCCTATACCCATAATTTCTACTGCTAGATATACTATAACATCACTTAATATAAAATCAACTTTCCATAATCATCTAAATTCATTACTTACGAGTATATTTGATGACATCATTATAATAGTGTTTTGGTCTTTTATATTTGCTTGAAAGTTAGTTTGAATGATGACCAAAACCAAATTCAGGGCCAAATTCTATTAATTTTTATAAATTAACTTTAGATTTTGTAAATTGGCCTGACTTTTTTATGTAGCGTTAGAGTGGTCGTGTTTAAACAAAAAACAAGTAAAGGTTTTGAAAATAAAACTTATACGGCATTATACTATCAAAACAGACGGCACATAAAATTATGGATAATGAAACTTTATAGAACTATTTCCATATGGAATTCTTACATGGAAAATTATTTTAAATTAACTTTTGTCATGAGACATATTATCGTGCCTTTGTCGCGGTGGGTAACACACGTCTCTCTCACACTCATTATAGTGACAGATGGTTTATCCACACTTTTCCACATCGATAAACACGACCATTATAGCCCATATGACATCTTTAAATGTCGTTTCACAAGTTCAATGAAACTGAACCGTACTGGTATGATATTAGCAGGCATACCAAGATCCTTTTTGGTGAAGGAACAGATGACACCGCCTCCGCAAGAACCTACGCCACCTTTACGGCATACGGAACCAAGTACAGGTATGAATAAGAGTTATTTTTGTGCCCATAGAAAAAATCGGTCAAGTGCGAGTCAGACTCGCGCGCCGGTATTTAAAAAAATGTGGTTGGAAAACGCAAAATAAAATACTCATTCCATCCATCCAGATCCATTTTGATAACTGTAAAATTTGACAACTTTATTTTATTTTTCGCGTAAAATGTACATGATTATCTTTTAACTATAACTTCTGCCGGTGATTCCTTCGGGAACTTTAAAATTTGTGCTATAATCCAAGATTTAAGCTATCTCCAATCCATATTTCACTAAAATCCGTCTAGCCGTTGCAGCGTAAAGAAGTAACAAACCAACACACAAACTTTTGCATTTTTAACATTAGTAGGATAGGATTACCATACGAGTACATTCTAGTTCCTTGTAATTTTAGGGTCAATCAACTTTTCTTTGTAGCTCGTTGCCATGGTGACGTCTCCTGGGTCACTCTTTAAAACTATGATTTCAAAGGATATAAGTCCACAAAAAAACTGTTATATTGGCAATTACACCCCCATTCTTTTATGGCCTTTCTCCTGAGTGTGCTGGAAGTATATATTATAACATTTTTTCTAAGAAACTCTATCACTGTTGTCTCCTGGCTTACGGGACAGAATAATAACAACAAAAAGTTGATTCACCCTTTAATGCCTTTAAGGTGAAAATAGTACCTATGTGTGGTGTGAAACTGATTGATAGAGTAAGAAATGAAAAAAAACAGAGAGAAATGTGGAATAAAAGAAGATGTAGTGACTAAAATTGAAAAGGGCATGCTTGATGGTTCGGTCATTTGGAAAGGATGGATGAAAGAAGATTGACGAAAGAGATATACAGATCGAAAGTGAGTGGAAGGGTCGGAAGGGGCCGCCCTAGGCGTAACCGACGTGCGTGCATGACTCGATGTATGAATGTTGAAGAAGCGAAAGAAATTGGTCAAGATCGTACGAAGTGGAAAAAAGTGGTCTCTGCCTACCCCTCTGGGAAACGAGCGTGATTTAATGTTTGTATGTATGTAAGGTGAAAATGTACTAAAGTGTTTCACTCTCGCTTTTCCCTCCTGCAATTCCCTCGGAAACTGACAAATTTTCTGGGATAAAATGTTCTCCATACTATTAAAAATATCGTAAACAAACCAACACATTTTCACATTTATAATATGATTAAAAAATAATATTAATGTAATATATTAATTTATAAGTGGAAAAACGTGGTCTCTGCCTACCACTCTGGGAAACAGGCGTGATTTAATGTATGTATGTATGTATGTAATATATAAATTGCAGAATATCAAGAGCAGACGCCACTTGATTTGCCAAGCTGGATTCTACCAAGTCAACCCAATCAGGACCAACCTTTGCCCCAACATTCGATAAACTATTCGAACCAGTCAAATATGCAAATGTTTGGCCAACATGAGCCAATCCCGGATAGACCGTATTCGCCTTCTGATGTGTATGTGGAATCTTCTAAATTGGAAGAAGGTATGTAATTTTTGTTATTTATTATGAAAACATCAACTGTGTCTATGTTTAAAGTCTAATCTTAACAAAGGGTTTATTACTTATTTAGTAACTATCTACCAACGACGTCACAGAAATCTTTAACCCCTTATATGCAGGCGGTCAAAAAGATACCAAGTTCTATATTTCGTTTCGTTATCGTATTGTCAGCGTTACTATGGCTCTTATTTACTTGACAGTGATAGCGGGCGACTTATCTTCCTAAAGCCTATCATACAATTGATATTGTCAGTGGAATATGAACCTATTCTACTTAAATTGATCTTGACCATAAGTCATAAAAACAAAAGAGATTCCACTTTATTTCCTTAACAGCTATTATGTAAAGCAATATTGTACAATGGGCCGTAGGTGGTTAAAACAATACGATAACCTGTTTGAACGAATAGAATATAGCCTCTGTCGCCTTCTTCTAGAAGATCAGCAAGATTCAGATTCGCCTGAGCTGCTGCAGTCCGGCCAGAAGCGACTGAGCGCGTTCAAGAGGCTCGGACCGCTGACCAAGCCGAAGAAACCGAAGCTGACCATCAACTTGCTGTGTAATAAGGAACAGGCTGTCAGGTAGAGCTATGTCTTCTTTGGGTTCCACTTATTTATGCGTAATCGTTAATTCCCCGAATGTATGATTTCGCAGAATACTAATTTCGCATAATTGTTATTCTACTGATAGGAACCTTTGAATTTTTTGAAAAGTTATAAAATAAACCTAACCTTACCTTATCCTCTTCTACCAGATTACACAAAACATTTTTTTTAAATCAGTTTAAGCTGGAGAAAAATTATGCGAAAACAAAATTCGGCGTAAATATACATTCGGGGTAAAAAAAATCGGCGAAATAGAGGGAACCCCTTTTTTATCCTCCAACGTAATCTGAGGGGTGTTTAGTGTTTGGAGTATCATCATTGCTTTAAAAAACCTCGTATCTCACATTTCATGACTACGATTTTGATCTTAAATTTGAAGAGAACATCTATAAATATCAGATAAGTACGAGTTTTTCCTAAAGTTCCCAAACGAATGAACCGTTTAAAAAAAAATAGAAAGCTTGTCTATCCCGCGTCGCTATTGCCTGACGCACTCGCAATCGCAATTGTTTTTATTTTGAAAATCGAAGTCTTGTCCGCATACTAAATTAAATCAATTGTACAGTCAACAGCATAAATAAATGATCATTTATGTACCTTGTCGCTTTCAATCGTTTCACAATTTTGTATAACATCTCAAACATAACGTTAAAGTGACAAGGTACATAAATCATCACTTATTTATGATGTTGACTGTACCGCTTTGAAGTCCATTGCGAGTGCGTTAGGCAATTGGCAGAGTGCAAAGCGGGTGGAGGGGGTAGCCTAAACGATCACAGCGCTACGGCTAAAATTGTCATTTTTGTCGCTGACTTGAGCTGTCAAATCCATATTGCAGTACATAAAAATCTGCTTACAAACAAAGTTGTCTTGTACGCCGTTGCCGTGACAGAAGTTTGGCGAACCACTCGGGCTTTGATAATACGAGTCATGTCTCCTTGGCGAATGTCTTCAACCTCAAGGACATGCCCAGCTAGCACCAATTTCTTGCCTTTATTCATCGTCTCCGGTTGGAAAATGATTTCGTGGGTGATGGCACGAAACCCCGTTTTAGTCACGAGTAGGCTCATTTCTCGCTGAAAACAACAATTTTAATAGTATTGGCAATAATGTTACTGACTACCATTGTCCAAAATTGTGTAATATAGTAAAATAACACAAGACTTAATTAATATTTTTCACAATATTTACTTACTTCTTGTTTGACAGCGGTGACGATATTGTCCATAATGACCGCCTGTCACGTGGCGCTGTCGTCGCGCTCGGTCCCAATAGGCCAGCCGGTTGGTTTTTGGCACACAAAAGTCGGTTGATTGGGTATTTTATGCTAACAATCTCAATGTAGTTTCTTACTTTTTGACATGCATTGCAATTTATATTGATAAAGAAATGAACTAAACTAAAATATAATCATCGTCATCATTATCATTATCAGCCGCAAGACGTCCACAGCTGGACAAAGGCCTTCCTCAAGGTTTTCCACAACAATCGGCCCTCTATATCACCTTTAATACCGCCACCACCATTGTAATTGGCGTGCTTATCAATTTCATAGTTATCAAACATAGTTTCATAGTTTTGCGGGTGGTAGGACCTTGTGCAGGGTCCGTCCGGATCGCTACCACCATCTTATCCATTAACCTACCGCCAAACAGCAGTGTTCGCATTGTTGTGTTCCGGTTTGGGGATAAGACAGCCGGTGAAATGACTAGCATAGAGGCATTCCATCTTAGTCCTCAGGGTTGGCAACGCATTTGCAGTCTTAGGATTGCATTGCAGTCTTGTGAATGCGAATGTCTATGGGTCACAGTTTCCACTTACCATCAGGTGGCCTGTGTGCTCGTTTGTCTTCACTATGCCATAAAAAAAAAAACCTTTATTTAACTTCCTTTGTTTATCATTCCGGTTAAAACCACGCAAGTCATTCATTATAGAGCCACACCACAAGAGTTCATGTAATCTTATAGTATCTACGACCTGATCTAAAGATGGAGTCTGAAAGTTATAACAAGTGCTCCCGATACGCGTGTTACACGACCACACGGATATCCGTGTCCTTAACCCCGGCAGTATTCAACGTCCGAACTATACTGCCCTCAGATAAAACTCCTGTAGCAATATCAAACACATTACTAACAGAACAGAATTAAAATTGCTTTGATTATTGAATTTGAAATACTGCTTTTATTGGTTTAGGAGGGCGGCATACGGATCCGTGTAATGAAATGAAATGAAATGAAAATATTTATTTCGGACAAAGAATATCCATAATCATAATCATAATATCACATAATATTAGTAAAATAGACTTATAAACTAAGTTAATAAAATTTAAAAAGTTCATTAGGATTTACGTGGATGGACATCCAATGTGTGAGGATAGGACTGTCCATCCTTTCTGTTAGCACCCTCAGGAGTGTTGGAGCTGCCCCGCACGCGCGCCCACAGGGACGCCACGCGCTTGCGCAGCACGGCCTGGAAGCCGTCAGTGCTGCTCGCGGCGAACATCCCCGAGGCGCTGCAGCGCCAGGGCAGCCCCAGCAGCCCCCTGAAGGAGTTATTGTATTGGACTCGCAGAGCACTATAGGTCTTTTTGGTGTAGTTGCTCCACAGATTGCACGTGTACAACGTTTGACAATAGGTTTTAAAGAGGGTTATCTTCACCTCTCGAGAACAACGAGCAAATCTGCGTGGAAGCATATTTCCCCTGACTGACAGTGCTCTGCGTTCCCTTTCCAGGTCCATATCATCTTTTAGAGTGTCTGTGATTCAGTGACCCAAATACTTAAATTTTGTTACTGTCTGAAGAGGAGAACCACTAAGAGTTATTGGCGGAACTGGGTAGGTTTTGGTGCCAGATTTGAACACCAATATCTCGCTCTTATTGACATTATATTGGAGTCCATGGGCCACAACAAACCTTTCACATATAGACAGCATTAACTTCAGTGCGTTGACTGAGAGGGTAATGCCCGCGTTAATGTGCGTAAATCTGGACACGGATACCCGTGCGGGGTCCGGTTTAAGGCAGGCACGGTTGGTTGACAATAATGCTGGTGTCACACGGAGGCAGAACAGTTGACAGCAGAGTACTAAAGCAGTACTGTACTGTCTCGGCGTGTGTACACAGTAGCAGTAGGTACTTAGCTGTCCGCGGTTTTGCCTCATTGTTCTGCCCCCGTGTGAAACCGGCATAAGGGCCATTATTGCAAATCCACAATATATTCATATCTACATACCACCCTATTGTAGGAAAAGAGGACAATAGAGATCTCTCTCCAGGCGGGTGTTATGCCTGGGGACCGAAGTCCATTGGGATGAAGTTGGAAGTGGTATATCAACCGGCTGTAGAAACTTCGTTAGCGCGATGTAGAACCCTGAGTTCCGCTGCCTGACGCTGGTGGCGCTAGTTGGTTGATTCAAGTTTCCGTTAGATGTCGCTAGGTCGCCACACTATCATTTCTTAATATAGCTCTTATAAACAATGGCCCAGCTGAGCGCTCGACAAGAACTAGTAATACCCGCGGTTAATTAAGATCCATTAATCCGAGTCCGGGCATAAACACGGTTAGCCGAGCTCTAACTACACAGGTACCCGGATATCCGTTCGAAACGAGTTATAAACACGTGTCGGTGTAAATGAAACCCGGGCTGACCCGGAGTCGACCGTCAGCCCTAGTAATAACAGGATATTTTTTATCCCTGATCAGGGAGGTGGTAGACGAAAGAAATGAAGAGCAACGCTATGTCCCAGTACACCTGCGTCAGGACGTGATTAACAGTAACGACGAAACGGTGAAGAAGTACCTACCTTTCTGGCCTTGGAAGAGAAATATCACCATCAGAAAGACTGTTTGCGTTAGGTTCTCTAAGGTACTGTGTAACTTTTTTTTGGTTAGATGACAAGTTGTATTTAAAAAAGTGTACCGAATAGAATATCAGATAAATGTACCTGTTCGTCACTGTAATTGATATTTATCCTTATTTTATATTATCTGTTATTCGTTTCGATGGTCAGTCAAAGGAGTAGAAACGATGCAAAAAAATAAATTTCTTACTAGTTTGTCAAGTTAAAAATTATGTTATAAGCGTCGATTTTTATTATTTAAGTTTTATTTTATTTTAAGTCGGTAATTTTTTTCGTTTTCAAAGCTTAACAAATGGGCAAGTAAACCTTTTATTTATAAGTTTCTGATTGATGTTTTTATTTCCTTTTAACTTAGCTGTTTATTATGATTTTTACGGTTCCGTACCCAAAAGGTGCTAACGGGACCCTATTACTTAGCCTCCTATATTCGCCCGTCTATCTGTCTGATACCGGGCTATATCCACTAAAATAACTGCTTTTGCAAAGTGTGTAGTTCTATTACCACTATAAGTACAGTAATTATACAGAACCTTTTGTGTGCGAGTCTGACTCGAACTTGGCCGGTTTTTAATCCTATATACAGGGTGTCTCTGACCTTGGGGCTTTAAATGCATGGAACGTTTCTACTCCTGAAACTGAACTTCTTTTGTTCTGTAAGTTATTAAAAATATGCTTAACAATTTTTTATTTTTTTTCATACAAGTTAAATGTAATTTTCAATGTACGCGATCCAATTCCCTATTTTCCTTTAGGCCTCGTACCAAGGAAATGTCGCCCCCGTACCATGAGATAGTGATTAGATGGCCAGTATTGAATACACTGATTTTACAATTAGACTTTTACATCAATTAGTTATCGAAACTTAAGTTATTTTTTAATGTCGCAGAACAAAAGTAGTTCCGTTTAGCGAGTAGAATCGATCGTTGCATTTAAAGCCCCAAGGTCAGAGGCACCCTGTAGATGTACGGTAGGTAAATGAAAAAGACAGAACTAATATACTAATAATGGTCTTGTCCAAAGCACTATCAAAGTCTCTCCATATTACTATATGCGAAAGAAGCCATAATGTAGTCATTCTACTAAAATAATTATACAGTGTTTTGTTTCATAGATTTGTGATCCTCATTCGTCAATTATTTCCAGTCGGTGATGATCCTGGAGCAGGAACAAATGGAGGCGGGTTACGAAAAGGACAGCATTTTCGTTTTGGTTACGGTAACTGACAAAGTTTCTTTTTTAAACTCGACAAAAAAAGTAGGGTACCTATTAATTTTACGATTATTGAACCCTTTATTTGGCAAAAATCTTAGCCTAATTGTGCAAATTGTGGTTACAGAGTTATCAACAAGTTTTTGGAGTTGTTGGTAATTCTGTAGCTCTGCCTACCCCACTCTGGGAATGAAGGCGTGAAGGTATGTATGTATGTTATTTGGCAAAAATAAAAAAGTCGGGATTTCAAACTCGCAAAAAAATAACACACAATTCAAACGAAAAAATTGAACATTATAGTATGTACAGTATTCTGGGCCGTGCTAAATTAAGGCTATAAAATCACACGCGATAGAAATTTGAGGTTGTGTCAAACAGCACTAATTTGTTTACAATTGTCCATTTCAAATGACAGCGAACATATAAATTCTGTCCAGAGAACAGGAAAAGAGACAGGTATCCATTCTCTCACAGATCCTCAAACATTCTTCACCCCACACCCTCCGTCTACTCGCAATCAGGGGCAGACTCATGCAAAATTTGTATGGTCAGCGCGTGTATTTATTTCGGAGTCTTGGGTGTTTTTTATGTATTTAAGTATTTATTTATGTATAAAAGTATTTATATCGTTATCTAGGTATCAATTGGTGTTTGATTGTCCCCTGATTTATTTGTATTATTTATTTGTCTGTTTTTAGTATCGAAGCTCTCTCGGTTTATCCGTAATCGATTTTGTAGTTGTATCTAAAGCCTGACAACTTTCTATTTGACCCTGACACAGTGTCGCTACAAACAGTTTACGTATGGCAATAATGTGCATACGTCATGTATAGTCAGCATGGTGTGTATTGGGTTCGTGTTGATATTTGAATAATACCAAAACATTGTTTACAGAAAATCAGAGCTTTGTAATACCTATTCGTCAAAATCCGATTCCAAATACTCAATATTTCTGTATTCTTCATATTCTGACTCTGGTGAAGTTTGATCTTCGTCAGATGTGTCGCTTTCAGGACCACCAACCTCGATTATAAAACGTTCAGTCTGGGATTCGATTATAGGACCTTTATTCCTATAATCGTCTTCAATTTTTTTTACATGGTCACAGCTGTTTTTTCGAGTGACTTCCTAAGTAGTAGTAAAAAATTTAAAAAAAAACAGATAAAGCATAAATTACATAAACTCAATCCTAAATAATTTATACTACACAACTAAATTCTAAACATGAAAGTATTTTTTTATACCTGAAAACTATCTTCAACAAGCTTTAGGAAATCATCATTATCGAGAGAAACATTTTTAGTGGCCACTTTTGATTTTGCAATGCCCCAAATCATCTCAATAGGATTCATATCACAGTGATATGGCGGTAATCTTATCACTTTGGGTCCATGTGTAGAGAGAATCGTGTCTATTTCATATATTGGTTCCGGGTTGTGACGTCTCAAAATCTCAACCAATTTAGCTTTGGTTGCCTTTTGTGGAAATGAAATAATGTTATTCGAACGGAGCTACTCTGCAATTATATCTTTTCTATCCACAGATGTTGGTGGTTTATTAATGCGAAAAGAATGGTACCGGGCATTATCCATTACTATACATGTGGGTTCACTCAAATTAGGAATTAGTTTCTGAGTAACCCATTTCTTAAATTTGTTTTTTTTCTTTATCATTGTACACTAGGAGAGCATTAGGAACAAATCCGGATGGTCCCCCAGCATTTACAATAATATATCGTTTCCCCGTTGAAACGGCTGTCGATACTCCGGGTTCATTATCGCTCTGCCAACATTTTGCGTGGTTTAGAGAAGTATGAATATAGGTCTCGTCCAAATAAACAATTGGCATATCTTTATCCCTAGCTTCTTTAATTTCATCCAAATAGCTTTCACGCGAAACCACAATATCGGAACGCTCCATTAATATAGAGCGTTGGTTTCTGCATTTTTTATACCTCAGTTTTCGCAAGTATTCTCTGGCTGTCTGTGCTCTTTTTTCAAAGCGATAAGCAGAGTTTTGATACTTGGTACTTATTTTCGCACGGCATAAAATTCATGAATTTTATACCGAATGGCACATTTATCGAAGTCATCTGTATTAATTCGCCTTTTGCGTGTGGCTTTATTTTGTACAGTTGTCAAAGTCGAGACCGTTTCATACACCTTAAATGAGAAAATAAAATCTATTAAGTTTAAGTATAACAACTAACCAGTTCAATACAACCGCACTATAAAGTGTAAGTACCAGTCATGTCAGTAACCAATTGCAAAACATTTTTCAATGGAATGCTATTCAATCCTTCGTCTATTCTTTGCTTTAAATACTTCATTGTATTTAAATGATTTTTCTTGCATCTTTTGGAATCTTTTTCGGCATTTTTATGATAAAATCGTTTAAATCGCGATATATTTTCGTTTTGTTTACATCGGTGACATTCGATGACATTCAACGTCTGATGTCAAAGTGTAATCATTGCCAGCAAAATAAATTAATATCACTGAAAATCCGCAACATGGCGAGGTTAAATAGAAAGTTGTCAGGCTTTAGCTGCTATAAATTCAAAGAACCAGGCTGTCTTGAACTCCTCGTAGAATTTATTGAAACGTTTGGTAGCCATATGTTTATTATTGACGGTAATATTTTGTCACTTTTATTTTCCTTGATATATATTCTAGGTTAAAGGCTACCCGCCAACTTGGACAAAGGAAAACGTATTGGACGCCATTTTGGAATGTGTAAAAGGCAAGAGTTTCATACCTTGCTTTATTGAGGTAACTTGCAACTACATTATATACCTACTATAAAATATTATTTTTATCTTTACTACTTAATCGACTCGAATGACAAAGAATAAAATGTTTTCAGAGCCGTCTCGCGAAAGCTGTAGTGCCAACGTCATATTTTCTATATTTTCTTGCTTATTGAAATGAAATTGAGTGGAATTCTTAAATATAGTCTTAAATTCTTAAATTAAACAACATTTTTGGGCGTGTTTTACTTAAATCAGGCTGTACCAATCGATCGTTCGGCATAAAGCCATTTGTAACAGAATAGCTCTACTCCTACAAATAACATTATTTTGCAGTTTAACCTTCAAGAATGCAAATTCCTAGTAATCCGTTGCCGTACGGCTTTGGTTGCTATACACAAAGTTGGCTTCTGTGTCCGTAAGGACGACGTGGAACTTAATATGAGCATCTCTCTCACGGAAACCGGTTTGAACCAGATCGATCTGATACCAAGGCTGGTGTTGAGGAAACGGCTTATGCTGAATTATGACGGGGAGAAATCTCTGGATTTGTCAGGGTTTTTCTTGGCTCAAGGTTTGTAGAATTTTGGTTTGTTTTATAAAACTAAAAAAAACGAATTAATCCATACTTATATAATAAATACGAAAGTGTCTGTCGTCTGACATGCTTTCACGGCTTAACCGCTGAACCGATTTAAATGAAATTTAGTATGGAGTTAGCTTACACCCTATGTCCTTCACATAGGGTGCTTTTTACCTGCGGCAAACAACTTTTACGTGGACACAGTCGCAAGCAACAGCTTGTACTACATAAAAACTGAATCATCATCATCATCATCATCTCCTTACCCTTACCACAATCATCTGAGTTCCGCGCATGTCCTTTTCTTCCACACATCAATAGGTTACTAGCCGTCATATTCACTTTCAATCACTTCTTTCTTACGTCACTCTTAACAGAATCCATCTATCTCTTTTTGACCTTCCTCTATCTTTATAACCCAACAAAGTTTCAAATTCCTCATACAATGAGAATCTATTGCCTTCCGGTTTTTCTATTACTGGAAGCCAGTTTAAATTCCTCTTAAATACTTAGGTACATAACAACTAAATAAAAACCAAAAATAAATGAGCTCTGCTTGTGACGATGTACAGATGGTGGCAAAATTCCCTTGTTGTATAGAATACTTATGTTTATGTTTTACTCAAGTAAGATGCCAGCTCTGGGATCTCCGGTAGTTTTTATTAGCCTTTTTGCAAATTACTGACAATAATTTCTTGATTTCAGATGTCAGCCATTTTATGTACTTCCCGTTGCACCGAGTGACCAACCAAGTGGAACTGATTCAGCTACAGAGCGCTGTAGCATGGGAACACCTCACGGAACTCAACTTATCTCACAACAGGATCACGTATGTCTTTTCGCATATACTCCCTTACAGCGATTTTACCAGAACTTCACAATTCTGAAATAGCTCTTAAATATGAAAGCGCTGTTTGATGCTAATAATACTCTTGTCACTAATGATTTTCCGTATCTTATCTTATCCTTAAACCTACCGCCATGCTTAATCCTCAGGGCTGGCAACACATTTGCGGTCTAAGGATTGCAGCCTTAAAATTGTATTCTTGAGAATGCAAATGTTTTTTGTCACAGATCTCACTTAACATCAGCTGGCCTGTGTGCTCGTTTGCCTTCTCCAGGTCTTAAAAAAAAACTTCTAACTTCCATTTTCAAAGTAGCCACGTGTGGCTGTATGTACTTGCCTACTTCATCCTTTTTTTTTTCAGCTCCCTAGACGGCTTTAACCTCCAGTCAACTACTCCAAAGTTGAAACACCTGGATCTCTCTTACAACTACCTGGAGAAGGTCGCTCTTCTCCTGAAATTTAAAGAGTTGCCATTAAGTTCCATCAAGCTGGAAGGGAACCCTCTCTGCCATGATTATATCGACAGCGCGCATTATATTAAGGTGTTGAAGATGATCTTCTGTGAATTGAAAGAGATTGTAAGTATTGATATTTTTTAGTTCTAGTTTTAATGTTTTATTTGGGCACAAACTGTACAATATAACTTAAAAGGTAAAAAAGAACATGAATTTAACATAAACCAGCGAAGTTGCCACAAGTTATATACAGTGTGTCTCTGACCTTGGGGCTTTAAATTCAACGATCGATTCTACTCGCTAAACTGAACTACTTTTGTTTTGCAACATGAAAAAATAACTTAAATTTAGATAACTAATTGATGTTAAAGTCTAATTGTAAAATCAGTGTATTACATACTGGCCATGTAATCACTATCTCATGGTACGGGGGCGACATTACCTTGGTACGGGGGCTAAAGGAAAATGGAGAATTGAATCGCGTACATTGAAAATTAGATTTAACTTGTATGATAAAAAAAATATTTAAACTGAACATATTTTTAACAACTTACAGAACAAAAGAAGTTTAGTTTCAGGAGTAGAAATGATCTATGCATTTAAAGCCCCAAGGTCAGAGGCACCCTGTATAAGCAGGGGTCGAACTTTTCATGCCGATGACGTCAATTAGTATACAGGCTGATTAAAAATGAAAGACTAGTATTGAAAGGTTGAAATTTGGTTCGAGTATGGCCAGATAAGTTCTGCATAAGCCTCTAGGGAGTTTATGTAATATGTAGTTGACCAATACTGAATCGAATGCCAATTATATCACTACATTGATTTATATTTTATTTTAAGTACAACGACTCATGTTCACATGCACTGCGATATGAGTTGACGCAGCATTTTGTGCCCCTACAAACCTCTTATTTACCTTTCTGATTTTAACGATACTGACATTGAGATGTACAGTATATGATTAAATAGTCATAAATACAATTACGGCATTGACATTCATAAAAGAAAATTGTCTACATTTGCCATTTTTAGTAATGAGTGGTGAAAAAAAAATATGATGCTGCCGTGATCTTATTTTTTTATTTTATTTGTATCAGTTAATACATACCTATCTAAACACCAGCCAAATTAAAGCAGAGTACCCTGTGTGTAAAATTTCGTCATTTTTACGTCATCGGCATGAAAAGTTCGAACCCTGTATATAAGTTATTAGAACTTTATTACCATTTATTACTTACAACGTAGGCGACTCAGTGTAGATCAGGGAGCCTAATATGGCTGCGATAATCGCGTGATAAAATGTGGATAAAGCATCCGCCACTTGCTGACACCGTATGCTTTAAAATAGGTACACACAGCAACACATCTAGCTATACACTTCAGAAATCTGAAATATTGCATGAAAGAGAGTCGCACTAGAATGCATAGAAGTTGACATAATACACATATATACATCTCTTTCTTTTTCTCTCTGCTCTGTCTTTAATGGTTAGTTAGGTGTGATGTTGTGTGTACGATAGTGACGCATCTACATTCCCGCTACGTCTACCCGCTAAACTTAAAAATGTACAATCCGACGAAGCATTTAAACATCAGCTAAGAAACCTTTTATTGGATATTGCATTATACTCCGTGGATGAAGAAATGGAGCTGGAAATGTAAATTTATTATTGTGTTGAAATTTATTAATCATTGTATGTATTGACATCGGACGAGTGACCATTATTCGATATTTAATTGTTGTTGTTTTAATTAATTATTACTAATTATTCTTGTATTCTTCGATTATTAGTATTTACGTTTTGACGATCTCAATGTAATTTCGTATTTTTTGACATGCATGAATATTATTGTAATATTACATTGATGAATAAATAAACTAAACATTTTGTCACGCGATAAACGCATCCACAGGAGAATACGAAAAGTAAGACTAGTATAAAAAACATCTCTTTAACAAATTGCACATTAATTGGTCCAATCGGCTGAGGCGTTGGAACGTGAAACTACACGTTCTTATTGTTTAATTAAATAATTCAGAATCAATAAGTATTGTCCTAACACAAACTTTAGCCTAGTTGGTAGTGACCCTGCCTGATATGACTGTGATAATTATGTGATGAGCGCTATGTATGTATGTTTTTATCAGTCTATATATGTATGTTTGTTCCTTTGTGGCGCTCTAGAAACTAAACGCGTGGACCGATTTCAATGGTTCTTATGACGGTCGATTTGTCTTAATTTTGTAAGGGTCTCTAACGATATGGCAGTAATTAAAATTCAATATGTCTTCAACCAGACGCCATATTGTAAACAAGAAAAAAAAAGTTGACTAATCATGACAAGTGGGGTATCATTGAATATATACATACATACCTTCACGCCTTCATTCCCAGAGCGGGGTAGGCAGAGCTACAGAATTACCAACAACTCTAAAAACTTGTTGATAACTCTGTAACCACAATTTGCACAATTAGGCTTAGTTGTTTAACAGTGTATATTAGTGACAGGTAGCAAGCCCATCGCCTAACAGTACTACAAGCCTTTATTCCCTTAGTCGCCTCTTACGACTTCCACGGGAAGACATGGAGTGGCACAATTCTGAGCCGGCAACCACACGGCATTGAATAGGTATTAAAAAATCATCTTTAGGCTTCTCTCATCGTTTTTCATTTTGAATGATCATTTAGGATTTATAACGTTTTAAAGTCGGTTAGCAACGGTCGGGTTTTTTTAAAGGGTGCTTTTTGTTGTTATTATTTTAATGAGTCTTTGATATTCTGTACATAAAGCAAGTTTATCGTTGAACTCAAAGTACAGTCTGTGAGCACTTAGAAGAGGCTTCGGTAAACCCCAGCTCATATTAAGAGCGAGTGAGAGAGAAGTACTGTACAAGCCTATAGAGCTTAGTTTGGGACTACGTCAATGTGTGTGGGATGTTCCCTGATATTAATTGTATCAAAAAACCACTCTTGTTTGCAGGATGGCGTACCGCTGGTGTTCAAAGGCGACCTGCCTCCTATGAGGATAAACTGTTGCCCAGAGGAAGCGGTAGACCTAGTGGAGAAGTTTCTAGAAACATTCTTCCCCCTTCTAGAAGTTCCACAAGACGATCGCTTGCCTATCGAGAACTTGTACGATAAAGACGCTGTACTGACTGTCACTTTTAGATATAAGCTACGTAAGTATTTTGCTACTGGGCTTCTAAGGGCCAAAACAACCAAAATCTGCTTTCCGCACTTGTAGCAATATAGTACAATTTGATGCGAGTGCGGAATGTATGTCACTTTACACGAGTTCCGAACATTTGCAAAAAAATACAATGAAACAAAAATAAAATACACTTAGGGACAAAAAAACGGGCCAGAGTGGGTTTTTCATACTAAAGAGGCTATTCCGAAGCCTTGGTTCCTTGCCAGGGGTTGTTTTGAGTGAGGTTCAATAGAGGAGGTCAAATGTTCTTAAGATACCTAACTTATCGCACAATCAGTTAACACCACAGCGAGAGAGTTTGGGTCAGCATTTAGATTTTCTTACATTTTATTGCCATTTTAGATGTTTTTCTGAACATGATCAATTCCGGCGTTAGCCTCAGTTTCAATCAGTTGGGTATCCTAGGCACTCTAGAAGTCCTGTATCCATGCTCGGTGTATCTATCATCAGATTTCACTAAAAGCATCTCCTGGCGAGGAACCAATGCTTCGAAATAGCCTCTTTAGTATGAAAAACCCACTCTGCCCCGTTTTTTTGTCCCTGAGTGTAGTAAGTATAAGAGGCAATTTTACCTAATTCTCCTAGTCTGATAAAATATCATAGTGCAATTTGAACAATTAAGGTTAAAACATGGAGAAGTAAAAAAACAATAGTGAGAAAATAAACAGCTACAAAAAATACCACTTTTTGAGCAACTCTTTTAATAGAATGAATCCAATGCGCTGCTGCCGTCTGTATTTCCGAGTGCATACAATCCGAACCAATTTAAAGCTTTGGTGAATAGGCATTTTCTGGGTGAACTCGCTTCATCATCGACAAAATCTTTGCTCGCCGCGCCGGGGCAAGAATTAGCCAAGAGCAAACCCAAAAAAATGATTTCGTCATACTAAACGGCATTGCTTTTTACCCCTATAACACAGGCTACGGCTCCGCCTACCGCTACTTCCGTAACCTGTTCCTGCGCGCGCGCAACTTCGAGGAAGGCAACTACGAAAGCATCGTCGGCAGCCACAATATCACCACCGTCATCAGCAAGTGGCCGGCCATCGAGCATGATCGATACGCGACTACTGTTGACGTGATGTACCATGACGTAAGTGGATTTTTAACCACAGACGCAAAAATATACGTTTGACGGCGTGAAGACTCCGGCACACCAAACGCGTGTCAGCAGCGTTGCGATTTGAACGCGTGCACGCGCGGGTTGTAAAACAGGAAACAAATCGAACCCGGCACATCGAAAAGTAGCGCGTGCCAGCGGCGTGCACTCGTTGAATCTTCTACGCGTCGCTGCCGCCCTAGACAACTCGGGCAGCGCCGGCTCGCGAAGTATAATTATTAATACCGCGGCCATGTTTACGTGTGTCGAGTCATCATCATCACGTCAGCCGAAAGACGTCCACTGCTGGACATAGGCCTCCCCAAGGCTCTCCACTCAGACCGGTCTTGTGCTTTTCGCATCCACCGCTTGCCCGCGATCCTTACAAGGTCGTCACTCCATCTTGTTGGAGGCCTACCCACAGCTCGTGTCCCGGTCCGCGGTCGCCACTCAAGAACCTTCTGACCCCATCGGCCATCAGTCCTGCGTGCGATGTGCCCCGCGCACTGCCACATCAGTTTAGCTATTCTTCGGGCTGTGTCGGACGAGCGTCGATGGGGGGAATTTTTTCTGCCGCCCCTCTCGCGCGCGCGCCTCGCAACACGTCACACCGAACTCAGCTGCAGCGCGTTAGCAACGCGGGCACGCTTTGAAGCTGCCGCACGCCTGCGATGTGCCGGGTGCCGCACTACTTACGCCACGCGACGTACGCGTTTGGTGTGCCGGAGCCTTGAGTGTGAGTGTCTGTGGCACGGGTGAACCGATTTATTTTTAATTTGTAAGCAGGTTTTCTAGCTGTGGTTCTTAGCTAGGTTTCACGAAAATCGGATTGGCCTTTAAAGAGGCCGTACACGATTTTTTGACCGTTTTGCTTATTTTTGTGATTTAACAGTTAAAATACTGCTTTTGTATAAGTTTTAATGCTCAACAATTAATATCATTTAAGTTATGATCGAATAAATGAGCTACGAATAAATGAGCCACTTTTTTATTTTTGTCGAGTATCAAAATGCGAGATTTAGGTTGTTTTAAAACATTATTTATTGCCAATTTTTTTGAACTTTTTGGATATTTTTTTTAAGTAATGGATTGATTATGAACTAAAGTTTATTTCTATTGTTTTAATTTTATAAACGAGAGTTCTGAGTAGCCGGAATAAAAAATATTTTTTGCCCGTTTTCTATAAAAAATACCAAGTTTATTTATTTTTTTACTCGAAAAATTTATTTGAAAGTGGTAAAAAGTAATTCATACATTCTTTAGACGACTTTCACAGCAATACATTGTAAATTTTTCATACCGTTTAGACATCAAAACGGTTCATGAATATGTGACATTCTAAACCTCTTCCGGCCAAATTCACATAACAGTCGCCAGTGTCAGGTCGATTAATCAAAATAAAATAATGAAAACAGAAAAGTAGCTCATACATTCGATAAAATTAGAATTTATCTTTCGTGTTGTGTTTTAAAACTTGTAGAAATACAGTATTTCAACTGTAAAATCACGTCTGGAAAATCACGTAAATCAGCGATATCGGCAAAATTTCGTGTACGGCCTCTTAAGAGATTCGTTCTCAAAGAAGCGGTCACCATTGGGGTTTTTATCTATCTGATATACACGAATTTCCCTACGAAACCATTTCATACATGATGTGATGTGATGTTACACGATGTGGTACGATGTGTGATAGATTAGCATCATTGGAAATCAGATTACAACAACGCAACGTTCCTAAATTCGCCGGGGCTGATATTCTAGTCGGTAAAAACGATATCGTAGTTCATCTGTTATGGTATTGTTATGACTTATGACGTCAGCCGCCATTACTGCCAAGTGAATAAGAGCTATCAAAACGGTGACAATACGATAACAGCTCAAACACGATATGGTTTTTACCGTGTTGAATAAAGGCCGTGTACCTATCGAATCCTTCTACTTTTTTTTGTCAAAATGTTTGTGTCATGTTGAAGTATGTTTTTGTCGAATAAATGTTGTGAGTTCATTTTTGAAATTGGAGTAGATATTCCAGTGACAAAATTATTTTTTAATCGAAAACACAATAGGCTTACAATGTAAATGAATTTACTTCTGGTGACCTGTATGTCTGTATGTTTTTGTAATATTCATTGTTAAGAATTGAAGAATAAAGTTTTCTATTCTATTCTATTTGATCTCCAATGATGCTAACGATGCCCGTTCCAATAAGGGTACAGTCACGGATTTTAATTGTTATGCCATTGTGAAGTTATTTAAATTTGCAGTATTATGGCATCCACAAGCATTTACGAGATTACACGATTAATCACGAATACATGACACCGCGCGAACTACATAATAAGATGACGGATAAATAGATTGATTAGTTCGAATCACAAGGAGGTTATAGGTTAACCGTGATTAAAATATTGACAAATGGCATTTTAGAAATATTGCAGGATCGTTGTCATAATGACATACAGATCAAGTTAAGACGTCATTATTATAAATAAGCAAATTTTAAGAAAATAAGATGCCATGCCACCCAGCAATTTCTACGGAAACTCGTCACATGATTGTGACTTTGCTCCAAGAAGGGCTAAGTTTGCGAGCAATAGCAAGACAGTTGTTAATATCTTCGTTCTTTTTGCGGTTTAACATTATAAAAAGGTGGTCGTTAACAGCCCGACGCAAAAAAACTGACAAATCTGTGCAAACGCATTGCTGGATTTCTTTCATGCTGCTTCTTCTCAACAATCTGCGGAATATACACTAAACCTGTATTTTATAATTTATTGACCGATTAAAACATAATGTAATGTATTTTACGTTTTTATTTTATTTTTACGCCACTTGTGAGGCAGTCAAGGACTTTAATTGTTGTGCCACTATGGAACCCTGTCGCATAACGTCAATCATTAATTTTGGCGTAATTTATTTCATGTAGTTTGACGCTGTCATTATGACAGGGTTCTACAGTGGCATAACAATTAAAGTCCTTGACTGTAATGCTTCAATCAGCCATAGTTATGCAGAAAGAGACTAAAAGAACGAGAATATTTAATAATTTATAAATTTAATATCTAGTATACACTAGAATAAATATTTTTAAGAGTTTGACTATTTATTGCCACGATTAGTCTTTCGACTTACACGCTGACTAATCATTTCATTTCAAGATGGTGGGGTTTGACGTGTTATTTATATTAATTATATTCAGATATTTGCAACAGTTATCACATTGTCATGGATGCCATTTTTTTATTCTATATCACCAATAGTAGCCGTTGTTTAAACGTGGCCATAGCAACCCTATTAAACGACAAAAACGATTGTGTTCAGTAGAATAGCTGATTGGGCGTTGTATCTATCACCAATAGTAGCTGTTGTTTAAATGTATAACCATAGCAACTAGACATGCAATTTGACTTTGGGTGAATTCACTCTGTGGTCTGATTGGTAGACTTAGGTCTCAGGTTAGCCAATCGTTAATGTTGCATGTCATTTTGTTCTTCTATTATACGAAGACGTGCGAATTTCCTTATCTCGATATACGAGTAAAACCGACTGAACCCGATTTGTATTAAACGGCTAAAATACGAACAGTGGCAAGAGGCATATCAATTAACGTCCGTGACCGTACCTCGCTGATTCAAAGTTGTGTTGCAAAATTAGAACTTAACATACCTACAGACGAACAAAACATATGAAGTAAGAATAAACGGTCTGTCAATACTATTTCATTTCAAAGCCAAATCTATTAATGAACAAAACCCGATGTGCTCGATTGGTATAGTTCAGGAAATATAAATTGGTCACTTCTTATCTACTTTGCGATCTTTTGTTCATTGTAAACACTTACCGGACCATGAGGAGCCGAGCACGCGTAACTATTGTTAACAACAACAGTAATCCTTACCTGAGAGCCGGAGTGACACAAGTTATTTTTTTTTACACGCGATTATACTGCTTATTGTCATCGACGAATAGCCTTGAAAGGTGCAAACATGTGCCTATTTATGAGTCGCTTCGACACTCGGGCTACTACTCATGGATTGAAAAACATTGATACTTTTTGTTTTTTCTTCTTCACTTGGGTGCAGACGGTAATCTAAATAATTGAAATAACATAATAACCTAAGTAAAACATTCAATTTTTTAGTGTTATATGACATTTTTACTGATAAAAACCAGTATCATTACTTTTTGGACATTTTCAATTTTACTGTTCTTTTACATTTAAAATTGTCATGTGCAATTGTGATGTGATGCAAGTATCAAAACTTTTCAATCCGCTGCTGTGTTGTTCGAAGAACGTGGTATATTTTACTTCTATTGTTTGATATTTACAAAAAGATCTTATTGAATATTACAAACGTTCAATTCATATTTCCTGAACTATACTTGACATCTTTTTCTCCCAGGATCACACAACTATCCTCCGGGTCGGAGGCATCCTGAAGCTCACGGCAGAGACGTTGGCAGAGGACGAGCACCTCCTTTCCTTCACGAGAAACATAGTATTACGCACATTGAACGGATGCGACTACAGGATAAGCAATGAAATGCTGCATTGGAGCGATGTCTGTGACGAAAAACTGCAGACGGCATTTAATATTACTACGGTAAGTGCTGTTTATTTTAACCACAGACTCCAACAGACGGGTGTCTGTGTGCTATGCGTCTGTCTATGGATCAATTTCTACTCTGGCCTAGTTAGTAGTGACCCTGCCTACGAAGCTAGCGGTCCTGGGTTCAAATCCCGGTAAGGGCAGATATTTGTGTGATGAGCGCGAATATTTGTTCCCGAGTCATGGATGTTTACTATGTATTTAAGTATATATTTCTCTATATAAGTATTTATATCGTTGTCTAGTACCCATAGTACAAGCCTAGAGCTTAATTTGGGACTAGGTGAATTGGTGTGACACTGTCCCCTGATATTTATTTATTTATTATTTATTTATATTAGTTTTCACGTTATTGTATTGTATATAACTCAGCCGCTATTACCTACCTATTGTTAAGTAAAATAAGGGGTGCGTAAAGATCGATATAAAAATAGTTCCTATAATATTGTTCGTTGTAGCGCTCATTTGATATAATGATTGAATCATATAATAACATTTCATACAACATACTTTAAGGATAATGCATATTTACTATAATTAACTTATGATATAAAGATATTTTTACTGACGCTCAGTTGGTATAACAATTTTTAATGTAATGTATTATAATCTTAAATTTATTACCTACCCCACAAAATTTACTCAGGCAGAACGGCAAAGGGACCTCAAAGGGCAGAGCTCCCCGCATTAAAAAAACCTGTCTACTAACTCGTACAACCAGTTGGGTAGGTTCGTTACTTACCTTGTGACCCCACAGAGCGGAAAAAGATGCCCCGTTCGCCCATGAACCAATACTTGAAAACTAAGTGCTACCAGAAATGTAGGTTAGGTTAGGTTAGAAGTGCGACCATTGCACAAAACGAAGTGCTACCAGAAAAGTAGTTGATACAGTATGATTTTATAATAAATAATTGATATGCCAAATAATTATTATATGAAATAAAAATAGATATTTTGATATTATATCAATCGTTTATTGTATTCAATAAGTGATTATATCGTTTGAAATTATATCAAATATTATTATATCAATTGAAATTAATTGCCTACCCCTCTGGGAAACAGGCCTGATTTAATGTATGTATGTATGTATAAAATTAATTATATACCAATCATTACACACTCGTAAATAAGAGCTATCGTATCGTCGACAATACGGAAACATGTCTAAAGTAATGTGGTATTACCCAGCAGAATAGAGCCTCTATGTAGATATACCCCAGGGGGGTACCGACACATCCTGTGTGTGTAGGAGCATCCCCCTCTGAGTGTTTTGGTCAGGTACTATTTTCTCAAAGGCCGGCAACGCATTTGCAATTCGTCTCCTGGTGTCATAGGTCCATATGCAGCGGTGATCATTTCACATGAGGTGACATGATAGCTCGTTTGCCTCTAGCAAAAAAAAACCTGGTAACTGGCCACGCAATGATATGTGAAACTGTAAAGCAAATTATATGCGGTGCTGATATTTGTGTAATTGAACTAGAATCATCATGTCAGCCGAAAGACATCCACTGCTGGACATAGGCCTCCTCCAAGGCTCTCCACTCAGACCGGTCTTGTGCTTTTCGCATCCACCGCGTTCCCGCGATCCTTACAAGGTCGTCTCTCCATCTTGTTGGAGGCCTACCTACAGCTGGTCTCCCGGTCCGCGGACTTGAACTATTAAGTACTGGTGACCTTTTGAACGCCATAGTCAGCTCTGGCCGTCAACTGATAGTCGTGCCACTGCAGCCACGATGGCTAACGCCGTCACAAGTTCAATATTAAAACGGACTTTGTTTCATATCAATAAAGTGTAATTTGCATAGCATAGCAAACATGTTTGGCGTGTGAGATTAAAGTAAGTATCTTTACTAACGGCGTTAGTTTATAAAATTGATGGCTAGTAACTATAAGGATGGAGTAGAGTTGTAAAGTGTCCGACATTTTCCATATGTGACGGTCATTTTCGATAAATGTCCTGACATTTTCGTCATGACTGGACAAGACGGACATTTATTTTTCATATGCCTTGCTTAGAAATACAAACTTGTACATGTATTTACACAGAAATAGATCGTTTATTAATGCTTACTTAATATTAATGTGACTCTTTCACGGTAAAAATGTAGCAACGAGACTAGAGTAACTTGAATAGGTTGGTAGAGTCAGTGCGGAAAGAGAAGACTTGTAGGATTTGAGAGCGTGCCAGTGCTATTTTATGGCTTTTGCTATGCTGACTATGTTAGTTCCCGTTTCTGCCACGACTCTTCTCTTTTCGCCCAGACTCTAGGCATATTTCATTCCGTGTATTGACGAGTATAATTATCTTTACGTTTGAAACTTTTTGAGTTTTTAATTATGACACTGACAAAATTAGAACACGTCATTTAAATCAAAATAGATTTAATTGACACTCGTGTCATGTGATAAGTTGAAGTTTTATTTGAATCCCGTTCGCAATTAATTGCTTTTAAAATGCCCCGACGCGTTGGCGATATTTGGTTGCATTACCAAATTATTGGCGGTTCCTCAATCAAAAAGCACGTCGTGTGCATTCATTGCAATGCGGAATATAAACAAGCACATGCTACTCGCATGGTATTACATACGATTAACGTCCGGTTCCTATATTCAATCCGCGGACAGATAGGCTTACTTCGGATTAAAATTTGACACATTTTGTATGGGCAAATGTCAAATTTTAACCCGAGGTAAGCCTTATCTATCCTCGGATTGAATATAGGAACCCGACATAAGTGTGAAAAGTGTCCAACAGACGTCAAAAATAAATTTACAAAGATAAATCGGTCGATAACTCCAAAGGCTTTACCTCCAAGAGCAGTTGCAGGCAATAATTGCTCTGGCATACCTAGTCCCAGTGCCGTAGAGCCTTCCGTAGAGCCTTCGTGTTCCCATACGTCATATGTAGACTTAGATAGTAATTCAACTATCAATTCCGGTCATGAACATTTTCAATCAAATATGAATGACCCACTCGCGTTGTGCACAAAAAAAGCAACGGCGGATATTAGCTTTGCAAGAGCTATATATGCCACAGGGTCTGTCATTGTTAGAATCAAAATACTGGAAATCTGCATTGCAATCCTTAGATCCCAGTTATGATCCACCGACGAGACATGCTATTAGCAATCATTTATTGGAGGCCGAGTACTCGCGTATAAAAACCAACATCGACGAAAAAATACAAAATTCAATGGCTCTAGCTCTTATTACGGATGGTTGGAGCAACGTCAATAGGAAAGGAGTGTTGAATTTTATTTTGACCACGCCGCAGCCAATATTCTTAAAATCAGTTTATCCTGAATGCAAAAGACAAACAGCTGAATATTTAAGCTCCGAAATTCTAAAGGTATTGGAAGAAATCAGTCCTACTAAAGTTGTAGCTATAGTAACGGATAATGCCAAAAATATGAAAGCTGCCTGGAGGATTATACAAAATGTTTACCCGAACATTGCATGCATTGGCTGTGTAGCTCACGCTCTCAATCTTATTTATAAAGATATAAACGAAATTGGGCCTCTTAAAGATTTAATAGAGACTGTGAGCCGC
This sequence comes from Acleris emargana, assembly GCA_927399475.2. Classification (NCBI taxonomy): domain Eukaryota; kingdom Metazoa; phylum Arthropoda; class Insecta; order Lepidoptera; family Tortricidae; genus Acleris; species Acleris emargana. The sequence continues at coordinate 4,300,304 of OV656849.1, forward strand.
GTCATTAAATTTATCCAAAATAAACACCGATTACTTGCTTGCTTCGAATTAATACAGACAAATGTTTATGGACGCCTTAAACAGACCCTAAAACTGCCATGCAGAACAAGATGGAATACTTTGGTCACTACTCTAGAATCTTATTTAAACAATAAAGATGCCCTGAAAGCTTTGGCCATTCAAGATGGAATGGATTTGGGAACGAACATTAAATCTACTTTGTTAGATGACCAAATTTGGTACCAAATAAAAGATATTCTTAAGATTCTCAAACCAATCGCAGTTGCTGTTACTGAATCGGAATCTGACGTTGCGAAGGCCTCCGACGTCCATAACATATTTTTGAAACTTGCAGCATATTTAGAAGACAAACTCAGTTTGGATAATATATTTTCAGAAGCTGAAAAGAATAAAATTAGAACAGCCGTTTCGTACCGCCGCAATTTCTGTATACAAAAATTTCATCTGGCGGCAAATTTGTTAGATCCTAGGTACATCGGCTCCGGTTTGACAAGCGATGAAATGGCTGACGCTACGAACTATATACATAGTCAAGCCATGTATCTATCTAAAGATCCCGTCAAAGTTATGATAAATATTGCCGAATTTCGTACACGAACAGGATTTTTCGCTAAATGTCATTCAGCATGGTCGGCCGCAGACGCCATTGCTCCTCAACTGTGGTGACAGAGCTTTGGTTCTAAAGAAGAATTATATCCCATAGCACACAGACTCTTAAGCGTCCCACCAAGCTCTGCCTCCGCAGAAAGAAATTGGAGTTTGTTCTCCATTACACATACAAAATTACGCAACAGACTAAATAATACTCGCTTAAATAAATTAATTACAGTGCGGCAAAATTTAAGATATGTGGATTCAACAGATCTTACGGTGTCACCCGGTATTGAAGAAGATGAGGATAACTATTTCAGGACATTGAACTTCACCGACGTTTCATTGCAACGCATTTCTGATAATAGCGAAACAGAAGATGATGATCACTAAGCAGTTGTCTATGTACCTACTTACTTCACAATATGGCTGAAAATTAAAAGTTTATGTTACGTTTACTCACAATAAATAATAGTATTTGAAAATGTCCAAACTGTCCATTAATGTCTGCTTAATGTCCAATATGACCGACAAATTGACAAATGTCGGACAGACATTTTGAAACTGTCGGTCACTTTGCAACTCTAGGATGGAGTCACATATCGTCGGTGAAACTGCAAAACCGCGTAAGTAACATTTTAAATAAGGAGCAAAATGCACTTTTTTAATAAGACAGTAAGGTTTACTTTAATCTATCGTAAATTGGTTAGTTACGCGTTTTTGCAGTATCACCGACGATACGTCAACACCGATTCGCATTTTATCTACTTATAGAAAATTGGCTGTTTTATATGAAGATGCGTACGCATGCGAAAGGAGAATTGATGCGTACGCAGCTTTATACAAAGTATGTATGTATGTAAACTTTTTATTGTATAAACACAAAAAAAAGAAACAAACACAAAAGGTAAATAAAAAGGCGTACTTATCCCTTTAAGGGATCTCTTCCAGTTAACCATTGACCGATTGAGAGATGAAAGATGAAAGATTACAACGGATTGCTAAACGTACAACCATTAAAGATATAGAAGATAAAAATAAGAATAGCAAATGGGATCCCCTTGAAATATCGACAAACATTTCATCGAAGGTGTCATTTCATCGAAAGCTAATAAAACTTAAACTAAACTAGGTTAAACTTGTCAAAACAAAAAAAATAAAGCTCCTACACGTGGAAATGCCTGTCGATGAAATGAAAATTCGGCGAAGTGAAACGTTCTATTCTATGAAATGAGTTTCGATATTTCAAGGGTAAACCATAGCAAATAAAATACGTAAGTTTATAATTTATACTTACATTTATATGTAGGTATATTAAATAGGATAAATAAACGTATATATAAAAGTAACTATTTATGTAGACAAAATGCGAATCGGTGCTGATCGATGTGACTCCACCCTAAAAGCCAATTTCTTAAGATGCCAGTTCTTGACGTTTTGTAATTATTTTATATAGATTAATACTTTCAGCCTGAGATCAGATTTCATGAAGTTAAATAAAAGCTAAAAATAAAAAAACCAGGCAAGAGCATGTCTTACTATGCTCAGTGTAGGGTTCCGAAGCCAATCTAAAAAAAAAACAAGCATGAACTCATTCTCTATTTAAAGTTATTTGTTAGTGTTATTGTCCCGTGATATTTATTTTTACATATATACCTTCACTCCTGTCTTGCAATGGAAAAGGCAGAGACTATCTTTTCTCCCGCCTCTCTTGAGCGTATTAATAAAACTTTTTCGTCAAAGCACAAGGGTTTTCGTTTAGTGCCATGTTTACAGTTCGAAAGTCTGTAAGCAACTGCGATTATGATAAGATTGTGGCAGAAGTCTATACTATCCGCAGCACCAAGTGGCGAGTCAGGTCAGAAATCATCGGAATCGTGATATCTCTTTCGCACCTGCACCGCCTTATGGAGCGGGAATCGCAAACGTAGTAGGCAGTTATAACGCATACAAAACGAAGTAAACACGTGCTAGATAATAAAACAGCAAACAAAAACACTTTTAATTTTATACTCAAATCAAATCGCGACACGCGCAGTGTAACGCGCCGCGCTGCACGGCCTAAAGCCCATCACAAACGGAGCTTTGACATTATAGCAAAGAACCACACAAAACTAATCTAAGGTATGAATATATAATGTCCATCCCATTCATTATAGTGGCGAGGGAAAGAGATACGAGGGTGGTTAGAAAATTAGCTTGTTTCGCCTACGGATAGATGGCGTTAGTGTCATATCAAAATCAAAATCAATCAAAAAAAAATATTTGCTGAATACAGTATCTTAAGTGGTAGTAAACATTATTATAAAAGTCCAGTGTATTCAGCCTGCATGCAGGCGTGCAAATATTAATAAAATGTCAAGTTAAGGTCTAAGATATAAATGTAAAGTTGAAAAATAATAAAAATATAATAAAATTAAAATCTAATGTCAACAATTAAAATAAAATTACAAATTAACATTAATATTAATATTACGCTCGAGAAAATCCTTAACATTGTAGTAGCACTTATCAAATAGCCAGTTTGTCAACTTATTTCTAAACATATTTCCCTGGAGCAACCGTATGTCCTCAGGTAAGGCATTATAGATGTTAATGCACATGTTAAATACATTTTTGGAGTAGATGGCTTTAAAGCAACGAGGTTTATACAACCGGTTCATAACGTCCACTCTCGTCCGACGTTGCATGACTTCGCCCCGAGTTTTAAAGAAAATTGGTTTGGACTTAACAAATATACATATTTCCCTTATATATAAGCACGGTAATGGCAGAATGTTAAGTTGTTTAAATAATGGGACACAGCTTTCGTCAAACCAAGCCCCGCAAATGACCCTTACACATTTCTTCTGAATTTTAAATACCCTGTCCACGTCCACAGAATTTCCCCACATGATAAGACCATAACGAAGCACGGATGACACATAGCCGTGATAGGCTGTCAGCGCGGCCTGAACCGAGACCGTGTCCCTTAATCTCCTTAATGCGTAAACAAACCTATTAAGATTTTTACAAATTTGATCGATGTGATCCTTCCAGTTAAGGTGTTTATCAATCATTACCCCAAGAAATTTAAATGTATTTACCTCGTCTACACTTTCATTTTTTAATTTTAACAATAAAGGAATATCGTTGCAATTGTACGAACTAAACTGCATAAACTTTGTCTTACTGGTACACGTAAGTCATTTATACCCATCCAGTCCGTAATTTTTAATAATGCAGCGTTAATTTCCTGCTCAAATGTACCCCTCCTATCGCACTTTACCACAAGGGTCGTATCATCGGCAAACATGATGGTCTTGTGTGATGAAGCATTGGGTAAGTCATTTATATATAGAAGGAAAAGCAAGGGGCCCAGAATGCTGCCCTGTGGAACCCCGATATTAATTTTTTTAAATTCTGATGTTGACTTGTTTTTAAGAATTATCCTTTTTGTTTCTGTAATTTTACTTATTTCAGTGCACTGCATTCTATCTTCTAGGTAACTTTTTATCCAGTCAAGCGCCTTCCCTCTAACACCGTAAATTTCCAGCTTATAAATAAGTTTACTGTGATTTACAAAATCAAACGCCTTGGTCATGTCGAGGAAAATTGACATGACTGGAGTTTTTTGGTTAATGCATTCAGTGACATACTTAATTAGGTCAAAACAAGCAAGACCCGTTGATCTACCTTTACGAAAGCCAAATTGTTGCGGGCAAACTATTTCATATTTGGTCAGAAAATCGCTTAACCTCGTATGCATCGCCTTGTCCAGTACTTTGGACAATATCGGGACTAAGGTTATAGGCCTATAGTTTTCTGGTCTAAGCCTATCGCCCTTCTTAAATAATGGCTTAGCCACGCATACCTTTAACTGTCGTGGAAAAACCCCTTCAATAAAAGACAGGTTTATAATATGCGCAAGTGGTCGGCATATAATTAAGGCACATGACTTAAGGATTTTTGTGGTAATTTGGTCATATCCACTGGATTTGGTGTTCCGTAACGATAATATTATTTTAAAAATCTCATTTCCATCAACTGGCTTTAAAAATATGGTATGTTGATTCATTTCAGGTAAAAAAGATCTGAAGGATGAATTATAATTTGATAAATTAGCTTGTTTCGTCGAGTCAATAAAATAATTATTAAAAATATTGCAAATAACTTTTGGATTAGAATATATGTTATCATTAAATTGAATATTATTTATGTCATTTTTGTGTAAATTATTTGAAACGGTAGAAGAAATCATGTTCCAAGTTGCTCTACATATGTTTTTATTATTTTGTAGATACTGGACATTTTTAATTTTTTGGGCATTTAATAAACATTTTTTTTAAATGGAATTATAATTTTTAAATTTGATTTTATTCAGCCGTTTGTTGATATTCCTTCTTTGGTAGTTAAAATAAAGTGATCGTTTGACCTTACACGATTTTTTCAAGCCCCTAGTCAGCCAGTTAATTTTCCGAGGTCTATTGTTAATCTTAACCCTAATTAACGGAAAGCACAAATTATAAAACAAACAAAAAAGGTCATAGAAACATTGAAACGCATTAATTATACTGTCTGAGCTCATAACTTCGGAAAAAGAAAGAGCGGCCAAACATTCACAAAATTTGCCAACATTGTATGAACTATAATCATGCTTATATTCAAACCAGGAGACAAATGCCTTTTTTATTTTTACTGTCTCCAGAGTTATAGATTGAGCCGTCTCATGGTCCGATAGCCCAAGATAATGAACGTACGCATTTACTCTTTTTATATTGCTTGCAATTTGATCAATACAGGCATTGAGCCTTGTCGGTTTTAAAATATGCATATTAAAATTGTAATTATTTAATGTGCTACAAAGGTCCTTGGATGCGCTACTATCCTTTAAAATATCAATATTCCAGTCTCCACAGATAACAATTTTCTTATTTTTGAATTTGGATACTAGATAATTCAGTAATCTATCCAGTTTGTGAAGAAATATGCCTACGTGTGTCCTTGTCTGCTCTGGAATTCTATAGATATTTACCACGATGAGCCCTATGCCAATGACTTCAATGCCGCAACATTCAAAGCTAAACTTGGTTGCCATCTCTGAAATAAAGGGTGGGTTTCTGAACTCTAAATTATTTTTCAATAAAATACAGGTTCCTCCTCTACGTTTGTCTCGGCAGTAAGCTGCGGCTAATTTATAATTATTTAACTTTATATTTTTCTGAGAACCTTCACAAATAAAAGTTTCACTTAAACACACTATGTCAAACTCCTTGCCTTCATCCGATAACTCTTTCAATGTGACGTCCAGGAAATCACACTTACTGTAAAGCCCCCCTATGTTTTGATTAAAGATCGACACACTATCACAGCTATCTATCGTGGACGATATGGCGTTTTGCGTGTTATGGCGATTTGAGTGTATTCCGTCTTTGGGAACGATAAAATGTGTTACAGTCATTCTCTAATATTGGCTTTACCGTTATATTGCATTTTTTTGCATCCAATAATATATTATTATTAATATTAATATTACTCTGCAAGCAATTTATTTCCACGTTTAGTTTAAAACATATCCAATTTAAGACCGATGGAGAGTAATAATTAGAATTTTTATATACATCTATTACTTTACAATTTGCGTAAATATTTACAAACGATTTCAATTCTTGATGTAGTATACTATCGTCTAAATGTTGATATCTACGTACATTTAATATTATTACTTGGTTGCCTTTAAACTTTAATAAAGTACTACACAGATTTGACAGCAAGAAATAGGGATCCTTTTCGCGACATTGAACAGACAAAACAATTACATCGTCCTTGGTTATACTATTTTCTACGTTATGAACACTCTCGAGTACCTGCGATGTCGATGCGTAGGGTTTGACCGTTGATGTTACACCGTAAATGTCATTTTTTATAGCGGCTCTGGAGTGAAGTAGTTTCATAGACAGACCACGTACATGCTCGTCCCCAAATATATATATAAAACCTTTCTTCGAGTGCAACTTAGCAGCACTAGGAGTACTGAAGTGTGGTGGTTTGATCATTGGTGACATCACTGGGCTTTCATCATCAGAGACTTTAGTGGATGAGTGGTGGTGAGTCAAGCACTGAGCACTAGGTTTAGAGTTTAATTCAGTAAAGCTTTGGTTTAAACTCTGTCTGCCTGCTGCGTTCCTTTTATTCCGTATTTTTTTAGTGGTATCTTTAATTGATATTGACTTGCTTAGTGTTTTTAGCTGATTAACTTTATGATCGTAGCTTTTTATTTTATTTTTGAGTGAAAAGTTTTCCGTAAGTAAGTTTTCAACTTCAGTGTCTGCTACAACCAGTCTCTCCTTCAACTCGGAAATATTTTTTTCCAACTCCTCTATTCTGCCAAAAGTACACATTCTATCAGGACAACTTCTATTCAGCTCGATCCCGGGCGAAGGCGGTGTTTGATCCAGCTCGTCATCGTCGTCTGACAGACATGACAATGCTTCAAAAGAGTTATTTGTAGGGATAATAGCTCGGAATTTCCTCCGAAGTGTGACATTATCGTCATCGTCCAAAGTGTAGGGATATCTGTACTTATTGATAAAGTTTAACAAGTCAAGATAATTTATCTGTGGCGTCATGTCATTTTTGGCGGGAATTTTAGATTTGACAGTAGTTAAAACAAAAGTGATCGGAGTAACGCGGCAAAATGGAGAAAATTGGAATTCGAGGTGTAATTCAGTTCTTTTTTTTGGAAGGTAAAACTGCCAAAGAAATCCATGAGAGGATTTTATCTACGTTGGGTAGCTCGTGCCCTTCCTACGAAACAGTTCGACTTTGGGTAAATGAGTTTAAGCGAGGCAGGACGAGCATTGAAGATGCACCTCGCCCTGGAGCCCCAAAAACGGCAGTCATACCCGAAATCGTCGATAAAATTTGTGATTTGGTTTTAACCGACAGAAGATTGAAGATACGCGAATTAGCTGAAGCCTCAAACATCTCTTCTGAGCGGGTGCATTTTATTTTGCACAACGAATTGCACATGAAAAAGCTATGTGCAAGATGGGTGCCGCGGTTACTCACTCCAGAACAAATGCGTATTCGCATGCGAACATCTGCTGACAATCTCCAGGTGTTTGAAAGAAATCCAACGGAGTTCATTCGCCGTTTTGTTACAATGGATGAAACCTGGATCCATCACTGTATCCCGGAGACGAAACAACAGTCCAGACAATGGATGTCGTGGTGAGCCAGCTCCAAAGAAAGCCAAGGTCATTCCTTCTGCTGCAAAGGTGATGGCGTCTGTCTTTTGGGACGCAAAGGGATTTCTCTTAATCGACTACCTTGCGAAGGGAAAAACCATCACTGGGGCATACTATGCATCACTTTTAGACCAATTACAGGCGGCGATAACCGAGAAACGGCCAGGTATGGCAAAAAAAAAGTGATGTTTCACCATGACAATGCTCCGGTGCATTCAAGCCGTGTCGCTGCACAAAAATTGTCGGAGTTACGATTTAAACTGCTTCCTCACCCCGCTTATTCGCCGGATTTGGTTCCTTCGGACTATCACCTATTCCCGAAAATGAAAAAATATTTGTCTGGGCAAAAAATAAACTCGAACGAAGAGGTGATACAGGAGGTAAACGCATATTTCGAGGGCCTTGAAGAAACACATTTCCGTGAAGGCGTCGAGAAGTTACAGAAACGTTGGGGCAAGTGCGTCGAAATACGAGGGGACTATGTGGAAAAATAAAATAAAAACATTCGCAATTTTTTTTTTTTTCTTATCAAACCAAGTTACTTCTCAAACCACCCTCGTAAATATATCTTACAGCAAGGTCTATTAAGGTATCTTAAGATACCTTGCTATATTTATATATTATATTATAGCTGCGTGTCTCTGTCAACTAGAACGGAAAATTTATGGTAAGATGCATTGCTATAATAATATATTCTAGCATATAAATATATTTTCGGTGTGACACCCGACCGACTAGACACCTCAGGTGTCGCCAAGCAGTAGGAATCTAACGCGCCAGGCGCGCGTCGCAATCCAGGAATTTCGCATCTACGTGTAATTATTATTATTCTTATGCAATTATCGACAGCTTTTGTACATCCCTCTTATCTTTTTCTAGCATAAGAAATTAGAGTAAGATAGCTTCTTATTGCCGTATTGAAAGATGTCTGAAAAAGGTTCCTTGTGTAAGTTTACTGCAAGTAATTACAATGAATATTATGCAGTTCATTTTTTAAATTTAATAAAATACTAACTGACCCGGCAAACGTTGTTTTGCCTTATAAATTAGAAATGAAAAATAAATAGTAGCCGATTCTCAGATCTACTGAATATGCATATAAAATTTCATAAGAATCGGTCTAGCCGTTTCGGAGGAGTACTGTAACTAACATTGTGACATGGAAATTTTATATATTAGATTAGACAATAAATCATTTCTTGCAATAAATCCTCAAGAGCTCCAACTAAAAGGATTTTTAATAAGAAAAACAAACACAATAAGAAAAATATTATTTTTATTCACTTTACCAAGATAAAACAAGATGGGCATGGATTTTCAAAACTGCTTTAGGAGCTTACCTAATCTATATCACTCACTGTTTATGTATATGGAAGATCATAATATAATAATTTTGTTCTGTTGTACATTTATAGGTTATCAAGGCTACATTATTACTATTACATTATTACAATATCAGCAAAGCAAATAAAAAACATTTTTTTCACACAAGCTAACAGATTGTCTATTAAAATCGACTAAGGCAAAGAACTTATGATTGGATCTGATTAAAAGGAACTGAAGACCGATTTCACAGGATTGATAAAATTAAGTACCACTAAAAATTGGCACTATTCAGATAAGAACATCCTGAATTTAACAGTTTGGTAAGACGCTCTGTCACTAAGGCTGTATGAAGCACCTACTAAATGATTCTCAGACAGTATCCATGGATTCTTCGTTTACTGGTTCCGTCTCCATCTCCATATCTTTATCATCAGCTCCCGATGCATACTTTAATCGCAGCTTTTCATAATGCAACTGCTCCTTGGAAGAAACAGACGGTCTACACTTACTTAATGCCACCCTAAAGTCCTCAAATGTAACATAAATCTCGCCATCTAGAGTTCCATTTGAAATGTGAGTTGTCAGTGTGTTAGTAGCGGCTGCTTTTACTAAGCCAGCTAAATCGGCACCGGTATAACCTTCTGTTAGACCAGCAATGACTGTGAAATCCACATCGGGTCCTATTTGGGGCTCTGTGCGGCTTTTAGTTAATTTCTGAAGAATATCAACTCTGTCCTCTCTTGCTGGCATGCCTACGTACATGACACGGTCTAAGCGTCCTGGTCGTAATACTGCTGGGTCTATGATGTCTGGTCTGTTAGATGCAGCTAAGACGAACACGCCTTCACGGCTCTCTATCCCATCCATTTCGGTTAGCAACTGATTGACAACACGCGCCGCGCCATTGTTGTCGTGTGAGCTTCGTCTTGGACAGAGTGCGTCAAATTCATCAAAGAATATCACACAAGGCGCAGAGTTTCGAGCACGCCTGAAACAAGTCCGTACAGCCCTTTCACTCTCACCTACATACATGTTTAGTAACTCGGGTCCTTTGACAGAAATAAAGTTTACACCGGCTTCGTTAGCTACTGCTTTGGCTAGTAATGTTTTACCACAACCAGGAGGCCCGCAAAGCAATACTCCACTTGGTGCTGCTAATCCTAGCTTCTTAAGCTGTTCAGGATACTTCACTGGGGCTAAAACAGCCATTTGCAGGTCTTTGCGTACTTGGCTTAAGGACCCAACATCATCCCAAGTGACATCAGGAACTGTTACTATGCCTTCCCTTACAGCACATGGTTTTGTTGTTTTCAGAGCTTTTACAAAGTCTTCTTGCCTTATGCATACACCCGCCAGTTCCTCAGAACTATAAGGCATAGAATCTTCAAGGAGACTTAGTACTTCATCGACTGGGTCTATTGGTTTTTTTACTTTGACAGTTTCTTTAGCTGGTTTAGCTGGTTCATCAGCTATGACTTCTCCGTTAATTTCTTGTGTGGGAGTCTCAGTATCCTCTGGTTTAGGTTCAGATTCAGTAGAAGGTTCAGGAGCATCTCCTTTTTCGTTAATTGGAGGTGCAGGAGCTTCATCCTGGTTTTCTCCATTAGGGACAGCAGGGACCTCGTCACTGGGTTTATTTTCTTCAATCTCCTTCTCTGCCTCCTCATCCTCTGCAGCACGAATTTCTATAAAAATTCTCTTAACAGCATAAGTGCTTGCTTTATTAACAAGAGCTTGCAGATCAGCACCCACAAAACCAGGTGTGATTTGGGCTAGATAGCTCATATCAATGTCTTTTCCGAGTGTCATATTTTTACACAATATGCCAAGAATTTCTTTCCTTGCTTTCAAAGTGGGTATGCCTAATGTTATCTCCTGTTCGAGGCGACCAGCTCGTCTCAAGGCAGGATCTAGAGAATCAGGGTTATTTGTTGCAGCAAGAACCAAGATAGGGGCATTGATTTCACCCACATTATCCAAACTCGCAAGTAGCTGTGCAACCATTCTCTTCTCCATGTCCTTCTGGGCATGTATTCTATTACCACATATTGCATCAATCTCATCAATGAATAATAAACTTGGTGCACAAGAGATAGCTTTTTCAAACAGCTCTCTGATCCGCTCTTCGGACTCCCCAGACATTCCACCTACTAATTCAGTTCCAGTTACTGCTACTAATGGTAACTGTAACTTTCCTGCAATAGCATGTGCTAGTAAAGTTTTCCCAGTTCCTGGTGGTCCATGGAGCAATGCACCTCTTGGAGATTTAATACCCAACTCACTATAAACTTCCGGATGCTTCATATGTAGCACGAGATCACAAATCTGTGTAATAATCTCAGATATACCGCCTAAATCCTCAAAACTGACCTTAACATTTTTCAATGTTCCAATTTCTGACTTTTTCTTTGGTACTGTGGGTTTATTGACCTCCGGTTTGCGTTTTTTGGCGCTGTTTTGAATTGGCTGCGGTCGGGGCGTGTCTTCGATGGCTGAGCTGTTTCCTTTGCGTGTCGGAATGTGGGGTGTTATTGTAATCTGATCATTGATTTTTGGCAATTTCGGTGCCGCTGAGCCGTCATCATCGCTGCTCAGTATATCGATCGGCTCACCCGTCTTATCGTTTCCACGACGTTGCACCGCCGGCCGCTTTTTATCCTGCATTTTATACATTTGGAGCAGGCGGTTATTAAGCGCACTGTTGTTTTCGTCAAGCAACTCCAAATCGGATTCTTCCTCCGATCCTTCGGATGTGAACGCATCGTCTAGTCCGTAGCTCTGTAACACCATCTTATATGCACTGCCAACACTCTTGCGGAAAGGGCCATCGCTTCTGTTAGCATATTCACGATATCGCTCTTTGAGTGAGTGCGCCATTTGGCGGACGTCGACGAATGTCTTGTCGACATTTTCAGCGAGGTAGTTTTTTACTCGCGACACCATCACGGGGTCGTTGAACACTCCTTGATGTTTCTTCATTTCTAATTTAAGTTAGATTTTCGAAATAATGTTACTATTTTGTTTCCTTCGTAATGTTTGACAGCGGCGTGCGTGCGTGCGTCGCCGAATCGATGGATGGCATGGCATAGATAGAGAATATAACTAACGACTTTTGTCTATGGTTTTATGAAGCTGTTTCAGCCACAATATAAAACGTTAATCCATATATTTTCAATATTACGATCAAATAGCACATTTCAGCCTAATCTTTCCTAAATCAAAATAAAACTAATTATTAACAGCTTGCTTAGTGCTTTATTATTTTTGTTTCAGGTTCGACCGAAGCAACTGAGTCTCAAACTTGAAACCCCACCAGATGAAATGTTGAAGTTTAAACTTATCAACATATTTGTAAAATTAGCGGGTATTGACAAAAAACGAGGAGAAAGGTAAATCATACTCCTAGGGTATCTTCACACTTGTAAATATTATAATGTAATTCTTCTCTCTTTTTAGGCTCAGAAATATTTTCTATTTGAGCGAAAATTAACAACTACTTATCGCTTACTCGGCTTTCTCGTTCCAGTGAATGACGTTTCTTAGATAAAGAAAGGGACCGAGCTTTCTAAAATACGACTTCGCTTGTGGAGTGTCAGAACTCTGTACAGTCTGTGAGCACGTAGAAGAGGCTTCGGTTTAGTACTTCTCTCTCACTCGCTCTCATACGATCTTGTTAAGAGCGAGTGAGAGAGAAGTACATATTTTTTGATTAACTAAACTTTATCTATCGGTATTTTCAGATGCTTGGAAAAAAAGAACTGGGATTTACGAGCCGCTCTCGATCACTTTATCAGACTTCTCAAACTCGATGATTTGTCGTCATTGAGTCCTCAAGAAGAAACTGTGTCCGTGCCACAGCCGCAATCATCTTAGCTATATGAGACTGGTATAATTATAAGTATAAATAAATGACAAAATGTACTGGATTAGTTTTATTACCAAGAGACGGATATCGCAAAATGTCATCAAGAAATGAAATGAATGTTTATTTGCTAGAATGCGATACATAGGAAGAAGAAGTTCACTACTTACATTTGACACACTGGTTGTTTTATTTACAGTTTACTGGTTTAAAAACTCGCCCTTAGCTTTGTTATCGTTACCTAATTCACATTATAGGTAACGTTACGTATGAACCGTTAATATCATATAGGTACTTCAGTTAGGCCCTTAGCACCTTAAATTATAGTCCTGAAAGTTTAGGGGGATGAAAGGGTATTTAGATTTTTGATTTGTTAGATTATTTTCATAAAAGCATGCTTTCATAGTAGCGAATTTTCACATCGCGTTCTTTAAAGTTCTTCGCGAAAGACGAATAATTAAATTTGCGATCATGAAAGAATGTTATGTGAAAATTCGCTACTATGAAAAAATGCTTTTGTGAAGATGCTCTAACAAACCAGATTTTTGCATGAAAACGTTAGTGTTAGTTCTCCCACTACATCTGCCACCTATATAATCAGTTTAATCACAGACCAAGTAAAGAACAGCAGGTTAACAGGTAAATTTGTTACTCAGTTTTTATATGAATCCGACATTCTTGAATAATTTTAACTGGGGTTAAATTTAAGTGCAAGCGGACCTAACTATTTCGTCGGATATATGCGCTAGTCGCATTAACAAACTGCGCCTCTATTGCAGGCGGTAAAATCCAAAACGTGGTCCAGGGTCAAATGACCCTGTTATGGTTTCGTTTTTGCACGTAAATGTTAACCCCAGGTTAACTCTAGGTTAACAGGTTAATTTGTTAAAATTTACAGTTCGATGAATCTGACATTCGTGAATAATCTAACCTTGGGTTAAATTTACGTGCAAATACACCTAAGACTTAGCTCAAAAACGATATGGTTTTTAACAGAGAGGACCTGAACGAATGCTGCACTAGTGTAACACAAACGTAGAGATAACGTGTAAAGGTGCTTCCATAAATGAAAGTACAACGATAAAATAAAACTTTTATTATCTGACATTAAACATAAAGCAAAAGGATTAGACAATCATCTCAAGATGCCTGGCATACTCTATGGTCTGTTCAGCCAGTTCGGAAGACGGCAGGATGCCGGCAGCCGCAGCGCATGTTTCTTCAGCGGCGTTGAAGTGGTAACACTTGTCATCGCCGAGTACCCAACCACGCTGGAATAGTACATTGTGTATTAAGGTCGGTAAGTAAGGAATTACGATCGAGGCTCTAGTAGAAGCCCGAAGTCGAAGACTGAGGGCTTTCTGAGTCGAGGTACGTAATTCCTGTACCGCCCGTGAAACATACAATGTTTTTCATCACATTTGCGAGTAAATAAATAAAATTATAGGACAGAAAAAACTTATAATATAATACACAAGTCAGCACAACTATTATTACGAATTACTTGAACTTTTTTTAAGCGGATGACGGGCGGACTCCACAGATTATACAAATGTTTCGTTCAGAAACGTTAAGGGCAAATAGTTACGTAGGTATACATACAGCCCTGAAGGAGTGTAAAAAAAAACGACGTTTTGATACAGAAAACTATTAAAATCGATTATTAAGAACATTAATTGAGTATTTAAGTAACATGTAGTGAGATTGCAATGAAATTCCTGTTTAAATAACATTTTAAGACAATTTTACAATTGCGTGTAAACTCTTTGCTTAAACTTGCATGACCTGTGTGCTGTGCTATAAATTAAATTACTACAGGATTCAAGCCTAAAGGTTGGATGGTAGAGAATGCCCCAAGTATTAAGTCTATCTCTCTGTTTTAAGTAATTTGTACCATTTATGAAATAAAGTTTACATAATCAAGTCGGTAAACTACTGGTTTGTCCCAAACTGAGATCTCGTGACGTGACACTCAACCGAACCCATTTTATTAGTGTATTTGTATTAACATCATAAAGTCCAAGTTTACAATTTAGACTTTTATGTACTAATCATAACGAAAATCTTTAACAGCTCCAGAAAATTTACCATTGAAATTCGGCAATTTTTTTGTTACATTCTAATATTCTTGCAAACCGTATTCTTGCTAATAAAATATTATTCTATTCTAACAATAATATATTAAGTTTAAATGATGTTATTGTATTTACCCAGTAGTAAAATAATAAAAATAGTACTTATTGCCTGTAAATTGAATAGTACCTATATTAACGTTGCAAACAAGTTTGAATTGTTTATCGATATATTTTGAATCATTCCTTGTGGCATCCCTAAGTGGACGACAGGAGAGAAACGCACACCTCTTGAAAAAAGTATAACTAGATGTCGCTGTGTGTGAGTAGTCCTTAACCTGCTGAACATAGGGACTACTATCTTAGCGCCATCTAGCTCTGAGGAATTAATTAATTACTCGTCGCATAGATGGCAGCTAAGTGACGAGTAAGCGCTACCTTACGTTCAGTGACTGAACTACGATGGAAAAAAAACGATCTTTCAGCATTTTTCAACCTTGAGAACTTAGTATAAAGCTTAATTTTCTGCTACTATCAAAACTATGTTACGGCGTTTTTAGTTCGTAAGCTGTGACCAATTATGAGGAGGTTGTTTTTGTAGTAGTCAATAGAGCGTAAGCGTAAGACGCACACATGTTTAAAAGTGGCGACACCGGGTCTTGTACGAATTGGCGTTCATGACATATCTCCCTTGTTTCTGTGATCTGTGGTTACAGTATTCCACAAGTCAAATGTTTCACTAATGTGAAAAATATATAAAGAACTGTAACAAACTACTACAATTTTTCCCTACAATTTTTTTGGGATATTACTATCAAATACCAAAAATATTTTAAATATGAATGAAAACCAAATATAAAACTTCCATCAAGTAAAAACTTGAAAGTACCTTTTTCCCATATTCAAGTACAGCTTGTTGGGAGGTCAGGTTTAACCTTCGGGCTGCTTCTGAGCATGTAATGCTCAGGTAGGCCTTCTCAATGCAGGCAGCAATCTCGCCACGCACAGTGTCTAGGAGTGTGTCCATGAAGAATGTATAACTTTCTGCTGGAACATTGCCCTGTGGAAAGAAAATAGTGTGGGCAACTAAAACTCAGCATTCTTAGAGAAAAGAGACACCTATCTGATTTAGTATAAATTTTTATACATTTTCATATATTTCGTAGTTACTGTACTTGTTTAATTATATGTAACACATGCTAGGCGTCATAATCATCATTGGCCTATGCTGTCTATGGTAGACTTTAGTGCAATGTTTTACAGTTTCATGATCATGCTAAGTGTAAGAGTAAATCAATCAAAAAATCAGGCATTTTCAAACAAAATCTCCTAAAGCTATGATTTTATTCGGTTAGTATAATCTAAATGGACTGTTTTTTTTTAATGACAAGTGTTTTTGATTTGATGATTTAACGACACATTAATTGTTTGACAGGTAAGTACAATTATTATCACAAACCTTAGCCAAAAAGATCTTATTATAGCTGCCTTCCATCAAATACTGCTCCAATGCCAGAGGATGCTTGACATATGGGTCTGCCCTGATGACATCAACTGGTAGCCGCTCAAGCTCTGTGTGGAACTCAGCCACTCTATTCTGAGCCAGCAGGAACAGGAGATTAAGACCAAGGAGCTGGTACATAAAGGCGGATTCCGGTAGGTGCTCCCTGCAATCAAAATGATTATGAATAACTTACAGTACCTTAAGGAATGTCATTTATTGATTTTAATTTGGTGATTCTTTAGCTTTGCCTACCCCACTGGGATTAAAGGCGTGTGTTTATGTATGTATGTAATTTGGTGATTTGATGATACCCGTTTATGAGAACCATATTTTTTAGCTTCAAACACTATAATCGCAAGCAAAGCACATAAATTACAAAAAAAATATCTTATTAATAATTTTAGTAAATTAATGTTGTGACAAGGTTTATCGATGTAGTATTTATGAAAGTCAAAGAAACAAGTGTCATTATGTGTTTACATAAGTCCTCACTGGCATCATCCTAGATTGCATTAACATATAGTTGTCACTTTTCATAAACTCCAAAATTCATTTTTATTTGAGGCTATATTTTTCAATACAGCAATTTTAATACCTACCTAAAATTTATGGCCTTCACAAAATTGATTACCATGTTAAACATAATCTTCTTATTTGGTTTTTCCTATTAATTAAATGAAATTGATGGGAATAGACAATTTGAGGTTAAGAGTAAGATTTTTTCAAGACAAATTATACATCAATTATTGAGTGTAATTACTTGTAGTCAAAGTAATAGCATTTAAGCTGTGACATGTAGCGCTCAAAGCCCTTGACATCCTTGGCAGCAACAGCCCATTGTGCCCCGATTTCAAGCACATCACGGGCCAGAATCAGCTCCTTCTGGTTGGCGGCTGTGTTATTACTCGGCAGGAAGGTTAGATGTGTCAACGCTACCTGAAAATGGAATGAGTAGACATCACTTATTGATACTGAATGTGTTCTGTAATGTTTTAAATCGACATCACTTATTGGTACTGAATGTGTTATTTAGTATTTAAATCATATGTGTTGAAGTCACAGTAACGGTAGATAGGTACTATTTTAAAAAAAATATAGGGACTTTTCAGAAATTACATCGAAAAATTGACTAGTCATTTGGAACAAAACAAATCGTACCTTGATTTTGTTCAATAGTTCGCCACATTTGTCTAACTTGGATGGTTTCTTAGCCCATTCTGTTTTAAGACTTTGGTAAAGCGATGCAACATCTTTCACTGAAGTCATTTTTATTATTTAGATTATAATTATTTCGAGGTACGCGACTTCACTTCACTCACAACAAATTTTAGGTTGTTGAAATTTGTTCTGAAACTATATTTACACTATCTTTTTTTTTTTAATAGGGTGGTTGATATGATAAAATGAAAAAAACAGAATTGAAAGGGAAACGTAACAACTTTACTGAAGAAAGTAAAATAGAGGATAAAGAAGTTCACAAGTTCTTAATTATTTTAATTTTTCTAAATCTAAAGAATTTAATAGTATTTCTTGAGTAATTTATTTTGTTCGAAGTTTGGTATTGGAACATGTATGACTTGTCATTATCTTAATACCCATAGACAACAGTAGAACTAATTCTTGCCATTCATGACATTTTCTGCATTTTCCTTGACAATGGTCGTTTTTTCCAAACACTGAAACACTCGCAACTTATGTCAGTGTCAAAGTTTCCATCGAGATTTTATGTAGTCTGTTCACTTCAGTTTTGTTTGCTCTTCTTGGGTTTCTCAAAAAAAGATAATGATTTTTTCATTGAATTTAATTATTTTAGCCTACGTAAAACAGTTTTCGTTTAGAGATAAATAAAATGTGATATAGCAAGCTATGAGTTCTCCAGTAGCGGTAGCGTGCCGCGAAGTTTTTGATGAAAATAGTCAGCCGTCTGCAGAGGGTTTGTACCGTTTTAAATTGATTTAATATCTTTACTCGATCGTTGAATAAAACTTTTACGAAAAGTGGATCATAGGCAGAATTATTGTGTCTATGCACGGGCGTTGTCCAATTTAGGTGAAATAGATAAACCAATCAATAATGTCACCCTATATCAATCAATGTGTAAAAAATATTTTTCGGGCTTTTAATTATTGGTGTTTTGCGCGGCATTTGTCAAACAAACTTCCTTGAAGAGTTAACATAGTATAGATATATTTTTCTGGTATGTATTTTCTACCTTTACACATATTACAATTTTACTGAAAACAGTTAACATCAAACATTATTTGTGAGAATTCATATGGTAACATAATGTATTTTTCTTTTTATCAGTTTTGTTTTTTTTTTACTAATAAGTGAAACTTATTAATAATTAGTTTGAAATAAAACATAAATCTTTGACTTTTCATCAATACTTCATTGATAAATAGTATTTATCAATTACAAGTAAGGCAGTTAAAAAAAGTTGATCTTACTTGTAAGTACTTATAGTAAAGCAAGTGATAGAAATTATGAAATATGGCTGCCCCATAAATCATCCTTAATTTATTTGAATTATGGTGAAAAAGGTGAACCAATATGTAAGTATTTAAATATCAAAACATGTTTTTTTATAGTTGATATCAGAAAAAGAAGAACATCTTGTTAAATAATGTACTATGGACTTTGGCACTTCCTTTATTAGTAGGCACAACACCTAATAAAAGTTATCACGGTATCTTCATAATATGTTTACATTATCATGGTATCAAGCACAATCTTTTTGACATATGCATAGGGTTTGCAATGCGGATCCATTTTGTATGGAAGATCCGGATCTGGATCCGAAATTATCCCGATCTTCCATACAAAATGGATCCGGATTGCAAACCCTACATATGCATCAAAATATACATTTACATTTGAATATTGAACAGTACATTCTGAATGAGTTGATTGCCCATGGACAACCAGTTTCATATTAACTAGCTATACTCGATAACGTAATTAAAGTCCAAAAAAACTACGACAGATATGTCACTGTCATAAGTGTCAAAGTCACTTATGTCAGTGCCAATCGAACATTTCAGAGTTAGCCAACCTTTTTGTATTGATAATCAAATTGTTGACAAAATTTGTAGATATGACTAACATGGTCCCGGCTGAGGTTCCATCTTACGTATAATACGCAAAGAAGCCGTACAACACACACACTTAACACTTCAACAACAGAAAGTAACACCGAGAATAAACTTAACAAAAAACGAAAACTCAACAAAACAAACTCAACTTAACAAAAAACAAAATCACCACTGAGCAAATACAATACATTCGAGCACTCGGAACAGACGTCAGATGTCGAATAAGAATGACAGAATGACAGTTACCCATGGACCCCATGTTGTCATGGATGGTGAAATGGCCAATGATTGTCATTATAAAGCGAGCTACACACTTTTGGCCTGTTATTTTGTCGAATAGCTAAACGCATGTAATATTTAAATTGCATCTAACGTTGTTAACAACAATTGCTTATTTATCGTACCAAATGTTATTAAGACCTGAAGTATTACAGGTGCAATAACAGTTTTGCTACCAAAAATCGTCTATGGTTAAATATTTAATAGGCCATCTTGTATTTGTGTAAATAACTTGAATGAACTTGTTTATTTTAATGGAAGGTTTAAAACTACCAATAAATAAATATTCTTAGTACGTTCTTTTAAAAAGTGGAAATATACTAACGCAAATATTTTTTATTTTAGTGGCAACCCACGTTGGACTTTAATTACGTTTTCGAGTATAGGTTCATTGAAACCTTACACACATGTCATGCATGCAACTTTTTACTGTTCCATTAGTGATTAATTCAGAAATAAACCTCAATTTTACAATAAATCAATTGAAAAGCAGTATTTTGATACTTTACAATCTTTTTATCTGCTTCACAATGTTGGTGTGTTGGTTTTTATGGGTCAAATATTGTAAGACATTTTCGTTCGAACCAGGCTACACTCATAATATTTACAGTTATATAATCAAAATAATTCATAGCCTTTCCAAACAAGCATTCCCTGAACTACATATAACTATTAGACAAAATCCAGCTTGTGACACCTATGTTAATTTATGTTAGTTAACATTCCATTAAAACCTAACTAGAAGACCAACCCAAACAAGCAAATTGGGATTGATACCTGCTACATGCAAATATTTGTATAATGAACAGAGCTTGGCAGGGGTGAGCTGTTTTCAGAGTTTGCATAACATGGACATACCTTGTCATTCAATGGTAGATGTGGTGTAATTTACTAACTAATGAATTCAATTGTTTAATTCGGCTGCTTTCCTTCTAGGATCTTTACATCGCTATCAAAACAAATGAATTTTATAGCAAGCTTTTTTAGCAAACCTCTTTTTGTATCTATAAGTGAATATTCATCATCATCATCATGTCAGCCGAAAGACGTCCACTGCTGGACATAGGCCTCCCCACTCAGACCGGTCGTCACTCCATCTTGTTGGAGGCCGACCCACAGCTCGTGTCTCGAATATTAAAGTCAAGAAAAAATGTGTTAAAAATTGAAAATATAGAAAAACTTATAATTATTTATTACAATAACAAAGAAAATTTTGAATAAATAAAAAATCTTAGTACCTACCTACTCGTTTTGTACATAATGCATTGCTATTTTTGTTTAATTATAATTAATAGTTTAATTTTCTTTCTTAAATATTTATTTTTATGGCTTATCTATATTAATATCTACATTTGACATTGATGACGTAAAAATGGCTCACCCCTGCCGAACTCTGGTAATGTACACAAGTATTTGCTCCTGAGGCAACTAACTAGGTATTTCTCTACATGTGTGTACATTGTCTAGTACCTCATAGTGCACCAAATAGCAGAAGTAAGCGGAAGTCAGATTCTTATTATCCTGAATATAGAATTGTGTATAAATACATTTGAGTTCTTCCACTATCTACCCTCTTCAGCTGTTGACGTATGTTAATCTGTTGCAGAAGTCTCAGACTATGCCCAGCAGCTGGGCATTGACCCCGATAGTGAGAGCCACCTGCTCCCGCTGGCGAGAGATGGGTTGATGCAGGCGCTGCCTGCACCGTGGAAAGCTTAGTAAGTTCAACTGTCAAACAAGAAAAACAATGTGTAAAGCAAGGGTGAAGTCTGCAATCTGCATAATTAAGTACGTGTTTCAACCTAATTCTAAAAATCCGGAAATTATCTGCAATTGCTAAGTGTTACTATCACACCTAAGTAAACTTTATTGTTTATACCTATAGTTCGTTCATTTAAATAGTGTGCATTGCAACCCTTTCAAGTAGCCAACACCGCTTTGTGCGTGCCGCGGCGGTTTCCTGGTACGGGTTCCAAAGCGGCCTATTAAAGCATGCAAACTATTTGAAACAAACAAACTATACTTGTTGATTTTAGAGATAGTTTTTTCTGTTTGTAGTGACGGCGATAGCAATACTGAGTAGGGTCCAACATGCTCTTACAGAGATTTTTGTATTAATTTTGAGTGAAGTAACTGTTTGCATCCACTATACATTTTACTGATATCATTTATCACTAGCAGGTCACGAGAGAGAATTCGATAATCGCTTTTCCCTCTAGAACTGTCAAAAATTTCCGGATAAAGAGTACCCTTTGTCCAGCTCTGGGTTATAAATTATCTCTGTATGGTCGGCCTTACAAGTAGCTGCAAACTTAAGTGCCTTGTCTCTTTAACGTCATGTTTGAATTGCTCTAATAACCTGTCAAAGGCGATAAAGCGACAAGGTACTAAAGTCCTAAATTTTACATCGACGATCGGTTAAAGCGTTGACATACTAATAAACCAAAATGGACTTGATTGAGTGATTTTATGTGAGGATTTTTGGATCTTTACCTTTCAAGTACCTACACGTAAATGGCATGAATTTAGCTCACAGATTGTTCATATCCTAGAATAAGACAGATAGTCGGAAAAACGTTAAATGACTTCGACGCAGCCTAAATCGCAGGTCTATTCTGTCATGTCAAAAGAGATATAGTTTTACCGTCTAAATAAGAGCCATGACGACCCTGGTGATGGTAGTGACCCTGCCTACGAAGCTAGCGGTCCCAGGTTCGATCCATATTGATATTGTGTGATGAGCACGAGTATTTGTTTCTGAGTTTTGGGTGTTTTCTATGTATTTATCTATATAGTAAGTAAGTTTATCGTTGCGGTCGATTTGTGTGAGATTGTCCCCTGATATTTATTTATTTTATTTTATTTACACGGCGGCTAATTCATAATTCCCGCGACTTGTTTGTCGCTCGGTAGTCGGTAGTCTATGTATAACGAAAGAGACAGCAAGCGAGAAAATACAACTTGTGCTACTCTTACTAAATACTAATATTTATTTTGCAGTTTCGACGAAAAGCTCCAAACCCACTATTACTACAACGACGAGACTAAGAAGACGCAATGGGAGCACCCGCTCGACCACGTGTACCGCGAGCTGGTGAAGAAGGCTCGAGACTCATCTATACTGGACGACACCTGCGCCTCTGTTCAGGTATTTAGCCGTGACTAAAACCGTAATGTAACTGTAATTCAAACAAAAGAAAAAAACTGATTGACACATTTAAAAGAGAGATAGTAGCTTCCAATAATAGCTGTCTTTTTTTCACTTCAATTTCAGTTGTATTCCAGGTCAAAATGTCCTTATTGAATATATGCCAGCTATAAAATGCAGAAAAAATTAGTCAATTAGAAGCTCCTTAAAGTTTGATATTGGTCTTGTCTTGTTGTATTTTTAAACAATTGATACCTACTCGCCTTAAAATCAATGTCGGAAAAAATATACGAATGTCACATTTTTTTGTAATTTTTTTTGTTGAGTATATTGCTCAATTGTTTCTGATATTGGTATTTAGGTCAGACTACCCCTCGTTTTAGGCTACGAGCTTAATAATCTATTGGGTTCCTATCCAGAAAAAAACATTGATACTTAACCTTCTAGGGATTTGGTTAAATAGTATTTGAAGGAGATCTAGCCTCAAGATATTGCTTTTATAACCCATTACAGGAACTTTTAACATCCGAAGAAAACACAAAAAACCTGGACCGTGTCGAAACAAAGGTAGAAAGCGACGAAGACCTCTCAACGGACAGCGCAGAGCACGGCACCGATATCAAAGACGCCACCCTCATGCCGAACCGACGCTTGGCACCGCTAGGCAGACCACCGCTACCACTAGGCAGATTTGACAAGAAGCTAAGCGACCTACGAATCTCGCCCCTTAGACGAAGCGTGGAGAACTCTGTCGCACCAAAACCTAGTCTGTTTAGAAATACGTCTGACAGAGATCTGCTCAGTCGACCGACTAGTCTGAAGACGGATTTGATTGATCTAAAGATTAATGTGCTGGGAAGTCCGGAAGAAGAAAAGTTGAAACCATTGGTTGGTCCTAAGATTGATAGAGGGCTACCACTGCCTTTGACAGGTATAGTATTTCATCTTTAGTTAATATCATCATCATCATCATGTCAGCCGAAAGACGTCCTCTGCGACGTTCCCGCGCTCTTCATAAGGTCGTCACTCCATCTTGTTGGAGGCCTACCTACAGCTCATCTCCCGGTCCGCAGACGCCACTCAAGAACCCCATCGGCCATCACTCCTGCGTGCGATGTGCCCCGCCCACTGCTACTTAAGTTTAGCTATTCTTCGAGCTATGTCGGTAACCTTAGTTCTACTGCGGATATCATAATTTCTGATTCTATCACGCTGAGAAACCCCGAGCATAACCCTCTCCATAGCCCTCTGAGTGACTTTGAGCTTCCTTATGAGGCCCATTGTTAGCGCCCACGTCTCAGATCCGTAAGTCATCCATCACTGGCAACACACACTGCAATAGTTAATATACATTCATTTAAATATATAAAACAACACCGCGACTAAGTGACTGACTGACGGACAACGCACAGCCTAAACCGCTGGACCTAGAGACTTGGAATTTGGAGAGAGCATTCCTTGGGTACCCTTGGGGTACGTTAAGGAAGGATTTTCCGAAAAGGGAGTCTCTACTGTACGGAACAGGGTTTGGTTGGTAAATGACTCGTTTTTCCGGGCACTTTCCATTGATATAAATATTATTTTTGTATTTTAAGAAATTCTGTAGCTCTGCCTACCCCACTTTGGGATTACAGGCGTGAAGGTATGTATGTATGTAAGAAATAATTTGTAATTGTTCCATATTGCAACATGCAGCCGAATTTAAACAAACAAACATTTTATTTGTCACACTGCAAAGTATAACAGATATTTTAAAGACGCATTTGGCCTAGTTGTTAGTGGTCGTTCCTACAGAGCTAGCGATTTTGTTTTCTATTCCCGCAAAGGGTAAATATTGATGTGATGAGCGGGGATATTTATTTCTTCCATGTTGTTTGTAGATTTAAATATTTTAGGTATCCTTTAAGTAAATATGGTAATTGATGTCTTGTACCCATAGTATATGTCGTCTCATTCTTTAGGTAAAGGCACCATGTTCCTCAAACTAAAGTCAGATCTGCCCAGTCCAGACACAGATAAGTCGATTCTCCTGGACTCTGTGACCAAAAGTGACCCCCCAAAAGGCATCCTCAGAGAGAAGGTGCCAGAAGGTCTGCAGAGGAAAGCCGAGAGTCTGCTGTTTGGCAAGCCCAGACAGGCGACTAGTTTGGAGGAGGACCGGAAGAGTGTTAGGTAAGAATAATTGGATTTTTTAATTGACAGCTCAACATAGGATTATTCTTTAGAGAACTGTACCTATACTAAATAATAAGTAGAAAAGTAGTTCGCCTCCACCCCTTTGGAAGTTTCAGTTACGTATTGCCTCGATACTTGTTGCTCGATATCTAATACGCAAGCAACCAAACGCAGCGGCTCCGTGGCCCCGACTAAACCTCGCTCGATCCGTCCTTTTGAGTTCGCTTGTGGGGGCTCGTGGCACGTACGGGCGAGGCACGCTCCCATATAAACCATACGATATAGGGCAAACCTTGGCTAATTGGTGATAGTTAGGCTTATTGACGATATAATAAATATGTATGTATCAAATTATTTTGGAATTATTATTAAGTAAAAGAAAATGAATTTACCTACCATTGTTTAAATACTTATTTTATGGAAAACCTACTGTATGAATTTACTAAGCATTTATTTTGGCATGTGAAAAAGTAGGTAATTCGGTGATATTCAGTTTATTATGTGACATGAATTTGGTTATTTGGTGATACAATCAGGTTAAGCTGTGGTGTATTAATTGTTTTTTACACCATATAATTAAAATTGTATGGTGTAAAAAACAATTATAATATCCTCTGTTAAGGTACAGGAGTGCAACCTCATGATGATGGCAACAGCTATAGGCTTACAAAGTTCTCCAAAGAATATAAAACTTTTTTACAGCTTTATAAATACATACAAAACATCAATTACACCTCGCATCAACTCATCTGAGAATGTAGGTCAGGTCAACTAATTCGCCATTTAATTTTGGTTTTTCAATTTTTGTGTGTTCGTTCGGATTTTCGCCCTACGCTATCATAATGAATGCAAGCCGCGCTATCTACTGAAAAATAGTACCATCTATAAAAAGTTTAGATAACTCCGCTATGAGACGATAACACACTACCACCGAATATTTGTGGGTGGTAGGACCTTGTGCAGGGTCCGTCCGGATCGCTACCACCATCTTATCCATTAACCTACCGCCAAACAGCAGTGTTCGCATTGTTGTGTTCCGGTTTGGGGATAAGACAGCCGGTGAAATGACTAGCATAGAGGCATTCCATCTTAGTCCTCAGGGTTGGCAACGCATTTGCAGTCTTAGGATTGCATTACTTACAGTCTTGTGAATGCGAATGTCTATGGGTCACAGTTTCCACTTACTATCAGGTGGCCTGTGTGCTCGCTTGTCTTCTCTACGCCATAAAAAAAAAAAAAAAAAAAAGAATAACTGCGTATCACCGAATAGCCAAAGTTTGCCCTTACTTTGTTTGAAGGCGAACTACTATTTATACTGTTACTGTATCTGCAAATGGCTTCTTCCACAGATTCAAACTTGAAACCCTCCCAGACCCAACCGTCAGCCCTGGCTCCAACAGTTCCTCGGAGCAGAACGACGGCGGCTCCATAATCTCCAACCCCATCGCTTCGGCGCACTCCCCCTGCAACTCGTCCCCCGTGATCCTGTCCCCCATCATCCCCTCCCTGCCCCCCGGGATGCTGTCCCCGCTGGTGGCCAGACCCCCGCTGCCTCCGAGACCGGTTGTTGATAGCCCTCGGGAGGTAAAATCAGTGTCTGACAAGGAATCTGTTGGTGAGTCAAAGTTTTTATTGCATTGAGCTCATCATCATCATCATCATCTTCATCACCATTTAAGCGAAAGACTACTGTTTTCCACGAACACCGCTCCTTCGCCGCTTGCATCCATTGGTTTTACGACCTTAGCCACGTCGTCGGTCCACCTACTTAGAGGTCTACCTATGCTGCGTTTAACGATACGTGGACGCCACTCGAGAACTCCACGACAATGGACCCGATTCTACAGTAGCCTCTAAACTTCCTAATTTTATTTAGGTGTCGCTAAAACACTTTGCTATTCTATGAGCAGCTGTCAAAATCAAATGACAGCGCTAATTTGAATCTGACGCTTCTTATTTTATAGGCGGTCTTATACATTGTCAGCTTGACAGTCTGGAATAGCACTGGTTAAATCTGCCGTCTAAACTATGTCTTAAAATTAGACAATTTCGTTTTAGTCTATTTAAGCTATGTGCTCGTAGAATCGGGTCCAATCTGTACCTAATTAAGCTCAATAATATTTTAAATGAATAAAGTTGGACATTGAGTCATTTTTTTTGAGTCTGGGTGGGTGTATGTATAATTATGTGCTCACAGTACAAATCTAGAGCTTAGTTTGCGATTGCAGCCTTGAGATTGTCTTGAAAATTTAATGACTATGGGTGTCAGATTCCACTTACCATAAATGCTAGCCCGTGTGCTGGTGTGGTAATAAAAAGATCATTTCGGGTGTTATTCCCATTTGTTACCACTCGCACACTTTTACTGGTTTATTACATATGAATAGAGTTCAAAATGGCAACAAAAAAACGCTGGTGGAAACTGGTGAGGGTAACCCAATTCGTGTGACGGTTTCTCCTGCTTTATTGTTTTTAATTTATTATTTGACGTGTGCTTGCGCCTAATTTGACATCCGCTATGGCACACCAATTATATTGAGTTATTTTATGCATCTGAACAATACTTATATGTTCAACTTAAACTACTGACCCAAGCAGCACATTAGTGAATTTTGCAGCTTATCTTATAGCTTTATGTTCTAAATGAGTGGTTTAACAGTGTTTGACTACACTTATAGCTTTAAACACAACTCAAACTTGTATACGAGTTCATCCTGTCACTTATAGTTGCTTAGGAACGTTTTTTGTTTCTACTTTATTACTTATAGTTGGGTAAAGTCGATTTTGCTACTTAAAGTTGCATGCAGGTTGTAATTGTCACTGAATAAGAAGCAATAGTGATATATAAGGCCCTAAAGTAACTTATAAGCCACTTTTATTTATAAGTGGGAACATACCCTTATATACCCTTATAGAATTATCAAGAAGTTTTAAGACTTGTTGGTAATTCTTTAGCTCTGCCTACCCCACTCTGGGAATGAAGGCGTGAGTTTATGTATGTATGTATGTACCCTTATTTGGAACTTTTAATTCCAAATGACTAGTATAATAGAGTAGTGTATCACCAATAGTGGCTAAAGAGATAATTTTACGGCCCTTTTGGAAACTAAAGTGATTGCAACTTTAAGGCCTAGAAGGGTCGTAAAATTATCTCTTTAGCCACTATTGGTGATATACTACTCTATTATACTAGTCATTTGGAATTAAAAGATCCAAATAAGGGTATGCTCCCACTTATATGTAAAAGTTGCTTATAAGTAACTTTAGGGCCTTATATAGCACTATTGCTTCTTATTCAGTGAAAATTAAAACCTGCATGCAACTTTAAGTAGCAAAATCGACTTTACCCAACCATGTAATAAAGTGGAAACAAAAAACGAGTTGTGTTTAAAGCTATAAGTGTTGTCAAACAATGTTAACACGTTCACGGACAGTACGTCGAGAGACGTAAACAAAGACCCTCGTGATATGGCATTACGGCTGTGGCCGGTGTTTTTAATTACACCAAAAACGGAACTCCGTCCACGGCCGGCTGTTTCCCATAGCATTTATAGGAAGCACGAACTCTGTGCCGTTTTAGGCTTTAACGAAAGCCGCTAGTGTCACAGCACAAAAGCTCTAGGGCATAGCATTCACTGCTGTGCCACTCGCAAGATCCAAATAAGTGATTTTCAGACCTGATAGATTCAAATAGAAAACAAATAAGTGAAAATAAACACTGTAAGATCTTTTTTGTTTCGCCATGTTTACAAATTGGAGTCCTTGAAAATGATTTATTTTAAACAGAATTTTATCACACTGACGCATAATCATAGACTTTTGATAGTTGTGACGATGTTACTTTAACATTGTACGTAACCTACAATCATTAGGTCAGGTTTTTACAGTTTTAGTTCTTATCAGTATCAATTCCTTATATGATTTAACACTCTCTTTTTAAATATTCCTGATCTAATAAAAGGCGCATCGAAATTTACAAAGAAACCATACTATAGTTTCACGGTAAAAAAGCATTCGCAAGAATTTCGTGCTTATTTCAATGCCTGAACGTGAATTTTAACCAAACAGATGTATAAATCCAAAATTAAAATGGCAGATCACATTCACTTTTAAAAACTTACCGACTTAATTGTTGCCACGTCACTCAAAGGAACTTTGGCGTCCCATCATTCAGTCATTCGTTCAATAATCGTCGTTCACTGCGCATAACTTTCACCCATAGTTCTAATTGCCACTTAAGGTAATCGTGAGATCTCTTATGGATTCAATATAGAACCAAAAATAAGCTGCAATTTTTCTCCCCGTGGTTCTATATTGGTTGCCTAAGGGTTCTTTCCACCTATATAGAACTTAGTCATGGCTATATATTTCACTTAAGTATCTAAATAGATATGATATACGAGCTATTTCCCACCCAGTGTGCTACTTGGGGAACCATTTTACCTTTTCGAATCAATAGGTATCAAATGATTCTTCAAGAACGTGCGAGTATTATACTAGCCTGGTTTCAGTTTTCTAACTTATAAGTATTTTTAATATCTAGGGTATTCCTATGAATGAAGTAGAGTAAGTTTTTGAGTGTTAAAAACTAAGTCTTATTTTTACCCGTGTCTTATTATGGGTTTGATAGCAAGGCTGTGCGATGGTTCGATAGTTATCTCAACAATCGCTATCAATATGTGAAGGTAACAAAGAAAGACGGATCCACACTTGTTTCTGATGGGATGGCAGTCACTCAAGGTGTTCCCCAGGGCTCCATTCTTGGACCTATCCTATTTATTTTATATTTAGCAGACATAAAATCTCATATTCTTAATTGTAAGTTTCATATTTATGCCGACGATATGCAAGTATACATATCCTGTAAACCATCCGAGGTTGACGATGCAGTCTGTAAGCTAAATGAGGATCTTTCGAGAATATCAACTTGGGCCTCAAACAATAGTTTACTGCTAAATCCATCAAAAACTAAATATTTGGTATTAGGTAGTAAAAAACAGCTCACCTCTTATAACCCCACTGTAAAAGTAGAGTTGTCTAATAAGCCTATTGAGAGGGTATATGAAGCGCGCAACTTGGGTCTTATTATGGACAGTGAGCTCAGATACGAGAAGCATGTATCAAATGTGGTAAGGAGCTGTTTTTACATGTTAAAAGTGCTATATAGGGCTCGATCTTTCTTAAGTGAAAGTCTGCGCATACAGCTGGTTGAGTCTCTCGTCTTATCAAAATTAAGTTACATGGATGTCGTCTTTGGTCCACGTCTCTCTCATCTCATCTCACTCATCCAAAGGGTACAAAATGCCTGTGCTCGCTTCTGCTTTGACATTCCGTTCAGGGCCCACGTGACTCCATTTATTAACAAACACTCTATGCTGAAAATGCAGCACCGACGTAAGTTGCACCTCGCTTCTCTGCTTTTTGGAGTT
Organism: Acleris emargana; assembly: GCA_927399475.2. Lineage (NCBI taxonomy): Eukaryota > Metazoa > Arthropoda > Insecta > Lepidoptera > Tortricidae > Acleris > Acleris emargana. The sequence continues at coordinate 4,331,035 of OV656849.1, forward strand.
ATCAAAAACCAAGCTCCACTTTATTTGAATGAAAAGCTGACATTCCGTAGTGGTGGGTTGCGTCGGCAATGTGCAGTGCAGCTGACTACTTCTCGCCACGCCTCTGCGGTTTTTCGAGGTAGTTTCCGGTATTCAGCTACCAAATGCTGGAACAACATTCCACCACCTATCAGGAACCTGCAGAATATATTTAATTTTAAAAATAAACTCAAAACTTTCCTTTTTAACCATCAAGTCAGCCAAGGGACGCGGTTCACTAATGTTTGACCAAAAAATTATCGACAAATAGTCATTTGACAAACAACGTTTCACCAAATGATCATTTGGCAAACGAGACAATTGACAAAAGTATCATCTTACAAAAACTCACTTAGCAATTGATCATTTAGCAATTAGTTTACCTATTTCTGGGCAGAAAAAAAAACAACCTCGAAGGCCAAGGCGGGAGCCAAGCTCCCGCCTTTGCCTTCTAACCTAACCTATCCGAGTCGGTTATGCCCTGATACGTCTTCCTCGTAAAATGTAAATTTAACTGTTGATAATTTGGAAGAATAAGTCATTTGTAAAATGACTAGTAGTAAAATGATCAATTGACTTAACATTTTTTTGCAAGACGTTGTTTGTCAAGTGTAATTTTGCCAAATGTCTTTTGGTCAAACGGCAGGACACCAAGGGACGCTTGCGCATGACACGAGTGCAATATGACGGGAGAAGAGGAAATAGTTTTTGATTATATTATAATACCTATATTTTATTTTATGTTTATTTCTTCGGTCAACCTACCTTCGCTGTTTTTCCCATTTGCATTGGTGTCCGTTTCCTTCTTTATTTGGCTTAATAAAATATAATGTGCCGCGTACATAGTACACCTATTGTGTTCATCCTTTTACGACTCAGTAGCTGTGTTTTTGTTATATTATTATGTATTATTGTTCTTGCCGTCCGTTTGTCACTCTGTAGACTGTTTGTTTGTTATTTTGCAGTGGTTTAATTTTTGTATAATATGTAAAACCAACAAAACATTGTTTTTAGTCAAGTTTCTTAAGTGTACCAATTTTTGTTATTGTTACGTAACCTACATTGCTTGCTGTGTTTACATTCCCAGTATTCCCATAGACTATAGACTAGTTTTTTGTATTCTGTTTCCTTAGTGTTGCCAACCTTAACAGGGTGCTATTCTTATGGTCGTTTGAGATAATCTCGACCAAATGATTTTAATTTTGATCTTTCATGTTTTTAATTCTACGTTATTTTGTGTTAAGTGTGTCACTATCCGTCACTTCACCAAGCGGTTTCAACGGAAGACCAGTGCTGGCTTTACGGCTAGCGAATGCTGAGTTGGGACCGTTTCGCAACTGTTTCTCTGTCTTGTTCTTTTTGTATCTATGTACCTGTGGTTTTGTATTGTTGCGAATAAATGTCTCTTTATCTTTATCTTTATCTTTTATCTTTATATTTACCCCACCTGACCCTACACCCAATTGGGTAAGGACCAAAAAGTTGGACCATAGGTAAGCGCAATTAACCATACAAACAACGAAGACAAAAAAGTTCCGTTGTGCGACGAAAAGTATTGCATGGCTAATTTTCGTGTCATAAAAGAAAAGTTTCATAGACAATTTTATTGAGTGAGTTAGCGTAGCCAACTTTTTGGCCCTTACCCATTTCTCATTGACCACTTAGACTTATCTCATTATTTTTACACAAGTCAAATAGAGAACTGTTCTACCCAAAAATAAACCAAAACAAATCTTATTATGTGTCGTAATACAATTAATTATAGAGAGTGACAGTCGCGACTCCCGCGGCGCCTCCCCCCGCCGCCGGCTGCTCCGGCCCCCGGCCGCCGACTACATAAAGCCGGACCTGTTCCAGAAGAACTTCCAGAAGATCTCGGACTTGGTGCGCCCTGGGGACATTGACACAGCGCCTGTTAGCTTGGAAGAACCGGCCGGGGATAAAGAAATTAGACCCAGGTAACCATTTCAAAGTTATCTAGGCACAGGTCCAGGAATTCGGTCCAGAAGGTGATCACTGTTACCCTAAATACTACAAGATGCCATCAAAAGGGTAATAATAAATAATAATGTACAGTTAAGGAAATTGATTCCTAGACCACTTTGGACCATGTCAAAGTGACTTAATCAATCAAAACGTTCTTATGATTTTATTTACAGTGTCACTTTGACATCGTTCAAAGTGGTGTATCTGTTATTGCGACAGGATTTTTCAGTGGTACAATTTTTTTTGGTCTTGTCTGTCATACGGAAAGATACTGCCAATTTTTGATAAAATATTTAGGTAAACCACATTTAATTAGGTACTTTATAGGTTTGTTTTTTTTTTACAATTGTTTTTAAAGTACGTGGCCAATAATACTGACATGTTGATTGTACTTTTCCTTTATTATTTTTAACAGGTCACCAATGATCCCACAAAAAAATAAAATATCGATAAATTTGATGGAGAGTATAGAATCCGAAACGTCGATAGATTCACCAGACAGAGAATTTGCTAACCTAGACTTAAATGATTTAGATGATTTGAATGATTCTAAAGAATCAGCCAATGATAACAAAGAGGATAAAAAAGAAAGTGTCAAAGACGATGCGTCAGAACATTCCACTAATTCTAAACAGTCCAATAAATCTAGAATTATTGACAACATACCTATGCCAAACATAAAGATACCGAAACTTGATTTCTTTTCGCGTTCTCCTAAATCAGACTTCAAAAAGGATTCAAATGAAGAATCCAAAGCAAATACAAGATCTGATAGCGTAGAAAGTGCTTTAAAAAGTCCTCAGTTGAAAGTTTCACCGACTCCAAGTTACTCGGATAGGTCACCGAGAGAATTCAACAAACCATGGACTGGTCTTTCTTCATTTAAAGCTTTAAAATCATCAGAATCAGGTAACAGTTTGAGTAAGGGTTTAACAAGCCCAAGGCTAGATGGCGTCATCCTTTCTCAAGGAAAATCTAACTCTGATGACGTAGTACTTGTATACCAATTTGAAACTCAAGAAGATAGTTTTTCGAAGTCAATTAAATCTCCTATGATGCCTGATCCGACAAGAGAAGTAATGGAACGGAGTAAAGTAGACGAGAGGAAGAGGTTGGACTTCTCTTTGCAGAAGGAGTTAGAGAATATTAGGACAGAGTGGGTTGGGAAAGAGAAACGAATGAAAGCGGAATTGCAAGAAGAGTTGAAAGAAGTTGAAGACAAGTTTTTGGTAGAGAAGATGGCTCGCCTGGAAGAGCTTGCTGAGCGGCATCGCAGGGAAATGGAAGAGGTAAATATATGACTCACTACTCATGACTCATGACAGTTTATTTTTGACTTTTTTTTGTAAAAGTTGGCAATTATTCTACACTCTGAGTAGTATTATTGTGATCGCTAGGAATTATAAGAGGTGTCATTACAATATTAAAACATTAAGAGACAACTAAAATTGACGGGGTTATGGTTTTTAACTAGGCTTTAGCATCAGCTGAAGAGAACCACCAAAAAACAATCGAAGCGCATGCGTTATCGTTGCAAGAGCGACTCAAAAGCGATACAGAAGCCGCGGAGAAGCAACATGAAGAAGCTATGGCAAAGCTGAGAGAAGAGTATAAAGCCAAGTTATTGGAACAGCAAGAGGAGTTGGAAATAGGTAAGATTGATTTTAATTACTAACGCATTTCCTGCTGTCTCCTTACTCACGAAAGTGTTCATATTTTTTGTTATATCAGATGCTAGCATACAATAAAATAACGCATGTGTACGCGTTTAACGCACCGAGTCAAATTTAGGATAACGCTTTTGAATTGCCGGGTTTACTATGTTTCTTTTTTGGAAAATACAAAACGTGTGAGACTGACTAAGGTTACTCCTGAAATTTTCATGTGCCTTATACTTCTACAATTCTACCAGGATTTTAATGAAAAAAAGCTTAAGTACAAGATTGTACCTTACACATGTATTTCCATAAGAATGGTTAAAATAAATTGTAACTTTTGTTAGCAACAGTGTCTAAATAGGTAGTGATATTTATGTGTTTTCAAACTACCTTGAGCGCCCAATGCCTTTCTTCTATCAGAAAATGAGCACACTCTGTCTGAGCTCCGCTCGGAACTATCGACCACCCTGCACCGCGAGCGGGCGGACATGATGGAGGAGAACCGGGCCGTCACTGACGCGCTGCGGGACGAGCACACGGCGCGTGTTACGGAGCTGAGACACGACTACAGGGCTGAGGTCAGTGAACATACACATACATACAATCACTCCTCTCTCCCGTAGGGATGGAAAGAGACCACTTCCTTTCACTTTCTACGGTTCAGAAAAAGTTCCCTAGCTTCCTCCACACTCATAAATGTTTTAAGAAAATATGTATTGTTTTATCACTTACATACATACGAGGGGTGGCTGAAAAGTTATCTACCTGACTATGAAAGAAAAGACGTAGCTGGCTGTTTTTTTTTTGTTTTTCTATGTAATCCCCTTCTACCGAAATGCACTTGTTACACTTGTCAAATAATGAAATTAAACTGTTAAAAAAAAAACTTTCGGTTTCTCGTCAAAATAGTCGTTCACCGCGGCATCATCTCATCATCGGTAGAAAATCTACGTCCCATGAAATTTTTCTTCAGAAGTCTGAATAGGAAATAGTCACAGGGGGCTAAATCTGAGCTGTAAGGGGGATGGTTTATGACATCGAAGCCATTTCTGGTCATGGCGAGCTGTGTTGTGCGAGCCGTATGCACAGGTGCATTGTCGTGCAAAATCAAAATTCCTTTCCCGAGTTTGCCTCTCCTTTTTTCTTTTATAGCGTGCTTCAGCTGGAAAAGTAAATTTGCGTAATAATTGGCATTCATTGTCGTTATTTTTGGCAAATAATCAATGAGCAAAATTCCTTCTGAATCCCAAAAAATTGTCGCCATGAGTTTACTAGCCGAAGGACGAACCTTAAACTTCCGAGGAGGCTTTTCGTCTTTGAATTTCCATTGTAAGGACTCTTGTTTACTTTCTGGGTCCCATTGTCTAATCCAAGTCTCATCACACGTCACAATCCTGGAAACAATTTCTTCCTCTTTCCCGCGACTCATGTCTAAAAACTCCTCACAACATCAGACACGTCTGTCTTTGTCTAACGGAGTCAGCATTTTGGGGACCCAGCGTGCACTTACCTTAGACATATTTAAATAACCGTGAATTATTTCGTTTACCCGTTCCTTACTTAAGCCCACATCTCTAGCTATCTCCCACTGTTTTACCCGTCGGTCTTCTAGAATAACTTTTTTCACTTTGGCCACATTTTCTTCAGTGACAGCAGAAATTGGTCGTCCGCTACGAGGATCATCTTCTAGGCTCTCACGACCTTATTTAAACTGTTTACACCAGAACTTTATGGTAAAATTGGAAGGGCACAAATCACCAAATACAGGTAACATACGCTGTTTGACCTGGGATGGCGTATTACCTTCCTTAGAAAGAGATTTTATTACTGCACGCTGCTCAATTTTAATCAAATTAGTTTTTTCAAGCGACATTATGCAAGCAATGACGAGCAAAAAACAAATGAAAATCAACGAACAAAATAAATGAGTGTACAACATTTTGAAAAAAGAACAGTCAGTAAAAATGAATTCATAGTGGCCAGTATTTTTTTTTAACTACACATAGGCTAGGTAGATAACTTTTCAGCCACCCCTCGTACATACATAAACTCACGCCTTCATTCCCAGAGTGGGGTATGCAGAGCTAAAGAATTACCAACAAGTTTCAGTTTTATCACTTTGTCTACCATAAACCATAAGAATTGCCAGCCAATAGTGTAAAAGCAAGCAAAAACTTCCCATTTGGCATTCATCTCCGTTTCGGCCATCTACATGTGTTCCATCTATAGCCTACTTTCCAGCATGTGCAACAATATTATGAATGCGAAATTTTGATGTTAATGGCTCAATCACGCCAAAACAGCTGACCGAATCTAGATGAACTTTGGTACAGAGAAATAGACTGGAGTAGCACATAGGCTACTTTTTATCCAAAAAAAATTAACAGTTCCCGAGGGTATAGCGATAAATGACTATAAAATAGAGATACTATAAAATGTCAATCTCTACAAATATTGTCAATATTGTATGTATGTTTATTTAGTATATCTGTACCCTCTGCGTTGCAGGTGGAGCGTCTCCGCACGCAGCACGCGTGCCACCTGGAGGAGCTGCGCGCGCGCCTGGCCTGCGAGCGCCTGGCGCCGCGCCCCGACGCGCGCGCGCTCGCGGACAAGTACAAGTGCCTCAAGGAGAAGTACGCGCGCCTCAAGCACGACGTCAAGGCACGTAGCCAATACCCAACTGAACATGTGACGTCAACTACACGTTCATTCCCTATCATCTGCAACTTAACTAACGATGCTAACGACGCGCTGGCCTAGTCGGTAGTGACCCTGCCTACGAAGCTAGCGGTCCTGGGTTCAAATCCCGGTAAGGGCAGATATTTTTGTGATGAGCGCGAATATTTGTTCCTGAGTCATGGATGTGTACTATGTATTTAAGTATATATTTCTCTATATAAGTATTTATATCGTTGTCTAGTACCCATAATATAAGCCTAGAGCTTAAATTGGGACTAGGTCAATTGGTGTGACATTGTCCCCTGATATTTATTTATTTTATTTTATTTATTTAATGACTTCATGCCATAAGACTACAAACTATAAACAAACCCGATAGACGAACATAATAATTTCAACACATTGCAACTTCCACTATGACATAATATAATGCCTTTATTCCCAGGTCTTCACTTTCCCAATTTTGCACATGCCCCATTTTTCACATTCCCAGATCTTCACTTTCCCAATTTTTCACATTCCCAGATCATCACTTTCCCAATTTTTCACATTTCCAGATCATCACATTGCCAAATTTTCACATGCTCAGTTCTCCACATGCCCAATTCTTCACATGCTCAGTTATTCACATGCCCAATTCTTCACATTTTCAATTCTTCACATTTTCAGTTTTTCACAGTCCCAGTTCTTCACACTCTTTGTTTTTCACAAACCCAATTCTTCACAATGACAATATGTCACGCAAAGTAAAGTCAGAGAAGTATACTACTGACCAAAAAATAATAAAACAAAGTCATTTTAAGTTCGACGAATTTATTATCAGTAAAAAAAATAGTTTTTTCATAGAACAATGAAGTAACCAACTCCTTACTCAATGCTAACTTAAATAAAAATCATTGTCTTCTTATCTAAAACTTAAATCAGTAAAATATTGTTCTTAGTTATATCATTATTACTTACACCTGCACGCTATTGAGTAGGTAATTTAATTAAGCGATCTAAACAGTCGAGAACTTCTATTTTTCCAATTCTGCAGTCATTTACAATATTTTTGCTTTTTTTACTTTTTATCCCCGAGCAATGCAATTGACTTTGCCGAATACGAAAATCGTGATATTTGCTTTCTTTTCTTAGTAGACTGACAAAGAGCAAAATTGCCGGGCGTTTTGGTATTTTGGTATTCATCCTGTTATGCCAACCTTCTATTGAGTTTTCATTAGTCCGGACATTTTCATTAAAACGTGAATATGTCACCAGTTATTTTTTGTAACCAAAAGCTCAAAAAGTAATCATGAAATTTTTGAAAATTTTCTTCATTAGGCATTTTTTCTTGAACTGACAAATATGCCTCGCCTCGAAATTAAATGAGGGGGTAAGTGAGCCAACACACAACATAATTTGGTAATCATGAGTACCCATTTTGCCATAGGTACAATTGCAGTTAATATCCATTTTATCTAAACTTTGGTGACACAAAATATTGATACCATAAAAATCACAATATACACGTTAGTTAAAATGAACGTTATCATTTTGCCATTTGTCGAGACTGTACTTGTCATTTGTTGGGGTGTTGAAGAATTGGGAAATTGAGGAACTGGGCATTTGATAAATTGGGACTGTGAAAAACTGAAAATGTGAAGAATTGAAAATGTGAAGAATTGGGCATGTGAATAACTGAGCATGTGAAGAATTGGGCATGTGGAGAACTGAGCATGTGAAGAATTGGGCATGTGGAGAACTGAGCATGTGAAAATTTGGCAATGTGATGATCTGGAAATGTGAAAAATGGGGAAAGTGATGATCTGGGAATGTGAAAAATTTGGCAATGTGATGATCTGGAAATGTGAAAAATGGGGAAAGTGATGATCTGGGAATGTGAAAAATTGGGAAAGTGAAGATCTGGGAATGTGATAAATGGGGCATGTGCAAAATTGGGAAAGTGAAGACCTGGGAATAAAGGCATGGAGTCGCTATTTCCTATTTATTATAATACATACCCTTTGACTTTGACCTTCATTCAGCATTTCGATATTTCTAAATTTATTTATTCATTAAACCGCTAAGCGAATTTAAATTAAATTTGGTATTGAGGATCTCTCTGCTGTGAAAGCGTTACCTCACTAACTGTCCCGCGTGCCCGACCACCTGCTCGCGTGAGGACTTACTTGTCAGTAACCAGAGGGCTACCACGGTAGCCGCTTTCTGGGCATGTAAGATTTAGCCCGAGTTCTTGCCGACACGAAAGAAGAAGAAGCGTTAAAAACAATCAAATATTAGTACGTATGCAATAACCAAACTAAAAATGTTTTTTTTTCTGAAATATGACCATTCTGAAAGGTCAAAATCAAAGTATCATCTACTATAATAATTAGAAAATAGTGACTCCATGGATTCTAAAACCACGATATGCGACCAAAATCCTAACCCTAGTTATCAGGCAATTAACTTTTCTGTTTCACCGTACGAGGCAAAAAAAAATCCAATCAACTAGTTTTTTCTCAAACATGCAATGAAATGTTGGCGTTATGTTAGTTATTTAAGGCTTCAAAGTTTCACGTTCCGGGCGGAGCAACTCGAGAGAGCTGTATAGGAATATCATACAAAATTGAAGGCCCAGGCCGGGAAGTAATTTTTTTTTTGATTTTATGTTGACATGGCGGCTGTGTTTATGAACAGCCTAATAGTTTTTTTTTTTTTTTTTTTCAATGGCTTTATGTTTATCGGACCAAAAATATCCGCGCTAATGCCTATTACACACATGATTTTTTTATTTCATTGCATATGTTTGAGAAAAGCACTATACATACCTCGCCGTGAAAAGGGGTTGCCAGCCTCGTAACTATCCGTCTATACAACGTGTTACAAAATACCCCGTAAAAAATATAATAAATTATCAAAGCCAAAAATATTGTCAACTCTAGTAAGCTGTCATGTCAGGGAACCGGAGTTAGCATAGATTATTTAACAGAGAGGCCTACCTAAAAGACTTATACAACGTGTTCAAAATGCCTGTGCTCGCTTTTGCTTTAATGTTCCGATGAGGGCCCATGTTACCCCATTTCTTAACCAGCACTCGATCCTTAAGATGCAACACCGCCGTAAGCTTCATTTGGCCTGTCTGCTTTTTGGAGTACTTAGGCACAAGGCTCCAATGTACCTTTTTGTCAAATTGTCACATGTGTCCAGCAACAGATCGCGTGGAGCTCGGCAATGCGCTATACAGCTGTTGACGCCTCGTCATGCCTCAGCTGCCTTTCGAGGAAGTTTTCGCTATGCTGCAACTAAGTGCTGGAACAACATCCCACCGCCTATTAGGAACCTGCAAATTTAAATAGTTTTAGATTGAAATTAAAAAAGTATTTGTGCGACCACCAGGTTATCCAGGGACCACTAAGGCATGACACCAGCGGAATATGAGCCGTATTTATTGTGGCTATACTTACCGGCTTTTTATGTCCCATTCGCATAGCCGTGTATGTTGCTGCGATTCTGTTTTCGACAGCTTTTTGCGGTCTCCCATTGCCTCTTTCAAGGCACATCCGATGAATTGTTCGATTTGGTTTTTGTTATCTCTTTTTTCCGTTGTAACTAGATTGATAAACTTGTGAATCACTGATTGATTTCCGAAATATTTTAAGATTAAGTTTAACTTGCTAATTAATTGTATAAAATTCTCTATTCCATGTTCCTTGATGTTGTGGTTTTTGCGCTCAGGCACAGATTATATGCGCTCAGGCAGGCAACCACAGATTGTAAACGTGCATGGCAGTTGGCACAAAAGTGTAGCGAAGCTACTAAGCTAGTTCCTTTGGTTGCCACCTGAGCGCTGCCTGTTTTCTATATAGTGACTGTTGTTTTTTTGTTTTTATTTTCCTTTTGTTTCATTTTGTTTGTATTAATTTAATAATATATTTATAATGTATGTGTCACCTTCCGTGTTTTCACCGCGCGGCCCCAACGGAAGACCAGCGTTGGCTTCACAGCCAGCACATGCTGAGTTGGGACCGTTTCGCAACATTAGCACATCTGTTCTCTTGTCTCTTTTCCTTCTTTTTTATTGCTACTTTTATTTTTTGTTGTGTTATTGTTGTGAATAAATATTTTACTTAAGTACTTACTTTACTTACCTACCAATTTTAATAATTGTCAACTATAATGGTTTTTCTGTTTTTCATCCACAAAGGTTCAATACTATGATGTCATTATGCTTAAAGTACTGGCTTCAAAAAACGTCAAGACGGAAAAAAAATATGTTGTCAATTTCAAATTTTCTTATCGATATTCTACAATTTTTCCGTGTTTTTCCATATTTTTTTCCAAAATGACGATGTTTTCTAACTCGGAATATTACGATTTATGATGTTATGCGTAGGCCATGAAGATAGCAATTTAAATCGTGCTCGCGAACTGTATCGGAGGTTGTGCATTGAGCAAGGCGGAGCTCATTTTGAGCCGTTCTTGTAAATTTGACGTTCATTACGAAAAAGTAAGTGTAAGTTTAGGTTTCTTCTTGTAAAATCTTCCAAAACTCGACTTGTAATATGTTTCGCGAATTAGGTAAAAATGAACATAAACATTCTGCGTAGTTTACTCTTTAATTTTACTGAAATAGGGTTTGCACATAAATGAGAAAATAATGGTTTTTTTTTTTTTTGTCGGTAAGTCATACAGTGATAGTACGGTCCTCAAATATTGTAAATGGACTTGTTATAAGGCACCATTTAACCCCCTTTCGGCTTTACGGGTATTTTGTATAACTCGGCCGGCAACCCCCTACTTCCAGGCCTCTGTAGTAATGTACTATTTATGTTCAGATGTCCATCGAGCGGCGCAACAAACGCCGAGAAATGAGCGCGACCACCGGCTCTGAAACAGAGAAGTCCAATTCCCACAAGAATCAGTCGCTCGAGAGGTAAGCTCTTCTTTGTGCTTCTATAAACATTTCGTCGGTGAAACTGCACGCGTAAGTAACATTTTAAATAAGGAGCAAAATGCACCTTTTTAATAAGACTAAGGTTTATTTTGCTCTATCAAAAATTTGTTGGTTACGCGGTTTTAACTGACGATTTGTGATTTGATAGTTTGCTACAAATTGACGTGAATTGGCATAAACATTTCGTTTTGTTATAAAGGTTTAATTAAATCTTGGCTAGGGTGTTTAATTGGTTTTGGTTGTAAAAATATAAACAAAAACCTATCGTTTGGTCGCACGCTTTCTCGTAACTATTGTTTTTACAAACGCTGAAGTTAACCAACATTTTTAAAAAGTTGCATGAATTTTGAATTTAAATTGTTAGCATTTTTAACAGATACATTTTACTTCGATATTATGAGCAGTAAAAAATAGTTATTTATTTAATTTCTATTATGATATGAAACATCTATTATTAATAACTTCATAAAATGTACCTGGGTCATTGTCAAATTTTGTGCAGGTAAACGAGTCCCTCAACATTTTTAAATTTTTTGTTATTAATAAGGTCAAAACCTCTTAACATTATATATTAAATACAAAATACATCGCATTAGCAAACATCCCTTATTGGAATAAAGACTCAGTTTAGATATTTATCATTTTTTTTAAGTAACATTGTGGTCATTGGTGATAACAGAATGGGTCCTTACAAACAATTTGTAAGGAAAACCACCTGTCCCATGTAGCATTCCGTTTTAATAAAGATCAAATAACTGCATTTTCTAGTATAGTAACCTTCTTTAAATAAATTATTATAATACACGGAGTATTATGTATGAATATTCATAAAATATATTTAAAAGTTAGTCGGTATTAAAATTAAGTTTTTAAATATTTTTTTAAACATTGTCCTACGTATTGTTCTGGAACGTCTGAACCACTATGTTACTAACTAATTCACAACTCAAAATAGAGATTTCGCTACTTTTGACACTGTTTTATCTTGGTCGGGATGTCTGCTTTCGTCGCGGTAGTTGGTTCGGTCGGGGGGATGGGTACGTCGCTTGACAGTTGGCCGCGAGGTGTTGAACGTGCCGCGTGTTTTAATTGCGCATCCACTTTGTTACCTACATATTCACATGAGTAAATGAATGTTTTTTCTTTAGTTTACGTTCAGTATGTTGTCTAAGGGGTAAATGTGTTAAATGTGCACGAAATATATTTACTTTACCATTTTTTTTTTGACTTATGTATAATGGAATGTAAAATTTACCACTCTGTTCTTTAATTTCTTAATAAAAGGTAAAACGGATTGGTAACAAAGTTGTATTTTTTTTACACCAAGATCCACTAAATCTAGAATAAATCTTAAATTATTGGTTAAACATCGTGGCTAACTATAATAGATCATAATTCAGTTGTTTTAACAGACACGGACATAAACAAAAGTAATATCTAAACATATATTTATAAAAAAAAACATTTTAAGTTACATTTACCTGCGCAAAATTTGACAATGACCCACGTATTTTTATATACATGATTTATCTCAAAATTATTTTTTTGTTTTTAATACATGTAATTTTAATCGGTGGTAAAATATTTTAAACGCTTTATTATACAAGTTGGGATGTCAAGTGTTCGCTAAATGCCAAGACCGATATCCGGAATTACCGTATCCATGGTAATAACGATGCTATAATTATTATTATAGAACTGTTATTACCATGGCAACGCGTATTATAGAATTGTTTTCACGCTTCGGTTACGCTTTAGGTGGTATTCTGATAGCATTAACGATATCAATATTAGCTTTTTTATAGTACGCGAGTAGAAAAAAATATCTATGCAACGGAAGTACATTACGGCTCATTATAATATTTATAATACTCGTGCCTGTGATTTGCCCACTTAGTTTTGCCTCTTTTCCTAACTTGAGCACTCTTATCATAAAAGCCTTGATGTTCCGTTGCATGATTAACTATGAAAACGTGCCATGTGTATAAACAGGATGATTCAAAACTCCCTCTTGTTTCTTAGATGTAAAGAACTCAACGAAATGTCAGTAAGTGCAGTCATCGAAGCAGAGCCGACGCGCGTCAACAACAACATGATTGCCCGTAATAACGACAACGAGACGTCTTGCTCGGAAACAAACGCTAACAACAATGAAAATTGGAAACACCACGTGAGTATCGTATTTCTAGAGGGTCGGTGGCCTAATGGCTAAGGGGGTCGACTCGTGATCGTAAGGTACCGAGTTCGAACCCCCGTGGTCACCAGGTTAATAGTACATTACTACAGAGGCCGGGAAGTAGGGGGTTGCTGGCCGAGTTATATAGACATGTGTGTAATAGGCACTAGCTCGGATATTTTTGGTCCGATAACCATAGCCAAAGAAAAAAAAAATTGCTATTAGGCTGATCATAAAAGCAGCCGCCTATAAACATAAAAATTAAAATAAAATTAGTTCCCGGCCTAGGCCTACAATTTTGTATGAAATTCCTTTACACTTATCTCAAGTTGTTCCGCCCGCAACGTGACACTTTGAAACCAAAAATAACTAAGATAACGCCAACATTTTATTGCATGTTTGAGAAAAAGCAGTTTTTCTAACTTAAGTGCATTACCCGATGCTCTTACGGTGAAGGAATAAAAAAGTGGGAAAACCTGCACATTCGAACAGCTGAGTGTAAGAGGGTAATTGTACAAATGATCCTAAAGGGTCGAAGTGTATCCGAAAGAGCCAGTCTGTAAGATAAGATAAGATACCGTATTTATGTCTGCTAAAAACCATTGCCGTCGTTCGCCACGGCTAAGTCGTATTTTATTGACCAATCTATCCTTAGCATTTTAATATTAAGTAAATATTCCTTCAAAATTTTTTGGGCGTACAAGGGTTGCTTTGTACTTCGTTGAAAATGTTGAATTAAAATGATAAGTTATATTATAATACTTACTAACCGCCTGTTTGACAATCGACAAGAAAAGCATATATGACAGATAAATTAGGCCTTTCTCTTTCTTACACTTGAAAATAGACAAGGAGAGAGCCAACTATAAATGGTAGAGAAGCAGATAAGAAGTCAATCCTGGGACGTTGCACAATCATGAAGTTTCTCAATATTTATAATGTTGAGTGTGAAAGAACAGTAATAACAGCATTTTTGTTTACTGTGCATTTAACATTATCAATAATCAAAAACTTCTTAATCTTCCTAGAACTTACATCGAATTACTATAGCGGTAGTAACATTTTATCTAATTTTGAGTATTATTAAATTAATTTGAATCATTTGAACAGCATACATTAAAAAAAAACTCACAGTAAGTTTCATTGAAACACTACTTTTTTAGTGGTAAAGGTTTTTTTTAATGGCCTCCTCCACGCAAACGAGTATATAAGCCGATCGGATTCCTAATGTCAAGACTGTAATCTTAAGACAAATACATATCTGTGTAAAAATAAGTCATTATTACCAATAATCGTATGTACCTGCAGTCAGCGATGTCGGCCGAAATGTCTCAAACATCAACCAAGCCGAAAACGCACCGGCGCGTCGCCGTCGCCTTCAGAGAGCCGCCGCGTCGCCGCCGCGACAGAGACAGAGATGCAGGTAACAACTATATGCTTTTCAACAACGGTACTGTTTTATGTTAAGCCATTTGCTACGCTTCAAAATTTAGCCGAGTAATACATATTGGATATACGAGTATAACCGACTTAACCCAATTTGTATAACACGGCCGAAATACGAACAGTGGCAATTAAGTGGCTCAACAATCCCGTGTTGTGATTGCCTAGACAAAGTCATAAATACATATTATATACACGTTCTCAGGACGCCAAAAATATGTTCAACTACCCTTTGCTACTATAAATAAGGACTATGTATTCATATATTTTTGACATAAATCTTTACAGCAAATACCGACTTTCAAGACTCCTCCGACGCGACAACAGCTGACGAGAAACCAAAGGAAACTTTAAACGGTAATACCGAATAAATACAAAGTAATTTTAACCCTGCGTGTTTGTCGTAAGATCTTAATTCAATTCGCGTGGCCCTTGCAGGTCACGGACGACGCAGGTGCTTCACAAGATTAAAATCGGCGTCAACATCGCGTCTTAACTACTCACCCAAGTATGTATTTCAAAGTAGGCTTAAGTCGGTCAGGCTAAGAACTAAAAGGAATGAATTCCAGTCGCGGACCGAAAGGAACTAGGTCCTCGTGAACGATCCTAATCGGTCTTCGGTCCTTTAGGTCAATAGCAATTGTTGAACGTATGAGCGAAACAGAGCGAACGAGTAAAGAGCGCACGGCACGCCGCTGGATGTGAACGAGACAAATAGTAGGTAACTATTTCAAAGCGTGTCCTGCTCAAGTGTGAGTAGGACGCATAACTGTGCGTTGTTACCAGGGTTAGTTTCGCGTTCTTTATAGATCGAAACGGTTACTCATTCATTACCCTTACCATGAGTTACAATTACTAGTTTACTTTTGTTTTTTATCACTCAAAAAACCATTGACAATTGTGAACAAAATAGTTTAAATACATTTTCCGTAATTACATTTAAGTCTCACGTGACTTCACTCAAGTCAAAAACAAGTTTGAGGATTTCACACTTCACTCATTGTTCAATTGCTTTACAGATCTGTGCAGTTTCCCCCACGTTATTTTCCTCCGCCAAACAACTTGTGGTAATTTACAATTTAAATTCAGCACATTACCTTTACATTGTTCCCAAGCTTGCAAACCACGAGGATATCATTTTTATCTTGTCGGCTTAACAGAATTGTGAGGGGACATGGAATTTTTAACGTAATAATTTAGCTCCTGGCGGTAACGTTTGTCATCCTCTAAGTCAGAGTTAATTATTATAAAAAATGGTTAAAAAAACTAGGAGAGGAAAACGTACGTACCTAGAATTTTTATTTCGTCTAAAGGCATTTCTTGCCGCATGTGTTTTTTTATAAACCTGATCTAAACTAACCTAACCTATGACATGACAAGGCACCCCTTCAAGACAATAACTTACATCTCCCTAATTGGCAACGCACCGACAACTCTTCTTGAGTTGTCGGTGTTTATGGGCAGTGGTGATTACTTCCCATCAGGTAACCTACATGATCGTTTGCCTCCCACTCTCATAAAAAAACCTAACCAAAATAGTTTCAGCAGTTTGGCGTTCGATGAAATGAAATGATGCAATTGATGAAGAGAATATCGATAAAATGATGACTTACCAACATTTTCTAATAATCGTAATAAATAATAGGATTAGGTTTAAGGGGAGAGGAATGTTACCGCGTTTTTCTTTGGAAGTTTCCAGCTTCACTATCCTCTTAAGAGGGCACATATCAGTCGGTCACCGGGCGTATCGGTCAGTTTTATTTAAGTTTAAATATTTCAATCCAGACATATATGGTCGGCAATTTAAATAGAATACCAAACGTATGGTACGCAGCAGCTCACTTTGAGTATAACGAAACGTTGTGTCAAATGTCATTCGCACCAAGCTAAAGTGCAATCAGTGTAGGCGGTTGCAGTTATTTTCGGCCGAATGCGGCCGACTACCGTGTTTTTTACACTGTTGCAGTCGCCGAATGCAACTTGCGACGGACGACTGAATGTAATTGCCGCTTTGAGCATATGTGGCTTATTAATCATCCCTATCATTCCAAAAAATTACTCATGCCTGCAGAACCCCTGTATATAAAAATGCAAATTTGTATGTAATAGCTTTTTCAGCAAACTGTGTTGCATTCCGAAACCTGTGTCGTGATTGGTCACAGGTTCGATCCAAATTGTGATAATTTAATATAGGTTACATATTTTCACTGTTTATTTGGAACACCTTGTAACGTCCTATAGCGTAAATATCAATATATTTTAGCATTATGTGGCTTGAATGTCATGTTTTTCATGTTATGTATGGTCGGCGTAACAAGTGGCTGTGTAGTTTAGTTCTTTGTCACTTTAACGTCATGTTTGTACTGCTGCACAAATTTGTTTAAGGTTAAAGAGACAAGGTACTGTGTTCAGCTACGTACCAGGCCAAATTTACCTGTGTACCATATCTTGTAAATAAATGGGATATCTTGGGATAGTAAACTTTGCTCTTAAGTTAAAATCAATCAACCTTATCACTTATCACGTTAATTGGTCTGAAAATTTTCCGGCCCTTTCTGTCTAATTACCATTTGAAAACGGTTGACTTCCAATTGGAAATGTTTTTTGTACAAATAAATCTCTTGAAACTTATTTTTTCGAAGGTAAGAACAACATACATACATTAATGTCCGCCTTCCACTGCGAGCGCAGAGGCTTACAACGGTGACTTTAGTATGTAAGCTCGCGGTGGAGATACTTGAAGTAACTGTTGTAAGCCAAACGGAGTCCGTATGGAGCCTGCTCCGCTTGCAGTAGTGGGCATTCTGCCTTATTTCCTAATTCAAAAAGCAGAATCTCACGTTCAATAACCAAAGCAAATTTAATTTTCTTTTGTTAGTAATAAGGTTGATATTGCCTAAGGAGTTTTGTATGAGATACGCCCTATTGTCTTAGGACATTCTGCCGTCATACCAAAAATGCGGTTAACTACACAATTAATAGACTAGTATATGCATTTTATACTTCACTTTATTACCAATAGAGTATAGAATGCTTTGACTACTACATTGCAGTTAGCCGCCTTATTTGGTATAACGGCAGCATATTGACTTTATTTCAACCTCGGAAGGCCCCCCATACTGAAAAATGGGAGTAGTTTTGTAACTGGGACTTTGAATCTACAAACAAGGGAATAAAGTTCAATTGCAATTGTTCGAAAATACCATTTTCAGTTAATGAACATAGAAAAATAAACCTTATCCTTATCAGAGATGGGCATTAATCGATTAACTTTTTAGTCAACTAATCAATCGATTAAAAAATCAATCGTCACAAAATTAATCGCGATTAATTTAATCAAGATTAAATTAATCGTCGCATGATACGATTGACGATTGATCAATCGTCATGTTAATCGACTAAATGTCACGATTAATTTTCGACTAAATATTAGAAGACAGCACAGCACGTTGAAAAAATAGTTATGTCTCGTTGTTCAATGTCTTTTACTTTCTTGGAACTCATTCTAGTTGGTTTGCTGTGTGATGTGATATAAATATTTAAAAACTTGTTCCAGTGACACAAGATTGTTTTTACCCTCTAAAGGTTACCTAGAAAAGGGTTTACGAAGTCAAAAAATAACAATAACTTATTTATTACTGATATCAATCGAAAGAAAATTAATCAAATTAATCAATCGATTAAAAATTTAGTCGTTGCCATTTAATCGACGATTAATTTAGTCGCGACTACATTAGTCGAAACTCTTACGATTAAGATTGATCAATCGTCATTTTTAATCGTTAGTCGCGATTAAATAGGTTAATCTTAATCGTTAATCGTTAGTCGATTAAAATTTGCCCATCTCTGATCCTTATAGCAACAGAGTTCAAAGTAAATTGCCTTGATTATGTACATCCTACTTATTCCAGACGAGGCGAAGGCTGGTCGAGCCCTTTAGAATCCTTGCGGCAGCAACTGCGAAAACTGGACGATTTGGAAGACCAGTTCCCGGACCTGGCGTGCCAACCCTCGTACAGTCTCAGATATCCATTCGCTGAATTAGGTATGTATCATTAAATGATCACACGTGTTTTCTATTTCAGTCACCAACTGCTCATAGACTGTCATCGGCTTGATCCCCTGTAAGGTTAAATATAAATAAGATGAGCACGAAGATTTGTTCCTGAGACTTGGATGTTTTTTATATTTTTAAGCATTTTTTTTTTTTTTACATTGATGACGGACGTATCAGATAGTAGTGAGTCCTATGTTGAATCATATATTATTGCTGGTGACTGTACAGATGTATTAAATAAACTTAGTTAAGAGAGTTTAGCTGGTGCCTTTTCAAGATTTCAAGATCCTCGCAAGGAATAGAGATGAATGGTGGCTGTTAACGACAGCCACCGCCGAACCCTAGCTGACAGCAACGTATTTACACGTGACCCTAGTATATAAGGATACTGTAAATAGTTAAGTTAGTATATAAGTGTTTTATATAGTATTAGGTAGATTTTAGGTATTTAATAAAGATTTTTTAGTTAGTTTTAGGTTTAGAATGGGGATTTAGCTTAGGGAGCCACCTAATATTACGAGCTGTGGATAAACGATGTATAGATTTAAGTTTTTTATGTATAAGTTAGGTAAAGTCCAGCCCGAACTACAAGCTGGACTGAACCACGAACCGATCCTTGCTCCCTCAGCTAAATCCCATTAGAATAACTACCAAAAATTTAGGTAAAATAGACCGCCGAACGCGGCTATTGTCCTCCTGACCCGGTAACCCAGTTCCGATATTAGAATGGAAAGGGTTATCGGGTCAGGGATCCTGAGCCGGACCAAAGCCAGAAATAAACTAATCAGATCCGAGCAGCGAGATAGGAAGTATGATTGATTATATGTTAGTTTATAAGGAAATATTGAACCAAATTTAGGATAATAAGATAAAGCGTGCGGCCAATCAGACGCAGGCGGTATTTGCGGGCGGCGACGGGGAAGAACCTCGGATGTTTCCACCCGAAGGTCGAGTGGAAAGCGCCCGGAAATGCAGGCGCTCTGATTGGTCGTCCCGATTAAATTTATTAAAGTAGGGCTTGTGATTCAAGCAGAGGATTGGGACTCCTCGGAGGTAGAGGCACTGTTTAAGCCTAGGTGAAATGCTATAAATACGGAGCCAATATTTTTATTGTCGTACTCGGTTTCATAGTTAGTTACTACTCGGATTAGTACTCGGTTTCATAGTTAGTTACTACTCGGTTTCATAGTTAGTTATTACTCGGTTTCGCGTTTCGTGATAGTACTCTCACCCCGAACCAGGACTGGGGGAAGTACTCGGATTAGTACTCGTTTCATAGTTAATACTCGTTTAGTTTCGTTTAGTTTCGTTTAGTACTCGTTACAAGCTCTTAGTATTCGTAGTGTTTCGTACTGCACTCGTCGTATACGGTGCATGCGTGTTTGTTAGTCTCTCTGCCCTAAAGTAAAATCGTTTTGTTTATATTGTTTAAAGTTTATAGTGTTTAAGTAAATGTAATATCACAGTGTTTGTTGGTTTTATTAGTAATTTAAATTCATTTAACGTTTTATTTAGTTTCATTTTATTTCCTCTCCTAATTGAGTCGCGTTGCGTTTTCTGTTTTTGAACTCTGAGCTATCGGGGTTAGTCAACTGTTGACGCGTATCGCCAATAGTGTTTTGATCCATCGAACCGGGTCTTAACCAGCGGTCGCCAACAGTTTTATGGTCCTTCGAGCCGGATCCGCGAACCAGGATTTGTGATTGTGTTGTGAACCCACGTAAAACCATAAATATGGTTGTTACGAGGAGCCAGGCTGGCGATAACCTCGAGGACGAGGAAAATCGTCGTCTGATGGAGCAACGTTTAGAAGAGGAAAGGCAGAGATTACTTGAACAGACTCCGTTACGAGGAGGTAACGTCGAGGGAGCACCCGCGGAACGAGCGGGCCCCCTCAGAACCGGGACGGAAAACCCGACCCTCCGGCGGATGAACCCGATGGGCGACTCACCAGTCTCACCCCCGAACCAGGACAGGGGGGAGTTTAGTCGCAATGTCGGATGGGGTGCGCAGCCGCGGGACACCTAAGGAGTGTCACCGCTCTCGCCACCCGCGATCCGAGTACCCGAGCAGCGTATGGAGGAGAGGCTCGCGCAAGGAGCGCAACGACCGGCGGATCGTGACCGCGTTGCGTTCGCGTCGAGGCCTGCATCCGTGGCTTCTACCACGGATCTTAAGGTAAGAAGGCGGAGAGCAGAACTGGAGGCGGCAGAGCAGCTCGCCGAGTTGCGTCGTCGTGAACTGGAAATTCAAGAGGAATTGATCCAGAAACGACTCGCCGCAACCATCGAACAGATCGAGGTAGAAGGGTCCCGGGCTGGAGGGTCGGTCGCAGATCCCGCGAACCGGGTGGGCGACTGGCTCGACAACGTGCAGCCCGAGAGAGCAGCGCCGATACCACGCAGGTCACGTGAAGACTCGCCATCGCCGAGGAGAACACGTGACGAGGTAAGAACCCCACACAGTCAGCGGGACAGATCAGAAGGTAGGAGCCGCGCCATTGATCGACTGACGGATCATCTCGAGACGATGATGAGGCCGCCACCAAGGCAAGTATATGAGTTGCCTATATTTGCCGGAGATCCGAGCGAATGGCTCACATTTTTAAATAGTTATGAACAGTCGTCGCAGCGGTACAAGTTCTCGCCGTACGAGAACGTTGCGAGGCTACGACACGCTTTGAAAGGTGAGGCGCGACAGTGTGTACATCATATGCTCGCGTCATCGACATCACCAGAACTAATTGTCAGAGTGTTGAAAAAGAACTTCGGTAGAACAGATTTGCTGATTGATCGAGCGATCGAGGAACTGAAGAGGATGCCTATAATTGGTCCGAGCGCAACGGATCTAAATGCGTTCGCGACGAAAATCATGAACATAGCATCGACATTGGTGAACTTAGACAAACGGAGTTACGGAGCTAACCCGTTACTAATAAGGGAGATAACAGAGAGGTTGAGTCCGCATTTGCGCTCGCGATGGTGTGCATATGCGAAGGAAAGATATACTCTAGAACAGAGTGAGTTAATGCTGATGGCTAACTTTTTACTCGATGAGAGTGACGCCGAGTTGGAGTTCTCGCACGCACGGGCGCCGTCAAAGAGGACGACACCCGCGCCACCGATCCAGCGAGACACTCGACGCGCACCGATCCCGGCCGGCGGAGGAGCTTTCCGTCGCCCACAATCACCTAGAGTCAACAGAACCTACACGACAGAAACAGTGAGTAGTTGTTTGTTTTGCGGAGGCGGTCACAATACGCCCCACTGTCGCCGACTTCTTAACATGCCAGTCGGAGCCCGCTGGGTTGGGCCCGACAGAACCGGGTATGCTTTAAATGTGTAAATCAAAAACATCGTCGGGAGCAATGCCCAGCGAGAGGGTGCGGTGTGAACAGATGCCCGCAACCCCACCATCCCGTGCTGCACAAACCCCTGAACCAGCAGCATACATACCAGGTGCCACCTGTGCAGGCGCCACCTGTGCAAGCGCCGCTAGCGCCGGCGCCACGCTTTGCTAGGCCGCTAGCGCCGCCCCGCGCATCGTCGGCACACGCTGTGACGTCACGAGAAAGGACGCAGCGCGCCGCGGCGGGCGCAACGAACAACAAACCGACGGAGCTCTATGATCCAGAGCGGAGCTTCGCGGCGACCTACACGAACCCCCACACGGTCGCAAACATAGTGTTGTTAAAGGTAGTACCCATTATTATTTCGGGACCGCGATGCGAGGTCAAGACACACGCGTTGCTCGACGAGGGAAGCACCGTTAGCCTTGTGGATGAAAGGTTGGCGGAGGCGATCGGAGCAACCGGACCCGAGACACCGTTACACATTCACGGTGTGGGAAACATGACTTCGAGCCAACGGAGCCGAAGGGTGACCACGCAGGTACGAGGAATCCGAGATGGACCTGTACACGAAATGACGCTGCGGACCGTACCGAACCTAGGCCTACGAACGCAGCGCCTAAATAAAACAGAACTAGGTAAGTACAAGCACGTCGCCGGCCTGAACGAAGCGGCATTTGAGGACGGAGTGCCGTATGTGCTCATTGGTGCCGATCACTGGCACATAATGATCCCTCACGAACTGAGGACAGGGCGCATGAACGAGCCCGCAGCCCTACGAACCGACCTAGGATGGGTCGTGTATGGTACGGTACCGCGGCTCATCCGAACCGAACATGCCGAGACGTCGCTACACTTAGCGGCGCGTGAACCAGAGCTGGACGAAGCTCTGAAAAGGTATTTTGATATAGACTCGTTGGGGATCAAGTTGATCAACAAGAAACGCCCCCTCGAGGAACGAGCTGAGAGGATTTTCGCACAAACCGTGACGAAAATAGACGGACCCCGCTACGAGGTAGGACAACTGTGGCGGGACGATGAACCCCGAATGCCACTGACGTACGCAATGGCGTTTCGGCGGCTACAGGGGATTGAAAGGAAGATGGACCGTGATCCGACCTTTGCGACGGAGTATGCCGCACAGGTCGATAACCTGCTGGTCAAGGGTTACGCCGAACCAGTGGAAGACCACGAACTCACCCAGAACGGGAAAATAGAGTGGTATTTACCTCATTTTGGGGTCACTAACCCCAATAAACCGGGAAAACTAAGGTTGGTATTTGATGCTGCGTCAACAGTCCAAGGACGCAGCCTGAATGATTACGTATTGGAGGGACCAGACATGCTACAGTCTCTACTAGGGATCCTGTTCCGTTTCCGCGAGGGCCGGTATGCGTTGACTGCCGATATTCAGGAAATGTTTCTACAGGTGAAGATACGTAAGGAGGATCAGCCCTCACAGATGTTTCTGCGGAGGGGCACCGATCGAGAGGGCCCGCCGAGACGGTACAAGATGACGTCTATGATATTCGGCGCCGCCAGCTCTCCATTCTTAGCGCATAGCGTGCGCATAAGAAACGCGCAAGAAAACGAGGTACGTTACCCTCTGGCGGTTGAGGACATAGTGAACAACCACTACATGGACGATTACGTCGCCAGTTACGGGAACGAGAACGAGGCTATAGAACGAGCCGAACAAGTAGCTGCTTCACACGCGCAAGCAAGCTTCAAGCTAAGAAACTGGAGCACCAACTCAAGTAAGTTGCGACAGCGAATACCACCGGAGCTGCGAGCCGAGGCGCCCGCGCAGTTCGGCGGTAAGGCGCAGAAGATACTTGGGATGATCTGGTGCCCCGAGACCGACGAGTTGGCATTCAATACAACGATGATGCGGGTCCCAGCCGAGGTGAGGACATGCGCTAGAGGGCCGACAAAAAGGGAAATATTAAGTGCAGTAATGAGTGTCTATGATCCGATAGGTCTACTGTCACAGTACGTAATCACGGCCAAGATACAACTGCAAAGATTATGGCAGATTAAACTCGGCTGGGACGAAGAACCACCAATGGAGGAACGCCGTGAATTCGAACACTGGCTGAGAGCGCTCGACAGCGTGGCTGCGCTGCGGGTGCCGCGGTGTTATTTTGACACGGGGGGATCGCCGCGTGAGTTACATATTTTTGTAGACGCGAGCGCCCAGGCTTACGCTGCGGTAGCCTACTGGCGAACCGACGCCGAGGTGAGTCTCGTCGCGGCGAAGGCGAAGGTCGCGCCGACAAAGGCGCTGAGCATCCCGCGACTGGAGCTACAGGCGGAGCTTATCGGGGCACGGCTAGCCCGCGCTATAGCGTCGCATCACAGATCGAAGGTAAGCAGAGTAGTGTTGTGGTCGGACAGCCGCACAGTGCTGCAGTGGGTGCGGGACGACGCGCGCCGCTACAGCGTGTACGTATCACATCGGCTGGGCGAGATAGCCGAGCTGACGAACGAGGAGCAGTGGCGCTGGGTGCCCACCCGGGACAACCCGGCTGACGACGCGACCCGCGCGGACAGCGCCAATTCAACAACCCACCTTTTCTGCGGCGGCCCGAGGCGGAGTGGCCGCAGGAAGTTTCGACGACCCACAAAGACGACCACGAAGAGGAGGTGACTTCGTGCCACACAGTCCGATGGGAGAGCGCGCCGCTACCAGACATAGCGCGCTTCTCTAACTATGACCGGCTGATCGGCGCGACGGCACGAGTGCTGCAGTTCATCGAGATGATGAAGAATAAGAACCGCATACCGTTGGAACTCCGGCATATTAAAGGCGCGGAGCACCTCTGGTATCAGAACGCGCAACGGCGAGATTTTGCGGAAGGGCTGCGCGGTCTGTCGAAAGGGGAGCCTATCCCGAAGAAGAGCCGGCTGTATAGGCTCGACCCAAGACTGGACGAGGATGGGGTAATGCGCATGCGCGGCCGGATCGACGCCGCGCCAGTGCGTACGTATGATAAGCGCCCAGTTTTGTTGGATGGACGCAACCCATATGTGAGGTTGCTCATACTGCGAGCACATCAACGAGCCGCACACGCCAACAACGAAAGGTTGGTAAATGATCTTAGGCAGCAATTCTGGATACTGCACTTAAGACCTACAGTACGAGCGGTAGCGAACGCGTGCCAGGTGTGCATCCTGCGCCGGGCGCGACCTCAGGTGCCCGCGCTGGGAGATCTGCCACTGGCACGGATCGAGCCATTCCACCGACCGTTCACGAACGCGGCGGTGGATTACTTCGGACCACTGATGTTGACCGTCGGGCGACGGCACGAAAAGCGCTGGGTGGCGCTATCGCTGTCCACCGGCTCGGCCATCATGGCGCTAAGGCGCATGGCCGCGCGACGGGGGTGGCCGCGGGTCATCTACAGTGACAACGGAACCAACTTCCGGGGTGCGGACGCGGAGCTGCGCGCCGCCTACCTCGAGTGGCTGCCAGCAATGCGGCAGTACGGGCAGCGGAACGAGATGGAGTGGCGCTTTATACCGCCGGGAGCTCCGAACCAGGGCGGCGCCTGGGAGCGCATGGTGCGCTCCGTGAAGACGGCGCTGACGGCGACACTGACGTCCAGGGCGCCCAAGGAAGAGGTGCTATGGACGCTGCTCGCCGAGGCCGAGCACACTGTGAATGCTCGGCCCCTCACTCACATATCGGTTGAGGCAGCCGACGAAGAAGCCTTAACACCGAACCATTTTCTACTGGGAGGCTCCACGGGGGTCCCTCTCACTGGCCCTTGTGTGGAAGCCGATCGCCGAACCTGGCGAGCCAGCCAGGCGCTCGCCGACCATTTCTGGGCCCGCTGGGTCCGGGAATATTTGCCGACGCTTGCCCCGCGACGCTCATCCGCGGCGGGCGAGCGACAACTGCAGGTTGGGGACTACGTGATCGTGGTCGACCCCACCCTGCCACGGAACGTGTGGCCACGAGGAGTCGTCGAGACGACCTACCCTGGACCAGATGGCGGCGTGCGGAGCGCGGACGTCCGAACGAGAGGAGGCGTGTTCCGGAGACCGACGACGAAGCTGGCTGTCGTACCGTTGCACTCGGGTCAACATGGCATGTTGACGGGGGGATAGTGTTAACGACAGCCACCGCTGAACCCTAGCTGACAGCAACGTATTTACACGTGACCCTAGTATATAAGGATACTGTAAATAGTTAAGGTAGTATATAAGTGTTTTATATTTTAGGTAGATTTTAAGTATTTAATAAAGATTTTTTAGTTAGTTTTAGGTTTAGAATGGGGATTTAGCTTAGGGAGCCACCTAATATTACGAGCTGTGGATAAACGATGTATAGATTTAAGTTTTTTATGTATAAGTTAGGTAAAGTCCAGCCCGAACTACAAGCTGGACTGAACCCCGAACCGATCCTTGCTCCCTCAGCTAAATCCCATTAGAATAACTACCAAAAATTTAGGTAAAATAGACCGCCGAACGCGGCTATTGTCCTCCTGACCCGGTAACCCAGTTCCGATATTAGAATGGAAAGGGTTATCGGGTCAGGGATCCTGAGCCGGACCAAAGCCAGAAAGAAACTAATCAGATCCGAGCAGCGAGATAGGAAGTATGATTGATTATATGTTAGTTTATAAGGAAATATTGAACCAAATTTAGGATAATAAGATAAAGCGTGCGGCCAATCAGACGCAGGCGGTATTTGCGGGCGGCGACGGGGAAGAACCTCGGATGTTTCCACCCGAAGGTCGAGTGGAAAGCGCCCGGAAATGCAGGCGCTCTGATTGGTCGTCCCGATTAAATTTATTAAAGTAGGGCTTGTGATTCAAGCAGAGGATTGGGACTCCTCGGAGGTAGAGGCACTGTTTAAGCCTAGGTGAAATGCTATAAATACGGAGCCAATATTTTGATTGTCGTACTCGGTTTCATAGTTAGTTACTACTCGGATTAGTACTCGGTTTCATAGTTAGTTACTACTCGGTTTCATAGTTAGTTATTACTCGGTTTCGCAGTGAATACTCGTTTCGTGATAGTACTCTCACCTCGAACCAGGACTGGGGGAAGTACTCGTTTCATAGTTAATACTCGTTTAGTTTCGTTTAGTACTCGTTACAAGCTCTTAGTATTCGTAGTGTTTCGTACTGCACTCGTCGTATACGGTGCATTCGTGTTTGTTAGTCTCTCTGCCCTAAAGTAAAATCGTTTTGTTTATATTGTTTAAAGTTTATAGTGTTTAAGTAAATGTAATATCACAGTGTTTGTTTGTTTTATTAGTAATTTAAATTCATTTAACGTTTTATTTAGTTTCATTTTATTTCCTCTCCTAATTGAGTCGCGTTGCGTTTTCTGTTTTTGAACTCTGAGCTATCGGGGTTAGTCAACTGTTGACGCGTATCGCCAATAGTGTTTTGATCCATCGAACCGGGTCTTAACCAGCGGTCGCCAACAGTGGCAGTCTAGCGACAAGAGCGTAGCTCTTTAGTTATGTATTATCATGACGATGTCTTGACAGTGCAAGTCTAATGCTTAGTTTGGGGCTGTCATTTGAGTAAGATCACTGAGATTTCTTCACTTAGACATGATATGTTTTTAGAAATACATCTCCTTGCAAATAAATAACGGTGACTTTCGTTTTTTTTCCATTTTTAAAACTTGTGTTAGTGTCGCGCTGAAGGGAAAAGTTCACCCCCAATTTTTCGCTGATCGTAAATTTCAGGCTACAAACTAAAAGTATTGTAAAAAAAAATACACAGTAGTATTTTTTTTTTGCTATATTCAAAGTTACTGAAACAACTGATAATGCCCGTTTACTGTGCACCGTTGCAAAGTATATGTGTGGCGACTTAACGACATCTAACGGAAACTTGTATCAACAAACTCGCTAGCGCCACCAGCGTCAGACAGCGGAACTAAGGGTTCTACATCGCGCTAACGAAGTTTCTACAGCCGGTTGACATATATACCACTTTCAACTTCATCCCAATGGACTTCGGTCCCCAGGCATAACACCCGCCTGGAGAGAGATCTCTCTATTAACATCTTTGTACAAAAACGTTTGTTTGTGAAATAAAGAAGCCCTTCATACTATGTCAGTTTTCAATAACATGGTCTTTATTGTTCCAGGCGCTGTGGCGACGGCGGACGCGCCCGAGCTCGAGTTCGTGCGTCACCGGGCGCTGATAGAGCGAGAGGGCATGCGGCGTGCGCGCGCCGTGTTAAAGCGGCGCCGCGCAGCGCTACGCGAGACCAACCAGCTGTCACCGCATAGAGCGCCCTCTGTGAGTAATCGTGCATCAATCTGAATAACTGTGGATCTAGATCTAATTGATAAATCATTGGAATTGATTTTTATATATTTTAGTAATTCCCACCTCCGCCACAGGCAAGGAAGCTGATCAGATAGAAAAGCAATAGGATTTTGCGATTACATTCGTAAGCCACGGATTTGTTCGTTTAGTGTGACTATCTTTTGAATTTGGTGAAAGTCTGAAACAGACTTAAAAATGGAGACTCCTTGAGTAGACTGATTCCCTATTATCTAAACTCGTCGTGGCTTCTAGATTATATTATTGTGTTAATACGTAATGACTGAATAGATCCTTGACCTGGCAAGGATTTTGTCGTCATAATCACTGTCGTGATATAATTTTGAAAGGGCGAATTGCATACATACCCTAACCTCTCGTGTTACATCGATTAGGAGGAACGCGAAGCAACTGAGCTTGAGGTGGCGTTACACCGAGCGCGCGCGTTGCTCGGCGAGAAAGAGATAAGGCTGAGGCACATCGAGCGCGCCCTGCGGCGGCTGGCAGCGGCCCATGCATCGTTGCCTCCGCCGACGGCCATACAGGTCTATAGCGTCTTATGGTTCAGTTTAGATTGGTTCTTTTAGTTGAGTCTTTTATCTCGCAATCATAATCAAACGGACTAGTGTAACATATAGTGCTGTAATCGCTGTAAATTAATAAGATTGGTCGTAAAAGGACCTTGTGCAAGGTCCGTCCGAATTACTACCAGCTCAGCCCATCTTTTATGCTGCTCTCAAACGACAGTGCTTGCATTGAGTTCCGATGCGGTGGTAAAGATATTCCATCTGAGTCATGTCATCAGTCTGAATGACACGTTTGTCCGAATTTTCGAATTACAATAAAAGCTTTATTCAGACATAATTATGAATCATGGGTCACTTGTGGATTTTCTTAATGCAAACCTTACCTTACCTAACCGCAGGCATTTTTAGATAACTTAAAAGGTTGTCTAACTCAGCTGAAAATCAATTCAGGACAAAATACGATGCGTTACTTCTAGTAGATATTTTGGGTATCCAAAGCCGTAAATTATGTATGAATCCTCAATATGTAGTACTTTTCGCTGGGGCAAGGGTATTTTGAGATGTCAAACTGGTTCGTTTAATTATAGATTCTGTTATAGTTTTTGTTTTGTTGTCCTATGTTTAATAAGTCAGGCTTTGATACATTCATGCCACTTATGATTTGCTTTTGTGTAGCAAAGCTATGTTTTTGTAGGCTTTGGTTGTTTTCGTTTCGTGATTTCGGTGCGTATCTTCGAGTTCTGATGTATTTGTTTTCAGTTCTTTAGTATTGTTTCAGTTTCAGTGTCTCTTTTTATTTTGCCGCTGGCCATTTAGATTTCTGCAGATTTAAATTTGGCGTATGTATACTGTCGATAAATCTTTTATTTTAATTTTAGGTTGTATAATATTTTCGTTATCACCACATCTTATTTGTTCGTCATCATTATACTTCAATAATTAGTCTTATTTTTTTTTGTACAAAGAATATTTACAGCATCGTGTGCTGAAATAGAATAAACAGTATTTTATATTTATTTTCTGCATTACTTAAGAAGTACTTCCATCTTAGTTTATCGAATAATTTTGCATTTTTCTTGCTTTTTCAATTCACAACAGGATTTTTCGAAACGGTGTTCTTATCAAAATCATGCTTACAGAGGTTTGTTTAAAAATCATAATATATATTTTTCCCATTTTTTTATTATTATTTACTGCGAGAAAAGCATTAAACGTGCTTGTATTATTGCGTGTTTATATTATTTAGTTTGCCCGTATTTGTCTGCAACCCGTATTCAGTCATCGACTAAACGCGGGCGCAGAACACGAAGAATTTCGTATATTGAGCCACCATTATTTGTATCTGTCACTCGCGCACAATGATCGCGTCATTGACCGCTGGCATTGTGAATTATTTCCCTACAATAATAGAGCTCCGTACAGTAAAGGTCAATGTATGAAATTTTTCGTCTTCGGCGTCTGCACTGCAGTGTAAACGGTTTTCCATAGTAAATAATGAATTTTGGTTGGTGTGGCCGACGCATTCGATCACCGACTTCCACCACCACCACATATTATAATGTAAACGCGCGGTTATTCATTAAATTTATACACACACAGGGGACCATATGTCATATATATTTTTCGATAGGTTGTCAAAATTAAAAAGTTATATTTGTTGGCAATTGTATGGGAAAGTGCAACCTGACCTTTGTACAAACAACCCAATATTTAAAAAGCATTGAATGATGATAGATCGGTTTGTACAGGAGAACAGTTCGGCGTCGTCAGCCAGCTCGGGCTCGCTGTCAGTAGCGGCGGGTGGCGCGGTGCTGCGCTCGCTGCGCGCGCTGCACGCCGACGTGCGCGACATCTGGCGCGCGCTGGACGCGCGGCCGCCCGCCCCGCGCCGCCCGCCCCGCACTAGCGCCGGTGAATATTTATTTATTTATTTACTAACCTACGGTGCTCTAACCTACGGTGCCCTAACCTACGGTGCTCTAACCTACGGTGCCCTAACCTACGGTGCCCTATCCTACGGTGCCCTAACCTACGGTGCCCTAACCTGCGGTGCCCTAACCTACGGGGCCGTAACCTACGGTGCCCTAACCTACAGTGCCCTAACCTGCGGTGCCCTAACCAGCGGTGCCCTAACCTGCGGTGCTCTAACCTACGGTGCCCTAACCTACGGTGCCCTAACCTGCGGTGCCCTAACCTGCGGTGACCTAACCTGCGGTGCCCTAACCTACGGGGCCGTAACCTATGGTGCCCTAACCTACAGTGCCCTAACCTGCGGTGCCCTTACCAGCGGTGCCCTAACCTACGGTGCCCTAACCTGCGGTGCCCTAACCTACGATGCCCTAACCTGCGGTGCCCTTACCTGCGGTGCCCTTACCTACGGTGCCCTAACCTACGATGCCCTAACCTGCGGTGCCCTTACCTGCGGTGCCCTTACCTACGGTGCCCTAACCTACGGTGCCCTAACCTACGGTGCCCTAACCTACGGTGCCCTAACCTGCGGTGCCCTAACCTACGGGGCCGTAACCTACGGTGCCCTAACCTACAGTGCCCTAACCTGCGGTGCCCTAACCAGCGGTGCCCTAACCTACGGTGCCCTAACCTGCGGTGCCCTAGCCTACGATGCCCTAACCTGCGGTGCCCTGACCTACGGTGCCCTAACCTACGGTACCCTAACCTACGGTGCTCTAACCTACGGTGCCCTAACCTACGGTGCCCTAACCTACGGTGCCCAAACATGGTCCCTGAGAGTCTAAAGTCCAAATTGAAGGATTCCCAACGAGCTGTAGAGCGCAGTATGTATGGTGTCAAAAGGACAGATCGCATCTGGAACACCACACTTGCCGCAAAATGGGTGACATAGACGGGGCAGGCGTAGACGGAGATGGCGGGATCACTTGGACGCATTCTTCAGAAACTGGCCGGAAGAGGCACCTAATAGGGACTCACGGAGATCAAAGGGAGAGGCCTTTGCCCAGTGGAACACTCAAATAGGCTAGGAAAAAAATGATTTATTGGAGATCCATTCCAACATTCCAAATTAAATTACGTAACAAAAAGCCAATTAAAGGTTCTCATCGATAGAGACAAAGTATTTAAACAGCAGAAAAAACAAAAAACAAAAAGTGATTAATAAACACTTACAGCCTAAGTAAATAAATCTTGACTGACTTACCGCCTAACCTTAGATGTAGTGATAAACACATCAAAATCAATATTCTTAGCACAAAAGTTGAGGATTCTACCCGCTCGCAACAAAGTGTTCAGCCGATAGTTAGTCGATACAACGTGAATTTTAATTGGTGTGGAGTTTGAGTGGAATTTTAATATTCCATCTGTAGTATTTAAATAGGAGAACAGTTCCGTGTCCTCAGCCAGTTCGGGTCCGCTCTCAGTAGCGGCGTGCGGCGCGGTGCTACACGCCCTGTTGAGCGACAATGGAGGGGAGGTGTTAGCGCATGGGTAAAGTCGCCAACCAACAGCGTGAGCGCATAAACATACGCGCGGAGTGTTCCCTCGTCCGGCCTCCTTACCCATGCGCAAAAACCGCTAATTTCGTTGATAAATGCGCGACTGCGCAGGTACTACATCGCCAGGGGCATTTTTGCGTAATAACTACGTACGAAACTAACTCGTTCCATTTTCAAACTTGAAAAATCGTTACCTACGAACGACTTATCATCATTAACTGACTTAGAGTTTCGTCAGCCCGTGGACCATACAGTGTTAAATTACAACATGGCTGACTATCTCTCTTCTTCTTCTTCTTCTTCTTCTTCAGCCTGTTGCCACCCAATGCTGACTGACTATACATAAGTTAATTTATTGTACTGTTTGTTTGCAGCATCCCCAGAGACTAGTTCCTGCAACGCGCCCACCACGTCACATACTAGAATGACGCTCTCCGCGGTAAGTTTATAATAATCTATACGTTCTTGTACACAAAATTATTCATCTAAGGTATAAAATATATAGAAGATAGGTACCCTTATTCATAAACGTACAAATATTTTTAATTAATACATTAACTATTATAATAAATTCTATAAAAGGTTTTCAAAAGTCATATATGTTTTGTCAGCCGGAACCATCGCTCCAAGACAACTCGGAAGGCGGCGTCGCTGAAAGAGCGAGAGGGCTGCGCGCCTGGCTTCAAACAACTCCATAAAAACATCTTTTCGCTCGCGCCATCACCGTTTCTCGCGCCATCGCCGTTTCGCTTGCGCCATCGCCATTTCGCTTAAATTCAGCGCTGGCTAAAACCTATCCTATTTGTAGCTCGACAAGGCTTCGTTTCGTTTGTAGTTATCTTTAATGAATTTCAGAAGTTGATTATAGACATAGTACTAATCATTTGCAAGATTTAGAGACTAAGGGTCTCCCCTGACCTATTCGACGCGAAAGAGCGAAAACGACGTCACTCGGCTCGGCTCGGCTCGATTCAGCGTTGCGAACGGAACGACGTCGTTTTCGCTCTTATTGCATGGACATACATCTTTTTCTTACCGGTTCAAGCCGATTCGGCGTCGATAGGTTTGGGGAGACCCTAAGGTAGTTACATATATAAAGCTACTTTTCAGTTCGACTGTACCTTTAAAAGAGAATTTTCGCTGAGTTTCCTAAATACAAGAATAGTAAATATTATTGTTCCGTCCCTAATATTGTATTCTGTTTTTTTTGGAAAATTCGTTGGTGGAAAATGTGTTTTTTATTCTAGTATTTAGGGGAAGAGGGATATTTTAACACGATTAGATCCCGTGGGATGTGTAGTCTATAATATAATCGACTGTATGTGCGATGTAAAAATGGTTTTAAACTCCACGCTTCCAAATGACTCAAATAAATGCATATAGAATAGCTTTTCATATGCATGCAATGCTCAAGTTCAAGTTGCAAAATCCAAGGTTTGGCAACAGAACAACGCCAAAAACGCGCAAATATACACAAATTAGAAAACAATACGATTGTTATGTGATAATGCTCAACAGTGAGTCATAAAATAAATAAATAATATACTGCATACATACGTGCGTAACAAAAGACCTTTTTAACACACAAAGGGCTCCGGTAGGCGACCACGCAAAATCAATTTAAAGGCTGGGAGTGACTTTAAGGGCCTCATGTTTGATCAGTAGTTAAACTTACTAATCTAATGGTTAAATCTCAAGGAAATGTGGCAAATTTTCGATTCCTTTTTCGAATTTAAACTTTGATTTAATTACTGATCAAACAATGGGTCCTAAGAAAGTCTTAGTCCCATCGGCTTGTAATATTAAAGTACCAACGAATATCATTTGTTTTTATTTAAAATGACTAGATGTTCATCGACTTTTGAAAGCTGTCAATGTCAACTTACTAGCGACATCTAGCGAGTTATTGGATCTGATCGCCTGACTTTTATATGCAGTAGTATGAGTTTTTATTTATGACATCGTAAAATTTATTATAACACTTGACGTAGTGTGGATAGAGGTCGAAATTAAGTGGACTGAAGGATGTAGGTATAACAAGGGACAAATCTCGGAACACATTGCAAGTTTTGAAATCCTGGATTTAACTTTATCTAGGCTCTTAACGCTCACTTGCCTAGATTTGTCCTAGCCATACGAAGGAAGTGGGTTCTGTATTAAAAACGTTCGCTAAGTATAAATTTAGAGTACATTTCATTTGATTCACCTTTGAGAGATATTACATCATGTCTTAGTTTGAAATGCTTAGTTACACTGTTACATGTACAGTAAAGGAAATTGATTCCTAGACTGGACTATGTCATAGTGACGTAATCAATCAAAGTGTAAGTTGACATAGTCCAAAATTTTCTAGGAATCAATTTTTTTACTGTACCCTAAAATTAATTTAAAAAATAGTATTTAGCGAACGATTTTAAAATGTTCCCTGAGACACATATGAATGGAAACAGGTGTAATCGCACAAATCGACGTACTTAAATAATAACTTAGATATTTTTAGCAAGTAAGATGGCCTATACATTCCCTTGTGTGTTATATTATATTTCTTCTATTTTATTACTAAGTCAGAATTTATTTATAATAAGCTAGCACGTGTTTTTTTTTATTGTAAATATGTGATTTAAAACTGCTTTAAATTCTAGTCACCTATCTTATGAAGTGTGTACCGAGTGTACTAGGAAAAAATAGTTTATTTACTTAGTATTTACTCAATTTTCACCCTAAATAATTCGTGTGTATTAAGATGTTATGAGAATTAAAACATTCCTAAAGTTTTTTTTGTGTTTAAGTAACTGTCTATGATTATTTTATAACTTGTAATTTTGTTGATCGATTTTCGAATTGATAATCATTTTTTATTGATTCGTTTTAAATAATATAATATTAGAAGCCGCAGTTAAAGTATCATAATAAATGTGTCTATTACTTTTACTGCGGCTTTTATATCAAAGCTGAAGTTGCAATTTCACGGGAAATTCTTTCAGCAATAATTGCCCGTCGACAAGCTGTCTTACTCTAATTTGGTGCAATAGAATGAGAAGTCTATACTGTTGACGGCCAATTTATCCTCAAAAAATTGAACGTGTAAGTGTACATTAATAATTGGCACAAGTTTCATTTTAATATTAGTTCATGTATGTATACATGCAAACTAAAAGTTGTGATGATCTAGCCTTCTAAATCTTGATCATTGATAGTTGAGAATTGTCAACACGCACGAAAAGGTGTTTAATCTGGGTACACTTATTATTTTATCAAAACACAGAATATACATTTCATCGAAAGGCAATTCTCGCCGCAGGAGTTTGTCAGTCACAAGTAATGTGTGTCAACCTAATCTTACCTACGTTAATAATATTTAAGATATCGTCATTACTTGAAATATAAACATTCTATATTGAGAAAACCGTGACATTATCCCGAATTAACCGTATTGAAAGTATTGGGATATGAATGTGGGAAGGAATGACGTAAACATGCGTCAGTGGGAGTGCGGGGCCATCCGGTCAATCTAGGAAATTTCTTGTTAAAAATGATTCGTTTTGAAATTCTTATTAACTTATTAAAAATCATGTGCTTTTTTCAAGCGATGTTACAGATCTTAACTATTAATGGTCTAGATTAAATTAATTATAATATGATGCCTGTTTGACTCCATTTTTGATATGCGTGTTTAGATCTCGTCTCCTGCCAGCTATTACGAAAAAAAGAACGCTCTATCTCTGGTACGTAAAGAACATAAACGAGAGAGGACAGGCGGATAAGTTTTCTTAGTAGATGGATTAATAATTAGAATAAATTCAATAAATGGTAGCCAAAGTAATGAATGTAGATACTTCTAGTCAAATATATCACTTATAGTGAGACTGTAGGCACGAAACGTGCTAGGTTGAGACGTAGTTAGTTACGGTTTGTTTTCCATTATTTACATTAACGTATATTTGAAAATTATTATAATTCGATTGCGACTATTTGATAAAGCATAGGGTAAATTGTTCAGTGACACCTCTATGTAACTAGTAAAACCAATGCGAACTTAACAAATTCCTACATCACTGGGGTGCTTATAAGTTACAGCTGATAGTTGAAATTAAGTCTATTTAAAAAAAAAACGGTCAAGTGCGAGTCGGACTAGCGCACTGAGAGTTCCCGCTGGTATTATTACATCCCGATTTGAATTCGATTTCGAATCGAATTAGCGCAAACCCAACTCACGCTTGACCATTTTTTTGTATTTGTGGTCTTTCTCCAAGGTTTGTACTCCCGGGTGTAACATGAGGAAATCGAATAATTGTAACAGCGTATTCCTGAGGTCGTATGGAGCAAAAAATGATATGAAGCATGGTCGAAATATGATTTTTATTTTTTATCCAGGATTGACGCTTATGATAAAAAAAAAACATTTCGACCTGGGTTCATAATAATCATAATTAGGCTTGGGACTTTTGGATGCTCGCTATGGTTTTAGATTCCACGGAGTCGCCATTATGTTAAAATATTCTTTTTCGAAGTCAAAGTCAAAGTGTAAAAATAAAACATGTTAGATTTACGCTGTTATATCGATCGGTAATAACCACGTTATTATGACTGCAATTAATTTTATCATTAATTTATTAGTTAAAATATAGAAAAAATAATAGTGATCCATTCTTAGTACCATTTTAATGATGAACATGAAATAGTAATAGATGATGATTATGATGCACTGATTCAAAAAGCCTCATCAAAAATTTAGGGGTTACTCTTAAAATTCCCTTTTCGCCAAAGGACCATTTCAGCTAGATGACATAACAGTAAAATACACAGTCAGCAGAGAGTCAATTCAGCTGAATGACATGAAAGTTGAATACTCAGTCAGCAAAGTGTCAATTTAGCAGGACGTCACAGAATTGAAATGAGCAAGTAGCCAAACGTCTGGAAATATAAATAGTCCTTGTGATTAGAATACCTAATTAACCGAAAGTAAAATTAGTTGATTGACATGAACATAGAAGGAGTTATTAGCAAAACGTCTGGAAATTAAAATAGTCCGTATAATTAGAATAGGTACTTAATTCGTCGAAAGCAAAATTAGTCGATTGTCATGCTCATGACCACAGAACGAGTTAGTAGCAAAACGTCTGGAAATGTAATGAGCTAATGAGTTACACTGCTGGTATACATACTAGTCCTATGTCTCCATATCCATCCCCAGGGCTTAAGCTACATACAAATTTCATTAAAATCGGTTCAGTACATAATTTACCCGTGAAAAAGTAAAATTTATAATATTAGTAGGTACTATGGATAAATAAAATGTATGTGTTTTGTCTTCAATATATTTTATTGGTAAAAAAGAACATTAACGTGGGAAAACAAACATAATTACTCCTTGTTTAAAAAATAAAGCAAAAACAACTACCTACTCCTTATACATACTTAAATTGAAACCGTATCTAAGTTATTTTAAAAAAGGGAACTGTTTACTTAACAATTGTCCCCAAATATAATTCGTTTGAT
Organism: Acleris emargana; assembly: GCA_927399475.2. Classification (NCBI taxonomy): domain Eukaryota; kingdom Metazoa; phylum Arthropoda; class Insecta; order Lepidoptera; family Tortricidae; genus Acleris; species Acleris emargana. The sequence goes on from OV656849.1 coordinate 4,369,132, forward strand.
ATGACTGATGTTTTTTAAAAAACGGAATGCAGTGATTTTTTTTTCAATATATTTTGTGATTTCTCTTTTATATTTTTTATCAAAAATAATATCATTTTTTTTTCTTCTTGTCACTTCAAAAAGGACACTCGTAATTCTCTTTTCTTGCCAACAGGCTTCAAGTTTCAGTGCGTGTACATATGAGATCAAGGTCTTTTTTGGCCCCACACGAGTATTATATCGTCTGTGCCATCCCTCAGTAGCGTTGTTGGTGCGGTGCCGTTGACCAAAACAACTTAGTGTGTTTGGGGTTGTCCTTAAAATCCACTGTCTATTAAAATAGTCAATGAATAGATTCATTTTATCACATGTCATGCGTCGTGCTTGCTCACAAATACATATCCAAACATTGGGTATGTCCGCTGCTGGTAATAGCGGCAGGTTGCTAGAGAGTCTTGTTATTTCTTCACCCTCCGTAGTCTCACATACTTCTAATTTCTTGGATTTTCTCCACACCGCAGCATTAAAGTGGTAATAACAACCTGATATTAAAGAATCAGGAAACACCACTTGAATCGCGTTTTGTTGTGCAATTTCAAAATCGCACTTGAAATGCTTGATATCAATTTCAAAATGGTCTTTTATCATTTTAAAGAGGCGTTCATAGGTATCCTGGAATTTATTGGGCAGCAACGCAAACGCAAATGGTACAACGTGGGTACTTTTAGTACAGCTGTCAATGTCTACATGCATTGCGTATAATTGACGAAATAGATTGGGTACCTTAAAAGTACCGTCGCCAAAGTATTGTGTATTCTCGTTAACCATAGATTTCAAAATCTCTCGGCATCTTTTTGTGGCGAACAAGAAAATTTTATTATTTTCATAGCCATCGATATCGACTAAAAAATCTTCAGAAAGAATTTCAGGCAACTCTATTTCATTTATAGAAGAAAATTCTGTTTTGTGCATTTTTAAGAATCTTCTCCTGGCACGGTATAATGCATCCTTCTTTGAATGAAAACTAGGTATCATATCAAGATTAGAGTCGTTGAAAGCTTCTTCCATAATTTTTTTAACGGGAGTAAATTCTGTACGGACCATTTTTTTACATTTATCCATCACACAATCAACTTGGTTCTTCACGGAGTGAGAGTTACAGGAATGGCCCAGCTTACTTTTCTTTATGATTTCGGTTTTTGCAACATTGAGAGTAACGGAAGCATGGCACTCTCCTCTTTTACTACATCTCCATAGAGAAGTCCCACCGGCGTTCAAAGAAGCACAATTGTAGCGATAGCCATTTCGTATTAATACCGACTTTCCTTTCTGACTCTCAATAAACACCAATGAAGAATCATCAGCATCCATATCATCATCCATAGCTCACAATACGAGTATAATTCGCTAAATCAGATATATCTATAGTTTTTAAGCACGAAAATTCGAAACGCAGGCTGAACTACACAATCACTGACATTGAATTATGATAATATGTAAGAACTACAATGTTTAAGTGGCCAGGATTTAAACAATAGATAATAATTGATTGTGTGAAAAGGAGTTTGAATTATCAAGTGTCATATCAACACTTGCCATTTTAAGATCCAGACGTTTTGCTAACGGGCTATTTGGCGTTCATGTCTATTTAGTAATTAAGACGTTTTGAGATACAAACGTTTCGCTACTGGGCCATTTAGCGTTTATGTCTATTAAGTAATAAAGACATTCTAAGATAAAGACGTTTCGCTACTAGTGTATTTTAAATTGTAACATTCTAAAATCCAGACGTTTTGCTAAAGATACATTTAGCGTTCATGTCTATATAACAACAAAGACGTAACACAATCCAGACGTTAGAGCTGTATTGTCATTCGGCGAAAAGGGAATTTTAAGAGTAACCCAAATTTAGAAGTGGCGACTTATATTAGATTGAAAAAGGCATTTTTGTTATTGTTACTTAAAGTATTTGTTTTAGTTTATTTTGTTTACTAGCAATAGAGTATTTTATTATTGGTAATTATTATACATACAAGTTGTATGTACTTATCCACTTTGACTTTGACTTCTAAAAAAATATTTTAATATAATGGCGACTCCGTGGATTCTAGAACCATAGCGAGCATCCAAAAGTCCCAAGCCTAATCATAATAATAATAGGCATATTAACAGGGCCCCTTTGGTTTCCTTCGGACACGGATCCCAGAAAATGCCAAGTATAAATAAGTTACCAATAGTTTGAGTCCGCTGTACTAAAAAAAAACCCTAATAAAATTCGTTAATCATTGTCTAGTACTCATAGTACTTAAGAGTTTTGTTTGGGACTTCTCAGTCAATTTGAGTAAGATTTTTAATCTGTATTAATAATAATTTGCTGCAACACTGAACAATTTGCTCTGTAATTCGAGACTACATTTCAATTTAAATGATTCTAAGAGACTGGTGAGTTTAGGGCCGTTGGGTCGATGTAACAAACCGACTGAGTGTGTATGAAACGTCTAACAATTTTACTATGTTTATGTTCTTTATTGAGTGTGTTATATAAATCAAAACTAGAGTTAAAAAACGCCGACTAGTCTATGTAAGAACGACCCGGAGCAGATGTTAGCGGGAATTAAGATTCTTGTCCACTGGAGCGGAGAGAGGCAGCGGAGGGGTGATCGAGGAATAAATCAACTAATTGGACAGCTGCGAGCGAGGCTAGGAACATATCGTCGGTCATACTGCAAAACCGCGTAACTAACAAATTTGCTATAGAGAAAATTAAACCTTACATTCTTATTAAAAAGGTGCATTTTGCTCATTATTAAAAATGTTACTTAAGCGGTTTTGCACTTGAACTTATAAGGAGGATTCGACACCACTGTAAAAACTTTTGTTGAAAATAAATAATTTTGAATATATTTTTCAGTATCACCGACGATATAGTATTCCTATTGGTGGATCTTTTCCTTGCTCACCGCTCAGCTGCCTCGCTCCGCTCCATTGGACAGTCAGCCTTAGCAGGGGCTGCGCAGAGGTGGAGGGCAGCCGCTCGGCTTCCTCCAATCATAGTATAAATAGAAATGTAGTTCTACGAGTCTACGAGTTTCTGATTTCCATTGCCGCTCGGACGCTAATGTTGTGTCGATGCACGCCATCGCTCTAAACTTAAAACGCAACGGCGTAGCCCCGACTAAACAGACTGATATGACTGGTTAAGATTGATTATGCTCGCGGCGCGTACGGTCGAGTCACGCACTCATGCTAGCCACGCGATATACCTTTGTTTGAAGATAAACTACTGTTTGTTTGGACCGTGTTGCAACCGTGAAGTTGTAGCTTTTTTGGTTCCTTAACATTTTCCTACTCCCAAGGTTAATTACGCTCTATGGTTATATTGAGGTAATCTGTATTGTAAATCATTTACTTTGTGGCTGGATGTATCATGTTTTTTATCTATTTTGTCTTCGACCTTGACTTATAAGTATTGGATTCTATTTTATGTTCCAGCTGAATTTGAGTTGAATAATGTTGAATTTTTTCATATCTTTAAATAACGTTTATTGTATCTTATCAAAATACAATTTGTGTACAAAATAACCAGCTTGGCTGACGTTTTTAACTGCGTGGAATTTGTTTGTTTCGAGTAGGTAATTTTTCCTCGGCGATACTAAAATTCAACTCTTTGTATTTTTAAATATAACACACTTTCCTCATTAAGAATGTTCAATAAAATATAGTAAAATGATTAGCACGAAGGACGGAGGCACTGTGATAATCATACAATTATCATGATATTCATATAATCTAATATCATATTTCATGTAATTCCTTTGTTTTCATAGTTATAAGATTTTGCGCATTTGTCTTTATCTTAATAGGAATAAGAAACGGAGATAGACAACAAATTTTAAGGCAACTTGTGGTTATTTGCGTGTTATGTCAATTATAAAAACTTATATTGTTGATTAATTGTGTCGCTTAAAGTGGAAAACATAAGAGTTCCTTTTTTTAACATGACCACTTTAGTATAATTGAATCCTCCTTTTCTTTTGTTTGTAGGATTATATTTCCATATTTTTATTATTAAATAACATAGACATAACACGTGAATAGTTCCTATAAAAAATTAAGACAAACTAACAAACCCTACTATATAACTTACGCTCTCGGGCAAATAATACTGGTCAGAGTGCGTTTCTCATACAATCGAGGCTATTCCGGAGCCTTGGTTCCTGGCCCGGGGTTGTTTTGAGTGAGGTTTAACCCTTTGAACGCCTTTGACTTAATACAAACTTCGTCCTCACACGCCAATGACAGCTGAAAACCACAGCTAATGTCAACCTTACGTCAGAAATACTTGGGTCTATTTTGCATTGTATTTGTGACCTCTATATGGGTCGATGGCGTCGTAGGCACGACAGTACACGACCACTAGTGGTTCTTGGCGTTCTAAGGGTTAATGGTGGATACTCCGAGGTTCAATAGAGGAGGTCAAAACCGCTTAAGATACCTAACTGATCGCACAATCAGTTAACACCACAGCGAGAGAGCTTAGGTCGACATTTGAATTTCCTTAAATTTTATTGCACTTAGATGTTTTTCTGAACATGCACAATTACAGCGCCAGCCGCAGATTAAATCAGTTGGGTATCCTAGGCACACTGGAAGTCCTGTATCAATGCTCGGGGTGTCCATCATCAGATTTCACTAAAAGCATCCCCTGCCGAGGAACCAAGGCTTCGAAATAGCCTCTTTAGTATAAAAAACCCACTCTGACCCGTATTATTTGACTGCGAGTGTATTTGCTTTCAGCCATTTTTAGGGAAGTGTCATAAAGAATTTCAATTTACAATAATATTGGTTGAAAATTAGGAACCCATAGTAGAACTAATAATCTGTACTAGCAACACAAAAATTTATTATTTTTATTTAATCTGTGGTTACCAGCAATAACTATAGATTGAAATCACTATAAAAAACGCCTTGTTTGTTTGTGTGCCTTTGTCTTGTTGTATAGAGTGGAAACGTCAATTTTTCTTATTTTAGTAAATAAAACAAATTATCGATGCTTTTTCAGTACCATGACGTTATATTGCGGTGAAAAAAATACCGAGACCAAGTTATATTATTTAATAACATTAAATGTTATGCTATGCATAATGTTGCACTACAGTTGTCAAATAATTACAGGGCACTGGCACATAGCATAATTAAGGATTTTATGATGTACCTTCTCCATGACGGCAGCTAACTTTTTAATTTTCAATTTGTATAATCATAATAAAGACGTCCATTACAGTTTTATTATTCACACGTAATATAGTAGAGATGTATTTCATATTTTATTGTTTGCACAAATTAATGTTTAATGTTATGATAAAATAAAAAGTAAGAAATTTGTTTCAATCATGAATAAAATTAGCCTCAATATTTAAAATTGTATTTCCTTATATGTCATTTTTGGCATTAATTTTCTATTCTTATGAAATATGAATGTCTAAATCAATTAATTGTATAGACAACTAGTTATTTTATGTATAAATATAGCCTTACCCAGGACGCACAGTAAAAACCAAACTATAAAAAGGATTGTGTGACACTAAAAAATAACCATACAAAATACGAGAACGTTTCTCTTCCCTTAAACCTAGTCCGTTTTTTACGATTTTAGATTTTTGAATATATTGTAGTATTATGAAAAACTAGTTCCGTACATATTCCTGTCCTAGAAAATATATATTGAAAAGAAAACTTTTCATAACAACTACAACATAATTAAGATCGTGGAAAGCTGACTTGATTTAATGGGTGAGAAGCGATATCGCCCGGAGATAAATTCGTAAGGTTTTTTTTGACACACGCGACACGTGACTTGACGTCACGACACGTTGTGCGTCGGTTCACGATCCTTTTACCCCCTTCCACCTAGCCCACCTGGCCATCCCACTCTTCCCACCCTGGTGGGATAAGAGGAACATTTCAATTCCACTCTTCCTGCCCTAGGGCCACGGCTGCTAGCAAATTGATATAATTAAACAATTTAAGTATTAATCAATTGTTATCCCTTTATCCACGTTCGTAACTAAGATTTCATAGGTTTTTTTCACTGTTTCATAACCAGTTATTAAACAAATATTTTTTTCATTTTCATAACCAGCTTCTTGGTAGGTTTAGGTTATGTCAGTTTTGCAACGGGCCCTGAGGGCCAAACTACCCAGAAATAGGAGCACCGTAAGAGCGGAACTCCGTCAACACTCTTATTTCAAATCAATTAGATAGTGTCGACGCAAGTCCAGCAAATGTCTGCGAAAATATATAATGCTATCCCAAATTAGATAAAAAAAGCGCCCAGTGACACTGCTGACATGCCACTTTATATACTGTGGAGGATGTGCTGAGAAAAATGTCGCAAGTGTAATGCACTATGTTTAAATAATAACTAGAATGAAACAATAATGTTTTAAATTAATTATTTCCATATATATTTTAGGTACATAAATTGTTGACGTGTAAATTATATTTACCAATAAAGAACTTCACTGAACTGAACTGAACGGAGTTCCAATTTTTGGGTGGTTTGGCCCTTCGGGCCTGCTGCAGGACTAACATAACCTAATCCTACCTAGCCCCTGTTCTACCTATCCCTTATTCCCAAAAAAGTACTAGGAGAGTATACTAGTCATACATGGCTAAGACGTTCTGGTTGTGAAAATGGAAAAATATCTTGGGTTGGAAGAGTGAAATTAAAATGTTCCTTATATCCCATCTGGGTGGAAAGAGTAGAAAATCCACTTATCCCTCCCGGGTGGAATGGCCAGGTGGAATAGGTGCAAGGCCCTGTTCACACTACGCGGATTTGCCGGCTGCCGGAAGGGCTAGTGTGGCTGTTCAATTTATATGAAGCTGTTCACATCATGCTGGACCCGGCTCGGTACAAATGGCTCCGGCAAAGTTGCCGGTCCGGCGTAGTGGGAACAAGGCTGAAGAGGGGGGATAAAATACTCATTATCTCTTTTCACGATATAAACGATGATTTACTTTAGTGCCTATTCGTATTACAATAGTTGTCAAGAAGCCAAAGAATAAACTGTAATTTGTAACGTGTTATTTATAAAGTTGAATTTACACTATTTAGTGTAATTTTTATTCAATATGTTCAATGTCATCACGTCGAGTGAAAAATTCTGTCTAGTGTTAAAATGGAATCACGAACTTTCCACAAATATAATAAATTCCATTGAAATATCAAATTGTTTTTTATTTTAAGCTCCAGACTGGGTTCTTAGTAATATGGGCTTATAAATGAAACAAGGACACAGTTGCGCAAGACATCCGCATTAGTAGAACTTTTATTTTTAACAAACCACAGATTATAATATTATCAGAACACTAAAAATGTATTCCAAAAAAGATATGAATGGGCTTGCGATGAACCAACTTAAACAACTTCAAGTCAATTTACCAACATTACAATTACAATAAAACATGATAACTGAAGTTTAGTAGAAATGTTGGTTCCATTGTAACTTTATACCATACGTTAATATGACCTAACAAGACATAATTAAAAATACATACATACATACATACCATCACGCCTTTATTCCAGAGTGGGGTAGGCAGAGCTACAGAATTACCAACAACTACAACAATTTGTTAATTCTAAATATAACCACATTTTGCACAAACAGGCTATGATATTTACGATGTGTAGGTATATTAGTGACAGGTTGCAAGCCCGTCGCCTAACAATACTACAAGCCAAGACATGGAGTGGCACTATTCTAGGTGGCCGGCATCCACACAGCATGATTAAAAATAGGTATATTAAATTAAAGGACAAAAATCATTGTCTGCGTTTTTAATTCGAACTTAAAAGTCCCACTCGCACTTCACCGGTTTTTTTATAAGCATGCAGGGTGACGGAACCTGTAATGGACAAGGACCAATGAAGGACACTTGATTCTTATTTTACATAAGATAAGGTTTATTAATTTGTTTTGCAACAATCAATTAACGACCGTATGTAATGCTTTCACTTGTTTTTAATGATAATGTAACAAAAATTTAACATAAAATAAAAATAACTAATTAGTTTTAAAACTTAAAAAATAACTTTTATATCTAAAGTGCTTTGATGTTTTTTTAGGTAATGTTTTTTTTCTTATAAAATAAAATGTCTCATTCAATTATTGTAACAGATAACTAAATATTATATATAATTAACACACCCACACCACATTGCATACAGTATATTTGTAAGACTACGCCGAGCGTCCAGTGACGCCATTATTATTGTTTTCTAATAAATAAAAGTATTGTCTTGAAATCGAAGGATAGTTGTAAGTTGTACAAATGAATACACAATTGTAGGGCGTAGTGTTAAGGCCCTGCTAGAAGGTCGCCAACAAGCCTCCGACGGACCGAGCTTGGTCGAAGTCCGTCGGCTAGGTACCTAATTCTTTTCTGGAAACAACTGTGGTCTATTCCGACTAGTTACATTGTTAGTTCCATTGATGGAACTAGATGGACTTTTTTTTCCTAGTAGTTACATTCAACGAAGATGGTTTCCGTAATGGAACTACTTGGACTTTTTTTTCCAAGTAGTTACATTAATACTACTTATAATAAATATTATTAGATCAAATTATTATATTTTTTTAATATAGGCAAAGATATTGAAAATAAGTACCTTCTATAAGATTGCATTCGTTTTATGTAAATTTATTATAAGTATTATTAATGTAACTACTCGGAAAAAAAAGTCCATGTAGTTCCATTACGGAATCCATCTTCGTTGAATGTAACTACTAGGAAAATAAAGTCCATCTAGTTACATCAATGGAACTAACAATGTAACTAGTCGGAATAGACCACAACTGTCTACACGATCGGTCCAAGGTCTCGTTGTCGGAAGGGCTTGTTGGCTACCGTCTATCAGGCCATTTAAACTCAATGTAATGGAGAAAATAATGACATAGGTATTCATTTTAACCTTCCTCTTCTTTTTATAAGGAAAGGGCTTAGTTTAACGGACATATACATTCATCTGTCGATTAAAAAAACAGTGTTTAAGTCAAAAGCCTTCTATGTACAAAAAAAACATTTTTTTATAACAAATGGTTTTAAACTGATTTACTTCAGTTTTCGGATAAAAGCGTAGAAAAAATCCCCAGTAAACATTATTCGAAATTCAAGTCTCGTGTTTGCCTTGGTCCGACCTCTTGTGTTTGTCTTCTTATTTTTAACATGAAGTTGATGAAAGTAGAATGTAGCAGTCACCGTAGCAGGACAAGTAAAGTGAACGCTGCTACTAAAATGTTTCCTCCTGTAAACCAAAATAAGGCCTAGGGATTAATTCATCATCGATATATTTGTCAACCGGCAGAGATAACTGCTGGACATAGGTAGTCTTGATAGGGGTGCCATCCGTCCGGGTTTTTCCGGATTTATCCTAGTTTAGAGGGCGTCCGGGGAGTGTCTGGGCGGGGTTTCATTTATGGTGATAGCCTGGGTTTAAAAAAATAAAGTCGACTCGCGCGCCGCGGTGGTGTGATTAACCGACACTGGCACTGGCATTGACATGTCCGGGTTCTGGGCTCCTGACGACGCGCTGGCCTAGTTGGTAGTGACCCTGCCTACGAATCTAGCGGTCCTGGGTTCAAATCCCGGTAAGGGCAGATATTTGTGTGATGAGCGCGGATATTTGTTCCTGAGTCATGGATATTTGAGCCGTTTTCAAAATAGGTGTACGTAACACAAAAATAAACAAAGGATTTCTGTGTTTTCGTTACACAAATTAAAATTTGTTACACAATTGAGTACATAAAGGCCAGTTCACCATTGAACTTTTTTACCCTTGATATATGTAAAGAAAAAGCATTTTATTATCATAATATTTATTCTGTTCTGCTGAAGTCATTATTGGAGCCATTTTTCATCATCTATCGACAAAATACACCATTTATTACATACATACCTTTATAAAGGCTAGTTTTTTTTTTTTTTAAGTTCTGCAAATGTATTAAACACAGCTTTGTGCAGTATACATACAGCTTTATCCTTTGTGTAACGTTACACAGTGTTACACAATTTTTTGTGTAACACTCAGCGTTACACAAAAGAACCATTATTTCGTGGCGTTAACATAGTCTCAAACAATTTACAGAAAAATCTTACTAGATTGATTTATAATTTCTTTTGTATTACCTTATTATTAAACGAAACTACACTGTTCAATAAAGATTTCGTGTTAATCAGATTTACATACCTGTGAAATTCACGTTATACAGGACAATAATTTTAGCGACAAAACTCAAACACAACCGGTTTGGATCAATGTAAGTGAAAATAACATGGCTAAGCTGTCATTTCTTAAGTTGGTAGTACCGTAAAGTATTGCCGGACTAAAATAAATGGAAGTAGCGTTCTGAATAGATCGAATATCCGTTTTATTGTCGTTACACATAGGTGTTACACAAATTGATAGAAAAGTGGACACGTAATTAAATTCGTTTTTATTGGGTATAATTATTATTATTTTATTAATAATACTCGTATTTAACTGAAAAACTATCTCAGCTGATATAACCCGTAACAAATGTATGAATATTTGAAAGTTATATAAGCATGAGGACATTCGAACTTGCGAGAGTAGGAGTGGGACAACGTAATTTTGTATGAAACATTAAAATACTTTTTAATTGTATCATGCTTGTTTGCTATTTGTCTATAAATTATATATAATCTAAATTAAAAAAATATTAAAACATAGTATAAATAACGTAATTAAAGTATCGAGTAAATTTCACTGGCTATGTAACCTTTATAATATAATATTTTTGAGTGAGGACAAAATAAATATAGGAAAAAGTACACCTTTTTTGAAAACGACTCATTTACTATGTATTTAAGTATATATTTCTCTATATAAGTATTTATATCGTTGTCTAGTACCCATAATACAAGCCTAGAGCTTAAATTGGGACTAGGTCAATTGGTGTGACATTGTCCCGTGATATTTATTTATTTATTTAAAAGCCGGGGATTTTCACGCGTCTTATCCTGGTTGCCAAATTTTAGAGATGGCAACCCCAGTCTTGAATAGAATGAGATTCCTGTGCTAAAGGCACACAAGTCTAGCAGTTTATAAATGTAGTCTGACGGAATGTTAGACTACTGCGCCCTTATGTGTTGTTGGGCGAGAGGATAAAGAGCACAAGGGACTGGGCAAATATATCGCACGTTCAGAACAATAGTGACCTAATTCAAAATTTCAGCTGTCAAACTTTAAGTCACAAATTTATTATAATAGAGACCTAATTCGAAAATTAAAAATTCTGAATCAGGTCACTATTGTTCCGAAGGTGCGAATGTGTGATGAGCGGGAGTGATTTGTCCCTGAGTCTTGGGTGTTTTCCTTGTATTTCAGTAGGTATGATATCTTTATATACCTAGTTGGTTACTAAGTTCTGTTACTAAGGTTGATGCAAATAAAACTAACTTATGTTTATTTTTCAATTTCAATATGTATAAAAATTAAAAGCTTAATTAATATACATTTTGAAAAACAATTAATCATTTTTCTTAGTTTCCGCAATCCCCGATACGATCTTTTAACATTCACAGCCGGCATCGATGAAATTACGCATGACTTTTCTGTAAATTTCATTTTTTGAAATCGCATAAATTTTAGTCTTTGTTTACCAAAGAACTTTTTTTGTATAATATTATAAAAAATCCTATCTCTGTATATGTTTAGAGACCAAAATTATATTTCTCAACATGACTTAATTCCAACTTATGAAGCAAGAGATTTGGTGTGTTTACGTATTTCTGCAAAATCATGTGAAATCTTAAAGTCGATTTAATGAGTCATCAAGATTGACCGGTGTCCAAGCGGATCTTTAGTTGCTTTGAACACATTCGTATCAGAATTTAAAGCTAGAAGTCTGTTCAATATGTCACGCAAATTTGAACTCTCTACAGGAACTCTTACAAAGTTGGGGCCGTTATCAGTATCATCGTCGTGCGTGATTTTAACTATGATTTTATCGTCCGAAATGGGAATACTTCAAGCTCGTACATCAAATAATTGCAATAGTTTAGAATACATTATTTTTATTATTATCACTACATAGTATAAAACAAAGTCGCTTGCGCTGTCTGTCCCTATGTATGCTTAAATCTTTAAAACTACGCAACGGATTTTGATGCGGTTTTTTTTAATAGATAGAGTGATTCTTAAGGAAGGTTTATATGTACAATACATTCCACGCGGGCGAAGCCGCGGGCGGGTCGCTAGTTCTATATAAATCAAAGTTTTGATTAATATACAGGTTTATGCAAAACTGCTTTTTTTTTTTTTTAATTGTAATTAATCTCAGTAACAGAACTTAGTAACCGACTAGGTAAGTATTTTAATCGTTACTAGTATCTAGTACCCGTATCACTAGCCTAGAGCTTAGTTTGGGACTAGGTCAATTTGTGTGAGATGGTCCTCTCATACTTATAAATTAAATACCTACTATTGGTTGTCCACGACTCCGTCCGCGTAGAAGTCTTTTATCGCTCTTTCCTCGGGAACTGTCAAATTTTCTGCGATAAAAAGTACAATATGTCCTTCCTCGGGGTTCAAGGTAATATCTTTATACCAAATTTTATCGAAATCGGTTCAGCGGTTTGGCCGTTAGAACGTAACAAACAGACAAAGTTACTTTCATATGCTTAATATTAGTATGGGTTGCCGGAGATGTTTAACATTGCTTAAAGCTTACCTATTAAATGATTGCCAGAGCTGTAGTATACAACCTCTTCTACGACGGCTCCGTTTGGCTGCACGACGGAAGCAGTGCAAGAGAAGAAGCCGTCCTCTGCTTGCGTCACAGAGACCGCCGACCAAGATTGCCAGAGTTTGGAGTCAGAACTCCATACACGGTTTGAGAACGTTTCTGGAATCTGTAAGGGATAAGAGCTAAGAAGTTAAATCATAAACCTCCTAGCCCTCCTAGGTGTATCTTACGGGTCAGGCGAAAACCGCTTGAAATAATATGTTTTATTAAACTCTTACAATCACTTTTAATCATTAGATATCATTTAGTTGTTTTAATTTATTAGAAAATGCCATCCCAAATTTAAAATAATCATGTCGTCCATAAAATGTCTGCTAAATAAATAAATATATTAAAACAAAACTATTGGGTCAAATACAAAATTAATGAAATTGGACTCTTAAAATTACCTATTCTTTCGAATTAGAATGTAAAAACCGTGTGTTATATTTTTTGGTCTATCCCTAACCCTATTGATTGCCCCATTGAATAGGTGGTCGGGCTTTCAATTCGTCCCATTCTACGTCCAGTTAAGAACACCGAGGCGATTCAAACAAGAATATCTACTGAGTGACGTTACGGATCCCTCGGACTTGCACTTAAGCGGTTTTAATGAATTTCAAACGTCAGGTGGTTCCAAATTACCTGCTGGTCACCTGCACGCCACATCAGCTTCGGCGCTGGGATCCCTGACGCCGTGCAGTTCACGACGGTCGCCTCTAACATTGAGTTCCGGATCTTCAGTTGTGGAGGTGATGGGGGCACTGAAATATGTAAGTAAGTAAGTAAAATAATTATTCACAACAATAACACAACAAAAAATAAAAGTAGCAATAAAAAAGAAGAAAATGAGACAAGAGAACAGATGTGCTTATGCTGCGAAACGGTCCCAACTCAGCATGTGCTGGCTGTGAAGCCAACGCTGGTCTTCCGTTGGGGCCACTCGGTGAAAACACGGAAGGTGACACATACATTATAATCATCATCATCATGTCATGGGTAAATGAAATATTTCTATTAATAGAAACCCGATTTTTTATATTGTCGTGGATATCTCTACCTATGTTAATAAAAAAACATTTTGTCATTGTTTTTATTTAAATTTAAACGGGATGGTGAAAGGATTCTAACGATACCACAAACGTCTAAATCGGCCCAGGCGTTTGGAAGTTATGGTGGAATAAATAATTGTACATACATAGCTACATGAACCCTGAAAACATTATTCTCCTTTTATGGGTAGTCGTGTAAAAAGGCGAAAGCGTGTCTTTTTCTCTTATGCTTGCACAGCTCAATCAATGAACTGATTATAGTTAATAAAATAAGGATTTAAGAATAAATTACAGCCTCAATTCCAGGGCCGGAAAATGTTCTTTCTAAAGTATTTGATACTCATAGTTTTCAAGTTAATAGTGACAAACTAGATCTTCACGTACGAAATCGCGGGTAATTGTAGTTAATTATATAGCTGATCCAAAGTTCAAATATTGAACGATAAAGTTACCTAATCGCTTTTAGTTCCAGTAAGCACAGGGGGTAGCCCTACTTGATTGAAAACCTACAATCAAAGAGTATAATAATGCCGACTATTAAAAACAGTTGCCAGCGCGGACAAACTATAACCTAAAACACATATTTTTTACTGCGTTGACAGCTGTCAAATCACGCCTTTTAGAATTAACGACGGGAGGCCATTACGATCGCGTTCGTCACTGTTGTTGTGAAGGCCAAGAACTCGTCACTTTCTGTCAAGTGCGACATTGACGAAAAGCCCCAGTGGCCCTAGACAAGGTGCATTGCGAGATCGTATCGTTATCGAAAATGTATAGTATCGACGTAAGCTGCCGGATGGTCACGTCTAGCACTTATGTCAATTCCATACACTTTAACAGTATTCGAAGATTGATTATGTCAGCGTTAAGCGTCTTTTCTATGGCCTGAGATCTACGATTATTTTCGAACCGGAGCAGAAACTTTATAGTGGCGCCCTCTCTCTAATGAACAAGTCAACATGATGTTCTTGGTGCCCCCTGAAACTGCTGCCCGGGACAGACTTCATTCAGGGCTGGTGACGAATTCTTTATCCATATCCATCTGATAGGTCTATAGAACTGAAAACTTACCGAACACCTCCTGGGCGTACTCTGCTTGCCTCATGTCGAACCTCGGGGCTTCTTCGGACACCTCGCATTTGTACTTTCCTCCGAACTTCGGCGCTCTTAGCAGCGTCAGTGTGATGTTGCAGGTGCCGGCCATCTTTTCTTCGAAACAGTTGACGGCCATTCTTGTATCATGCGGCGATGGGTCGATGGAGAACGTGATGTTTGGGCCTTGTCTCTGCGAGTAAATACATTATAAGTATGGATCACAGGGTATTGATATTGCATAGGTATCCTATGACAGACTAGAGTTTTACTAATTTTGAAATTCGATTAACCCTTGGTATGTCTAAGTACTGATCAGCGCAAGGTCACACGATCAACATTTTATTTGATTTTGAACTTAGTCTAATCGAGTCTAAAATGTTAATTTTTTCAATCGCAATGAACTAATAAACCAAAGTTTTCATCATTCGTTGAATTAAACGTATAAAACAGTTCTAAATTTAAATTTGACGTTTGGCACCCCGTTTTGCGTCGGACGACGGGTGCAAGTGTGCGACATACGAAGGGTTAACCTTTATTTTACCTGGTGGCAATGGTAAGTCACTAGAGTGTAGGTTACGTAACACTATATGTAACAGTAAAGATACCAAAGTAAACGAAATTCACTAGTGATATTCCATCACTCTCATCATATTTTTGCTTGATCTGTCTAGATGGCTACCCTACGTAACCTGTTGCCGAGCATTTTTGTGCTCCGAAAAAGGGAAATACAATCGTTGAAATAACTAGCAGAGAGGCATTCTAGATCTTAATACTCCAGGGTTAGCGAACAAATTTAAAAGTACATGGACCTCAGAGACCACTTACTAACCATCAAACAATTGGCAAGGTTAATAGGCCTAGTGGTCCCATTACTTTTTGGCCCACTGCTATTACGCTCGTTTTTGTCCGAAATTATGTACCATGAGTTCAGAACCCCGCAAAAGTAGGTAGGTTAGGTTCGTTAGGCATCTTTAGAAACCCGAAGGGCAAACTGCCTAGAAATAGGGCTCCGTCGTATAGCAGTTGGACCCAAAGCAGTGGGATCAGTTGGCACGTGTGTTTGTATTCTCCATGCCATAGAAGCTTTAGCAGTTCATACCTCAGGCCTGAAGATCAGGAACTGTGCTTCGTCTCTGTACAATCGGACGGACTGGAGCTCGTTGTTTAGCGTCCACTTACACGTCATCTGCCAACCGACCCCTTCCAACCAGCCCCCGGTCAGGTCCACCTTCAATCTGCCGTCAGCTAACCCTGCAAAAAAGATATATTATGTAGATCTACAATACTTATGTATCACTCTAGTAATGATAAGGAAGCGTCCACGGTTACCTAAACACGACATGCGGAAGAATAGACCACGCACACTGAGTAAACTATAATCTTGCTCAAAACTTGCATTTGTTGGTCTTTCAACGATTTCGAAATTGCACTGCCACCACAATGAGCAAATTAAATGTCTAATTGTTCGTAAATACTTAAAATTGTTGATTACAATCATCAGATTGACAACTGATATTTTCAAGATTGCCATTCCTTTTTTAAAGCTTTTTACACATGAAGTCGACTTAATATGTTCGTGCCTAATATCTTAAAATTTTGAAAATGTGTAATGAAATGAGGACTGATTGAAACACGCAGAAATTTGTTAGTTTTCCACAAATTTATTTAGTGCTATCTCTATCAAAATATTTCATATTCTCTCTGATACATTTAAAGAGTTGCCTTACAATTTATTTAAGAAAATGTTATTTATATTTATTTAATTGTACATTGTTTTTACTTTGTCAATAAATACTTTAAAAAATGCAAATTATAATATTAAAACGAAATATTTGTACAAGATACGATTTGTGGTAATTATAACACCTGTTATATAGGCTTGTTTTTATGCAAATACACTATTCATACATTTAAATATTTTGTTTAAACAGTCCGACTATCTGCGGCTCACTTCAGCTCGATAAATCCATAATTGGTTTTTGACTTGCATTGTCTATATTAGCTCTTATGTACTTACAGTAATGGCGGCCAAGTCAAATACATTACGATACGATGTCATGTCAAAAGTACTACGCTATGTACAGTCAGCTGCAGAGAAAAGGATACCCCCCTCCTGGTAAGGATCGATTTTTTTTAAAAACCTGTGGTTAATTTTTTATGATTTTTCGGTGATTTGAAGATTTTACTATTGTCTACGCATAAACTCAAAATCATTTAAATCTAACCACAGGTTTTCGAAAAAAAACAATCCTTACCAGGAGGGGGGATATCCATTTCTCTGCAGCTGACTGTACCAACGTTACATTATTTTATAATAATTTAATATTATACTATACTTATTAAAGCAACTACCTCACAAATTAATTAAGTAAGTTCTCGGTCAACACTCCCATAACCGAACCGAGTCACGCACACATACTCCAATCCAATAATGTAAGTACACAAGTAATTAATAATCGTAAAACTTGCTCTTTATTACCCCAATTTTGGTAAAAGGTACAAAAATCGCTGCGGCTTCCCAATTGACCATTAATCGACGCGGGATCGCATTTTGTCGTAGGATTACCTAAAGTCCGGGTCAATAGCAATGACAAAAGATATAAACAAATCAAT
This sequence comes from Acleris emargana, assembly GCA_927399475.2. Classification (NCBI taxonomy): domain Eukaryota; kingdom Metazoa; phylum Arthropoda; class Insecta; order Lepidoptera; family Tortricidae; genus Acleris; species Acleris emargana. The sequence continues at coordinate 4,386,686 of OV656849.1, forward strand.
ACTTGCTGTTTGACACATGTCATGTATAGCCTTGATATTTCTGCAAACGAGTTTTAATTGAAAAAAATCTTAATAGTGACGGCGCGGTAGCCTATACTCGAAACTGTAATTAGATTCCAAAATCCTAACCTCAACCGACGCACATTTGCTGTGATTACTGCATTTTGGTTTAAGTGTACGTATTTTTATCAATTAAACTGACCCTAATATTGCTGGTTACACGAGTTCTCATTGATATGTTTATGAAATAATATTTTAATAAAGAAATAATCAAGATGGGAACTGTCAGATTTTGGAATCTAATTAGATTTTCGAGAGTAGTCGGTAGTGACCCACGAAGCTAGCGGTCCCGGATTCGATCCCCGGTACGGGCAAATATTTGTGTGATGAGCACGATTATTTGATACTGAGTCTTGGGTGTTTTCTATGTATTTAAGTATGTAGTTATCGTTGCCCATAGTACAAGCCTAGAGCTTAGTTTGGGGCTAGTTTAATTTGTTTGAGATTGTCCCCTGTCCCATGATATTTATTTAATTTTAAACAGAATGTAAAAGTAATAATAAAGCGTGTAAGTACGTGATTATGGTGTAATAATGATAAATAGGTCCGTTTGGTTTTGTTTACATCTTCGGTCATTTCTATTGACGCCGACTTTAAAAATACCTCTGTAGAAATCGGTTCTTTCGATACTCCATTATCTACTGTTTGGGATTGAATTCTACGCGATGTTAAATATATCGTTTAAATTAGGCTATTATACCCAATATCACTTCGACTTCGATCAAAATTGTATCGGACTCTGATGCTCACTTTGAGTTAATCTGATCGCTACCAACAAACCTAGATAAATCCAATTATCGTTAACGACAGCTCTAAGTGTTGGTGTTTAACTAGAACCGCCGGGCACTTACGTAGGCGACACAACATCGCCTTCCGGTAATAAGTCCGGAAGTATACTCTGTCCGACCTTAACTGACTTACGTGGTAAGGATTTACTTTTTAACCTCCGACGCAAAAAGAGGGGGTTATTAGTTTGATCGCTGTGTGTGTGTGTGTGTGTGTGTGTGTGTGTGTGTGTGTGTGTGTGTGTGTGTGTGTGTGTGTGTGTGTGTGTGTGTGTGTGTGTGTGTGTGTGTGTGTGTGTGTGTGTGTGTGTGTGTGTGTGGCTCCGTAGCTCTTAAACGAGTGAATCAATTGAGACGCAGTTTTTATAATTTAAAAGCAGGTTTCGTGAAAATTGGTTGGATCGTTTCAAAGATGTCAGCTCTGAAAGAAGGGGTCACTGTATTGCGGGTTTTTTTAGTTATAACTGCCACAATAAGAGTCAGTTAATGACTAACGAATGATTGTCGTTCGTTAGTGACGATTTTTCATACAGAAAGTTTGAAAAAGAACGAGTTACTATTTTAATTATTATTTTTATTAATGAACTGATTTCATATAACATAGGTACAGTCAGCATTAAAAGTAACTGGTCACTTCAAGCTACTTTTGTACTTTATCGCATTAACACATTAGACAATCTTGTTTGACATTGCTTATGTGACAATAAAGCGACAAGGTATTTAAGTGATCAGTTTCTTTTGACGCTGACTGTACTACAATAAAAAGTTAAAACTAAACTTATTAAAATTAAAATTAAACTAAGTTACTCAAACTAAAATAAAACTAAGCTACTCACATACGAGTATTAAAGATGTAAATAATAATCACCACTATAAAAAGAACACCGCCTCTAGCAGGTCCGCTCGCGGCATGGTCCTTATAACACTGCACACTGGCTGCACTGAGTTACTCGTAATTAATTTTCTTTACAATGTCGTGGAGTACAGGTATTAAATGAGGAAACTAAAGCTTTAAGTTAGAGAGAACGATTTCTGAATTAAGTATGTCCTTTAACTCCTTATACCTAATATGCTTTTTTACAACGCTAAAAAAAGCAAATGTTATAGCAACCAACGCTGAAAGTAACAGATATTTTATTTGGGATTTACTTTCATCTAAATCAATGTTATCAAATGTAGCCTCGTATGGAATAAATACTACTTATTATTCTGCCCTCGTACGGAAAAAAGGCATAAGTGCACATAATTCATAGAAGCATATTGAACTCTCAAGTGTCAAGGTTGGAAGTGCAGTACAACTCATATAGGAGGGCATAATTTACAATAGTTACAATAATGCAACAAGCAACCCAATATTTTTATGTGATACCAAATCGAACTCATAGTCCTTAGTTAATTTGGCAAAATGTTTAGTATGTCAAAACTGTTTCCATTTTTAACCATCTGTCAACGTATATTCGCGTTATATTCGCATGTTTTTCGTTTGTTTTGTTATTAAAAAACGTATTAACACCAGGTGTGGAATTACGCGTAACCGTGCAAAATGCGAAATTGAGCTTATAGTACAAACCCTTTTTCTTATTTTCCTCGCTGTAGTGAGGTGAAAAGGTGAAAGTGTTATAGGTACACGGGTGAAAAGTTTTTTACGTCTCGTGTGTTGAAGCACTCGCTACGCTCAGGGTTCTATTTTAATATAACTAAGAACTTAAATGTCGTTCCTTTGTTTTGTAACTATTTAACGAACAAAATAAAGACAAGCTTACTATACGGAAATGACCCAAAATTGTGCCGGTATTTCGGGTCTAAACTGAGATAAATTAGCCGACATTACGTCCCTCCGAACAGTTTACATAACAGTTCGCCGCGTTGTTTTATTCTTTTAAATTAGACGAATTACCGAGGGAAAGGCGCCATCAAATAACGCTGTTAGTCGACTAGTTGATAACGAGCGCTCTATGTTGAACAGTACTGGCAATGCGTTGAGTTAATTTAAATATATCATTTGAATACTTTAAATTTCACTAAACAAGTTTATTATGAAAAACAAAAAAAAAACCGTTTTAGAAATCACAAACTCAGCGTGGTTAGGCCGCACTGGCCGTTGAAACCAAATAGTTTGGCTAGTGGTTTGAATATGAAACGTGTACCACTAATGCACATGCTTGTAGCACGGATTATTGATATAATAATGCATGATCATAACTAGAGTTAGGACTTTTGGTGGCAAATCGTGGTTCTAGAATCCATGGAGTCGCTATTGCCTATTTATTGTAATACATACCACTTTGATTTTGACCTTCAGTATTTTAATAATTAAATATTTTTTTTTAATCAAACCGCTAATTCAATTTAAATGGATTTTGGTATGGAGGATATCTCTGCTGGGAAAAGCGTCACAAACAAGCAAATATGAGTAGGTATTGAATAACCGAACTAAAAACGTATTTAGTTCATTTTGAAACATGACCATACTGAAGGTCAAAATCAAAGTGTCATGTCATAATAATAATTAGGTAATAGCGACTCCACGGATTCTAAAACCACGATATTCCACCAAAATCCTAACCCTAATCATAACCATCCCATTACTACACTTAAAGATCTGTCCCAACGATCAGCAATAGCTGAAGCTAAACTGCTGAACAAATGGAGACATTTGTGGTGCGAATACTCCTATAAAAAAAAAAGGATTGGAATTTATGGTACAAAAGAAAAAATAACCTAATGAACTAGTATGCACGGTTAAATGGTACGTCCTTGTACCTAACCACTAACCGTCGGTTTCCTGCGTTCCCCATGCCGTAAAAAGGGAATTCCGGACGAAAATGTTATAAGTCATTACCTAGTGACACTTATTCAAAATGTACAATTACGTATGATGACAAAAACCTTTCAATCAAACACAAAACCGTATCGTATTTGAGTCAGCTGTAGGTAAATATTTTAAATTATGATTTGTCATTTAAAATATCGAATTTACAAAACCAATTATATCAAACGGAATTCATTGGTACAACTAAGGAAGCAATGTTTGATTCATTAAATATCGTCGTATTAGTAAATACCCCTAAATTATAATAATGCTTGAATTTAACATTCAACATTGTTTGTAGTTCGACGAACTTACGACAATCAAGGCTCATTATTTAATAAAAGTCGATGAAAGACGTCCACTTACAGCAACAAGTGCTTTTATTAACGAGGTAACATAATTGCGTATAGTTTATAAACATTTTGATATGAATAAAATGATCGAAATATATTTAGTATTGATTAAATTGTAGCCACAAAAAAGTTATAACGCTTAACGCGACAAGTGTTTTTAGTAAATAAAAATAAAAATAAAATCATTTATTCTGTAAGTAGGCCCTGTAGGCACTTTTACAAGTCTGAATCTACCATCTACCAGCGCTTCAAGAGACCATTGTTGAGAAGAAGCACCGCAAGAAACTCAACAGTAAGCCATTTTTTTAAATAAAGAACTTATTACAATACTAAACATAAGCTATCTAATTTAAATGTCACAGGGATGTACAGGTCCCAGTAGTAATAATAATGAAATTAATAAAAATGTCAGGTTAAAATAATAATACAATTCCGGAGATGTAAAGAGTCTCCAAAGGTCAAATTAAAATTAAATATAGGTAAGTAGGTAATTAAACAAAAAAAACAAAACAACAAACACAAACAAGGGAGATGTAGAAAGTCTCCACGGTCAATTTTGGAGATGTAAAGAGTCTCCAGATGTCAAATTAAAATAATAAGCATACAAGGAGATGTATATAGTCTCCACGGTCATTAATAATTGTATTACAAATAATTCAGTCCCAAGCATTGTCATCATTTATATAATATTTAATACTATAATACGCTTTAGAAATTAGTTGACGTTTAACGTAACTCTTAAATTTATTTACTGATAAATGAGTAACACTACTTGGGAGCTTATTATAGAACCTTATACAATTACCCATGAATGAGTTTTTTATTTTGTGAAGCCGTGTAAAGGGCACTGCGAGCTTATGTTTATTCCTGGTATTAACATTATGTATGTCACAGTTCTTTCTAAAACTACCGATGTGTTTATGAACATGCATAATATTTTCATAAATATATTGACTGTATACGGTTAATATATTCGCTTCTTTGAACTTATCTCTAAGCGAAAAATTGTGAAAAAAATCTAAAAAAATCTCTAATTGTGCAAAACGTGGTTACAGAATTATCAACCACTTATTTAAGAGTGCTTGGTAATTCTGTAGCTCTGCCTACCCCACTCTGGGAATGAAGGCGTGAGTTTATGTATGTATGTATGTATCTCTAAGCGAGTCTCTATGACCCATCTTGTAAACAGCACGAATAGCCCTCTTCTGTAGAACAAAGATGCTGTTTACGTCAGCACCACTACCCCATAGTAAAATACCATATGACATAATACTATGGAAGTAACTAAAATAAACTAATCGAGCGGTTTTCAAGTCTATTATATTCCGAATTTTATTAACTGCAAAAACTGCAGAACTTAGTCTATTAGCCAGATGAGGACCCCATTGGAGTTTGGAGTCTAACGTTATTCCAAGAAATACTGTATCATTAACTAGGTCTAATCTATCATTTTTTATAGTTACAGTAGTTTGTCTATTTTTCACATTTGTAGTCATAAATTTAATACATTTAGTCTTTTTCTCATTCAGTAATAAATTATTAACACTGAACCAATCTACTACTTCTGATATAGCATTGTTTACATCGATATTAAACTCCTGTTGTCGTTTGACTTTAAATACGAGTGAGGTATCATCAGCAAACAATACTATATCATGTTTGTCCTTTATAAGGTATGGTAAAACATTTATGTAAATGAGGAATAAAAAAGGACCCAAAATTGAGCCCTGTGGTACGCCCATTTTGACCAAAGACCCAGGTGATCGTTTTCCATTCACGTCTACCCTTTGTATTCTCCCGTATAAGTACGTTTTTATTAAGTTTAGCGCAGTACTTCTAACTCCATAATGGTGTAGCTTCCTGACCAATGTGTCATGGTTAACGCAATCGAAGGCCTTGGACAAATCACAGAAAATACCTAAGGCATCATGTGACCCCTCCCAGGCTTCAAAAATATGTTTAATTAACTCAACACCAGCTTCGGTTGTCGAGCGACCCCGAGTAAAACCAAATTGTTTGGTGTGTAATAAATTATTATATTGAAAATGTTCCATTAATTGTGATAAAATTAATTTCTCAAAGATTTTACTGAAAGTGGGTAGTATGGAGATCGGTCTAAAGTTAGTGGGGTCAGAAGTACTACCCGTTTTGAATAATGGAATTATCTTGCTATGTTTCATAAGATCAGGAAACTCGCCACAGTCAACACAGTGATTAAATATGACCATTAAGTCAGATGCTATGACTTCCAATAAGGATTTAAGGACGTGAACCGACACCCCCCAAAGGTCATTAGTTTTCTTTATATTAATTGACTTGAATGCCTTAATTACATCCAAGGCAGTAACGTGCTTGAATTCAAAGTGTATACTGCATTCAGACACGTTATCTTCTAATAATAAAATGGCAGACGCCGGCGAAGAGTTCAGACACTTAGTCGTTGACACTGGTCTGTTGGTAAAATAATTTTCAAATTGAATTGCGACATCTAAATTCGACTCTAGGATTTTACCATCTACTTTTAAACGAAAGTCATTAATTTCCTTTTTCCGGCGACCTGTTTCTTCATTAATTATTTTCCAAGTCGTTTTAATGACATCAGAGCTATTCAAGATTTTACGAGTATAATTTGTACTCGTATAAATGCAAATAATGACGTGTGTTGTAATGTTTTAAGGTGATTTTAATTCCCCTTTTCATGTTTGTTTAACTTATCAATGTACCTAAGATACATTGTAGTGGGACTTCTTTAGGTTTGGCTCTTTTTAGTAAGTAACACGCCATTTGAGTGATAAAATTATTAAATGTCAGTTAAAACAGATCGGATCGCATTAGGGAGTAACACAATGTTTGGCGGAGAAATAAAGTAAACGACAAAATGGTTAGTGAAAAACCAGCAAAGTAGGTTTAAACAGAAATAAATTATGATTATAGTAAACAACAACTTTAAACCTAAAACGAGCGCGCAATATTGCCCTAACACTTGCGCGTTATGTATCTATGGTTAGGGCGTCAGATGGCAGTACAGGTAACATAGGGTACAACTTAAAACGAGGGGGCAACACTATCCTAATATGAGGGTACTGGAGCGCGCTAAAAAGTTCAAGGTTAGCGGAGTTAGATGGCAGCACAAGGGCATTCTAAGTAATTTTATATGCACAAAATTATCGTTTATGTTTAAAAATAATAAAATTCTTTAAACATAATACTCTCTACTAAAAAACATAAGGAGCGTGTCAACATCTATTTTAAGGTCAATATCACTACACATAATATGTTATAGAAATAGATACACATCTTCGCAATAAAAATGGACACTTTACATTTTATCTACGAGTTTAAAATGTCGTGAAAGGAATTACTGAATGTATTTATGGTACAAAATGACGTAACTAAGCATTAAGAACTGATTATGTATTAAGAACTGGTACCTACTATAAAATATTATTCCCGTACAATTTTAACCTCAAAATATTCACAAGCTCCAATATTCCCATAACGGTTTTTTACTATTGAAAAGAACTACGGACGCTCAAGCCGCAGTCCCCTGATTACACCACTTCCCGAGACCCTTAAGACAGCGTCGCTTTAATATGCTCAATTGGGCGTCGTGTGCGCCTTAATACTTTAATGTACTGTATTTAGGACAACGCTTCCAATGATATTCGAGCTTATGAGAACGCGGACGGCGCGGGACAAATTAACACGTTTGTTGGTTATGTTGGGGGACTTGTATCGGGATGAATTATAATGATACGTTTGGAGATATTAAATAGGTACCTACATTCAATGTTTGTTGTTTAAAAGGATTGTTAAGCAGAATATTATCTTACGAAATGGGATAACGTTTCTTTCTTCTTGAACCTAATCCGTATTTTACGATTTTTAAAAGCCCTGGCGTAAAAAGTGGGGTGTTATAAGTTTGACTGCTATTTTATTTATTTATTATTAAAAACTAATTGCACAGTATAACAGTTAGAAAAGCAAGGCACTGTGAAATTATAGATACAAATACCGAAAATTACAATAAAATAGAATAAAAATACAATATAAATTTCAAATTAAATAATTGACGACACACGCACATCCATACTCTCACAGTGCCTCAAACATTCATCTCGCAGTGCAGCCCATCCGCTAGCAAACTATGTGTGTGTGTTTGTGTGTGTGTCTTCAGCTCTCTGTCCGTGGCATCGTAGTTCTTAAGAGGCCGTACACGAAATTTTGCCGATATCGCTGATTTACGTGATTTTCCAGACGTGATTTTACAGTTGAAATACTGTATTTCTACAAGTTTTAATAAACAACACGAAAAATAAATTCTAATTTTATCGAATGTATGAGCTACTTTTCTGTTTTCATTATTTTATTTTGATTAATCGACCTGACACTGGCGACTGTTATGTGAATTTTGCTGGAAGAGGTTTAGAATGTCACATATTCATGAACCGTTTTGACGTCTAAACGGTATGAAAAATTTACAATGTATTGCTGTGAAAGTCGTCTAAAGAATGTATGAATTACTTTTTACCACTTTCAATTAAATTTTTCGAGTAAAAAAATAAATAAACTTGGTATTTTTTTATAGAAAACGGGCAAAAAATATTTTTTATTTCGGCTACTCAGAACTCTTGTTTATAAAATTAAAACAATAGAAATAAACTATAGTTCATAATCAATCCATTACCTAAAAAAATATCCAAAAAGTTCAAAAGAATTGGCAATAAATAATGTTTTAAAACAACCTAAATCTCGCATTTTGATACTCGACAAAAATAAAAAAGTGGCTCATTTATTCGTAGCTCATTTATTCGATCATAACTTAAATGATATTTAATGTTGAGCATTAAAACTTATAGAAAAGCAGTATTTTAACTGTTAAATCACAAAAATAAGCAAAACGGTCAAAAAATCGTGTACGGCCTCTTAAATGGATGATTTGGATGTGATTTTTTTCATTAGAAAGCATGTTTTCTGAAAGAAGGGGACACCATTATATGGCGGGTTTTATACAGGGTGTCCCACCGACGTCAACCCGCCTAGGGCTGATAGAGCAGCTCATAAGCTATCGATTTAACCCCCATGTATGTTCAGCAATTGTTATTAGTTTCCGAGATATTGATCATTTTAATCGGAATTTTTGTCATATTTCCTTATGTCCGTGCTACGAAAAAACCCTAAATTCATGTATTTAGTGTTTTTCGTACCACGGACATAAGGAAAAATTGCAAAAACTCTGTTTTAAATGATCAATATCTCGGAAACTAATAACAATTGCTGAACATACATGGGGGTTAAATCGATAGCTTATGAGCTGCTCTATCAGCCCTAGGCGGGTTGACGTCGGTTTCTGGGACACCCTGTATATGTAATAGTTATCTTGAGTATTAAATATGTTGTAGATATTATGATAAACTCGGTCAGGGGGGTTATTATGACATAGCTATGCATTTCAGTTTACGTTGAGAGAAAAGGAAAGAGCTATACAACTAATATAGCTCCGTCCTTTGCGTTCGCCGTAAAATGAACTGCATAGCTGTCCTAATAACCCCCCTGTACGTTTTCGTTTCCAGTATACTATTTTATGAAATGAAACGAATTAAAATAAAAAACGAAACGTAGAGACCTAGTTTTTCATAATTACTACAACATAATCAAAAGTCGTGGAAACGGACTCGATTTAGGGAGTTATGAATTTATATTATGGTTTTCTTGACAGCTTCTAGATTAAAAAACTCTGCTTTCTCAAATAGGTAGCTTATCGATGGGTAGGCACTGACTACTCAAGCTGACTGAGAAAAGAAGATAAGTACGAGACAAACGATGACGTATATTTATTTACTACGTCTGTACAGTCAGCGTCAAAAGTAAGTGGTCACTTCAAGCTACTTTTGTACTTTATCGCATTAACACATTAGACAATCTTGTTTGACATTGCTTATGTGACAGTAAAGCGACAAGGTATTTAAGTGATCAGTTTCTTTTGACGCTGACCGTACTAGTCGTTTGAAACTTAAAATAAAATTTAATAGCGAGATTAGTAAAGTTATGATGCCTTTATTATTACACGTAGTTTTGGAAAATGATAATGTACATTAAATGAAGGTAGGTACTCTCATATAAGTACAATAAATAAGTAGTTTTTGATAAAGCAACAATAAGTATTTGACCACCCGGATTTCTTTTGATACTGGTTTATAAAAACATACATTTATCAATCGTCAGATAACCTTTAATCTCATTATGTTGTTTCTTGGAAACAAGATATTTCAGACTTTATCACACTTGTTTTTTTTTATTAAAATACTAGGTATTTCTAAACTTTATTATATTATGCGGTTCAATATAGCCTACGTTCTTAAATGTGTGCAGTAGAAGGTAGGTATACTGGTATATATGTAGAGTTACGAAAGTACCGCAAAAATATTATACATATATTTTTACGGTCAGTAATCTACGCTAAAGTAAATTAAAATAATAAAAACGAAAATAAACTTAGTTAATTAATTAAAACTGAATAAAAACTTAAATAAAGTACCTACCACAGATACTGAAAACATATTATCTATAATTATGTGTTTCAAAGAGGGGAATTGTGTTTGTTTGTATGTTACTGGTGATAAGTCTGTAGAAGTAACTACTTAACAGATTTAATAATGCATATTTTTCTCTAATAAGTTAACTAATCGTTATTGACTTTTTTTATTATGTTTAACGAGCGAGGCGAGGGCGGATTGCTACTTCGATGTAATGTTTGACAGCTGCTCATATTAATTGTAGTTTAACAGGCTTGTAAGTCGCAAACAAGACTCGGGTTATTCCTGACTTGGTAACTGACTTAAATTGGTCTTAATTAGAATCGCAACTGTCTTTGCATTAGGACAGTTTAAATGATTATCATGTAGCTTTTGCCAGCGGCTTTGTTTTGCTTTCTTTTGTGGTTCGGTGCTTTTTATAGTTTAAAATTTCAGGAAGAACGAACAGCCTGCTATGATATACATTGCTCTTAACCTTGCCTACAAAGCTTGTGGTCCCAGGTTCGTTTTCCGATAACGGCAAATAATTTATGTGACAGGCCTGAGTATTTGCTCCTAAGGCTCGGAGGATGTCTACGTTTATAGGTACCTAAAAAACACTGTTTATTTCTTACACACAAAAAAACAAATATACTATTTACCATACCTAATTGAACTAAAAGCATGAATAAACGTTTCAGTATATTGCCTGTTATTAGGGCCTGCAGCTAATGCTAGAACCAATTGAACTGTATTCATCTGTAATAAGCCAGCAAAAGTGTCGACTCTTTGATTTTGACTAGGTTGAAGAGGAAACCTATCGAATGATAAAAATAAATTAAAAACTTAAGTGAAAATTGTATATAGACAAAACATAACATTTTCGGTGTCTGAACTTCTCTTTCTAATTAGGTAAATGTTATTTTGAGTAAGTAAATACCCTAAGCCTAAATCACATGCATCGCAGTGAACCAAATAGTTTAGATATGAGAATAAAATAATGATTGTACATCATAGATAATAAAGGGTTACGCTAATCTACGCCAATTTCATTCACATTTTTTGGGTGAGTAATCCGAATCTTGGGCATAGAGCTCCAATGCAAACCGTTGGTTACAACTTATTGTATCAAATTACAGTAAAACGATGTGTAATTTTTTCGGGAATAACTACTCGGTTAAATTCCTGGTAAGTACCAATCTCTTTTAAGCTTTAAATGCTGTTTTTCAAACTTGAAGCCTTGGTTCTTAACAATAGATTGTAATGGTGTTTTTTTAAAGTCAAAGCGAAGGAAAAGCGAAGGAAATCCGAAACGAGGTGATTCGACAGAGAACCGAGGTTGTCGATATAGCCCAAAGGATTAGCAAGCCAAAATGGCAGTGGGCCGATCACATCGCAGAACCGACAATCGTAGGGGCAGATGTGTTCTGGAGTGGAGACCATGGCTTGGCAAACGTAGTGTGGGACGCCTTACAGCTAGGTGGAGCGATGACATAAAAAAAGTGGCTGGCAGCGGTTGGAAACAAAAAACACAGGACCGAGCTCAGTGGCGTGCCATGGGAGAGGCCTATGTCCAGCAATGGACGGAAGTGGGCTGATGATGATGGAAAACGGGAACACAGTCCACTTGATGGTAAGTGGCATCTGTCTCTGCAATCCTAAGAGCGCAAATGCGTTTCCATTATATTGATTACGTTTAGAAGAAAAAGTATCTAAGTCTTATATTTAGTGTTAATGTAAGTACCTACAATTTGCAGGCTCTGTAGAGGAGCAATAGTCGTTTCTGCCTTGGCCAATTAAACTGTTGACCGTTTCGTTCATTAAGAAGTTAATTGGTATGCATGGTGTATGTACTGTTTTATTGGGGCGTGTCTATGGGTAGTATGCTAGCCTGATGACTATAATTAAGCAGAGAAAATATATGTTTTCTACTGTTATGCCTATAAAACCACCGGACTACCAGTTTTTTTTATGGCATATGAAGGCAAACGAGCATACAGGCCGCCTGATGGTAAGTGGAAATTGTGACCCATAGACATTTGCATTCCCAAGACTGCAAATGTACTGGCAACCCTGAGGACTAAGATGGAATGCCTCTATGCTAGTCATTTCACCGGCTGTCTTATCCCTTAACCGGAACATAACAATCCAAATACTGCTGCTTGGCGGTAGGCTCCTGGGATACTGCTGCTTATCAAAAGAATTAATTTGAAAATCCGGTTTTTTCTTTTTAACTCTAATCTAAATAAATCGGTGAGAAAGGGACCAAGCTAAACCTAAACTCGTTATTGCTCTGGGGAAGAATAAAGAAGAAATGGTATGAATCAATCACAACATTTAACTCGGTGGTAAAATTAAATAGTTTCATTCAAAAACAAAAAGCTTTGTGAACTAAATGCACAGAAATTTTCTATTTTAGTATGAAAAAATAGAAATGTTTCTAAAATATAGAATTAAAGTGTAGATATTTTGTTCTAAGCGTTTTGTTAGGTTATTAGGTCCTTACGAAATCACAAACTTCATAGTTTGCTATTTCAATTGAATTTTAAATTAACGGTATGTTTATTAATAAAATTGCTTGTAGTGCATATAAGTAATTATATATCAGTAATTATGCGACTTTATTAGCGCACGCTAAGAAAACCTTTATAAAAACGTTGATAACCTTAAAACGATTGCTTCCTTTTTCGTCGTATTCCTGATTTGTCGTATTCTTGTTTGTCTTTGACATACTCTTTGGACACAGTGGAACTACCAAGTTACACTATACAATGCCTATGACTTTGCTTGCATAATAACAATATTAAGTTTATTATAAAAAGGAAACTATTATTTTGATAAAATTAAATCAAAATGAAACAGAAAACATTAACCTAACATAAGAATCTAACATAAGTTGACATATCCTGTTAGTTAAACCATATTAGTGACACTGATTTTTATACCCTCTGTTAAATCTAAAACGGAAAGCGACGAAACAAGAATGCGTCAAAACAAGAATACGACGAATCAGGAAAACGATGAAAAAGGAAGTAATCCTCAAAACGATCTCATTTACTACAAATCACTAAGAATAAAAGTGACAAAGCACAAAATAAATACATAATACAAATATCTATTGTATTAAAAACAAAAAACTATGTACTTAACGCATATACGCAAATACACACGTAACACAAATATTAAAAATACGACCCTTGAATTTAGTCAGTCAAATACGATCCCTTAAGTTAGTCCCAAAGACACAAAACAATATGGCTCAAATAAAAAAAAAACATTGGTTGTAAATTCATTAAAACCTATAAAAACATAATAAAAAACCTCTAAATCAAACCAGACATAAATTAACGTGTTAAATAGAAACAAAAGAGTCTAATTACCTAATAACAATAAAAACAAAGCAGTGGCTCTTTGAGATCCCATTCCGGAGGTCGTCACAGTTTACGGTCAAACTAAATGACACACACACACAACCGAGTAACGCCGCTGTCGAGGATAAACTACGTTTACAATGCGCCGGCGACGATTTGATTAGCACGCCGTTCGACTGATAAAGGAGAGACTTTGTTAAAGTTCAAGTTTGTTCGAAATCACAAAATTAAGTTAAGTGTTCTTACTATCTTTCTATAAAATGATGGTGTTGTTGTTTATTTGAATTATTGTGTCGTGCTGTTACCTTTTATATTAAATACCTTAACAACTCATCAATCATAAAAAAAAAATAATTAAAAAACCTCCTAGTAAATATAAAAAAAGAGGGGTGTCAAAAGTTTATCACGTGTGTCTCTGTCTATGTATCTGAGTGTCTGTTTGTGGCATCGTAGCTCTGAAAAGGATGTCGGATTTAGAGGCAGGTTTTTTTAAAAATTAGGCTACATTAATCGGGATGGTTCTTAGCAAGAGATATTATTATCAACTCTGAAAGTAGGTGTCACCGTTGTATCGGGAGCTTTTAACCCCCTAAAAGCTCAATATCTTTAAAACGGCTGAACCGATTTTGATAAAACATGTCTAAGAACCACCGCTAGAAAACTAGCTTTCAATTAAAAAAAAAGCATTCAAATCGGAAGAGCTACGGTGCCACACACACACATACACACAAACACACAAACACACACACACTTACACGTCAAACTTATAAGCAGTAGTTATTATCAGTAGTTCAAGGAATTGCAGTCCGCAAAAGTACTAATCATCTTATCACGGAGGGTTCATTTAAATTTTTCGTTGGTTTGTTAAAAATCTAAAATCAGAAGTCCTAAAAGAGACTAATTATTGAAATGTTTTCCATTCCACACAAATCGTCCGCAATAGTCCGCATCGACACGTATGGTGTCCGCTAAACAAATTGCATCACCTCGCCGGCGCCATTCAATCCCCGAATAACTCAATTACGGCATTAAACTTCAAACGGTAGCGAATCCACTCTGATTTAATCAATTTCCACCACACACGTTGACATGATTTCCACCACCCATTCATAATTTTTCAACGTGGAACCGCTACTCATGTATTACGGTTAAAATCTAGTATCCATTTCAACCTGACCTGCGCTTTGCTGTTCAATCCATTTTACACTTCTGAAATTATAGGCGAGTTGAAACGGAGGAAGGTCTTCTTAGATTGGTTATGGGGCTTTTAAAATAATTGCTTGTAATAGTCGGCGCGCAATAATTGAATGAACGTAGTATAATGAAATGGCTCCTAGAGTGATTTTGGTTTAATTTGAGTCGTCATGCTATTATGTTGAACCCTTGAACCACTTAAAAGTATCGATTCTATGGCGCTTTGATGTTTTTCTAATGTTGTTGTATAGTTATACACAATATACAATATACGTGAAATATAAACGACTCCGGTGCCCTATAACAGCAGATCGAAAACAGACAAAATGTATAGAATTGGGAATTGTTCATATTTTTATAATTACTCTAATACGAAAACTATTTTGAGGAAGAGGGTTTTAAAGCCGTTCTGCATTATTAAGGTTTTGATACCTATATTACTAATTTTCGGATTTTTCGACCAAAGTATATTTAACCTTTGTTTGACTTTCATTTTGAAAGAAGTGGTCTCTGCCTACCCCTCTGGGAAACAGGCGTGATTTAATGTATGTATGTATGTATGACTTTCATTTTCGGCTTGTACCCGTAAGATGCATCTAGGAGGACTACTAGGTGCATCTTACGGGTTAGGCGAAAGCCGCTTAAAATAGTATGTTTTAATACACTGTTACAATCACTTTTTATCATTAACCCTATACTTGACATTGTGCATTCTTATTCACGTGACTCTTTAAAAAAATCTAGGGAGTAAATTAAGGACCTAGGAATAATTTTTAACGCGCATTATTTTAACTGATATTCCAATAAGATGGAGTAATATTATTTTGTACTGCTAGGTAAATCCATTTTGACAGTAGCACGCAAAATAACGGACCGAAAAACTGCGTTTACGCATCGTGTCATAAAAATAATTAAATTCATTAAATTTTTGCTTTAATAATGCAAATTTATCGTTATTATAGTATAAGTAAGTATATTTCCCACACACAATAGCAATCTTGGTATATCAAAACTACATAACAATGGCTTTTAACGTTACATGAAGGCATATGTATCTTTAAATGCACAGCGCCAGCTACACCATTAAGTAAGGTCAATCCTAAAAAATCTTTTTTTTTTTTACTATGTATCTTTAAAGATACATTACCAGGTACGCTATACTTTTGATATGTATCTTTATGGATACACAGCCAATTTAAGTATTTAAAAAAAACTATTTATAATCCTCATTTTGTGTGTATAAACTGTTAGTTATGCTTTATATTTCAAAGTTTGAGGGCTTAATACCGAGCTGGTACCATTGTCAACCTATTTTGAGAGTTTTTTGGTACTAAATGGGCAACCAGGTGTCTGAAAATATCCATATCCGTTTCAGAGACCCTATGTAGCATCCATTGACATAAAAATGTTTATTTTTATTAAAATGTTGATATGATATGAAAAAAACACCAACGAACTAACTGCCCCGATTTTTTAGTATGTCCTGAATGCGGTTTGTTGATTTTCTCGAGCTAGCATTTCAGACATCCGTACATTTTCTGCGCTGACTGCAGTTGTGCGACGGCCAGTTCTGTTTGTCATTTTCGTGGCTAGCTTTGAACCTTTTGAAGTCATTAGGCCATCTGAAAATATTTTCCGAAGAAGGCTAAAGTCTTCTCTATCTAATCTTCAACAATGAATGCTTCACAATTTAGAAAAATCAATTTTTAAGTCATACGTAGATCGTCCACGCAAAAGTTTTTGCTTACGCTCCAGCGAAGCAGACCAAAAGCGGGAAAAGGCGGACGGGATGAACCGAAAAGTTAATATTTCCTCATAATTTCTGAAAATTATAGATTTATTTTTTACGAATACTCGTAATTTGCAAAAGAAGTTATTCACATTGTGTTCTTTTTCCCGTATCAGAACTTTTAAAGTGACCTACGTGGTTTTCTTCATCGTGGGTCTACAACTAGGAAATAATAAATAGCATAATCTAATGAAGTTGGAGCACTTTAAAGTAGTAATAATGTAATTTTTTTCATTTCTTAATTAATATTTCTCAAAAAAGTTGAATTATTGATATCAATATTTAATTTAACCTTAATTATGGCTGTAATTAAGTTATAAAAATAAAGCAAAAACTCAAGATTTCACATTAAATACAGATTTTTGTTACGTTAACTGCTGAGCAAGTCAATTAATAGTTTTTTATCTTTTAAATTGGCCTATTTTCATTTATTTATTTTTGGTTAGTAATAATAAAATTATTTTTTTGGGTACTCGTTTTATGACGGTGTGTCTCCCTGGATACATATACTTTTGTATGTTCATTTGTAACGACGTGGCGGTGTGCATTTAAAGATACATTCAATAAAAATAGTTTTTTATCTTTTAAATTGGCCTTTTTTCATTTATTTATTTTTGATTAGTAATAATAAAATTATTTTTTTGGGTACTCGTTTTATGACGGTGTGTCTCCCTGGATACATATACTTTTGTATGTTCATTTGTAACGACGTGGCGGTGTGCATTTAAAGATACATTCAATAAAACACAAATTAAAAACCATGGATTTTTTATATTATTTTTTCAGCCCTATTCGGACCCCGAAAAACACGATTCTTAAAAAAAACCAACAACATTTAAGAAAAAATTGTCTTGCCAAGTATAGGGTTAAATGGGTCAATCAACTTTTCTTTGTAGCTCGTTGCCATGGTGACGTCTCCTGGGTCACTCTTTAAAACTATGATTTCAAAGGATATAAGTCCACTAAAAAACTGTTTTATGGGTAATTACACACCCATTATTTTATGGCCTTTCTCCTGAGTGTGCTGGAAATATATATTATAACATTTTTTCTAAGAAACTCTATCACTGTTGTCTCCTGGCTTACGGGATAGAATAACCACAAAAAAAGTTGATCCACCCAAATATCATTTAATTGTTGTAATTTCTTAGAAAACTTAAGTTTAAATTAATCATGTCATCCATAAAATGCCTGCTAAATAATTAAAGATTAAACAAAACTATTGTGTAAAATACAATATTAATGAAATTGGAATCTTAAAATTACCTATTCTTTCGAATTAGAATGTAAAAACCGGGCGATTTTTTTTTGGACAATCCCAATTGACATAGCACTCGCCTCGATACTTCAATCCATTGAAATCGTTATCAATAGCGATAGCGTTCGCCGATTAAGTAGCGCTTTTAGTCAGCGACGACCTTATCGTACAGCTTGGTTTGTTATTTTCTTTCATACATACATAATTTCACACCTTCCTCCCAATAGAGTAGGTGCATCGGTTAAAACATACCTCTTTCGCTTCCTCTACATTTATCATCATTTTCATGCACGGATGCTCGTACGTCGGTATCGGGTGAATTTTACATTGTGTTGTGACAGCGAAACAGGAACGTCTTCCAATTTCCTTGGCTATACTTATTTGCGATACGTTCTAATTAAATATTTAATTGAAAACATTTCGTCGATATTTCTAATTTTGATTTACATTATATTACTTAAATGTAGTCATTAATGTAGGTAATTTTATATTACGATACAAAACATATGTGATTTACAAGAATGTGTGTTTTTACTTTTGATTATAAAAAATATTTAAACATTGTATATTGTTTACGAGACACGGTTCCTGTAGGAGAATGTCTCGATTTTTTTTATGTGGGTTGTCTTGCACCGTCAAGTATAATTTCTAAAATTTATATATTTTTTTATTTCAACTATAAGTTCTTGTGAGTTTTGACACATTTTCTTGCTCAACTACGTACGAATATATTTATTTTTTGTTTTATGTGAGATTCATGGTTTTATATAAGCAATATTAAAAAAACCACTGACTGTTGAGTTTCTTGCGGCGTTTCTTCTCAGCAGTGGTCTCTTGCGAAACGCTGATAGACTAGATTTTTGACGTGTAAAAGTGCCCGTACGGCCTACTTACTGAATAAACATCTTTTATCTTTTATCTTTAAGTAAATAATGAAGATTCGAAATGAACTTATTGAACTCGAAAACATAAATTGTTTTTTTTTTTATGTAAGCACCCCGGAAAAATACCTCCCTGTGGGAAAACCGAAAAGTGCGTCCCCGTCGTGGCCGTAAAAGGTAGTAAATCTAAAAATATTAAATATATTTCGACGTCAAATACTTTTAACGAGTTTCCACAATATCCCTTGGGTTTTTTTTTGTAAGGCAAAGAAAATCACACCTGAGTCTCTTTGGAGCGGAAAAGGAATCTCGAGGCCTTTGAAAGCTTCGAAGTCCTTTATTTCCGCTACGGCTTTACAGTTCTTAATGAAAGTCTGCAAATGATTTTTAGGAAAATTCGATTCTGATCTTACGATAGATTCTTGATTTACGATTATTATGAATCCTTGGTACCTTCTTATTTGGAAAAGTGTTAAACGTTCAGATTGACACGTCAGGGGAAGAGACTTAAAAAATTGGTATTACCTACCTATTTGCATTATTGCTGTAGCTCCCCCTGCCTGTTTTCAGTGATAGTTCCCATTTTTCCCCAGGAACTGTGACGTCATAGAACTGTTAACATTTTTTTCCAACAGTTCCATGGTAGAACCATCGAAGCAAAACATGTGCTATTTGTTCTATGGCACTATGGGCACCTAAAATTTCCCATCAGTCCTATCGAACTATGACGTCATAGAAGTTTTGTGATATTTTTTGTCCCAGTAGTTCCATGGTAGAACTATTGAAACAAAAATTGTGCTATTTGTTCAATAAAACTAGAGACACTTTAAGTTTTCCATCAGTCTTATGAAAGTATGACGTTATAATTGTGTTTTTTTTTTCCAGCAGTTCCATAGTAGAACTAATGAAACAAAATGTAAGGTTTTAGTTAAAGTGCTTATTTTTCTATAAACAAGTGGCACGATTTTCTTTCCATAGTTCTACCATGGAACTGGTGGGACAAAAAATATCACAACAGTTCTATGACGTCATAGTTCCGTAGGACTTATGGGAAACTGGAAGTACCTTTAGTTCTATAGAACAAATAGTTCATTTTTTACTTCAATAGTTCTACCATGTAACTGTTGGGAAATAAAAAAGTTAACAGTTCTATGACGTCACAGTTCCATAGAATAGATGGGAAGTATCAATGAAAACTGGAGCTCGACTGCATATCCGAAGTTAAAATTCCTACCCCACCAATCAATCCAATCCCACTTACCATCAAGGGGCATGTGTGCTTCTTTGTCGTCTCCATGTCATCTAAATAACTATTCTGAGGCTTTATACGTTGGGTACCGCGAACTCCTCCTGGAGATTATGTATTATCCGATCCAAGAAGAGAGGCACCGAACGCGTAATTCTAACCCCGTGCATTTTTAAACAGCTTAAGCCCAATGTTTTTCGGCATTTCATAAACCTCGCAGGGTCGTAGATTAAAATAATGTGGTTATATAGTAATCCTGTAGGATTACTTGGTAATTCCGGAAGGGTACTCGGCTTACGGGAGATTTGCGTAAAACACATAAGTAAGTAATTGGGTATTCAACGTTTTTGATAGCGTTTTCAACGGTTGAAATTTAAGCCTGTTTTCTTCCACGTTTTAAATAAGCTTGCTTTCGTTAATGGTTGGTTATTTGCAATTTCGTCTGTATAAATCTACGTTCATGACGTAACATAACGTTCTACGAAGACGATGGAATTTGTTAGGCGTGTTGACATTATTGACGCATCAGCTGGTGGATTTTATTCATGTTTTATTACGAAATTATCAACGGAAAACGACGTGGTGGAGTACTTCCGTCATTATTTGTATGTCTTTACCAATCACGGGACTATGGAAGTCCCGGACCTTTGGATGGCGTACATGGAGCCGAAGCCAACACGCAGAGGCCCTTTAGACAAGTTTAATTTAGTAAAGTGATGGGACACCAACCGGCGATTGTCCCTGTGCTCCCACGGACAACCAATCAATGGTTAGTGTAGGACTATTTAAGAAGGGTCGAAACATTAAAAATAGGCTCTATGAATGGACAGATATGGATTGGTGAACTAGGCTATTGATGAAAACGAACGTTTCTACGGCGCCTGCCTGGCCAATGCTAATTACTTTGGTTGTTATTATTATTATTATTATCCAGATTAACAGAATCTGTTGCGTCGTTTGAAAGATCTAATCGTACACACAGAGAGACAGAGAGCGTGAAGCGACTTTGTTTTATACTAGGTAAATATCATATTTTTTATTTATCGACCAGCTCGGGTCACCTGATGTGAAGTAATCACCGCTGTCTATGGACACCTGAAACACCAGGAGAGGTATTGCAGCTCGTTGCCGGAATTTGAGAAAAGAGTATGCTCGTCTCTTGAAGGTCCCCAAGTCTTAGTTTCTTAGGTCACCTTCTTTTTTTCTGACAATTAAAATGGTACAGTCGACCTTATAGTACTTTAGTACCTCGTCGCTTTAACGCCCTTGACAGACTAGTCCATGATTTCAAACATGACGTTAAGGTGACAAAGCACGAAGGATGTTGATCAGAATAGGATGTATGTATGTATTATATACAGACAGAAGTTTTTGTGGCAAAAACGTCTATTAACTAGGGACTCCCTTCCGATATAAAATTTATCGATGACTGTGTGAAATACTTACTTCAAAGTGACATTTCATATTAGATAGGTATTAAGTTCACCGGATAGAACCGAAATTAACTAAATTCTGATCACTCACCAATCACCCACCAACATTATGTAATTATAAGGAATATTAAATTTAAGTAATTCATAGGCATACTTAATAGGGATAAGTTTGCAGTTGTACATGTTCGTCTTAAGTTTATGTACAAATTTGCAATTGTATTTGTGCAATAAAGGGTTTACATACTCGTACATACATACTTCTTAGGGATTTTGGAATTCAAATAAACATCAATTTTAATAAATAAATTTGTATTATTAACGTGTTTCTTACAAAAAGACTGTATAATAGGTATGCAAGTTGCATGTTCATATTATAAGTTATCTCGTCGTCATAACTGTCATAGGAAAGTAAAATTGATCGATAGGTACATTAATATCGTTCGGAAGTCCCTAGGCCAATTTTATTCGTTCCACAAAAACTTCTATCTCTGATTATATATAACGTTGTTGGCTCTAAGATTAACTTAAGTTCAACTTACCAATCGATTTAATTCATAATCGTCGTTGACATTTTACTCAGTTCGTGTTCTAGCGACTCTGATCGCAATTAAATTTCCCTAAACACGTTCACTGTAACAATTCTAATATAAAACATATTTCGTGAAACGGAAATTCCCTTCATATCGCTCCAAATGTTCGTACGGCGATAAAATCAATGGAATAACGTATTCATTCTATATTTGGCCTTTATTGGCTTCGTATTATTATTCTACGTTGTTGAGGGTACATTCAATTTCTTTTACGTTATGACTGCTTGGGAATGTTTTGGTATAATAAGTACATTTTTATTGAGTAGCTATGTGATACGTTTAACATAGGGTTTAGATTTGGAAGTGTTAGGCAACAATTTAAATTATACCTTACGTGAATTTCGATTTTATTTTTCGGATGTAGCGTACAGTATAGGAAAATGATTCCTTAACCTGTTGGGCTATGTCAAAGCGACGTAATTTATTTATTTATTTAAACTTCTTTGCACTAAATACCTACAATGAAGTACAAATGGCGAACTTAATGCCTAATGGCATTCTCTACCAGTCAACCAGTAAACGAAACAGAAAAAGAAGATAGGTGCGAAGAAAAAAAAAGCATTGAAAAAAAGAAACTGTTTAAATAGATTATAATTATACAAGATACGGGTACATAATCAATCAAAACACAAGACACTTCTTCTTCTTTTTTCTTCTTTCTTTGCCCCCGCGGCGACTTGAACAGCTAATACCGCGGGGATATGGCGTTTCCACGTGAAGTGATTTCGCCAGTGTCAAGTATACATACCTAAGTATAAATCAATATAGCAATAAAACACAATCCAATCTTCTCTAGGAAGATTGGGGGCAACGTTGTACGGTGATTTGTAGGTCAGAGGTCAAGATAGTTTTAACCTCTGCACCACTGCGAGTCCACTTGAAACGAGAAGAAAGATGCCAGATACACGAAATAAGTCCAAGTCTTCAATCACTGTGCGACACAAAGGCATAAAAAGTACAAATCACTATCAGAAAAGAACTTTGAACACCTAATTACTCAAAAATTAAAGTCTAAAACAAATTACACGTCCGCCATCTTTTAACTTTGCAAATGGCCTCCCAAGAGACTTCTTATGATTTTATTTAAAGTGTCACTTTGACATAGTCCAAAGTGGTCTAGGAATTAATTTCCTTGACTGAACCTAATGTTATAATCTAATGTCAAAGTGTATTTACACTATACAATTGTCGAGATTTAAACGCGGCTATTTAATTAGTTTCTCGATGCTCTCTCTATTTTAGGGGATGAATTTCCAAAAATCGGTTCTTAGTGCACCTGGTCTTAGGATATCCAAGGAACATTCCATCCAAATTTTAAGTGGCTAGGTCCGTTGATATGTCAGTCACTCAGTCAGTTTATTTTTTATATATTTAGATAGACAGAGTGTTAGATAGTTAATGGTTAATTCGTGCCTTGCTGATTAGGTTTAGTAAAAATCGCACTGTTTTTGAGATACTTTGACTTTATTAAACCTTTGAGATGACAGTGAAACTCTAACAAAAAAGTCATTCTATATCGAAAACAGTGCCACGTTTACTAAGCCTAATTTAGCCTTTATGGCATTTCCAAAGTGCCCGTATCAGCGGTCACGGATCGTCCATTCATTACCTAACATCCTGTTAATGACATATCTGTATAGTTCGTTCGTTCAAATAGTTTGCATGCTTTAATGTGCGGCCATAATTGGTACAAATACATTCGCAGCACCACAAAGCGGTGTTGGAGACTTCAAAGGGTTGCAATACACATTATTTGAACGAACGAACTATAATTGACGATGATGTTTTCATTAACCATCGAAGAAAAAAGAGGGGTGCTATAAGTTTGGTCGCTATTTGTGTGTAGGTATGTCTGTCTGTGGCACAGTAACTCTTACTATTAATTGTATATTAGAGAAAATTGGAACCAGTTGAAAGCATAACGTCGGTGAAACTGCATAACCGCGTAAGTAAAATTTTAAATATGGAGCAAAATGCACCTATTTAATAAGACAGTAAGGTTTATTTCGCTCTATCATAAAGTTGTTACTTACGCGGTTTTGCAGTAACATCGACGATAAGTCTTTCTTGTTTTATTTGAACTTTCTTTTCATCCATCAGTTTGTCACAGTAGGCTAGTAAACGTATTTCATGTTGCACAAAGCAGTATAGTTTGACATAATGTAAAGTTTTATTTACTGAAAAGTAAATTTTCGAATTCTATACAGGTTGGGATACGGTCTTAAACAACAAAAAACACAAAAACACAGTAAAAAAAGTTCGACTATTTTTGATGCCTGGTAGGTAAATATTTCATTTTCCGACAAATGAGGCTGAAGCTGAATTATCATAATATCGTGTCACGGTATATCATGCCACGTGAGTACGTGATCTTATTTCTTCTGTACGTAAACAGTGTTGCCAACCAAAGATATACCTTGTTCACATTGGAAATCCATTTTTATTAATCCCAATGCATCGTCCGTCCAAATTATTGTTTATTGTAATCAATTTTCAACATTCAAAGTTTAATTTAGTATCGTTATCAACTAATTAATCATACGTAAAATTATGAGCGCACCATCGGTG
Source organism: Acleris emargana (assembly GCA_927399475.2). Taxonomy (NCBI): domain Eukaryota; kingdom Metazoa; phylum Arthropoda; class Insecta; order Lepidoptera; family Tortricidae; genus Acleris; species Acleris emargana. Next base: position 4,411,541 of record OV656849.1, read on the forward strand.
GATCATCTTCGACTGCACTTTATCGTGGATTTCTTAAGTTAAATGAAGTCAGCAGGAAGATGTTTGCGGCGGTCTGGTCTCTTAGACGGCTTCGGATTCTTCTCCCTCTAGCTACTGAAATCGTACTTGCCCAATCGCTACTTCTTCCTATATTGGACTATGCTGACGTGTGATTTTTGGATTATACAAAAGAGCAGCTTAACATGCTTGAGCGTATTATTACTTTTTGCATCAGGTCCATATTTGAGTTACGCTAAAATTTACCAAATTTATTTCTAATTTTCGTTTTCATTTCAAATGGCTTCCAATTGGTGTTCGCTGATATTATCACTTTTTTTTTGATCCGTAGGAAATGCCTATTTGCGTACTCGCTCCGACAGTGGCCAGGACTGGTTTTGTCCGACTTGGTGTTTTGCCAATCGCTTTAGGATGCGGCTATGGGATCGCTATACTGCCAGAATGTAGCCCAACAATAGCGGTTGCCCTTTGGACTCGCCTTCAAGCGTGGGACTTTACTAGGCCCGCCGCTTTCTCCACTGAAGGTACCCGGAAACGCAGCAGGGGCCTTCCAACTCAGGACCTCTTACGGCAGATGATAAATCCCCCGATTTATAACAATTATAACTCAAAGGCCCTTTACTACCTACTGCCACCACCCATTACATTGAAGAGCGTTTTAGTTTTTTTAATTCCCTGCTTTATTCCCAATATTGAATCTTAACTCTTCCCTCTTCCTTTTTTAAATTCTATAATAACTCTTTTACCTTTCAAGCTATCGTCTCTCGAGCTCTCTTCCTACGGACTTGAGGCGCGCTAAATCTACGTTTATTTTTAAGGAATTCCTCAAAGAGAGCCTGTTATCACTTTTTTAATTATATTTATTTGTTTTTCCAGAGACTGCTGTTGTGGTTTTATCTTGTATGAATATAATGTTCAATCCAACCTATAAGGTTTCCGTTCCCCTAACAATATAACAAATATAACCACATTTCACACCCGGCCCCCTAAATAGAAAAAGTTTTTGAACAAGAAGGGCAAGAAAATAAAATATTCAATATTGCGCGAGGGGGTTTTTAAATTTGAAGTCACTGGTGCGGCTAATATCTGAAATTGCAGTTTTCAGTTTACGAGCACATCAGGTGTATAAATCTATAGGTACTCAATTTAATCTTAAGCTTAATTAATATTAGACCCTTGGTCCTTGGGGAGCCGGTGCTATTAGCCTTTTTAAGGACATTTCAAAAAGGCTAATAGACAACCGGAGACCACAGAGCTGGCAGCTTCCTCGGGCAGCGCTTTAGCATTGCTATTCAACGAGGAAATGCTGCCAGCATCTGTGGTACTTTGCCACGGGGGCCATCTCTTTTTAGTTTTTATTTATGTGACAGTGTTTTTATTATTATTTTGTGTTATCGATGTATATCTTTGTCTTACTGTTACTTGCATTATGGAAAGTATTTATTGATATTACTAGCGGCCCGCCAGCGGCTTCGCCCCGCTGCAAATTCCTGACTTTCCCGGTGGATTTTTCAATTTTTCTCAAAAATAAAAACCATCCTTGAACTTCAACGAACATTTAAAAAAAAAAATTGGCCAAATTAGTCCAGGCGTTGTTGAGTTATGCGCTTACCAACACATTTTGCGATTCATTTTTATATTATAGAAGAATAAATGCGAAAGTTTGGATGTTTAATACTCAATCACGGCAGAACTGCTGAACGGATCTGCATGACATTTGGCACATAGATAGATTATAGTGTGAAATAGCTCATAGGCTACTATTTATACCAGAAATTTGGGCAGTTCCCGAGGGGATAGCGATTAACAACTGCGCGGACGGAGTCATGCGCAAAACCTAGTATTAAAACGCACCGGTGTACAACTCATTAATTGTTATTCCTTTAAATAATTCCGTGACAAAGATGAACCGCAAACTATTACTTTGAAATATTAATAACTTTAAATTTGGTACGATTATAGTAAAAACCATTAAAGAAAAACAAAAAATTCTAAACACCGACCGACCTTAGTGCAGGTCGTATAGATATGCTATAATATACCCAATTATATTGCCTATGCATCCAAATTGAACTGAATACCGAACAAAAACACAGAATATCCAAACCAGTAACTTCTTACTTAAAATTGTGTTTTAGTTACAGTTAGATAATTCCGGTATGTTCGCTGAAAGTATAATAAACTAAACTTAATTTTCGAACATTGGAACAGATTTGGGATTTAAATTCAAATTTAGGAAATATCCAAACCCTCAACTAAACAAAACTCCCCGAGGGTTACATTGTGAGGGCTCAGAAATGGCCTATTTTTGTGGACGTAGAAACGATAACATAAGTGTACATTCTGGATACTTTAATAATATTATGATACGTAGTTTGGTAACGTAAAAGGAACTGTTTCATATCGGAAGTTGTTATTCACTGTATACAGGGTGTTTTAAATGACAAAATTTCACCTTGGCTTTGGTGGAGGTACGACCTTGTAATGTGTGGGTCCATCTGGATCGCTACCACTAATTATTATCCTTTTACTTTCCGCAAAGCAGCAGTGTTCGCATTGTTGTTTTCCGGTGTGGGGATAAGACAACCGGTGATATTACTATCATAGAGGCATTCCATCTTAATCCTCAGGGTTGGCTTGACATTCCTGGGGATGCAAATGTCCATGGGTCACAGATACTTACTTGTGGGAGGACCTTGTGCAGGATCCGTCCGGGTTGGTACCACCATCTTATCCATCAACCTACCGCCAAGCTGCAGTGTTTGCATTGTTGTGTTCCGGTTTGGGGGTAAGACGGCCGGTGAAATGACTAGCATACAGGCACTCCATCTTAGTCCTCAGGGCAGTGCTTTTGTAGTCTTGTGAATGCGAATGTCTGTGGGTCACAGTTTCCACTTACCATCAGGTGGCCTGTGTGCTCGTTTGCCTTCCTAAGCCATAAAAAAAAAGATCCCGCTTGCCATCAGGAGGCTGGTTGGTGGGCTCGTTTGCCTTCTCAATACCATAACGTACGTACGTAGTTTTCTTTTAGGCAATTTTTGATCTAAGACTTACTGCCCAATAGTAATTTCGTCGTAATAGGTAGGTTAGGTTGGGTTTGTTTTTATATCAGGTCCAGAAACAACAACTTAGAAATAGGCAATCCGCAAAGCAAAATTCGACCAAACAAATATTTTAATGATTAATGTAAAAAAATCAAAAATCGGTTATACCAAGTATGTAATGCCAAATACTTTTCGGACAATCGATGTTTTGCCAAACATACGGCACCCCAGGACTTCATGGCATAAACTTTTTCAGATTGAGTTAAACTTTGACTACCTCCACCTCCATGCAGGTCGCAGAGGACATTCATTTATATAACCTACATTAAGTATTCGTCACTTTGTAACGACGTAGCTTGAAAGAAAAGGACATTGGATGTTTTACGTGCGCATTAAAATTTAATGACTTAAAGGGGTTGATGACGATGTAACGTATGCTGTTCATTTCTTTATTGATCAAATTATAACACAGAAAAAATACCTAACCTAACCTAAAATGGATAAAAATACAGCTACGATTTAAGCGTGTTAACTTTGTTCCGGTGAAATATTTGCCAAATGTATCTTTTCCCAACTTTTCATTTGTTTTCTATAACCGTCAATATTTCAGGATTTTATAAAAACGTTAAGTTTATATATTTGACGACGCGCTGGCCTAGTTGGTAGTGACCCTGCCTACGAAGCTAGCGGTCCTGGGTTCAAATCCCGGTAAGGGCAGATATTTGTGTGATGAGCGCGAATATTTTGTTCCTGAGTCATGGATGTTTTCTATGTATTTAAGTATAGATTTCTCTATATAAGTATTTATATCGTTGTCTAGTACCCATAGTACAAGCCTAGAGCTTAGTTTGGGACTAGGTCAATTGGTGTGACATTGTCCCCTGATATTTTTTTTATTTTTTTATTTTATATAACATTAGATTGCCAAATAAAAAATAGGGAAATGATACATTTGCCAAACATATATGCCAAACGGCAGGCTCCCGGTTTAAGCATCACTTCACAATCCTCGAAACAAAATACTTAACAACAATCGCTCGTCTTCCGTAAAATAAAATATTTCATAAAGCTTTTACCGGTACGGTCAGCTACAGTGCCTCTACCATGAGTTACAATTACCGTACTCGCTAGCGAGTCGAATGCTCTGTCCCTCGCACTCTGTAAGAATACTGCGAGGTCTGCGAAGGACAGAGCTTCGTCTCGCTAGCGAATACGTTAATTATAACTCATGGTGGGCACAGATATGGTAACATTCGGCAAACGTCTCCAGGGTGTGCGCCGTCACGTCGCAGGTGACACGGCGGCCCGGCACGTGGCCGCTATTACTTACCCGAACCTGTTCTGTCTGGTTTTGAGTCTTTCACGTTTATTAGTTGAAAATGTAAGAGGCGTTGGAGACTTGTGATAGTAAAACACACAGTCGCTTTCCGCCGTCTGTCCCTCTGTATGTACCTACGCTCACATCTTTTAAACAACGCAACGGTTTTTAATGCGTTTTTCAACAATTATTCAAGTGAACAGTGAGAAGTGGACGACGACGACGAACAGTGGGAAACGACTTTGTTTTATAATTTGTAAACGTATGACAAAACAGTATCCGAAAAGATAAAAAGCCAACTCAATCTTTTTTAGGGTTTCTGACCTAATATTGAAAATGGAACCCTAATAAGATATTTTGTTCAGACTAAGATGATTAAAATGTGGCACATATGTATTATTAATTGTTAGTAATATATAAAATCATAACATGCTAAAACAGGTCATGTAAGGTTAGACAATATTAGACTTGCGCACTGAGGGTTTCCTTTTTATTATCGAGAACTGGAATTAAGTTCGCGAAAATCCTTAAAATAAATCTCTTGTCTGTTATGAACATTATTTCTTATAATAACACGAATTTTCAAAGCTTCATCATCATCGTCGTCATCATCATCATCATCATGATCATCATCGTAGTCGTCGTCGTTGTCGTCGTCGTCGTCATCATCATCATCATCACCAACACCACCATCATCATAGTCGTCGTCGTCGTCGTCGTCGTCATCGTCGTCATCATCATCATCATGATCATCATCGTAGCCGTCGTCGTCGTCATCGTCGTCGTCGCCGTCATCATCATCATCATCAGCTTATACTAGTCCACTGCTGGACGTAGGGCTCTCCCATTGCTCGCCACTGAGTACGAACTCCGGCAACTCTCATCCAGCTCTTGCCAGCCACCTTGCGAAGATCGTCGCTTCGCCTCGTCTGAGGGCGTCCTACACTGCGTTTGCTGATCCGCGGTCTCCACTCAAGAACTCGATAACTCCAGCGGTTATCCGTTCCGCAGCATCTGTGGCCGGCCCACTGCCACTTCAAGCTGCTAATTCGATGGGCTACGTTGATAACCTTAGCGAAACTTCTACGCCAGTGGGGCAATTACGTCAAGTGGCTTTAACTGTAGTTCGTATCGAAGAGTGAAGTGAGTGATTGAAGTGGAGAAAAAAAATCTACTTGACAATAAATGTAAGTTTTCGATACGAACTTTAAAACGTGAGATATAGGCACTCGGCGTAATTGCTCCACTGACGTAATAGCCCCGCTTGACTTTAAATTAAGTTTTTTTAATACTGCTGTGCCATACATGCTGTGATATAAACTGCTACCGAAGTTTCACCAAAAGGGTCATATTTTACCATTTTGGTACGGATTTGAGTATGGTGGTTTTTTGACAAGTCAGTATCTATTATACACCGTGTTTTTTTTGATTTACGATAACAAAAATTTTTTCTCTATGGAGCAAAGTAACTAAATGAACTTAGATCCATCGAAAAAAAATTTTTTTTTTTTGCAATGTAAAAAAAAAGAATCTACCACTTAGTTTCTATGGATGTACCTAGTAATATGCCGAAGTTATCGTAAATCAAAAAAAACACGGTGTATTAAACTAACTATAATACTTACATAAAATGGACAAATAATTATAAATATAAGATCAGACGTGCCTTATTTGCCGCAGTTAATAAAATCGAGATTTATGTTTAAATAAGTCCTCGTTAATAAGCCTCCGGCATATTTTATGTATTCTTTGAGGTTTTTGGGCATTTTATTTGATAACTTTAACGCTATTTGTACATTTAATATTTGCGACTTTATTAATCTTGTAATGAGTTTTTTCAATGGTCTTTTTACATGTTTTTCGCTTACCATTAATGTTTTTATTTTCTTAATACATAAAAACCGATGAAAACTCATTTAAAAGCTTTTGCCCTCGACTCTAAGAAAAACAAAGAGAGATTAATACTTGAAGTTCTTACATGGTAGACAAAAGTACCCTCTGTATCAAACGGAGTAAGGACTTGGGATGGAATCATAATAACCAGGTCTGCAGACAGTCTTCATCTCGAAATGAATTGATAATAATATTTGATAATATCGGAGGACAAACTCACATAAGTTGACCTAATCCCAAACTAAGCTCAAGGCTTGTACTATGGGTACTAGGCAACGAAAATCATATTTATACAAGGAAAATAAATACTTATATTCTTACTATAATTGGTAGCAAAACAATATACCGCAGTGTCTCAAGACAGAAGTCTTTGATCTGTGTGTGTTGCCAGTGATGACTTATGGTGCTGAGACGTGGTAATTTAAAATGGGCGTCATAAGAAAGCTCAAGGTCACTCAAAGGGCGATGGAGAGGGTATTCTCGGAGTAGCTCTACGTGATAGAATCAGGAATGAGGAAATCCGCAGAAGAACTAAGCTCACCGACATAGCCCGAAGAATTTCCGAACTGAATTGGCAGTCAGCGGAGCACATTGCTCGTGGAACTGATGGCCGATGGGGCCACAAGCTTCTCGAGTGGCGACCACGTGTTGGAAGACGCAGCGTGAGTAGACGGACGACCTCGTGAAGGATGCGGGAACCCGGAGGATGCAGGTAGCACGTGACCGGTCGTTGTGGCGATCCTTGGGGGAGGCCTATGTCCTGCAGTGGACGTCGTTTGGCTGAAATGATGACGATGATGAAAACAACTAGATTGTAGACATCCACCTCTGTGAGCCAAATTTCTTTTGACTCCGTTCAGGGCTTTAGAAGTGATTGATTCGTCGACTCAGAATCGCAACCATCCATACAAACTTTTACAATTATAAATAAATATAAATAGCTAAAAACGTATCATGTATATAGGTACCTATTATTAAACAGCGATACACATACTTATTAATGAGAAATATAAACTCAAATACATGACAAATAAAACATCCAAGACAGAAACAAATTTATAATCGCTCATCGATCACACGTCACTTAAGTATTATAAATGGAAAAGTTCGTGATATCTAGGAATTGACCCAGGGACTTAACAGGTCGTCATAATAATATGTAGGATTAATTCTACTTTAAAAAACGACTTCACTGCAAACTTAACCTTTAACTACCTACTTATCAATACGCACCGCAATCGTTTATAAAGCGCTCTCCGAAGGCGTTTAGTATTCGCGGAGCACCCGGACTTAATTCCCGCTCACCTGAAAACCATCGCTAACTACGCTTTAACAGCCTTAAACCAAGCAAAAGAATAATTAAGAAAGCTATTACAGAGAAACTCAAAGATGTAATTTATCCTCATTTAGGTAATGTCGGCAGCTGCATTAATCACCTCTTGCTCCATTAGTGCTGGAACGGTTCACGGACATTTTGATTTTAATGTTAAATTTTCTAAATGAATTTCGGCCGGGTTTTAAACAACAATATACATTGATTGCGCGAAAAACTTTTCGCGGGCGGTGGATTTATTTTTGTGGACGGTAATTTTGCTTTGAATGACGCCGTTTGAGATTAAGTGCGCTGACATCGAGGGAAATATTGTTATGGGGGATTGGGCGATTTTGGGAAATTATCGTAATGGGGTACGAGGGAGTTGTAGAAGCCAACAAAGTTTATTTAAGTGCTATTAAGTAAAACTTTTGTAATCACTAACATAATTAAGTTGATAAATATCAAACTCCAATATGTCCTTGCAATTTGGTATACGAATTAAAAACATAATTCGAAGATATTAAGGGTGTTACAAGGGTTATACAGAATGATTCGTGGTCGTCTGCATAAACTTTTAGAGGTAACGGAGGAGGTCACGTTAACACTTTTTGACCAAATTCATTATCTTGTAAATATTTGCAACTGTAATGGTTTGCATAATACTCGTAAAGACTTAGGTGTGGCATGCACAACACCCTCTATGTCGTTTACGTTTCATCCAATTCAGCGCCAACAGGTACTTATCTGTTTGACCCAATGGTTGACCACTTAGTAGACATTTATTGGAGGCATTAACCCAATTTTACTCACTTTGTGTATTGTACAATAAAGTTTAAACGAATAAGTATATTAATTATTTCATATACGCAAACAATGTGGTGTTATATGTTTAAGTTTAACGTGTGTATCTGTGTACAAACAAACAAACAAACAAACAAACAGATATAACGATTGGGATATGGTACGCGGTTTTTGCATTAGAATGGTAGTTTAATTGGAAATGTAATAATTGGTTAATAAAAAGTTATCAGCACAAAAAATAACACTATTATATAGGGGGTTTTAATTTAATTCATAAGTTTCACTGAAGTTCCTAAGTCTCCAGGGACGTTCACGTCTTTATTAATTTAGTTTTTAAAATGCATTATCGAATAAATAGACTTGGTTAATTTGAAAATGAAACCAAATCTTAAGCCTACACGAAATTAATTTCGGTTAAGAAAAATAAAGATGTAAGGAGTAACGCCATTTCAAGTTTATATACAAAATTATGAGTCAAGTTTTTTTTGATAATTTGTTATGGGTTGAAATACAATTAATCGATATCAAAAGTTGCTATGGTAACTTACGGCTACAGTTTTATTTTATTTCGATTAAGTACGTCATTAAAAACAAAAATGTGGACTTAAATGTAATGGCAACTCTTACTAAGCAAGTTCAAAATGTGATTAAGATTCACATACCTTAATGTCTTTTTGTTATGTTTTTTTTTTATTTGTGTTATTTTTAGTTGACATTTAATTAAATTTGTAAATATTTTAAGCTACACCTATGTATGTTAAACTTAATCTTGAAATATTTGTACGCCATATTATGGTAAAACAAGGAATGGAACTACCTTATAATTGTATTACAACTTTTTGAACTCTTGTTTATGCAAATAAAAACATGTGAATTTGAATTTTGAATTTGAATGTCTTTGTTCATCGGCAAGATTGTTCATTTAACAATCAGAAACAGCAGTAAAAAAGTTAAAACGAATGATGAATATAATGATTACACTGAGCAGTTTTGTGATTCGACGAATTAATTTCATTTAACTTTAGAATAAATATCCCAAAATCCCAAGGGCCTTAGTGAATACAATTTTAATATTAAAAAATCCATGGTTTCGCTACAGGATGTTCCCGCACACAGCACCATATCGTTCTTATGATTTATCGTTCGAAATTCAAATCAACGTTGCCATCCGATTCTGAAACAATGGGCACCCGTAACGAGAAACGTCAAAAAAACTGTACGAACGGTAATCCGCTGGGACAGAGTTCGTTACGTTTAATGAAGGCGGATTTACATAATCGTTTTTAAGCCGGGCTTAAGCACAGTGCTTTATGTGGCTTATGACAACTGTTCTAGAACCAGAGGTCAGGCTACTCCGAGCATCAATAATACTTTTTTTCAGTTCAAACAAGCGTGCACTATACAGGGTGTTATGTCACGAGTCCCAGAAAATAAGGGAATAAATGCCGCCTATTCTGGGTACGTTGTGAGTATGATTTTGGAATCAACAGGTTTTGTTATTACAAAGAAGGTCCCGTATCAATAGAATCAGGTACAGTGGTACGGTGCTAATATAATTGCCTCGATAAATGTTAGTTGCAGTGCCTAGAATATGTAGATAGGTCATATTTTTCTCTAACTCATTATCAAACAACCAAAACTTAGCTTCTAATTATGGTATTATCTCGTCAGAGCAACTAAAATGATTAACATGAATAAAGTAAAACACTGCCATAAATCTCCAACAAACTGACAACACACAGTTAGAATCCAAACTCGTTAATATTATGCATTTATGTCTGCATCACTCCACACAGAAGGTTTTTTTTACTTTGTAACTCACAAAATATTATTAAACCGAATAGTGCTCAAAGAAACTTGCTCAATAAGATTCCGGAACGTGTTGAAACGATCCTGTGCCGGACGTCTGATCTGAAAAACTAAAAAAACTTCTAGTTCCAGTTTTTAATACACCCTAAAACCTCGTTAAAACTTTCGCTTTGAGCTCTGCTTCAATGGAATTTCGCTTGTAATAACTATGGCTTCTTCACAAAGTTACGTCACAATTTTGTAGAGCAAAATGTAATAGTATCGACGGAATCCGGGTCGGTATACTTTGTGTACTCTCCAGGGTGTTTGTCGTACGGAATCGGAAACTTTACTTTTATTTCAGCCTACTTGTGTAAGTTGGAAACAAAGTAAACGTACGGTTTATTTCATTTTGACCAATTTTGGAGGTAAGAAATCGGTTACAATATTATTATAAAAATGTACATTTCGAAATAATATTAATATCTTAGAACTGATTCGATAGTGAAGTTAGAAGAAGCCATTAGGATCTTCGTTGAGTTGGGAATCCAAGGTTGATGGCCTCAATCAATAAGTAGATCGTGTCTTCAAAAGATGTATGTATGTTTGTGTACTCTTATGTAAATAATGTATGTATGGAACTCTTTATGTAAGAAAAGTAACAGTAACAAAAGTTTGTCTCAAAAATGAAACCTATTTGGTTTGAAATAATATTCGACGGAGATGTCTTGTTTTTTAGGACCGAAAACACCAAAATTTTATCTAGAAATGGAGGTTCTAACATCTGTGGTATAATGTATTGTGTTTTATTTTTCAAATATCCTGTATCTGTTATAGCTCAATGCATTTAATTTCATTCATTCAATTATATTCGGTAAAACTATTATTGTGTGAACTTGGCCTCACATGTGTTTTTTTATTTATTTATTAAGGATTGGGCTAGCTATCCAGATAGGTAATGCAGCCAGTATCATAGGAGCCATACCGCGAGTGGACCTGCTAGGGTGTTCGTTTTATAGTGGTGATTGTTATTTATATCTTTAATATTTGAGTGGTTTAGTTTAATTTTAATTTAAAAACGTTTAGTTCCGTATTAGAAATAAATATGAAATATTTAATGAATTAATTATTAAAACCTTTTTTATCTTCATTGTCTCTCATTATTTTATGTATAGATATAAATAAATTTGGAATAAAGGATCATTATTAGCGAGTAAAATGCCAAAGGAGTGACTTCCAATATTTCGTTCAAACCCGGGAAATGCTGGAATACATTCCTTACGGCGAGTACGGTAATCCGTCGCCAGTTGAAAACTCTTCCGCGGGACCGATAGAGAACACCAAAGATATAAAACGGGTGGAAATAACGCTTTGAATAAAATCTCCAAGCCTGCCAAGTTCCATGATCGAGTGAGCGAGGTCATACGAGCGCACTCACTCGCCGGGTAAAGCTGCTAAGGTAACAATATACCTACGCATTTATATGTGGATTTTACACTTTGACAGGACAATTTAAAATCGCCGGTTGTGCGTAGAGTTCAACAGCGAGTGGTTAGAGAGAATCACCTACCAGAGTTAGTTTTTTTTTTACTGAGTATCACTTTCCTTGGGATGACGGCAGCCTGTATCCAATTGAGATTTACTTGCAAAAAAAACATCTAGTACAAACAGTCCAACACAGAACAACTCTAATTAAATTAAGTCTGACTTTATATTGTTTTGAAAACACCCATCCTTACACGCACTGCAGCATTTCCGCATGTCCTTATCTAATATGGTTTTCAGCATCGTTAATATGGAATATTCATGAGTTTTTTTCACAATTTCTATAAAACCTGGTAAATGTAACAAACAGTAGAGATTTTTTTATTGAAAAGCTATTAAAATAACCAAAATATAATAATTAATTTAACATGCAGTTTATATGGCCGACCCCTTACATGACGTCACAGTGCTTACTGATCTCTGTCTAATCGCTGTCTAATCAGCAGTTTAAAATACTTGTATCATCTGTATTTCTTGGCTGATTTTATTTTAATTTCACTTATATCTTTTACGGTTTCTTCATATTTTGTTTACATAAATACATACATAAACTCACGCCTTCGTTCCCGGGGAGGGGTAGGCAGAGCTACAGAATTACCTACAACTCTAAAAACTTGTTGATAATTCTGTAACCACATTTTGCACAATTAGGCTAAGATGTTTACCAGCGTATTAGTGACAGGTTGCAAGCCTATCGCCTAACAGTACTGCAAGCCTTTATTCCCTTAATCGCCTCTTACGACATACACGGGAAGACATGGAGTGGCACTATTGTAACCCGGCAACGGGCTTAGAATTTATATAGGTAGGTATATCCCTTTTCTATGATCAAATTTCATCCATGTATCGAATCGCGACTATCTGGTATTCTATGATGTTGTTCCCACACCGTTACCCGATTGTCGGGTAGGTTCTATACTTACCGCCTATTTCACAATCGACAAGTTAATCATATTTGATAGACAAATAAAGCCCTTTCTCTTGCTTACACTTGTAAATAGACAAGGAGAGAGCCAACTTTAAGTGACATAAATACTCGTCGATTGTGAAACAGGCCCTTAGTACTATTTGCCGCTACGCTGGCGTGTGGATGGGAATTGGTTGCGTGGACTGGCAGTTTAAAATGCAAATAACCGGATTTAACCGGTTTCAACCGGTTATTTTCATACAAAAATGGTAAATAACCGGTTGAATCGCATTCTCTAGCTGGCAGTGAATGTGTTAACGCACATGTTTTTGTTACAGTTACATTTGAAGCCTCTTCCATCTCCCCTATCTCTTGAAGGATTAGTGGCCAGGCCTTTGGGGCTTTGACGTCATACCTAATAACTATTCGCTTTTCTTTTACCTTCCGGTTGAACTCTTTTAAATTTTCCTTCGGGAGTGGGAATGTGGAATCATAGGACTGATATGGTAGACGAACCGTTTTATTAGGTTTTTATGGGTCCGTACCTTTATAGAATAAATGGAGTTCAGGGTTTTTTTTTATGTCTGTGGGAAGGCTAACGAGCCAGCTATTTGATGGTAAGTGGGATCCCAGGGTGGTCCATGTTTTCCAACAATTTTTTCATCGCATATATTATTTCACCAAAATCATGGAGGGAAAGAGAAGAAACATCACCATTTTCATCATTTTCCAACTTTTTCACTTGCCAACCCATGATATACAATTTTTTCGGGATTTATTTCAGTACCATCGTGAAGAACCCTATAGGTTAGGTAAGGTTAGTTTTTATAAAATCCTGAAATGTTTACGGTTATAGAAAACAAAGCGGGTTGGCAAATGAAAAGTTGGGAAACGATACATTTGTCAAACATATTTCACTGAAACAAAGGTAACCCCAATATTTGTAAAACTTCAAATACAGCTTATACGAATGGCATTATGTTACTAATTTACCACTCCAAATTTAAACTCATTTATATTGCCTCTTTGGCGTATCAAACCAATGCTGTCTTTAGCTCGTTAAATACTTAATTTCAAAGACGGAAAAAGATTTCAAACCTGTGCAGTATTCATTGCCCTTTATTAATTTATGCCGAAATAAAGCGAACATTTGCGAAAATTTAATATAACGAATTTGTTCGCCTCTAATTGGAAATTATTTCGAGAATCTTAAGTAGGCGTCTGTTTGAGGAAACGATTTATTACAAAATGTATGTAAATAATACGACCTGTGTACTTTAAACGGTTGGAGATATTTTATTACTTGGGTATTTTTAAAACAAATCATTATTACAATTAATCATATTTGTTGGGTTAATGCTATTTATAAATTTTGCGCAAATTCGTATAATGTGTTAATTAAACCATTCACATGACGATCTAAAAAATATACTCAAAACGTTGGTATTTAAATTTAAAAAAAAAACTCTCGTTATACTGTTTCAAACTCTTACTGACACATGTCTTCCATGATTTACGTTACCCTGGTTGACAACAAACAGTACCGGCTATGTCAGCGTTGATTTCTGGGGGGTTATTATGATATAACAATGCAGTTCTGTTTACGCTGAAAGAAAAGGACAGAGCTATATAAATGCTATAGCTCTGTACTTTACGCTCAACGTAGAATGAACTGCATGGCTATGTCATAATAACCCTCCTCTTTTGATTTGCGAAAATAGTATAATCTTCTATTGTCCATACCTGTGTATAAGTTGTGTATACTTGATCAAGTGCCAAACCTTACATACGACAGTCATTCGTACGTAATAATGGTTAATTAATAGGAATTTCGTATGTTTTATCACTTGTTTTAATGTTGTTTGTTTTCATTATTTAGATCGTCATTATTTTATACAGTAAGAGAAAACTCAAAGCATGTAGGAGGGGGTCCGAATAGGAGAACCTTCACCCAGCTGTATATTCGATAAAAAGTATTCCAACGAAAACTTCAGCTTGTACTCACTACGGCCCGTATTCCTACCAGTAGTACCTACTCGTTTTACACTCATTCAGACCCAAGTACTTAGAAGCAGGGATTGTAAAACCGGTGAAATTGAATACCTGTATATAAATTGTCAAACGATTACCGCTAAAATAATAATACCTATATTCGAGTTAGCGGTAATGTTGTCATTCCGTTTTTGTCTTTTTCACTAAGACAGCCGGTGAAATGACTAGCATAGAGGCATTCCATCTTCGGCCTCAGGGTTGGCAACGCATTTGCAGTCTTAGGATTGCGGTCTTGTGAATGCGAATGTCTATGGGTCACAGTTTCCACTTACCATCAGGTGGCCTGTGTGCTCGTTTGCCTTCCTATGATATAAAAAATAAAAATAAAAATAAATATGTATGCACTATTTACAGTATTCATTACCTCTATTTAATATCGGTATTCGTTGCTCTTGATAGATAAGGTGTCAAGTAGACATTATGACTGAAGCACAACAAATAGGTGTAACATAACTCAATAGCATTGTTGGCTAACACTGGTTGAAATGTCTGCTAGTACTGCACAAATTAATTGATTTGCGACGTATTTCAAATTGTCAATTGTCAATTTGTTTATTCGCCTTTCTGTAATAATTTAATAAAGTAGCAATAAGCCACACGAAAAAGAAAGATTTCGTATTTATATAAAAATATCTAAAATGGGCCGCGGACGGAAAAGAAAAAGACAAACCGATCATATGACAGAATGGTAATCTTTTCGTTGATTGTCATAATTCAAAATTAGAAAACTTGCTTGTTTGGACACTGACAGGTATTACCGGTAATGGGTTTATTGGTAAAGTATCAAATAGAGGTAATGTTGTCAATTGTCGAAACCGCTATTACATTTCAATACCGGTTTTGATTATACCGCTTATTAGAGCTTTAGTGATATAAATACCAAAATGCAATTATAACCGGTTATACCTTATTTAAAACCGGTAGTAAGAATACCGGTAACGATCCCTGCTTAGAAGACAAAATGGCGGGTTCTCTATTAAGTCCTACTGGTAGGACCGTGGTACGCTATGACTGCACAACTGTCAAAGGAGATGGGTCTGAATGACAAAGTTAATAAGTACTATTTTTGTAGGACCTTGAGCCTTATGAGAATATGGCGAATAGATTGACTAAAAAAATTAAGTCATAAATTTGATATATAATACTTTCTATCGAATAATCATCTCTTCATCTTATGTATCTTTTAACAATAATTTTATCTCGCTTCCACATATCGTTACGATTTCAAGTTTTTTATACATTATTTTAACCAGATGGTTGTGCAATATTATGCTATCAGGGAGTAAGTTTGCTGATGGGAATATTAGGAATGGAAGGAGGCAATTAGGATCTACTTAATGTACTGTATCCACCGAGTTTGAACTCGTTAGACTGGTCTCAATTAGCGCAGTAGTTAATAACTGAGCTTTAAAAACCTACAGTCAAGGAAAAAAACTTGTGAAAGGAGCGGTGATACAAGTGTAATTATGTGTGTCTGTGTATCTGTATGTCCGAATGTAGTTTCGTAGCACCCAAACGGATATTGATTCCGAAGTTTTTTTCATCTATACTCCACCAAGTACTGGAAATAGTGCACGTTGTTGGCTAATGAGAATCCGCTAAAGCCGTACTCAGGAGCAGGTAACAAGGTAATCACTTTTTTAAATTTTAAATATCATTGTGAACGAGTCCTTAGAAGATTATTGTTTGTTGCCACCCACTTGCCTACCTACCTCTATATTCTGTCCTTGTCATTTGTATGACACTGCGAATGCAAGAAGCCTATACTGGGTCATAAAAGTAAATGCAGTATAGTGTAGGTAGTGATTAGCCCTTAGCTAGGTTTCATGAAATCAGCTGGAGCATTTTGAATTTGCAAAAGCTCTTATTGAAATTTCATTGACGTACCACAGTTGTCAATTTAATTAATGCAGTGAGCAGTCACAAACAATATAGAATTATAATATTATTTTCAGCGAATACAACCAGTGTCCACGAAACAATAGACATGCCATTTTGCCTTTATTTTAATTTTATCAAACAATCAAAACTTCATTTGTTCTGTTTTTAAATTCAAATTTAGAATTCGCATCGTGTGCCGTCGTTGTTATAGGACAAAATAAAAAGTTAACAAGTTACCAAAAATGTTGCTTGTTTAGTTTTTTCTACAAATAGCATTCTAAAATTTTAAATTGCTAGTATGAATTTTAAAAACAGCTCTCTCAAAGACAATAATTTCTTAAAACTAATTTACAGATTCTTGAGATTTTAAATACAGTTCAAAAGAAAACTTTTTGAAAAAAAAACAGCGATTTATTTTTTAATAAGTAAGGCTGTTGACAGATGTTTAAAATAATATTAATTAAAAAAAAATCGAATAAACATGCTCAGCGGGCTAGTTCTCATGAAATTACAGTTTTGGACGAGATATATATTTCATCATTAAATAACAAGACTTCAATTTATTGTCTAGACTTAATAGAACCCAATTAAAATTGTTATTAGAAAACCTCTATTTATTTAATTAAGTGTTGAATACCTTAAGATAAACTAAGCATAGCTTTTTTTATCATAGTAGAAACTAATCATTCGTATTCTTAGGGCCTGTTTTACAATCGACAAGTAACTTTATCTGCCATTTAAAGTTGGCTCTCTCCTTGCCTTATTTCAAGTGTAAGAAAGAGAAAGGGCTGAATGTATCTGTTAAATATGCTTTAATTGACGATTGTAAAACTGGCGGTTAGTATATTACTTAATAAATAAATAATAAATATCAGGGGAAAATCTCACACAAATTGACCTAGCCCCAAACTAAGCTCTAGGCTTGTGCTATGGGTACTTGGCAACGATAAACTTACATATATAGATAAATACATACTTAAATACATAGAAAACACCCAAGACTCAAGAACAAACACTCGCGCTCATCATAGAAATATTTACCCGTACCGGGGATCGAACCCAGGACCGCTAGCTTCGTAGGCAGGGTCACTACCGACTAGGCTGTCGCGTCGTCTTATTTTGGGGGTTGAGATGGGCCTTGTGTGATGCGCGAATATTTGTTCACGAGTCACGGGTGTTTTCTATGTATTTAAGTATATATTTCTCTTTATAAGTATGTTTATCGTTGTCTAGTACCCATAGTACAAGCCTAGAGCTTAGTTTGGGACTAGGTCAATTTGTGTGAGATTGTTTCCTGATATTTATTTTATTTATGTGCCGAACCAATGCCACTAAAGGTATTCAAATCGCAGAGCAAAATCCGTACCTACAGGTTTATTTAAAACAAGTGCATCTCTAACTCCAAGAATAAACGTCATTGTTTTTCACGGAAGCTTATGCTGGCAGCAAGAGTCAGCCCGATAAATTACCCAAGCAATAGAAGAGATAACCTCCGTTATCGCTCGCAAGTTCCGCGCTAAATTCTAGTAGGAAACTAAAAGGACGCCTAACTTTATTCCTTGGTCGTTTTTTACCCCATAAACCCGATGCCGCTGGCGAATACAAATCAAGATTCGCGCATTTGGATTCGAAAAACGCCCTGACAAATGTATTACTGTCTTTAAATCGAGAGGTGTCCGGATTACAGTCTGTCCGAATTAATTCACTCCGTCTTGAAATTTAAATTCGTTGAATTCTAACAGGGCGGTCCCCAATCTTGCTCGCATTCGATTGTCAAAGACTTACCGGGTAAGCTTCTTACCCGAATAAGAAGATTTCGCGAGGAATCCCTCCTTGGGGATCCACTAGAACTTTGTGGACTTAAAAATATTTAATCACGACTTTAAAATTGTGGACATGTGCTGGACGTATTTGCTTGTGGGGTAGGAAGGATTTGATAGGATTATGTTTAGCTTGAAAGGAATTTGAGTTGCATCCCTCAGGATTTTACGTGACCATTCTCCTTAACCTCCGTTACTATAATATAATTTATTTCGAATTGAATTCTGTATCTATTTTGGAGAATGCTCCATCTTTTAGCCATTTTGTGGATGTAGGATGTTTTGAAAGACAATAAAAAACAGTTTTATTTGTTTTCCTAGCTTACAGGGTGTTTCAATTCTTTGTTATAGACAAGCGCTAGAACCCTATCCAAATAAAAGATTCTAAAGCTCATTCGTTCGCTTTCATAAACATAATGGAATATAAGAGTATAGTTAAATTTGGTACCATTGACTCAACGGTAAAAAATAACGTACAAATCATAAATTACACATATTTACGTAGACCAGAACTAAGACTCTTTAGGTACTAAACATTTATAAATATAAAAACCATAGGTAAACCAATATAATAACGTTTTTAGCCTATTTTGTAGGTAGGTTAAAAAGTGGGTTTAACGATAAAAATACAGCCGCGATGTTCTGTAGATGCAGGCTACTTTAATACCAAATAGGTACCATACAGAGGATAAAGTTTATATATTACATCATTTGCAGCATTATATAGAGAACCTAACCATGAATATAACTGTATTTTGGGCGTCTCCAGGATGTATCAGTTGCCATGTAAGCCAATCAAAGCTACAAGACTCCGAGGAACTTGGTAAATTAATTAAATCAACCTCAACTTGGTTATGCGAAGCATTTAATCATGATTGATGACTGGATTGATTTGACAAGTTGTTGAAATGTTTTGAACATTTTAATACCAATTTCTAGTTAATGAGTTAGGGCACCAATAAAACAAAATTCAGTATACGCATATGGACTTCATATACTATTATAACTTTTGTCAGCTGTTTCGTTTTCCCGAATATTTATTTATCTGAAAATAATTTCCTGAACTCAATATCTTTTAAAAAGTTTAGAGGAGGTTAGGTTCGATTTATGTCAATCCAGGGAAGTTAAACGGATTTTCGCACAAATAAAAATTTGGACAAACAAAACAGCGGACAAAAGTTTTTAGGACTTAAGATAGGTAACCGTTTTAGGAATATTGATATCATTCATTGAAATAATTTGTAAACTGAATGGATTTGTTGGCATAGAAGTGTAGTTAATAAGCTAGTTCCTCTGGTTGCCACTTGAGCACTGCCTGTTTTAATTACTATTGTTTTTTGTTTTTATTTTGCTTTTGTTTCGTTTTGTTTGTATTCATTTAATATTTCACCTCCGTGTTTTCACCGAGCGGCGGCCCCAACGGAAGACCAGCGTTGGCTTCACAGCCAGCACATGCTGAGTTGGGACCGTTTCGCAACATAAGCACATATCTATTCTTTTGTTTTCTTCATTTTTATTGCTACTTTTTTGTTGTTGTGTGATATTGTTGTGAATAAATATTTTACTTACTTCCTTACTTTTAAACTGAATCGACTACCAATTTTCTTCTATTGCCAAACGCAGATTATATTTAAGATCCATTCCACACGTCTGAACAAAAATCATACTGTACAATCGCCCACACAGCTGAGTGACTAATGAAGATAAACAGAGAGAAACTGTCTCTGTCGTGCACATGAGATTCTTATGTAAATTCCATATTTATCTCTTTCTACATTTTCTCACTTCTGTCTTTAATGGGCAGTTAAGTGTGTGGCTGTTTGTACATGCCCATTTTTTGTAATAACAATGTGTTTTAAAAGTAGTTAGTTTTAAACACACCAACATATTTTTTAATTAAAATTTGGAAAACTATAAGTATCGCTTATATAAATATGATTCACCCCTTGTGTACTGTGTAATTAATATTATTTAGTTTAAAGGTTGACAAGTATAATTACGTCCCGGCAAAGCGCCCTCTATCGGAATCGCAAACAAATTAGAAACGGCTAATTTATTCGAACTGTCGCAGAAATCTATGTTCAGTTCTACGTAAGCATCATTAGCGTGCCGGCTCATTGCGGCGAATAAAATATTTATATATTTTTAAAATTCATAATTCACAATATTTATTCAGTAAATTGGCCCCATGAGGGCTCTTTTACACGTCGGTAACATGGAGTGAATCTACTAGCGCTTCGGACAAGACCATCATTGCGGAGAAGACGCGCCACAAGAATCTCCAGAAAAAGGGTTTTAAAAAGGGTTGTACGTGAAATTATTTTTGAAGTTTAAAATATTAGGCCAGTCTATAACGACATCAAACATCGCTTGCGCGCATGTAACTACGATTTTTTTATATGTTATTAGGGCCCTTGAGAGTAATTAACACCCAAGTTGGTTGGAAATTTTGGCACTTGTTTCAGTTTCTTCGAAAAAACTACACCAAGGAAGAGTTTTTCAAGTATCTTTCTTTGTTCCGTACTTTAATAAAGATAATACCTACTAAGACAAGTCGGCTTAATGCTCCTAGGTAAAGTCATCAAAAAAAAAACAATCAAATCAATCAATCAATTTATTAATTTGTATTTATAGGTCATTATAATCATAAAAGGATGTACAAATGTTCAAAGTATCACTATAAACAAAATTAAATCTTATTATTGAAAATTATCCATTAAAAAGTCATGCACACAATAATAACATTTGTCAATTAATAAACTCAATACTTTCCTCTCAAAATTATCAATGTCTGAATTTCTTATACAGTCAGGTAATTTATTGTAAATAGTCGGTGCCGTACCAAAAATGCTGGTTTTTTAAAAGTGCAGTTTTATATATTTCAGGCCTAATCTGCACCTTGCGTCAAATAAAACACACGTCATTTTGTAGGGAAATAAAAAAAAACACACACATTTTGACACTTGTTTTGGCACTATCGTCAGGTGGCTAGCGTTCTTGTTCACCTTCCCTATGCCACAGACTTAAAACCGGTCAAGTGCGAGCGGACTTGCGCACTGAGGGTTCCATACCGCCGAAGTTAAGGTTCCGTAGGTTGAAGCTACCTACTGTATTTTTAAGATCTCATTGTACAACATAAAGCAATAAAGCAATTTCCTGCCAGTTATGACATGGGGTCCTTCAAGAAAGGAGCTCTTAATTTCCTTAAAGGCCGGCAACGGACCGACAACTCAACTTGAGTTGCCGGTGTTCATGGGCGGTGGTGATTACTTCCCATCAGGTAAGCCGCATGCTCGTTTGCCTCCCACTTTTATAAAAAAAAAAAAAACTTTTCTACTGCTCATCTTTTGATGCTTCCATGTTTTACCGTTTTTACGATGTAATAAAAAGAAATATACGTTGAAATAGAAAACATTTCTTGTATGAGGTCCCGTTATGCTCCCTTCGAAGACAGAACCCTCAAAATTGCCCAATTATTTAACATGCAAACCTCACCTAAAGTAAGTCATTATAGCCATCGGCTAACCAGCGAGTTATAATTTGATTCAATAAAATATTAGGACCCGGCGGGTTATAATATGGTACTGAATCTCATTATAGATAGATAGATAGATAAACTAAAATATAACCCGCTGGTTAATAATGAGATTATGAATCCCTATGAAAAATTACAATTTGTATTTTTTTTTTACTTAGGTAGGTATTTTAAGTCTTAATAAAACGTTGTTTCTAGTAAGTAGCCTTGGTTTTTATTGTCTCGCAAAAGGTGAGAAAAGTAGAGTACCTATTCTCCTTTGGGATAAAACATTTTTCATCTTGGGCGAGCTTGAATCCCTCGCTGCACTCTGGACTCCGTTTTTATTCCCTCGCTTCGCTCAGGAATTAACTCTTCACACCCTCGCTCTCTCGGGAGTTAATTTGCTCAGGATTCAATATGGCGCCCGTGATATAAAACAGTGCTTTATCCCCTCGGTGTATAATCTACTATTAGATGATTATTAACGGAGTAAATACCACTTAATTAGCTTAAAAAAAGAGAAGAAAATAAGTTAAGTGATAATAGCAGGGGACTTAAATTTAATGTTTCCAAGTTAACGTCTTCGTGAAAAGGTCTCGATGCATTTCTGGCCGACAAGACTTTGCACTTAGTTGGTGGTCTCATACTCTTTAGCGAGCAGCTTATTAATGCTCGAGAAACCATTTTAAAGTGGAACGTGAATTTCAAATGGTAAAATTACGTTATTTGTTCGAATATTAACAGATGTAGTGAATAATGTTTGCGATCGATTTTTGTCGGAAAATATCGTTTTTATCTTGCCGTCTCAGTCCACTTTAGTATCCACCGATAAGCTTATTGAGAAAACAAGATCAATACAAACTTATCCGGCAGAAAGCGATGGTAAAACATTATTCACTACATCTGTATCTTTCACGATACATTCTGTCCAATTATGGAATGGGCTTCCAGTGCTTTAGGCAATCTAGATCTGTAGGTTTATTTAAAAAAAGGTTAAAGAAGCTGTGGTTAAATGAACAAGATGAGTCGTGAGTACTGTTCCTGTGCTCTGTTTTTTTTTTGTTTCTTTTATTATTCAATATAAAAAAACTTAATCTAGTAAAACAAATTTAATGCTTACAGAAGCCTGTGTGGCTTAATCGTAAGCAGTGAGTCGTCTGACACTTATTCGTAATAATGGTTATGTATAAATAAATTAATAATTAATCAGTTTCGTTTTATGTAGCTAGATATGTAGTGACTTTTTAATATATATAGTGACCAAATGCAACATTTCAGCTGTTGATTTTGAGACTTATATTTATAGCTATAGAGACCTAACTCGAAATACAAAATTTGTGAATTAGGTCACTATAATTCTAAAGATGCCATACATTTTAGTACACACTCAGGGGCAAAAAAACGGGTCAGAGAGCGTTTTTCATACTAAAGAGACTATTTCGAAGCCTTGGTTCCTCACCAGGGGATGCTTTTAGTGAAATCTGATGATGGATACACCGAGCATCGATACAGGACTTCCAGAGTACCTAGGATACCCAACTGATTGAATCTGCGGCTAACGCCGGAATTGACAACATTTCAAAAAAAAAGCATTATTGTGTTTTCGCGTTTATAATAGCTGGTTAAAAATTAGACTACCCGTATTTCTTGGTTTTTCTTTATTTAACTTAAATTCGTCGTTAATAATTTATTAAAGAAATAGTCATTAAAAAGACCGTATATACAAAGTTAGGAATACTGATGTCGTGATCTTAGCCTGATATAAAATTTAAAAAAGTAACTTTAAACAGTAAACAAAACTGACTGTCATGTCATGTCAATCATTCGCTGTCGTTCGTTCACAAATTTGCTATTTTGCGTAATTTAATTAATTACGTAATTTGTAGACGCCATTAAAATAAATAAACTATTTTGCGTAGAATTGAAAGCGTGTCGTCAGAATCAAGTAATCCGTCAGACAGATAAACAATGAACATGACAGTTGTATATTTTTTTTGAATTCCTTTGGTAATAAATGGACTAAGGGCACTATAAGTGTATTCCTAACATTCACAATCCAACTTTTTTTACTGTTTTTCCTAAATATAAAAAAACTACTGCATAAAAAAATCCAAAGATATATTTACTGTAATCAGCAGTGTAAAATCTAGAAACGGTATTTTATTTTACTACCTTAGCACAAAATGAATTGTTGTCAATTGTACATATGCAGAAAAACATCTAAAATGGCAATAAAATCTAAGGAAATCCAAATGTTGACCCAAACTCTTTCGCTGTGGTGTTAACTGATTGTGCGATAAGTTAGGTATCTTAAGAACATTTGACCTCCTCTATTGAACCTCGGAGTATCCACCATTAAACCTCACTCAAAACAAACTCTGGCAAGCAAAGCAACCAAGGCTTCGACATAGCCTCGTTTGTATGAAAAACGCACTCTGACCCTTTATTTTTGCCCCTGAGTGTAATTTATTACCTATGTATGTATGCAATATGTCAGTTTTTCCAATCTATAAACCATTTGTTATTTTCTGTCATTTTGTAAAAGTGCATATCCTCTTGCATTGTTCTTGCTTATTCTACTCCATAAGGTAGAAGGATAGGTTCGCCTATGAACATTATCTATTGTGATGAAAAAAATAATGTATGTATACTCTTCATTAATTATCTCTCTTTCTAATTGTTATTGTGCAAAAGAGAATTTTCATACATACTACACATATAACTCTGAAAGGTGGGATTGCTAAAATAACGGTGTTTTCTCTTTTTAACATTTATTGTAATTTACATACATACATAAACCTCACGCCTTTAATCCCAGAGTGGGGAAGGCAGAGCTACACAATTACCAACAACTCTAAAAACTTGTTGATAATTCTTTAACCACATTTTGCACAATAAGGATAAGATGTTTACCAGTGTATTAGTGACAGGTTGCAAGCCAATCGCCTAACAGTACTATAAGCCTTTATTCCTTTAGTCGCCTTTTACATCCACGAAAAGACATGGAGTGGCACTATTCTAACCCGGTAACCACACGGGTAATCTTTTTTTGCAATATATGTAGCACATCTACATCACACATTTAATAAAGTGAATGTAAGAATATTCTTATTTTCTTTAAGTGTAAACAATGGAGTAGACTTCATAGAAACTACTTGGTTTTGTGCTAAAAGAATTACTGAAAATGGAACGCTTGCAACATAATCGAACAAGTCTAACAAATAGCAAGATTTAAAAACCCTACTTATGTTTAGATAATGTCGTCAATGTTATTTCACCAGTCGCGAAATCGAAAAAAAAACGCAAATCTAAGGTTAATCTAATAAAACCACACCTTGCTTTCCAAAATCAGGCCATCCATTCAGCCTTTACGACGGAACAAAGAACCATACATACATACATACACACATAAATACATACATGCATACAGGTCAACAACATTATCCTTCTTCTTTGGCAGTCGGGTGAAAAAGCTAAACTTTTTTCAACCCAACCGATTAGTCCCAAAGCTAACATAAAAGCTCGTTACTCAACTTGACCATTCCATGCTTTATTTTACTCAAGCCATTATAAATAGAAACAATAATTGTTGCAAGTAATCTCGTGCAATAACTTTACGGTAAAATCTTATTTGGCTTTTCAGCCGGCGCATTAGCGTGCGGCCTCGTAGTGTCGAATTGAGACAATTGTTTTTAGCACAAATAACAAAAGAACATCTATTTTGTGATATAAATAATGAATTATTTTATTCCGAATGAGATATACAGGCTAAAGCTAATCACCGAATGTCATTCTAGTAGTGTATTCTAACTTAAAATCGAAAACCTCGAAAAGCAGTCAACTTGCACCTTATTTTTTAGTTTAGTCGTATTAAATAAAAACGAAACTTGTTTTTGTTTTCTCAGCTTTGCTAATATTAGGCTCATTAATTTCCAAAATACGAGATAAAACCAAATTTCCAAAATGCTACATTCAAAATATTTCGAAAAAACGATTTAGGTAATTTTAATGTTACGTCTTGGGATTTCAGAAAATTGAGTTATACTAAATTATTGGTATTTTGGAAATGAGCGAACCAACCAGTCATAAAAAGCGCTTAATTTTACTAGCTTATACTTTTACTCCACATAATGCCACCTTCAAAAAGTTACTTTCAACAGTACGAGGTAAGGTGCAGATTTAAAGCAATTAATTAGTTCCCTTAACTGTTATTTGAGAAAAGGATTTGTAAGTCGTAAGCTGACAAATGAAATAAATTCCTTGAGTTGTTATAAGTTCTTTGTTGCAATTAGTTTGCGTTGTTCAGATTGTTAACTTTTTAAATTTAGCCAAGGGTTTTGAAGGGGGTCTGTCCGTCCGTCGTTACTTCTAAGGGCTGTATCTTAGGAACCGTAATAGAAAGAGGGTTTATTCAGGATATGTATTATTACGGTGAATTTCATCATCATCATCATTATCAGCCGCAAGACGTCCACTGCTGGACAAAGGCCTTCCCCAAGGTTTTCCACTTTAATTTTTTTTTTTTTTTTAATTTTTTTTTTCTTTTTTTTTTTTTTTTTTTTTCATACGGTGAATTTACTAACGAATAAACATATTTATTTTTCTTCTCGTTTTGTGAATTATGTGTGTGTAACCTTCCGTGGTTTCACCTGATGGTTCCAACGGAAGACCAGCGCTGACTTTAATGCCAGCATTACGCTGAGTTGGGACCATTTCGTGGCTACTTTCTTCTTGTATTTGTTAATCTGTTCTTTGTTAGGCATGTCACGAATAAATGATTTTCTTTCTTTCTTTTCTTTCTTTCATATTTAAAGAAAGTGAAGTAACACAGGGGTCCCCGTACATGAAACATGTTTTTTTCAGCAAAGTTTAAAAAATTGTGGAAATAGGACTTGATTTAGGGGGTGAAAACATTACCCCACGAAGTAAAGTATGGCAAAAAATGGACAGCTAAGCGATTTAAGCCTCAGTTCAAAATTATTTTAAGTATATTTATTCAAATGCGATATTAATACGTTTTATGCTAGAAAGGCCCGGATCCACGTATAATCAAATATTTGCGTACTAGATGAGAACAAATAATTGTTCTTGCGTCTTGGATAATTTACATGTTTGGCTTGAAATGCAAATAAATGAAAATGTATATTATACACAGCACTATAAAATTGCTTCTTCTCAGGTTTTTTTCTTCTTCTTTATATTACTTATGGAATCCCTTGAATAAATAAGTATCAGGGGATAATTTCATATAAATTGACCTGCGGGCTTAGTTTGGCGTTTATCGCGTGGATAAAGCATCCGTCCCTTTCGTACTTATATACGTGTCAGAAAGTGACGGATGTTTGATCCACATTTTGTCACGCGATAAACGCAGCCATATTAGGCCCTCTGGTCTCAAAGTTAGCTCAAGGTTTGTACAGTCGACTGTATAGAGATGTATCCATTTATTTACCTTATTGCGTTGTAATAAGGTCCAAAAGTGGACGCATATATGGTACTATGGGTACTAGACAACGATATACATAAATACCAGTATAGAGTAATAAATAATTAAAAAAGTACATAGAAAACATCCAAGACTCAGAAAAAATACTCATGCTCATCACACATTAGATATATTTGCCCGTACCGGGAGTCGAAACTAGGCCCACTAGCACTACAATTCGTAAATAAATCGAAAAGTTGGAAACATATTTTATAAAATTACAAGTAAGCTCCTAACTAGTTCGCGAGAATTATTAGCGATGTAGCGGTACAGTCGGTCGTAATCACTACCATTATCACTATATATAATTATAAAACAAAGTCCGTCTGTCTGTCTGTCTATCTGTATGTATGTTCGCAATGATCTCAAAAACTACTGAATAAATTTTCATGCGGATTTCAGGTTTTTATGTATAATAAATTCTGTTTTATGTACGGGTGTTACAGAAACTCATAAAAAGAAACGGTCGTAAGGTTTGAATGAAATAAAGCCTACAATATCAATGATGATTTGTCATGTTAGGTAACAATTAATTCTAGTTTCATTTTAACGATGCTCATTGATATTTGTGTGTTAAGTGTGAGTATTTTATTCCTGTCGTAGTTTGGAATTGCGAAATAAAAACGTAAAAAAAAACGTAAAAAAATCAAAATAGCCAAAGGTTTTTTTTTTATATTTTTGTGTCGATAAAATTGGGCGCAGTTACTCCCATTTTAAACTTAAATTTTCCTTTTTTTAAACTATCTTGATTCCAAATTTCATCCAAATACGCCCAGCCGTTGCAGCGTGAAAGAGTAATAAAGTATCATACAAATTTTCGCGTTTATAATATTACTAGTTTTCGCCCGCGACTCCGTCGCGAAGTCGTTTATGGCTGCTCCCTCGGGAACTCTCCAATTTTCGGGGAACAAAACTATCCTATGTCCTATTCCAGGACCTAACTAATCTGTGTGCCAAAGGCCATAGCCGGGTTTCCATAGTAAGTCGGCCCTTACATCAAATGGGCTCGGGGATTTTTTGTCAGTACCTCTTGTAATGAAGAATATTTTAGCCGAGTATGAACATCCTACTTGTAATAGTTTTTGACTTATGAGTTTTTCAAGTTTTTTTTTAATTATTGTTTTTTTTGGATGTATTCAAGCGATTTGCTTCAAATTTTGAAATGACGTTCTTTAGATAGATTTGCATCGCCACCCAAAAAACGAATACTAGTTATCGTATAAAAAAAAAGAAAAAAAAGACCAACTTATTTTTTTTATTTTTTTATGTGGTTATGAAGTAGTGATTATTTATCTATCTGCTTTATTATTTATCTGCTTGGTCTCACATTCTGCTGATTTTTTGTAGGAAGTACCGCCTGGAAAATTTTGATATTTAGGCTAGTAGTCGGCCAATGTATGGCCTATTTTGAGAAAAAAATCTAGGGGTGTCACTACTTCACAACCACATAAAAAAAAATGTTTTTTTAAATTGCTTTTTTTTTTCTTTTTTTTATACGATAACTAGTATTCGTTTTTTGGGTGGCGATGCAAATCTATCTAAAGAACGTCATTTCAAAATTTGAAGCAAATCGCTTGAATACATCCAGAAAAAACAAACATGAAAAAAAAATCTTGAAAAAAACATAATTCAAAAACTATTACAAGTAGGATGTTCATACTCGGCTAAAATATTCTTCATTACAAGAGGTACTGACAAAAAAATCCCCGAGCCCATTCGATGTAAGGGCCGACTTACTATGGAAACCCGGCTATGGCCTTTTATCTCGATCCGTTCATTGGTTGAAGCGTACGTATAAGACGGACATACACACTTTCACATTTATAATATTAGTATGGATTAGTACGATAGGATGACAAGAAATTGCACGAGCACTCAGTCTACCATCAGGTAAGTGGCATCTGAGACCCATATACATTTGAATTTTCAAGATTACAATCTTAAGACTGCAATCCTACGGCTATGCTATGCTATGCTATCAAATGTATAATGAATTTAGCCGTCTATGCTAGTAAATTTAGCGGTAAATCGTCTGCTATTATTAATCCAACTTTATTTATACAAAAATAAAAATATAAAGCACCCTCCTTTGATTTACCGTCAAATCCCCAATCGTTTTTATAAAAGCTGACTGTACAAAGAATATATCTAAGCCGGTGAAATCTCCGAAGGGCTACTTTAAGATTTATAAGAAAAAAACTTTGCCAATTCACGGAGAAGATTCATAAATATTGAAACGTGTTTTGTGGAAGAGTCGATGGTAGTTTATCTTGGAACAGATGTTTCGTGTGCTTCATCCACAGAGCTTTTTATAAGAGTATTATTTTAAAAGTTTGTGAGAAAAGATGAGACATAAAGGGAAAGAAAACATAGAGCCTAGATTCGAGGCGGTAAATACCTTATCGTCTTTTAACTGGGGGGTTATTATGACATTGCTTTGCAGTTCATTTTACGGCGAGCGTAAAGGACAGAGCTATAGCAGTTATATAGCTCTGTCCTTTTCTCTCAGCGTAATTATCGCATTGTGAACGTTTTGATAGCTCTTATTTCCTTGATAGTAATAACGGCTGAGTGAAAAACAATACCATAACAGGTCGAAGACGATATGGTTATTACCGACTAGAATAGAGGGCCACGCCTAGGTACTCCAGCCTTGTAAAAACTATGGGATTTTAAAGGGATAAAACGTTCTAAAACTGGTAAAACATTTTATTCCGTTGAACAAAATTATTTTAATGTTTTGCTTTGTACAATTAAGTGTTTACATACATACATCAATTTTGGTAGTAATCTAAAATATATGTTTTTTTCTCAGGAAGCGGTTAGCTTAGTAACCTAGTTGAATAGTAGTATCTAATCCTACCTACGAAGATACTAGTTCCGGGTTTGATCCCCAGCAAGGGCGCATATTGTTGAGTACGAGTATTTATTCCTGAGTGTTGAATATCTCTTTCTCCCTTAGCTTTTAAAAACAAAGCAGGTTTAATTTTAGAACAAGAAAGAAAATTGCGAAGCACCGACTGTCCTATTTCCCAGGACTATTCAACTGCGTTTTTAAAAGTAATTTCCAGTAATAACACTGGCTCAAAGTTCCAGAGCTCCAGGCCAAGTCAAAAGGCTAGCTTCCGATAAAACGAACAAAAATCGAGAGCCTTAATTTTCCGGTTATTATACTAAATTGTGAAGAAGTCCTCACTTATTTCGTTTTTCGACGTCATTTCCTCCCGCGGGTGTTTCTGATGGACAGTTTTCTGATTTCTTGGCCAAGTTTTTTTATCGGTAAAGCGTATTTTACCGTTGTTGGAGCACAGACAAGTTTGCGTTAAGTGCCGAGGCTCAATAGGAAAATTGGATTACGACTTCTGCTATTTGAAGTTTCAGGGGTAAATTTTTGATTTGTTCATTTATAAAATTGTATTTTTTTTGTATGTTCCATAATTTCTACCGGTTGACTAAGTGCGGCAGTAACCGTCTTTGCGTTGTAATCTCGTAAAGGTTTCGAAACTTATTCTTAGGCTATGATAGTTATAAATAATCTAACGAATTTTGGAGATTAGGGTGGGTATTAGACATTGTAGAATTGTTGTTTTATTGCTATTGTTGTTGTTGTATTGCTTGTAGTCAAAAACTAAAACAATAAAAATAAAAAACATGATGAAGCACCTTAAAAATAAAACATTTTTGAATCCTAAGATTAGCAATAGTCTAACTTTTCCAAACAAATCGACATCATAATATACCATGTAAATATAAACACGTTCCCAAGACGTCAAAAACATCTATACACCTTTATGCTACCGGCAATACATATATTTGACGCGATGGCTGTATAGATCTCATTACCCGTGACTGTACAATACTCCTCGCAAATGGTCTCGAAGCATGCTTTAACTCTTACTTACGCGGCTTACCTACAAGCAGCCACATTCAACGAGTTATCTTGCTAAGTGGAATAAAATACCGGAGAGCATTGACCAACTTACTCGTAAGATTTACGTATCACATAACATCCTGGTGACGACCTTTTAAGGATCGCGGGAACGCAGTGGATGCGAAAAGCACAAGACCGGTCTGAGTGGAGAGCCTGTGGGGAGGCCTATGTCCAGCAGTGGACAGTGGCTGACATGATGATGATTAAGATCCTGGTACTGGGTTCGTAGCCAAGACGCATTCCGATAACTAGCGTTACTATTCGTTCCATTTTTAGAATTCCGTATTTAAACCCTTATAGTTTCGCCATGTCCGTCCGCAGCCTAGCTCAGCGACTCTTAGTACTAGAAAGCTGTAGTTTAGCATGCATAGACATAATAGTCACGTCAACAAAGTGGTAAAATAAAACCATGAAAAATATATTTTTTAGTGTACCTTCCCCGACACGTAACGTGGGGATGTATTTTTTTTCTCGTCTACCCCATAGTATGAGATATCATTGGATAGGTCTTTCAAAAATATTGCGGGTTTGAGGGAACAATTTTTCGATTAAGGTATCCGTTTATGAAATATTTAGCTTTATAGAGCTAATTTTTGTTAGAGTCAAGTGTCCCCCCCTCCCTAGAGCCAAAACTACAGATAATTAAATTCTGTAAAATATCTTAAATGAAAGCACATATAATGAATTTAATAGAAAAACTATCACTTCTAAGTAAACTTCAGTGGTTCTTGAGTTACAAACGGTTTAAATCTTTATGCCTACCGAAAACTTATTTGCGGTGTTGGTAAACTGACCGCGACCTAGGTCGATGTATGGGGATAATAGTTTTCCAACGGCAAAGTTAAGTTTTTTCGCGAGGTCTAATTTGTTTGTAGAAACAGCTTCGGAGCCCTACACTGAGTATGGTCCGACGTGCTCTTGCCCAGTTTTTAACCCAATCGCATCACTGGTAGATGACGTGATACGAAGAGTCACATGATCTACAGTCAGTGACAATAATGAAAGTTGCAGCAGGCCTGGGTCACTCCGCGTGTAGGTATTAAAAACATACCTCCAGGCGCCGGCCAGGGCGGAAGGGCCAATCTAGTAGGCTGCCGCAAGCGAAAGACGACACACGTATAACCACGTATAACCACGTCTAACTTATTATGAACCGTAGTACAGTGAATTAAGGCCCATATTTCCTCAAAAAAAATTAGAAGGTATGTAAATGAACACGTGCTCGACTGGAACGCGAGCTAAATTAAATCATATTGTCTATCAGATTGAGTACATATTTCTTTGAAAATCGTTGTGAAGTAAAGCTTCTGTAACGCTAGTTACTAGTTATTATTCTGTGGTTGCAGTAAGGTCAGCCGTTTACCATGCATTACTTGTGGGAGGATCTTGTGCAGGGTCCGTCCGGGTTGGTACCACCATCTTATCCATTAACCTACCGCCAAGCAGCAGTGTTTTGCATTGTTGTGTTCCGGTTTGGGGATAAGACAGCCGGTGGAATGACTAGCATAGAGGCATTCCATCTTAGTCCTCAGGGTTGGCAGTGCATTTGCAGTCTTGTGAATGCAAATGTCTATGGGTCACAGTTTCCACCTACCACCAGGTGGTCTGTGTGCACGTTTGCCTTCCCATGCCATAAAAAAAAACGGAATGCATCTACACGGGGCGTGTGTTTATAGCGACTGTATTTCATTTTACAAGTACAATTTTATGCACTCCGAATACAGAGAATTCATTATTTTTTATTTATAATCCGAAGCCAAGAAATAAACTTAATATTTAAAAAGCATGATTTACTCGCTATAAAGGTTTTAACGACCGAGCACTTTTTTATTTCTCGACATGTACAATTCGTGTGCAAATTATTTATAGTCTTATTTATACGAGAAACTTTACATAAGTTAATTGCTTAGATTAAAAGATAATGGGAAAGTGTTGAATTACATTAAAACCTATCAGTAGTGGTGACGGAAATAATGAAACTAAGAAATAGCATACCTACGTGCTTTGTCACCTTAAGGCCATGTTTGAACTACTGCACTAATCTGTCAAAGACTTTAAAGCGACAAGGTACAAGAACCTACAACTTATAAGATCAACTGTATCTTAGGACAGGAGTCTTATGATTCGCATACACTAAATCCAAATTATCAAACGATTGCGCAAGTGTAGCTCTCTAGTATAAACATTTAAATCATACGTCACGTTTTTTATATCGACTGTAACTATTAACTTTTAATTTATAACCAGGTGTCCTGGCCACTCTTTCGTTTCTTTTATTGATCTTAATCCTTCGAAATTCAAAATATTTCGCGATACTCATTCTCTTAGCAACCTTCAGAAATAACAGGTACAGGGGATGTCGAGTTTCATGTCAAGTAAGTTTTAATTTATTATTTAATCTATTAATGTGCTTATCTATGCATAAATAAATAACATACAAAAAAATAATAATATGAGATTTATTTATTCACAACTACATAACAACCCGTTCCAACATCACCATCGCCGTCATTGCGGTGGTGGGTCTCGGAGATACTTATACCCTCTACTGTCAGAAGTGGCTCTCCAGCGGGGAATCGAACTCCGGTCTCCCACGTGACAGGCGGGAATACTGACCACTATACTTCGTTACGAGATACAACGTCAATGTCAAAAAACAGAAGATGACAAGATGTACATTTAAGATATGCGCAACTCCAGAATATTTCATGCTAAAAACTTCATGCGTATCATGTCATTAAGCCTAATTATAATTTTTTTGTGCACCTACAGGTTGCGCCAGTTCCGCGACCATTGATGTGTCTTACAAAACCGTAATATCTCCTCCCATTCATATTTACATCTTTTTTCACCCGTATCAAGACGTCGAAAGCTAAAGATAACGAAGCGCTTTAAAACGTTTGTTAACACGCTCCATTCCCCAAATGGGGGAAGTTTCATTGTTAGGCCCTCCTTGCAGGGCCCTCGGGCCCCTTGCCCCTAGCCCCAAGCCCCGGGGGGCACCACGTGGATAATAAAGTTAACGAGCAACATCTCATTACAGTTTCTACGTGAATACTTGAACTGTTCTTGCACGGATCCACCTACACAAGTCGTAGAAAACTTTGGTAGATAGGCGTTAATGGTTAGATGGGTTACTTACGCAAGAGAATTCATAGGATGTTCCTTTTACTCACGCAAATATTAATGGTATTTAAAAAAACACCGAATTTCTCTTTTTTTTCATTTTATTCCAGTTTTCGAAATGTACTAAAAAAACTAATTGAATTTGGTTACCTAAATCTGCAATTTTTAAATATTGAACCAAATTGTCTCTTTGATTTAGTAATCTGAAATTAAATAATCTCAATTTATTATTTCTAACCTCTCAAATGTCAAGCTTTAATAATGTGGTTAGTAATTTTAAGCAGGTAGGAAAATAATAATGACACAGTAATTCTATAATAAGATGAGTCAACTTGCAAATTATTTAGAAAACTAATCTTCCTGTACAAATAATTAATTTATCTCCAATACATTCCCCAGTAGAATGTAGCAATAAATACAGGGTGTCTGGAAAACCTTTGGATTTTTTTTAGAACAGTACAGTAGATAGGGTGGATGATTTGGATCATCTCTATATTGGTAACTTTTTTTAAAGTTAATATTTGACTGAGTTACAGACTGATTTATCATCGACTTTGCTGACGATGCTCTCAGTGTGCCCCATCTTGACTAATTCATTCATAATAATGTGTCACAACGTTATGTAAATAAACAAGTTGTTCATAATCAACAATGTTTCTAATCATGGTCAAAAGCTCCATGGTGTTCAGCAGGTTTCAATAATTCGCTGTGACGACTCCACTTCATAATAACATCTAGATGTTCACTAAATGCTTAAGTTTCGCGCACGATCCGAGTGATTATCTTAATATTTGATTTATTTTACGTGATTCTAGAAATTACAAGTTCCCAGAAACTAACACAAATAACTTACAAGATACGTAAAGGCTTTGAATCTTAATGTAGAGCAAACTTGTATGATCAATTACACAATACCGTTGTACATTAATCTTTCTTTGTACGTTTACTTTAATAAACGTTAGCATTAGTTAGTAATGTGGCAAAGTAAAATTTTATGACCTATTTAAGTGTAACTCGGTTGAAGACAATGTCATTTATGTCATTATAAATTATATATATAAATTATTTACTGTTTAAGTTGGGTATGCTGATGGTTTTTCTACGACGGATAGAAAAAAAATTTGCCTTATGTATAAGATAACCTGAAATCAACACAGATTCAGCAGAAAATAGCTTTCTATGAAACAAAACATCTGCGAAGGGATACGTTCTATGAAAAAAGAGTGTCGGTGAAACAAGGATAAACCATGTATATTAATTAATCATAAAAGTAAAGTCGGCTATGCCCAGTGTGTTGTTCAGTCAGTGACATTTTAAATAGAAACATCCTGATTTATCAAACTTTTTAATATTGTACAAACCCACATGTGGTCAAAATTAAAAATTAAAATTCAAAGTTTTTTATCTAAGTAAGTAATTTAAAAATAGGTCTTTGTGCACGGGATCAATGTCTAGATACACGTAAATTCCTTTTTAACTTTGTGACTGACCGTTTTTGCGCAAAAGTGATTGTGACATACAGATAGACAGAACGATTATAAAATCAAGAAATGAAATAGCTTAATACTTGGTTGAAGTATACCCCGGATCTGACACGAAATTTAACGAAAATGACAATACCAAGATTGAGGGAGATAGTTTACGGAGTTCTCAATCAGAGAGACAGAGGAGGAGACCCTAATTTAAGTCTTTGTCATCGACGCACTTCTTTTTTTGTTGCCACCTTCGGGTGCGAGGCAAACAAACCGCTGTCATTTCAATTTTGTTTCGTGAACGTATGTGTTAGAAACAAATTTAAGACAGGAAATTGTGTTTTCAACGATTTGTTTGATGATAGTAAGCTTGTGTTATGTTTGTATTTTATTTATAAAATGGTGGATTGTTATGTGATCGGCTGTAAAAACAGCAATGAGAGAAAATTTGGGAACGTAATTTTTCATACGTAAGAATAGTTGATTTTCTCGAAGTGATTTTTGTGTTTTAAACGCGGGAAATACAGCAACTTATCTCTAGTACGTGTATAAAAATACAAGATCATTAAAACAACGCTAAAATTCGCTTCAAAAGAATTCGATTATTGTAGTGTTAACCACCCAAATTACGTAAGTTGTAAAATGACAATAAAGAACGGCTGGCTAGCAGCTATGTCTGTGGTACATGGAATTTGGCCAGATTGTGAAACGATTTGGGGTTGCCAGACAAACAATATTTTTTTAACCTCATTTAACGGGAAAAAGTCATTTTTATATTCGTTCCAGTTTTTCAGTTCGTGGCTGAGATCTACTAGATCTACATGTTTTTTTACCAAATTGTAAGCATTTGGACTAATGAAATGTAAATTAATGCAAATCTTTGAACTTTAGGAATTATTTTTTGTTTCATTTTAAAAACTGTGTGTTGTAAATACATTATGGTAATTTCACCTAACAAGAATTAAGTCTCTTTTAATTCTACATGGTTAATAGAGTCATATTATAACAAGAGTTTCGTGGGGTAATCTTGTGAATTCATGCAGTTTAAATAAATTAAAAATTAAAAATTGTGACTACTTAAGCTCATACATTTCACTCGATCTCGAATGGAGCATTACAACAAGGCCTCGCGAGGTAGCTATTGATTTTTGGAAATAAATCTTATTATGCATATGGCCTTTATGGCACTTGCTACAGTGAGGTAATTTTTTACCACTTTGGTAGCCCCATGAGTTGTATGTACAGTATATCCATCCCTCACGGTAGCACGCACTTGTCAGCTCTTGGATATACGTAGTCCTAGGCTTAATATGATTTTGTAATGACATTTGTATAATTTGTATACACGTCAAAAGTCTATGAATACATTCCCAATTCCACACGTCATTCACGTAAAGCTAAAAATTATGCATCTCTACCGGAAAATCAGCGGAAAAATCATAAACGGCAATGCACGAAAAGCACCGCCCTTACCAAGAACGACTCATTTATTAAAAACAAAAAACTATTTACATCTCAGTTCGTCATAAGTCCAACAGATCTTGCCAAGGGGATGGGAACTTTAGATATTACATTTAAGGTTAAAAGTCGCTTGTGTTGAAGCGAAGTTAATAATAAAAAAAACAAGTTGGAATTTAGGTCTGTCGTGTCAATGTGGCATTAAGGGTTAACACCAAATAACTTGCTTTATTTTACTGAGTCGACATTAAATGAAAATGTTTCGTCGGACAGGAGGCGTGGCGTTATAAATCGGCGCCATAGCCTTTGGCGCGAAATTTTTCATTTTGCCGGTCTTTTACGTGGAAGTGTTTGGGTAATTATGGTGGGATATGACAGCTAGATAGAGTTAGAGGTATATGTTCGGAAGGCTCGACATCGCTGTCTCTCTCTTTAATTTGGACGACATCGTTAGCTTGGTTGGTAGTGACTAGTGATCCTATACTCCTCCCCCTGATATAGATATTGATAAATCTAATAAACGCGTTTAAACCTCCATACTTTTGCACGAGTGGGAGTCGAGGGCAAGGTCACTCGCGGTACGGGCCGCCTGCGGCCGGCTCCGAGCCGCGCGGCGCTAGCCAGGAAGAACCCGCGAATTATCGGCCCTAAATTCTACGAGCACCTACCCGCTTACTTAAAAAATGAGTCCAGTGACGAAACATTCTAGCGTCGATTGAAAAACCTTTTGTTAGATAATGAATGCATTTTAATCTGTAAGTGAATTTATTGACACTGAATTTTGACTTTATAGTACCTAATATACTTTTGAGATTGTTTATTCTACTACCATTTGTATATTTAACATTGTGACTCGTTTTATTATTATTTGTGTTTTATAATCTATTAATTTTTGACATTGGCTTTTGCTACATTTTTTTTTTTGTTACTTTTTTGACGATCGTAATATAAATTCTGTATAATTGATCAGAATCTAATAAGAAATCTCAACCTTGCGATGGAGCATGCCACCTACTAGTTTAAGGGTAAGAACCAAAAAGTTGGCCACGCTTAATATAGTTGTTATTATTGTAAAATAAATAGGTTTGATTTTACTCATGAAAGAAGAGGAAAATTGACCATTCCCCCAAAATAATACAAAAAATCCTAAACGAAAAGTTTATTACTTTAACAAATCTATAAACAAAAAGTATGTACGGAACCCTCTCCACGCGAGTTAAACGCACTTGGCCGGTTTTTTAACCAAATTTCAGTACCCCCTGTAAGAAGCTACTAGCATAACAATAACAAAGGTAACTAATATACATACATAAATATGTCGTAACAACTTTTATCGTGAAAATTTAACCCTTCGAATAAAACGGTACGATTCGTTCCGCGATTATTTATTCCATAGATATGCAAATTGCCCCAAAAGCGTGTATTTATTGAATCAGTTTAGATAATTGCGTAATTTACGTTAAAATCCTGAAGGGAATTTAGAAAATGAAATGATAAATTTGGTGGTAAAGCCGTTTTTAATGACGCTGGTTTGATAGATAAATGACAGTTAATATTTTGATTTTTGAATGTATGTGTTTTTTGTGTTTATTTAATAGCCGAATAAATGATTCTATTCTATAATTCTAAATAAAAAAACTACGTGATTTAGTTCGTGAGTCAATAGCAGCAGAGCACTGACAAGTCGAAGCTCGACAAAATAGTTGTGATTGGCTGCTTAACAGAGTCACGTGGTTTGGTTTGTCGTTGTTGTACCTTTCTGGTATAGTTACAAAGCTGTAATTTATCATAGCTATGCATACACCGACAAAGATGTAAAAAAAAGGGTTATTTTCGGGTACCTTCGAGCCTGAATACGTTGCCAACCCAGATAACTATTTAAAAAAATCAGTTAGTAAGTTTACCGGTTAACTTATACCCACTATTACCGACACTGGAATACAACTATGCGAACACTGTTGCTTGGCGGTACGTAAAAGGATAAGATCCGATCCGGATGGATCCAGTACGAGGTCCTACCACCACTTTACTTGGAAGGTTAATACAATTCATAACAGGAGCCCAGGGCCTCTATTTTATACGGTAAAACAACATTGTTTTTACCTATATACCGAAGGAGGAGGGTAATGTGTTTATCAGCCTGTATTATGTATATTTGTTCCTTTGAGGCACTTTAGAAACTAAACGCGTTGACCGATTATGACGAGTCTTGTCATTATAAGACAGTAATCAAAATTCAATATGGCGGAGCTCCGCGGAGTCCAAACGCCATATTGTAAAAAAAAAAATTAAGTCGATGAACTATGACATATCGTCGGTGAAACTGCAAAACCGCGTAAGTAACATTTCATATAAGGAGCAAAATGCACCTTTTTAATAAGATGATAAGGTTTATTTTGCTTTATCATAAATTTGTTAGTTACGCGGTTTTGCAGTATCACCGACGATATGGGGTATCATTAAATAGGTATTTAAAAATAATTTCCAGGTTTCTTTTATAATTTTTCATCTTTTGGTGATAATTCAGGATTTAACACGATTTAAAGTTGGTAAGCTTCAGTCGGGTTTTTCTGTGAATATTATTAACGGGTAATTTGGTATTGTTTCAAGAGCTCTCGTAACGTTGTCAATACCATAACACGCCTGATGAAATATAGTATTATTGTGTAGAATAGCCCTCTTGTTATTAACAAAATACTGGGCGTATCGGGTGTGTACGTAGCACCGGGCC
This sequence comes from Acleris emargana, assembly GCA_927399475.2. Classification (NCBI taxonomy): domain Eukaryota; kingdom Metazoa; phylum Arthropoda; class Insecta; order Lepidoptera; family Tortricidae; genus Acleris; species Acleris emargana. Next base: position 4,451,643 of record OV656849.1, read on the forward strand.
CTAAACACTTAATTATAAAAAAAGGTCGGGTCTGAAATTAAACATCGCAGATTATGGAATCTCCGCTGCGATAGCTCAGCCTGCATAAATAAACGGATTATCGCGAACAATTAGCCCTTCTTGTTATGTATGTACAGTCGACTACGGATAGATGTCTCCAGTTTTTCATCTTATTGCATTGTAATAAGGTCCAAAAGGATACATCTCTTTGTAGTCGCCTGTGCCTACCTAGGGCATTGTTATCTCTTAAACTAGCTATGTGCCAGTAGGAGTTGCAGACGTACTAATGATAGTTTGCTTTTTTTATGCTCTGATAACAATGGTACAGTCAGCTGCAGAGAAAAAAATACCCCGCCTCCTGGCAAGGACTGATTTATATTATTTTTGAATTTAAGATTTTACTATTGTCTACACATAAACTCAAAATCATTTAAATCTAATCACAGGTTTTCGAAAAAAAAACAATCCTTACCAGGGGGGTGTCGTTTTCTCTGCAGCTGAGTGTACCTACACTTTTTATTCGTGTGTTTTAGTTAAAAGAAGTTTTTAGTGGAAAGAAGTGGTCTCTGCCTAGCCCTCCGGGAAACAGGCGTGATTTAATGTATGTATGTATGTTTTAGTTAATCTAAATATGTCGCTTTTGTTGAGGCAGAATAACAGCGTTTTGTCACAACACTCGCAACACATGCTGCGCGAGAATCTATTCACATTCCTATGCTGCAATGCACACACGCGTATAATCTGTTTGTTATCTGCTAAGAATGTATTCTATAAACCTGTTTAAAAAAAAAAAAAACTTTCGCTCTGAGTGCGTTCATTTTTAATTGTTTTATTGTTTTTTGTAATGCCATTTGTCAAGATCGAACAAAAATACAAGTTTGAAGAACCCCTTTGATTTTGGCACGGCCCCGATCAAACCGGCTTATTCCGCCTTGTTGAGTTTGCTCGTGGTGGCTTGCCGCGCGTGCAAGCCGTGCGATAAATATTTTTGTTTGAAGAACTACTTTTAGAGTGCAAACCTGCTTAATCTATTTTTTGGATTTAGCAGGTTTGCAGTCTAAACAGATGAAATAAAGTGCAAATCTGCTAATTCTTAAAAAAGGATTAAAGGAAGGAAAAAAGTCGACGTACTTTTTATACCAATCAAACCCGAAAAAACTCAGGCATTATGGATTTAAGCCTGCATAATTAATCAGATTATCGGAGGAATATAATTTGTGGTAAATAAATTAAATTTGGAAAATTTCACATGACTAAAAAAGGTTTGGCTGGAATGGCAGAGAACAGATTTAATCAAAATAAAATGATATTGTTAATGTCATAGTAGTTACGTCTACAAGAATAAAGACCAATGGTGAAAAAATTGTTATGTATATTTATTAGTAAGACTACTGTGTTTTGATGAGACAATTAATTAAAAGTATTACATAAATGCACGATGCGTATATTTAAAAAATGTGATAAAATAATATGTTTTTATGTTTTGTGAGTAATTTGTAATTCCAAATCGCTTGTTAGAGATACGTGTACAAGAATATTTGTGTTCTGTTTTGAGCAAACTAACAAAGAAAAGTTTAACTAAACCGGCGACAATGTTTTTCTTTAGTTCAAGTAACTGTATATAGTAGAAAATAGGTTTTTACAGGGTCGGCAACGCGCATGTGATACTTCTGGTGTTGCAGGCGTCCATAGGTTACGGTAACCGCTTACCATCAGTCGGGCAAACAAAACTGTAGGTATAGTTATACTTAATTTCTTCTAAACTATTTGTGCGATTCATAAATTTTGTATAATTTTAGTAAAAAATCACAGACCAATTAGTTTGATTGCTTGCTTTGTTAGCATTTTCCTGCTTCCGTACGGTAATTGCCACTTTTCCTAATAATTTGTATCGTCATTCTCCTTTTATTCGTAATGCAACTCAAAAAAACGTACGTTTTTCTTTGACGGCATCCTGAACGATTTTTTTAAAGCCCAATGCTTAAAACTGGCGTATTTGACTTTGAGCTTTATGATGAAGGGTTACTTTATTTTTTCGAGTGAATTTCTTTATCATAATCGTTAACATAACCTTTGTGGGTATTTTAAAGGACCATATTTCCCCCTTACCTTTAATTTCCGCAGCACAGTTTACACAATAACAGTTGATTAACTTTAACCGTGTAATTGCGGTTGAGGGCAATTATCGCCACCCCGCGGCGTATTAGTGATTCGGCTGTTTTTACCAATTCCACGTAATGACGGGAGCATTTTTTTGCTTATTTAAACGTAGATAAAATTTAATGGAAGCGTTATGTCAGTAATACTGTAATTAATATGAAACAGCGGTATAATTAAGTGCCAAAAGTACAGTCTGTAAAAATATGACTGGAAGGATAAATTGTCATGTGGTATTTTTTTAAACTCCACTTGAATATAATGTAGCTCGTATCCATGTGTGTTACATTAAAGTGATTTTTAAACAACTCCTGAAACTTTAAGTGAATTATAGTTAGTTAACCCACCAACAAGTTTTTAGAGTTGTAAGTAATTTGGAAGCTCTGCCTACCCCTCTCAGAGGGATCGAAGGCGTGAGTTTATGTATGTATGTATGTAACCCACCAATATCACATTTTGAATGACTCATTCATAATATTATACACACGTTATTTGGAAAAGTTGATATGCAAAAGCCAATCGACCGCAGACATAGTTTCAAATGATCAGAGTCAGAAACCGCGATTATTCTGCTGCCAGTCTAACGAAGAGGTGCAGAAGTATACATTACATGTTCTTGTTGAGGTTAAGGTAAAATGATTGCATTCATAATTTCAAATGTTCCTTCTAGATTATCCTTCTGCTGTCAAGGAGAGCATAGCCCTCTCCATATCCCTCTGAGTGACTTTGACCTCCCTATGAGGCCCATTATTAGCGCCCACATCTCAGATCCGTAAGTCATCACTGGCAACACACACTGGTCAAAGAGTTTTGACTTCTTCTGATTATTAGGCCTGCAACAAGATGGGTTGACGACCTTGTAAGGATCGCGGGAACGCGGTGGATGGGAAAAGCAGAAGACCGGTCTGAGTGGAGAGCCTTGGGGGAGGCCTATGTCCAGCAGTGGACGTCTTTCGGCTGACATGATGATGATGATGATGATGATGTCAAGGAGATGTAGAAGTATATGCATGTCTTTGTAGACGACTGGGTGAATGTTCGGGCGTTTCAACCGCAGTCATTGTTTTCTTCAATATATTGACTAAAATAATGATTACCAGCAACTATTGATGTCAAAATCAGCAGACCTAGGGGTAGTATCTATTCCATTTGAAATATCAAGAAAGTTATAAAATTTATCTGGAATAATATGCGAAGACTATAATGACGGCGGTTGAAAGCCCAAATATTCACCCAACTGTAGGGTTTAAAGGACCACAGTCATAATTGAAATGGCCACAGTCAGAAGCCGCTTCTAGATTATTCCAGAGCCAGTCAGTTATCGACACGTCTCATGTAAACGGCAACAGGCTTGTTTAATGCCGCGCCGACACGACACGGGATCGGCTCGTGCAACAATCCGCTCGTGTTGGCCCTAATCTTGGCTTGTTGGTGCCGTTATCTCAATTGTTATGGGGTAAAGTCGCGTTATAAGGGGAGATTAAGGCTGATGTGGAAAAATGAGGGATATGATACGTCTAATCGGTTCAAAGCATCATGCGTCGTTTAAAGTTATAAGACTTTAAGAAATTAAGATATTGCCTAAAGTTTTTCTTTTTAACTGACTTCAAAAAGTGTGGGAATTTATTTTTATAATTAAAACTTTTTATGGTTAACAATCCAAAGTTATAACAACAAAAACAAAAACTAGGGCCTCTACACGGACGTAAAAAAAACACGGACTCAAGGTCGGCACTTTCGTTCGTTATACACGACTTACGACACGCACACAGATACAGTAGGTAAGACAACGCGCTGAGCCACAACACGAGTGACAGACAGCCATAATGCATGCTTCAATCATGATTAAGTCCGTATTTTTTCAGGTTCGTGGGCTTCTATACTAGTGTGTTCGTGTTCACTGCTGGACATACCTCTTCCTTAAGGATCACCACGATGGGCGGGTTTGTCATCAGTTTCCTGCGATCATCGCCAGATCGTAATTCCATAAATAAATGACTCACACATAAATGATTTATGATTCCACCTTAGCTTCTATTCTACTTAGGTAAAACTACAAGGCTTTTGACATGTTACCATATTGTTTTTCACTTATTTCATTGGGTGACAGCTGTCAAAATGTAACGACTAAGAGCTGATTAACTGCTGCACTCGGAGACGAATTTAATGTTTGATTAAAGTCACAGAGCACAGAACCGCGCCCCTACTAGAGACGGTATGCTCCAAACTTTCCATACAAATCAAGCGTGTCAGTGGGCGTCACCGTTTACTCACACTAGTACACGCACTACTACTTAAATGATGTATCCGTATTGTCTTAGATGTCAACCATCTGTGCGCCACAAGAAAGTCACAAGTGCCTAAGAGTGCTGCGGTGTGAGGTCGATATTTTTATCGATATTTTAATGAGCCAAAATCGGACACATGACTATTTTAAAAACAATATTTCGGCAATATTCAAAATTATTCATAATACCTTTAGGCATGCATTACCAACTATGTGCCAAAATAAAAGAAATAATTTTATTGGGGTTAACATTAATTGAAAACTTGAACTTGAAACTTTTTACAATAACTTCGTATTAATAAATTGGAATTGCGTTTTTTTGTAAGGTAGTTCAGTCTGATGTCCACATATTTTTCCACATACCTATTTATAAACTGATTGATTTCACAAACATCATTTAGCAAACCGCTTTTCTTTCCGAAACTGTACATATTTCAGGATTTCTATGAAACTAACCAACCTAAAGCGTTTTGACACGATAGTCCTGAATAAAATCCTGAAATATTTTCAGTTCCGGAAAAAAGCAGTTTACCGAATTATATGTTTATGAAATGAATCAGTTTGTGAAAGTTTTACCTCGTTAAAACAGAATGGGGTTTCATTGTTGGTATAGCATCATTAGATAGCTATGTTCTGTTACTCCTTTTCGTGGTACTTCCAGCCTCGAAATAGTCTGAGCAAATCGTACAATATTTCTGAGAAAACCAGTTTAACTTTCCCGTCGCTAATATCTATTTATCTTTAAAATAAAAAATAAAATTAATATTAAATTAATAATTTTAAATGGAATAAAAATGCATTGATACTTTATGGACATCGATGCACTCTATCGATATGACCCCATACACCGCTAAACTTCACTAACGCATTTACTAGCGTCACTGACTAGTGAGACTGCTTACGGTGCGGTGAGGTTTTGTGTTAAAAAGAAGAAAAAGAGGAGGTTTTGTGTTCCAAGATAACTTCAAATCGCAATTTTCAAATAACCAAAAATTGATTTTAAATACTTAATTGTGATATGATACGCCAGAATTTTGTTTATTCATGTTTTTACTATGGTGTAATCACCATATCACAGCACAATGAGGCATAATATCGGTTTTTTGATCATGTGCACTCTACAACGTCCAAATAGACACTGACGGCCTTTACCTCCATCAATTGCGCTCAGCTCAACTGCAAAGCACGAATATTGTCTTCACTGCCGTCTCTAGTAGAGGCGCGCGGTGACGATTCAGTGCTCTGTGATTAAATATGCTGCTGTCATTTTCTTTGCAACAGCAATAGAATAAGACAATACGTCACTAAACCAGCATTAAATTTAATGGACGTCTTTGAATGCCGCAGTAAGATTTTAAAGTCTAGATTTTAAATTATTTATATGAATTCAGAATATTGTTTTTTTTAAATCAAATATATGATATATGAGTGCTCTCAATATTCAATATATCTCTTGTTTAAATATAATAATGATAGAATAAGGAAATAGATGTTTCAATAAGAAAAACAAAGCCAAGCCTCGTGATAACGCCTTTAGAGAAACTCGATTTCATGCGCTACCAATGTGATTGTCGAGATGGAATAGTAAAAGAAAATTCGTTCAAGTTAAATTTTCTTCTGAACTAGAATTGTGGAAAATGCAGCCCCATCCGAAGTGTGTCTCACAGACGAGGACTTCAGAAGCCACCGCTGAGATAAATACGAAAACACTGGATTTTTATTTGTCTTATTCTTAAACATTAAGGTTACATTGCTATCCAAAGCTAAAAGGCAGTAAGCGTTTATATGTGCCTGATTTGTCTGAATTTCTTTAACTGATTATTGCAAAAACTTTGATTGTTACACTGTGCCATGGATGATTATTACATTACATCAAGTCAGCCGAAAGACGTCCACTGCTGGACATAGGCCTCCCCCAAGGCTCTTCACTCAGACTGGTCTTGTGCTTTTCGCATCCACCACGTTCCCGCAATCTTCACAAGGTCATCACTCCATCTTGTTGGAGGCCTACCTACAGCTCGTCTCTCGGTCCGCGGACGCCACTCAGAACCTTCTGACCCCAACGGCCATCAGTCCTGCGAGCGACTGCGCTCTCATCATTATATAAATACAAAAAAACATGAACATAATATTAACTTTTTTTGAGCTAAAGTGATTCCACGTCGAGTTTAACGCTTTCATAATAAAGAATAACTGTAGTTTTGCCAGAAGGGTAATCATGGACAGAGCTCCGGTATAAACGGCTCCACCGGGACTTGTGTGCTTGGGAGTTTATATCTCATGATACACGCTACATACCTACGCGAACGTAATACTGGGAATTTTCTCTGTAGGGTTGAAGTAAGTAGTTCAAAGTCATAAAGTTAGTGGGCCAATGTCTGCAAGTGAGATAAGTGAATATAGCATACCGTTAACCTTACTAGGGGGTCACCTAGATTTATATATGGTATTATATATTTATAAAAAATATGTAAATATTTGGGGAAAAGCTGCTGACATACATACTATATTCGTTTTGCAAAAAAGAGCCATTCGTTCCATATATATAATCTAAACTCCCGTGATTCCTTAAGATTACTATTTAAAGAAATTAATATTTTGACATTTTATACATCATGTTTCATAGAGCCAGTGCTTAAGACCTACACAATCGATATCTAAATAGAAATAATGTAAGTTATTTTTTTTTAAAACCTCTTGGTTCGATTTCCTAGCAGAGTACAGGTTTTTTAAAATGTATGAACGCAGTTTTTCCTCTTATTAAAATCGATGACATGGTTCCTAAGAAGAGATCTTCGTATGTCTTATACCGACCGATTTAAACACGCACGTTCGGAAAAGCAAGGTCGAAACAATATATCATTACATTCAACGGAATCACCACAATTTACATACTGTAATAGGTATTGCGCATCTAAATCGGTTTGATTTTTCATTTCAGACATCATTCAAAGCATTTAAAGTCATGAACTCATTTGGTTTGACCTTCTTCGTATGCAAAAACTTTCCATTTTTCTTTCACGCAAATAAATGTAGCAACTAGCGTGGTAACATAACTATGCATCCACACTTTGTATCACAAACTTAATGTTAACGGTTAGAAGTGACGCTAGCTTCTATAAATAAACGTATAAAATGTATGCAAAAAAATATAGTTCAGATTTTTGCCGCCGGCTGAGATAACTTTGGCGGGCCAAACTACCCTCTTTAGAAAAATATCGTATCTGTTTTAGACTTTAGTTGCATTAACAACTTTAATAATAGTGATACAAGGTTGTATTTTGTTTAGTTATCGTATCACATATGATATTTAGGTTTGAGTGTGCCGAATACCAACTGACAAATGCGTCAAATAAATCTAAAATAGCCGCTACCCGCGAAACTTTTTCACGCAACATAAAATGGCTTCTTCATTGTTATCGCGTATTTTTCTTAATAGCAAACCTTAATAAGGTGCTATTATCTTTTATAGCCGATGTTATCTTAGGAGGAGTAATGGAAAAGTTTGCGGAAGTTGAGCGGTTGTTGGATTATGTTGGTAGTTCATTATACTTTATCAATCTTTAGAACAAACTTATATGAAAATATGACGTCTCTTATTTATATTAAGTTCATATCATTCGTTGTTGCTGTAAACGATAAAAGGAATAATAGTAATCAAGCAATTATTATCAATTTAAAGATAAAAAAAAAACTTGTCGTAATAACGACTTCATAATTATAGTTCTTATTACTTGAAAGGCGTCATTGATTTCCATTAAACCTTACAAAAATAAGGTCAAGAACATTTTTTTTTCACTATACCGAGCCCTTATTAAAATTAAATTATCAAAAACGTCCCAATACAACAATGGTACGGAACCCATCGTGTTCGAGTCCGACTGGCAATGGGCATTTTTTTCAAAATTATTTAATTCTAAAAAGTTACAAAATAAAACACAAAAACTATATTTCAATACAGTTATCCTGCAATCAAAACCTCATTTAGTCCTTCCTTACTCTTTGTATAACGTTATATTTTTACATCGCCTTTAATAACAGTTTCATAATAACATCAGCGGTATCGGTGCTTTATTGAGCTATCAGAAGGAGACAATATTCCTATGCAAAATTGGATAGAAAACAAATTACTTTCGCTGAGAGATTGAGTGGAGTGCTGTTAGGGTGAACGCGCACGCATCTGAAAGGATATATGAGCGGTACTCCATGTTTATTGAACGGAGTATTGGTTCCGAAGTTTTCCAGTATTGGCTTGATTGGTTAAGACGTTCACATCTTTAGCAAAACATACTTATAATATTTCTAGACGATCAAATTTTAAACGCTGAAGTAACTCTGTTTGTTTGATAAATACGCTTTAACAGTTAAACTGTTGAACCATATTAAATGTTATTCAGTTAGGAGATAGCTTAAACCGCGATAAGGGTAATTTTACATACATACATGCATTAAATCACGCCTGTTTCCCAGAGGGGTAGGCAGAGACCATTTCTTTCCACTTGCTACGATCTTGACAAATTTCTTTCGCTTCTTCCACATTTAAGGGTAATTTTTATTTTGGAAAATTGGGTAGTTCCCATGGAATGGTGATGAATGCAAAATTGTTTCATTATTTATTTGTTTGTTATATCTTTACAGCTGAGCAAAGCTGGCAGAGACCCAGCTTAAAAAGTTGCAGTTCCCGAGTTTGATTCCCAGCATACGCAAATATTTGTAAAATAAGCCCGACTATTTTGTTCCATAGTAAGGATAAAACTTGAAAATGTTCAAATCTTACATAGTTTTTGCCAAACAAAACCATTGCGCTGTAATATTCGAACTGGGGAACCGAAATCTAAATAACAACCGAGCATGTATTGGCAATAAGCCATTTATTCCATATTCGATATCCTTAGCTACAATTCGGACTCATTTCTGCCACCATAACACTAAATATTCGCAAGTGCGGTCCGAAATAACGTTCGAGTGTACGCATCTCTCTATACAGGAAAGCATCCATCAAGTAGGACTATGTTTTTGCAAAGATATTGTGTTTTGCCTCAGGCATGTTATAAGATGTTCTGCGAAGTATGGAGGGACGTGGAGTTACGAATTGTTTTCTTAAAGTTTCGGGGAAGTGAAGAGATTTTTAATACTTATAAAAGGGTTTATTGGGATACGTTGATTAATTTACCTGTGTGTGTATTTACGTACACATTTTCACATTAACCCTTATTACCAAGGTTTAAGAGTCATACCAGGCAAATATTGTGCTGTTAATTGCGTTTGAAGTGGCAAACAATTAGGAACCTTAACTTCTTGGGACTAAGTTCATTTTCTCGAATGGTTAGAACTTTTAGGCGTTCTATCCCATCCAATGTTATTGGAATTTTAAATCCTTAGATACGGCTGATATTTTCACCATTCAATCTTTTAGGTAATCTATGCAGTTACATCATCTTGACATTTTATCCAAGCCGATACTTAAAACATCCCGTTACATCTCATTTTTCTGACATATACGCGGGTTCGTTTTTTTTGAAAATCCAATGCATCCCATTTTTATGGGCACGCTGTCCGGTTCGATCTATCTGCAGCTGACTGTACATAAAAAGTTTTGTTTTTGCTTATTTAAGCGAAATTACGACTTGAATCCCAACTACCTTTTTTAACTGTCACTTCGTACCCGTTTAAAATTGTATAAAATATACTTCGATTTTAAGAGTTCCGTAGTAAATAATCCCTTGTAGATTTAGCATGTCCGCCTGTGAGTCTGTCCGTTTGTACGTGGTTCAACTCAGAGACTCACAAACTTGTAATTTGGAAAACTTATTTAAATTATGCCGACAAAGATGTACAGATATTGATTTATACCATGTTGTAGAATAATAAAATCAAATAATAATTCAACATTTTCAAAATTTAGGAAAGGATGCATTAACCTAATTTTCGATTTCTGTTTCACCTTAAGGTAGAATGGTAGAGAACGCATATGGTGCACTATTTTAATTTTGTGCTTAGGTTTTTTTTGTAAGTATAACATTATAAGGATTTAAATAGAAAACTCATTCATACTTATTGTTTTTCAAGATAGTTTTTTTATGTTTGCAGCAACACGGCGTTGAAACCCTACACTAAGCATGGATTGGTATTCCAAATGCCTAATATTTTAAAATTTGCCACATCATCAAATATCATCAATACCGATTGAGTTTCAAAACAAAAGCTGTACTGCAAAAAAGCGATTAAGAATTTCAGAACAATAACTGTTCTTCTCTCTTCATAATAAAAATAAGTACTACCAGTTTTTTTTCTGTGTATATTTTTTTAAATATTCCTCCAACCTTTATACCTCCATGTTGCGTGCGAGTATATGATTCTAAGATGTAACCGTTTGAACTTCCGAGCGGCTTGTTGTGGGTTAAACTTCCCGGCTAATGTTACAAAGGCTCCCCAGACCTGTCGATACCAGTCGTAAGATCCGGTGGATATTTGAAACGATTAACTTGACTTTAATATAGTTGCAAAGTAGAAGCGTTACTATTTAGAATTGATAAACGCTATATAAATTCATTACATCACTTACATGCATTTAAAAAATAACAGTCGGTAAATTTTGTTATCATATAATTATAAATATAGCTCAGTTGTTTTGGATTTGTTATGCTACGAAGACGTCTACACGGTGTAGCTAGCGCTACGGTTTTCGTAGCACTTGCAAACGCATTGTTTCGAACCATCGCATCGTCTTAAGGAGAGTCCTCACTGAGAGCATTCGCGTGAATATTCGAGTAGTGGTGTGGACGTTGGCCACAGTACACAATGGCTTTGCAATGCACAACTGTAGGCCACGATCACTTGATGTTCACACAGTGGCGCATGGCTCATTGCTGCCTGGCAAAACACTTGCGATGGACGTGGAAGTAATTACTCGTGGAAGTAAGTCGGTGACGAACTAAACAATGGGCGATTGGGTGAACACCACAGGCCACGCTACGCCACGATTCCTTTGAAGTGTGCCCAAAAAACCGATAACATTCCGATTGCGCGCCACGATCGACAATTGTCCGCCACTATATGCCATTACCCCCTGTATACATTGGCGATCGCTTGCAGTGGGCCAGCACAGCATACGCCATTGTGTACTGGGGCCTTTACAATGGTTATACACCACTCGATGTTTGCGCCGAATGCTCACTACGCGCGAATGCTCTCAGTAAGGACGCTCCTCTAGGCAAGAAATGTAAAAATCTATATATTATTTAAACAAAAACGAATCGCTGCGTGTATAAAAGATCATCATTTGAGAACAGCTTGACCAATTTTGACTGATTTAATTTTATTGTGATTGTCAGAAAAAAGTATGTATTAAAAACCCGCGCATAAAATAAAAAGGCGCGGTAAAAACACACTTGAAAGTATGTTATAATAAAGTTAATTTTGAATACCTATTGCTAACGTGCCTTATTTCAGTATCACACAACTTCAGCCCAAGCATACTTCTCTTCTCTCCTGCCATAGCATACCCAACTTTCACTGCCAAACAATAGTGTCGGAATTAGCACACCCCACCCTGTAAACACCCAACGAGCTTTCTTTAAGCGCTATAAGATTGTGTGTAACCAGCTCCTTATTACTGCTACACGAGCCTAGCCTAGCCTAGCCTAGGAAGCGAGCGGTCCTGGGTTCAAATCCCGGTAGGGGCGGATATTTGTGTGATGAGCGCGAATATTTGTTTCGGAGTCAAGGATGTTTTCTATGTATTTAAGTATATATATTTCTCTACATAAGTATTTATATCATTGTCTAGTTATAAATACAAGCCCAGATTTTATTACTATAGTTCAACCATGTGCAGCATGATGCATTATATCAAAGTTAATTGAAGTCATAAAATAACTGATTGTTAGCATGTTCTTTCTTAGAATGCAAATCTTTAAGCGTACACTTGTGGCCTTCATTCAGAATATTGCTTAGTTCAATGCTACATTGCAGCTGAAATGCTATTGATTGCTTAAAGCTGAACAGTGCTCACTACGTGATGCTTAATAATGTTAAGATACAGGCAATAGTGTAATTTTCATTTATTGCATTTTGGATGTAAATGCTGAAGTTTCCGATGTGGCCATAGTGTATACTAACCAATATGGGTCAGGCTACCCGAAATAAATGTTTTGAATTTGAATATCCACTCGCTTCATACTGGGTACCATAGTAACCGACCTCAATGAAACCTCGTTCACCCGTGCATAAGTACAAAATACCGTTGATTTACCGCCTCCCGGCGGTCGAAATTCATCTTTAAACATAATATCATTAAAATGTTACTTATAAGTAATCTTTCGGTTCCCACAATTTTCTTTAAGATATATTTATTTATAAAATAAGTAGTTACATACATAAACTCACGCCTTCATTCCCAGAGTGGGGTAGTCAGAGCTAAAGAATTACCAACAAGTCTTAAAACTTCTTGATAATTCTGTAACCACATTTTGCACAAGTAGGCTAAGATGTTTCCCAGTGTATTAGTGACAGGTGGCAAGCCCATCGCCTAACAGTACTATAAGCCTTTATTCCCTTAGTCGCCTCTTACGACATCCACGGGAAGACATAAAGATTAGAAACACAATATAAAATGTAATTTTAGGGGTTTGATTGAATATTTGTAGAGCACTTACGCAACGACCTTGCCTTTAACGACGAACTTGGTTTTGAGTTTGTTTAACGCTAAAAATCGTACACCTTTAGAAAAAAATATGGATAACTTTTTCAAAAACAGGATGAAAACGTTAAATAAACGTTTTATTCATGCGTATGAGTGGAAGAGATATGAATTTAAGAGCTCCGACTACGCACGTTGCTATGCATTCTATAGTGTCCAAGGTGAAACGAGAGCCAAATGCTGTTGGGTACTGTAATACCCAGTGTGAAGCGACGGACCACGGCGTGAGCCAGCGAGTGAAACTAGTGGATGTGTGACATTCAGCTACAGTGAAAACTTTGGTCGAAATCGCGTACCATAACCTCGGGTAACTTTAGCCCTAGGGGGTAACATTGCCCACCCTAAAAACCATCGTTAAAATTTAATTATTCCATTAAATGTTAGATCAGAACCAAAATACTTACATAGTTTTAAAATTATTTGAATAATTTAAGATGATTACCACTGAAATAGTTATACTTTTAAGGGTGGGCAATGTAACCTCCTAGGGTTAAAGTATCCCGAGGTTACGGTAATGATGCAGATAGGCCGTTAAGTGATATTATTTTATTAAGATAGATTGAATAGAACTGGACCCCTCAGCAAACTATCTCCAGGGAATAATCTTAAAAGTTCCAACTATCCAGCCACTGCAGTATAAATCTTCATTAAATAGCCTTAATCTTGCTCCTGACAGTTTTCCCTATTCAAACCTTTGCCAAATAGATTTCTTAAATCTAGTTTCAGACTTGGATTATATTCTTGATTTTAAAACGGTTTCAGTTTGAGAGTAATTGCAATTAGTTGGTTTATATGAGAGTGAAATTAAAGCTAGATTTGTGATGACGTTGCTTCAAATTGAAATTAATTTGTTATTTTCTAAATTGGGTGTTGTTTTTGATACAGTTTTTCTTAGAGCTTTAAAGGAGCTGTATTAAAATACTGATGTTTATTTACCTACTCTATCATGTTCTAATTAATAATTATATATTGTTTCGTTTTATACTTTTATTTGAAAAATATTTTGTCAAAACTGTTGCTCTTATAAGGTTTTTATTACAAAAAAGAAATAACAACTTAAATTTCTGTATGTATAAAACCTCACAAAAAAAAGACGAACTATAATAAATACTAAACTCACTTATAAATGGGATATGAGTACCTACACCTAATCTTCACAACGTGATGAAATAATACTTTTATTTAAATAATGAATAACCTTTTACACTTTAATAATCGAACCACTACGACACGTTACAAGCCTAAGTCACCACAAACTAGTAATATCCGATAAACCTTTTGGACCTAAAACCCTACCCTTGCGGTAACCCTATAGTAATGTGACCCTCGTCTAGATAAGTCTAGGGCTGCCTCTTTTATGTCGCTAAGGTTAGATTATGCTAAGCTAAAGTGTATAACGTAGTCACACTGTATAATAAGGACAATATTATATGTTAAGGTTAGATGATATAAAAATAAAGTCGGTTCAGTGCAAATCGAGCCCTGCACTTTTAAGGTTTTGAATAAAGATATCAGGAAAATAAAATTTCCGAATTAATAAACAGTGTTTTTTTACCCGACTGCCAAAACAGGAGGTTATTGTGTTTATGTATCTATAGATTAAGGAAAAGCATCGATAATTGAGTTTATCGATATAGGCAATCCCTAGCCGTCATTTTATTTTTCCCCGTATAGGTCTGGCTATAATAATGAAAAACACAACAAACGACAATGCGAACACTCCTGCTTGGCCGTAGGTTAAAGGGGCGATTACTTAAGATGTTGGTGCAATCCGGACGGACCGTGCAGAACGTCTTACCAACACTTAGGACCGTATTAATAAACTCATCTCAACTATAATGCCCATCTCAAGCTGGTAGATTTTTGACGTGTAAAAGTGCCCGTGCGGCCTACTTACTGAATAAACATCTTTTATCTTTTTTTTATCTTTTTTAAGATGAGTCAAAAATGTCAGTTTTCTATGGATTGACGTTTATTTTGACGTATCTTGTGACGGGCATCTAAGCCCAAGACGAGTTTATTAAAACGGCTCTAAAACTGAGATCAAAATGAGTTTTAGAGACGAGTTATACTTATTTTAAGTTGGCAATAAAGAGTGAAATCAAAAAACATAAAGTACAGCTAAATGTTCGCACAATTTTCTACAAACCCTCATTTAAAGCCACTTTTTAAATTACAGTTTTAAAAAGGCATTGCATTTTTATACATTGGCTGAATACTGAATTGTACGAGTGCTATTGAAATTAAAAAGAATAACAAGCTTTAGAAACATCCAAGAACTTTTCAAGATACTTAATCTTTTTGAATAAACTCTCGCTGGAGATTTCTTCTCCTCATTAGCAGCAGATTAAACTTAATGGATACTTGTGAGATCCCTAACGATTATTCTAGACACTTTCACATCCATATCTACTTCAATATTAGTGTCCCTCTTACTCGATGGTATAATGATTCCAGACTGACAGGGAAAGCAGATGATGTTTCGTTCCCTAGACTGGTACAGTATGATCATGAAATCAAATATCGGATAGGCAAGAATATGTTTGCGAAGCTAGGTAAACTTTATGAATAGAAAAAGCGAATATTAAACCTTTTTGAGCTATTGGGAAAATTTTAATTCTTATTTTATGTACTCTAGAAAACATTTTTTAAGGATCTGTTTTAATTTTCACGCCATTTATATACGTTACATTTACCATGATTTGCTACACTCTATGTTCTAAGGAACTTAATATATTTCAAATACGAAATGTAGCTTCCGACTAACTAATTATGAATTGTTTTAATTAAAGAAAAATAAAAAGGATTATTTACTAGTTCTTAGAAACGTATAATACCTACAGCTTCTAAGAAAATTACAGATGTGCAGCGACTGCTTTTTTTTGTAAAAGTATTAGTTTTGCCCACGCATGTGTGGCCACATGCTGTGTTTCAAATTATAAATCTACGAAGCATCCTGTAGCTTGTGCTACCTCATTATTAACGGGAGCTCATCGAATCGAATGTTTTTGAAATTTTAAAGACAATTTAATGCGAGAAAGCATCAGATAAAAAAATAGCAATAGAAAAAAGTTAATAATATCTTTACATACAAAATTGAATCTATGTCGAACAGTATGACAAAAATATTCAAACTTATAATTTACCTCCAAATAAAAACTTTTATTAGACAGGCCGAATGTCCTGTATTATACACTTGTTACCAATGGGGTAGAAACATACAACTTTCGCTTCCTTTGCATTCATCAATCCCTTCATGCACGTAGGTAAATAAATAAATATCATGAGAACTAGACAACTACACTCTAAAACAAATACTCGTGCTCATCACACGAATATTTAGACATACCGGGAATCGAACCCAAGACCGCTAGCTTCGTGAACAGGATCACTAACAACTAGGCTAAAGATTTGGTGGGTCTGTATATTTATTTTCCTCATTAATCAGCCTCCTTCGACCTCCAAAATACTTTCCGTATCAGTCAAAATGATGAACGGCACGTCGAAGGTTAACTATAGGCATCAATATTTATGTTGTACGAATAATTTATTCTTGATGGCTCCTTACCGATATAGCGAATCATCAACTGACTCGTATTTATCTCGCTTTTTCATTTAACTTCAGTTTAGATATCATCATGTCAGCCTAAAGACGTCCACTGCTGGACATAGGCCTCTCCCAAGGCTCTCCACTCAGACCGGTCTTGTGCTTTTCGCATCCACCGCGTTCCCGCGATCCTTACAAGGTCTTCACTCCATCTTGTTGGAGGCCTACCTACAGCTCGTCTCCCGGTCCGCGGACGCCACTCAAGAACCTTCTGGCCCCATCGGCCATCAGTCCTGCGAGCGATGTGCCCCGCCCGCCAGTTCAGATATGCTCTATAAAAAATACCAAGGCGTTTAATTTTTCACTACATTTCGTCCAATATAGTTTTACCATTTAGAATCTGCCCTGTTTGTGTTACCGCTGGTACACAGATGTAGTGAATAATCCTTTCAATTAGTTCGTATTTATCTTGTTTTCTCAATTAGCTCCAGGACTCATCAATAAGCCAACTGAAAAAGCAATACAAATACGAACTTATCCGACAAAAAATAATGGTAATGGAGACCGCTGGGATTCCAACTACAAGTGCATGACCTATATTCTACTCGATAAAACAATATTGCTTTTGACGTGCTATGGTATTGTCAACGTTACTATAGCTCCGATATACTAGAGAGTTATAATTATAACGTCTGTATTAGCAATACCAAAACGCGTCAAAAGAAATATTGTTTAACTCACTAGAAGTAACCTACTCGTAGTTTGAATCCCGAAGAATAGCTAAACTGAAGTGGCAGTGGGCGGGGCACATCGCTTGCAGGACTGATGGCCGATGGGGCCAGAAGGTTCTTGAGTGGCGTCCTCGGACCGGGAGACGAGCTGTATGTAGGCCTCCAACAAGACGGAGTGACGACCTTGTAAGGATCGCGGGAACGCGGTGGATGCGAAAAGCACAAGACCGGTCTGAGTGGAGAGCCTTGGGGAAGGCCTATGTCCAGCAGTGGACGTCTTTCGGCTGACATGATGATGATACGTTTGAATTCCAGCGGTCTCCATTACACCCTGTAGTAACTAGCGGTAACACTACCAAGGCATCTTTTCTAAACGGCAAAACCATATTGCTTTTGACCTGTTATCGTATTACTTTTGACTCAGCAAGTAAATAAGAGCTACCAAAACGTTGACAATACAATAGCTTCTCAAAAACAATAAGGATTTACCATGTAGAATCTCAGCCTCGAACGAATACGCTCACAGAAACAAAAAAAATTGAATGCCGGGGCTACCTGGCAGGTTGTGTTTTCGAGTGAGTTGGTCTTTCTATCTGCTACTAACATTTTGACGGCTAAACTAATTTGGATAAAGTTTGGTGTACAAATTGGTCGAAACCCGGGGTACTTTTTTATCAACAAAAATGTTGTTAGTAAGGACATAATAACGACAAATATACGAACAAAGTCGTGGACACAACGCATATAACTATGTTGAACAGAAAATGTAGGTGTAGGTATCTTATACAGTAGTTTTAAATAATGTATAAACAGAAATTTAATTAAGTTTAGAGATGTAAAGGAAAAATCCAATAGAGGCTTTATCGGGATCAAAAGCCTTGTGCCTCTCGAATTTTCATTTGTATTTTTCTCGTAAATCTGATCTTCAACAACACGTGTTCAATAATCAATAAAAACAAATGTATACTCGCCTATAACGTCTGTGGCAGACGTGAATGTTTAAGGCTATATACAGTGGACTACAAAGGACCTTTGGACCTTGTTACAATGCAATAAAGTGAAAAAATGCTTACGTCTACTGAACAATTTAAGTCAATAGTAAAACACATTATATACTTGGAGAGGTAAAAAAAAAACAGATTGTAGGTATTTGACTTCAGAGCCTAAAGTGAGGCCGATAAACATGAGATATGAGGCTTTCTTAATGCCCGTGGTGTGAACAAAATTTACTTCGTCACCTGGTCAAGAAGTAGGACACACAGTAAATGCTACTTACCTACGGCCCAGGATGGCGTAAACCTAATTCATTAAAAACGATAATAAACTTAAGTTTAAACGTAAGAAAAACAAGAAATAAATTGAACAAACAAGATAAAGCAAATAATCAAACACTTTTGCATTTAAAAGTATTCAATACGATACCAGCTAACGAAAGTAAAATATTGTAAAAGCTGCACTCAGAGTCAGTTAATTTCAATTGAGAGAGTTCTTAGGGCCTGTTGTTTGATCAGTAGTTAAACTAACTAAGTAATTGTTAAAAATTTATAAGTAATGGTCAAGGAAATGTGTCAAATTTTCGATTCCTTGAGTTAACTACTGATCAAACAACGGGCCCTTAGCACTTGTCTAACCGCCGACGATGAGCGGGAAGCGAGTACAGCCAGCGATCAACTATTAATATATATGTCTCTTTTATTGACACGCGATGTATATTTTTTGTTTCGACAAAATAGTGGAAAGAGTTCTAGCCGGCAGTGTGAACAGCCAGCGATCAACTATTAATATGTATGTCTCTTTTATTGACACGCGATGTATATTTTTTGTTTCGACAAACTAGTGGATGAGTAATCGCCGGCGCTGCCTGCGGTGTGAACAGCCAGCGCGATCAACTATGTATTAATATACGTATCTCTTTTATTGACACGGGATCTATATCTTTTGTTCGTTTCTTGAGCGATAATAGAGTATCGATAGCTAATCGCTTCCTCTAAAATGTCTCTGTGTCCAGATTACAACTTGGCGTCAATTCTACTCGGGAAAACAATGTTGCTTTTGACATGTTTATGTCAAAACAATAACATGTTGTTTAACATGACTGTGTCAGAGTTATGAAAACTCTTGATAGTTATGTATGTATGTATGTATGTATGTAAATTCTTTATTGTACAAAACACAGAAATTTAGATACAATATTAATAAAAATAAACATATACAAAAACGAACTTATCCCTGTAAGGGATCTCTTTCAGCTAATATTTGGGTGATTGAGGAAAATAAGAAAAGTATAATTTGGCAAAGAGTAGACACAAGTACAAAACAAAGTTTACGGAAAAAAATAAGACCTCAAAAATGAATAAATAATAACAGAGACATTATAAAAATAATTAAATACATAACAAATAATTACAAAAACATGAATATGCACAAGTAACATAATCAAAAGCAACATTGTTTTACCGAGAGGAATGCAGCCCTTATTTACCTCACCTTATTTTCGCTTAAAACCTCCTTGCCAAAACGCGGCCATTAACAAAACGTTTCTAAATTCAAATCGTAACGTAAAAAAGATAATTGGCTGAGCGCCCCATATCGCCGCTGTCTTTTTTCCCGTGAAAGGTCCCATCCCAATAAATAAAGCGAACGGCGATGGGCGAACGCTATCACATACACCTGTCGATTTTTCAACGACCGTTGGACGTCTCGTTAGTGTGGAGTTGGCTTTTTTTCCAGGGTTCACTCGTGCTCTTTTAACTACGGACCTAAAACTAGTGCTTTACCTAGCCTTGTGTATTAGCGAGCGGAAAACGTATTTTCTGTACAAGGTGTGAAGGTGTTTTTTTTTATTGACGTTTTAATTTTCAAGCTGAACCGGCATCCGTGTGTTGTACGTATTTTTATGCGAAGCTTTGCTTAGATTCGGGTGCATGAATCATTGATATTGTAAGAACCTAATGAACAATCTAAATAGATAATTATGACATAGGGTGTTCTTTTAACATCACTATTACATAGAGTTGAAGGAGACGAAGTCTCTTTCTGAAAATATAATAATATAATATTATTCAAGTAGTATAATAATCGATTATACTGCTAAACTTAGAAATTTATGTTTAAAAATAAACAAAAGTATAAAAATGGTGGTGGTGTGTTATGACATACTACATTTCAAGGTTGTCTGGAAGAGATTTGTTTTTTTTGATTTAGGACTCTATTTAGCGGTAAGACCGCCTGTTGTATACCTATAGTTAAAATGTACTGTTCCGTGTTTTGGTTTCTTTTGGTGTTCAATAAAGAATATTTGAATTGTATTGTATTGTGACATACTGGTACCTACAACTCTTTTTTTGTAAGCTCAAGGTTTAGTCATTGACCCTCTCAATTTAATATACCCTAACGGGTTGAAATGAAACTATACATACTCCTATTCGTGAGGCACACTATCACCCAACACGATACAACCATAATATTATTATTATTTATTTATTTTTTTGCCCCCGCGGCGACTTGAACAGCTACTACCGCAGGGATATGGCTTCCACGTGAAGTGATTTCGCCAGTGTCAAGGTTTATATGAGTATAAAACACAATCCAATCTTCTCTAGGAAGATTGGGGGCAACGTTGTACGGTGATTTGTAGGTCAGAGGTCAAGATAGTTTTAACCTCTGCACCACTGCGAGTCCACTTGAAACGAGAAGAAAGATGCCAGATACACGAAATAAGTCTAAGTCTTCAATCACTGTGCAACACTAAGGCATAAAAAGTACAAATCACTATCAGAAAAGAACTTTGAACACCTAATTACCCAAAAATTAAAGTCTAAAACAAATTACACGTCCGCCATCTTTTAACGTTGCCGTCATTACTGTCAAGTAAATAAGAGCTATCAAAACGGTGACAGTACGATAACAGCTCAAAAGCAATATGGGTTTACCTAAGTAGAAGGGCAAGGTAGACTGACGATCTGGAGAAGATCGCAAGAACCCGATGGACAAACCCGATAGTGGTGTACCTTGGGGAAGCCTTATGTCCAGCAGTGAACATGAGGAATTGAAATTGTGTTTTAAAAAAGATATATTTATGAGTTTAACTGTATCTACTAGATGTACTACCATCCCATTGGAGCTCTGACCCACCAAAGAACGGTGTCACAGTAACATTATAAAACAATTTGTTTGACACTTCTTATGACTTGAATCATAACGTCACTGTGACAGAGTTCTATGGTGGGTCAGGGTTCCAATGGGCTGATAATACCTACGGAACCTTAATCGTCGAGAACTTTATTAACACGCTATTGTCCTTGTTGGAAAGACAAAGTTCAATTAGAGTCGGAAAGAGCTAGCGAGGGTTGAAGAAACTAATGATTTGCTGTAGTTGACGTCGGGGATATTGTCCATTATTACATTTTAAAGGACTTGTTAGAGATAGAAATAGAAGTATAATAAACCAAATCTATTCTAGTAGTCTTGAGAATGCAATGTTTATAAGACTCAGATCATATTTACCGGGTGCGCTTCAATTATACAAACACTTTGTATAATTTCATTTACCTAATCACGAAAAGCATAATGAACGTTTAGCATAAAAACCAATTGTGTAATATTATACGGCATACGATTGAATATCATAACTCATAACACTCATTTAGTATAATCATATTTTTTTTGTTATTATGCTTTTTAAGTCAATTTCTTCTAACTAGGTTAGGTAAGGTTAGAACTGTGACCACATTAATAGTAATGAAAGCCGTTAAAATATATATATTTATTAATTTATAAACATTAGTTTATGCATCATGACTATTATATCGATGGTTTAATATACAGATCGAAATTATGCAATTCGTGTTATGTAAAATGATCATTAGACCATTTGTTTATATGCTACACATTACACACCCCCCATTTACCATCAGGTGGCCTCTGTGTTCGTGTAATTAAAAAGGAAATCTTTGCACGGAGCTGGCTGAAGTTATTTTTTGCCGTATACAAAGTAAATAATTGTGGTGTGGTGTGTTGACTTGTGGGAGGACCTTGTGCAGGGTCCGTCCGGGTTGGTACCACCATCTTATCCATTAACCTACCGCCAAGCAGCAGCGTTCGCATTGTTGTGTTCCGGTATGGGGATAAGACAGCCGGTGAAATGACTAGCATAGAGGCATTCCATCTTAGTCCTCAGGGTTGGCAGTGCACTTGCAGTCTTGTGAATGCGAATGTCTATGGGTCACAGTTTCCACTTACCATCAGGTGGCCTGTGAGCTCGATTGCCTTCCTATGGCATAATAAAAAAAAAAATTAATGAGGTACACAGGAACTTGTATCTTGTTGCTTTTACTCGTTTGTCAACTTTGTACGGTAGTTCTCTTTTGGGTTCAGTACCCAAATGTTCAAAACGGGACCCTATTACGAAGAATCCGCTGTCCGCCTGTCCGTCTGTCTGTCGGTCACCAGGCTGTATCTCACGAGCCGTGATAGCTAGAAAGTTGAAATTTTCACAGAAGATAGATTTATGTTGCCGCTATAACAACAAATACTAAAAATCATACATACATACATAAACTCACTCTTACATTCCCAGAGTGGGGTAGGCAGAGCTACAGAATTACCAACAACTCCAAAAACTTGTTGATAACCAGAGATCGGAATAGGTAGAGCTAATTTGCCTAAACTTGATGCATGTTCATTCATAAATGTGTTCCTATTTCACTCACTCATGAATGAATATGCGTCAAGTTTAGGCAAATTAGCTCTGCCTATTCCGATCACTGTTGATAACTCTGTAACCACAATTTGCACAATAAGATTTTTAACAGTGTATATTAGTGACAGGTAGCAAGCCCATCGCCTAACAGTACTACAAGCCTTTATTCCCTTAGTCGCCTCTTACGACTTCCACGGGAGTGGCACAATTCTAAGCCGGCAACCACATGGCATCCGGCAACCATACGGCATCCGGCAACCACACGGTATACCAAATCTCAAAAATACTAAAAATCAAAATATAGAATAAAATAAAAATTTACAAAACACTTCGTGCGCGAGTCCGACTCGCACTTGGCCGGTTTTGGTAAAAGCTAACAGCAATAAGTGTTAAAACATAGAGTTTTAGCCACTTGTTACCTTCATCATCATCATCATCATCATCATGTCAGCCGAAAGACGTCCACTGCTGGACATAGGCCTCCCCCAAGGCTCTCCCCTCAGCCCGGTCTTGTGCTTTTCGCATCCACCGCGTTCCCGCGTTCCTTACAAGGTCGTCACTCCATCTTGTTGGAGGCGTACCTACAGCTTAAACAAACAAAACGAAACAACTTAACAAAGTTACACTTTCCAATTACATTCTTCCACTCCTTTGAAAGCTGGACAGTCAAGTCAAAAAAGTGACAAAGATTACGTACGAGAAGTACAAAATTGTATACTTTTTACACTCTGTCACTGTTCCAAAATAAAAATAACAAAGAATGACCAACATGTTAAACCAGTACGGTCCACCTGTCCGTCCGTCTGTCTATCACAGCCAATTAGCATGAAAATTCCGCGAAATCTGTCAACGGGCAATGAAAGGTGTTATGTAGAAGCGTGTCAAGTGTGAAATAATAATTTATTAATCTGTTTATGTTGAAAACCGTGAAGGTTGTTGTTCGGTGTTTATTTTATTTTGACAATTTTACTGTTCTTTAAGAAAAACCAAATGGATCAAGTAGAACCAATAAAAATAAATAAAAAAGTAACCCATATAACATGATAAGTGCTTAATCATCTTTATAGTTTTTTATAAAATCATGCGTCAAATGCAATAATATAATAAATATACTTTTGCGCGTATAATATTATTTTGTTAGTAAATACATTTTTAAATAAAACTAATGATTAATATTTAAGGGTAATTTTTTAAGGGTGCAGGAGAGAAATAAATATCGGAATACAATTTCACGCTCAAGGCTCTATGGGCCGTGTTAATAAACTGATCTCGACTGTAATGCTCGTCTCAAGACGTGTCAAAAATGACAGCTATCTATGACTTGTCGTTTACTTTGACGTATCTTGTGACGAGCATCTCAGCCAAGATGAGTTTATTATATTAATACGGCCCTATATTAAGTTTTGCAGAATCTGCATTCAACGTAATTTTATTAACTAACTTATTAAGTTAAAATAACATTTGAAATGAAGAATGCACTTCAAGCCCTACGGCACAGAAAATCAAATATGAAAAGTTTCTCTACTAACCATATTTAAATAAAAACGGAAAGCCATTTTCGCTTCAACCAGGCTTTAAAAGTAAGAGGGGTAGTGACAATATCGGCGGAGTGTCAAATCTGGTTCCGGACATTTCGTACCCAATCTACTGCCCCCTTGAAAAGAAAATCTGGCTTCTACACAACTAGCGTAACATGAGCTCCGTCGTTTCCTATAACGTCCCCTCTCAAATCCTTACTAAAAACTTAAATCACACGAAGTGCAAACACACGCTTTCCATATTGAACTGTAAGGATATCAGAATACAGATGAAAATAAAATTTTCAATTTTGTCACTTAGTTCCTTTTGCTATTTTGTGTGACATATGGACTTTAGGTGCACAGAGGAGCATAAGAGATCTATTTAAATTGGATACTAAATAAAAGGTATCGATCCGAGTCTCATGCCGTGAACAAAGTAGTTGTATGTCATCTCATAATTTCCATTGTGAGAGGAATCTATGGTAATCCGATGTGATATTTATGACAGGGCATTAAGGTTTCATTATTTGGCTTGGGGATTTGCAATGTTGCGTTACCATTCTGTCAGTGTATGTTTTAATATGTTAGAGCAAAATATTTTGTTGATGACTGTGTTTATTTCTGTATTTAATTATGTATCTCTATATGTACCTAGTCGGTTACTAAGTTCTGTTACTGAGATTAATTACAATAAAAAAAAAAATTAAAGCAGTTTTGCATAAACCTGTATATTAATCAAAACTTTGATTTATATAGAATAATAATAAAAATAATGTATTCTAAACTATTGCAATTATTTGATGTACGAGCTTGAAGTATTCCCATTTCGGACGATAAAATCATAGTTAAAATCACGCACGACGATGATAGATACTGATAACGGCCCCAACTTTTGTAAGAGTTCCTGTAGAGAGTTCAAATTTGCGTGACTTATTGAACAGACTTCTAGCTTTAAATTCTGATACGAATGTATTCAAAGCAACTAAAGGTCCGCTTGGACACCGGTCAATCTTGATGACTCATTAAATCGACTTTAAGATTTCACATGATTTTGCAGAAATACGAAAACACGCCAAATCTCTTGCTTCATAAGTTGGAATTAAGTCATGTCGAGAAATATAATTTTGGTCTCTAAATATATACAGAGATAGGATTTTTTATAATATTATACAAAAAAAGTTCTTTGGTAAACAAAGACTAACTTTTAAGCGATTTCAAAAAATGAAATTTACAGAAAAGTCATGCGTAATTTCATCGATGCCGGCTGTGAATGATAAAAGATCGTATCGAGAATTGCGGAAACTAAGAAAAATGATTAATTGTTTTTCAAAATGTATATTAATTAAGCTTTTAATTTTTATACATATTGAAATTAAAAAATAAACATAAGTTAGTTTTATTTGCATGAACCTTAGTAACAGAACTTAGTAACCAACTAGGTATGTGTGGTTGCCGGGTTAGAATAATGCCACTACATGTCTTCCCGTGGATGTCGTAAGAGGCGACTAAGGGAATATAGGCTTGTAGTACTGTTAAGCAATGGGCTTGCAACCTGTCACTAATACGCTGGTAAACATCTTAGCCTATTTGTGCAAATTGTGGTTACTGAATTTTCAACAACTTTTTGAAGTTGTAATTCTGTAGCTCTGCCTACCGCACTCTCTGGGATTACAGGCGTGAAGGTATGTATGTATGTATATTATGTATAATTACTTAAATACAGAAAAAAAATAAGCTTGTTAGGGGATAAGAAATGATTGTATTACGTTATTGTCTTATCTATGATGTACCCCTGTGTTGTTGTTGATGTGTTTGTTGAATAATCGTTTTTCTATTCTATTATATTCTATAAGTATTTATTAAAACATAGTGTACAAGGGTACTAGCCAGTTTTAGTTTGGGACTACGTCAATTTGTCTGAGATTATCCTCTGATATTTCGCACCTTCAGTACAATTAGTGACTTAATGCAGAAATTATGAATTTCGAATTAGGACTCTATTATAATAAATTTATGACTTGCAGTTTGAAAGCTGAAATTTTGAATTAGATCACATATTCGTCGTAATTTGATACGTAAAACGTAGTAGATTAACCAAAACGTAGCTCTTCGCAATTTTCTTCTGTGTATGTGTGTGCGTGTTTTTTTACCCAACTGACCCAGAAGGTAGGTAATGTTATGGACGACGCGGTAGCCTAGTCGGTAGTGACCCAGCCTATGAACCTAGCGGTCCCGGGGTAGATCCCCGGTCAATCAATCATTTACTTAAGAGCTATGCTCTTGTCAGTGGAGTAATTTCCATTCTTGCCTGTTCCAAGCCTTCTCTTTAACACATTGATACGGCACGACGCCTACTTTTTCTTTTAATTGGCGTAGGTAAGTTCTTCTTGGTCCCCCTTTTTTCCGTTTTCCTTCTATTTTTCTTCATCATCATCATCTTAATGTACTCGTCGTGCCGTAACAGGTGATCAAACATCTTTCCTCGTCTATTATCTATTGTCTGCAATGGCTTCTCTTGTCCTTCTATTTTGATCCCCGGTACGGGCAAAATATTTGTGTGATGAGCACGAGTATTTGTTCCTGAGTCTAGGGATACTTGTAGGAATAAGAAATGTAGCAACCTTTAAAATTTTATTGGTGTTCTTCTTAAGGTGGTCATTAGGTGGTGGTGAAGACAATTCTATAAGGTATTTGTAATTAATAAAAACTTATTCTTATTGACTTTTTGAATAATATTTTTGAGCCGAAATTAATACAAACCCCCTTTTGATGAATGATGAATGATGATGATGTACAGTTGATGATAATTATTAATTGGCAAAAAAGCAAAACCGCGATTCAAGTAGATATTTTTTTGACAATCTTAGTGACAGAAGAATTTAAGTTAATCCGCTGGTAAAGCAAAAAAATCTATATCATGCCATTTTAGCACGGTTATTACATTTCTACTCAAAATAACGTCCATGTTAAACAAAGATTCACATGTGTATAAATTAAACGAATATCTTGACATTTAGTCCAAATTTTACATTGAATATTCAAATTCCGTTTCCAAATATTCATATTCGCTCATAAGTAAGACAAAAAGCCAAGGAAACGGAAATGCGACTCAAGCGCTAATACTCCGTGAAAGTCAATTAAATTTCGTGTATCAATCGTTACCAAACTCTTAAATATCCAATATTTGCCACCGCGAAAGCCACCTTATGTATTCTTTCAACAGTTGAAAATTTCAAGCGTAAACAGAAGTCATATACGAGCTTGTGGAAGTAAGTGGCAAATGATCCGTACGCCGTTTTAGACGCGTTGGAGAAAATTTTCGTAATTTGCTCGAGAGACGTATATTTGCTATTAAAGTGTGTTGTATGCCTGAATGAAATGGTGGGTTCCGTTAATTTTGTGGGTTTATTATACAAAAAATATTAAACTAACGGCAGGCCAAGACACGTTTTACAAAAAAAATAAAACTGTTTTTATTAGCCCTTATTAGTAACCCATTGCTGGGCAAAGTCCTCTTTTCCCTCTATTGCTCTCTATTAAGTGCACGCTTCCGCCACTCACTTCGACAGGTACCCACAGGCCCTAGCCATTCTAGCCAAGATGCATTACGCTCACTAGCGTTTCTACTCGTATTTGTTTCGTTTTTAAACCAATCGCATCACTGGTAGATCACGATATCGTTTTATGGTCCAATCGTTTGGTTTTACGCTTAGAACTTTATCATTTTTAATGTCATTGACTATGCCGTGCTTGTCATTAGCTAAAGTTCTTAATGTATTTTGCGGTTTCTCATATTTATGTCTGACTTACTTTTTTATGTGAATCTATCACATTAAAAAAGTAAGTTAGACATAAATATGAGAACACGGACCCCCAATAACATGAAAAACATGACTTATTATTTATTACCTTGCTGTATTAGAGTTCATGTATAATTAATTCCTTAATAAAGTGTTTTTATTCCATTTCTAAACATCCTCTTTTACTTTATACACGACGAATGTAATATTAAATGGCAGCCGTCGTTTGCGAGGTTGTTTTTGGCGTATTTCTGTACGAGGCTTTTACTTTATATTTTTCATTAGTTTAAAAGCAATTTGACGTTTGTGACGATGCAGATAAGTTTGGATACACCTTGAAAAAATACCGGTTACCGGTGACCGGAAGATTAACCGGTAACCTTTAGGAGGAAGATAGCCGATTGGAAAATGTCCGGTTTTTACTCTCGCTCGCGAACTTGATGTAGTTCAACAATCCATGGCTCAACATTGGATATTATAGGCGTCCGAACTTTTAGAAATCGGTAAAAATAGGCTATCGTGGTGACGTACATATAGAATAAAGTTCAAAAATTTACACTCTGCTTCCCAGAGGTGTACAACTTCGCAATTCCGTTTTGTGGTAAATTAAAAACAAATAAACCCATTTTGCATTTATATTGTCACTTAGGGCAACCCTAAAATTAGTTTCTCTAATTCCCTGTCCACCACAAACTTTACAGACTAAATAGATGCTGAAATTTCATTCTCCGTCTGTGTTTTCAGAATAAAACCCCAACAGAATACAGAAGGAAATATTAAAATCCAAGAAAAAGGTCAGAGGGGAATGAGAGGGAAAAAAACAAGTTTTCCACAACAATATCTGTCTGTCCATTTATAAGAAAATAGTTTGTCTGTATGCGCCTTCATTATTTCGAAACGGAACTAAGATGGATAAGGCTGGCGGTTCACGGTACGATTATATTTTTATTTTGCGGGTGGTAGGACCTTGTGCAGGGTCCGTCCGGATCGCTACCACCATCTTATCCATTAACCTACCGCCAAACAGCAATGTTCGCATTGTTGTGTTCCGGTTTGGGGATAAGACAGCCGGTGAAATGACTAGCATAGAGGGATTCCATCTTAGTCCTCAGGGTTGGCAACGCATTTGCAGTCTTAGGATTGCATTGCAGTCTTGTGAATGCGAATGGCTATGGGTCACAGTTTCCACTTATCATCAGGTGGCCTGTGTGCTCGTTTGTCTTCTCAATGCCATAAAAAAAAAAAAAAAAAAAAAAAATTATGTAGGTACAGTCAAACTCAAAATAAAAATAAAACGTGTGCGTCTCGGGACGCCCGACAGAAGTGAAAACGGTGATAGTTTTAGGTTATGTGCTCACTGTCAACAGTATATGTCTATCGCACACTAAGCACGAAATACGGCTAGCACTGTAGGTTAGAGTGAGAGAGGAGGAGCCTTCCTACCGCTGCCGTATACGTGAGAGAAAGGGAAGCCAGACAGACTGGCGCCGTAACGCGTTACGTAACGAAGCGTTTTACCCTCCCATAAGGAGTTATCACTACAAAACCTGTAAATTTTAGTACCACAAGGTACTAACGCAGTAACGTTTTAAGTAAATTCTGAGTTTTGACATGTTTTCCTGCTCCGTTACGCATGATATTTTTTATTTTAAATACATTGTTTTAAATAATGCTATGTTAAGTATTATCTATATGGATACCTACATATAAACATCTCATCTCTCTCATTCTTTTTTTAAAATATATTTGTTAGGTATGAGAATGCGCCGGGCGCAGATAGCTTCTTATTGTATAATATCATAAGGAATATTTCAAGGATTGACTGAGTGTTGAGTTTTTTGTGGCGTTTCTTCTCAGCAGTGGTGCGTGCCCGTGCGGCCTTCTTACTGAATTCCTTTACTTTCTTACTATTTTTTATTATTTATTTATTAAGAGTGATCCAGCTTATTTTTTATCTAGATATTAGCATCATTTATTACTTACGGCCAGCCAGCAGATTTGCCACGCTATTTTCGACTTTCCCGATAGTTTTTCTTTCATTCAAATCATTTCCTGACAATAACAAACACAACAAACAAATGCATATACTAGCGATCATATGCCTGTAGGCTGCTTCATTGAAAAGTATTGAAAAAAAAACTATATAACAAAACACGGTTAATGCGTTTATAATAATATTATCGTGTGTAAGTTATTAAGTGAGATTGACATAACATGCTAATCTCTATCTTTTTGTCAACAACGTAGTATTCCATAAGCATATCTAAACCAATTAAAAGAAAAAAAATGGGCATCATGACGTATCAGAGTCAAAGTAAACCTACGTTCTTGTTGGTGAACGTTAAAACTGATATTTTAAATAAGTCAACAGTTTTATTTTTTCATGGAAAACTCAAACGTTTCATAGCATAGATATATCTACACGGAAACCTGGCTGCTTCATTTTCTTTTCTCGAACGAACGATACCAATAACCGCAAAATCGCAAAGATTTTACAAAATAAAACGCACCATCCATAGCTGCCTTGAAATATTGTGAAGAATAATTCAGCTCAGCGCACGCTCGGAAACCAACGGGTAAGCTAAATGCTTTTCATTTGTAAGATCGCTTCAAAATAGCGGGAAACGTTTTCTAAAGTGTAACCATTTGTTTTTTAAAGGTCGACGTTTAACTTTCGTTATTTTTTAACTTATTTTTTGAATGGTTTATTTTCTATGATTACTTTATCAATATTGTGTCACGATGTGTGTGATTGTGTTTAGTTGTGAAACTCGACCTTGGACGATGGGGGACGCGAATCGCCGACCGTACCGCGGTGCAAGAGCAGCATGCCGGATGTCCGGTTCCATCAAAACTCGGTGCGTAAAGCACTTTTTTCACTCAACATTCATAAGTCGAGTGGGCCCGATGGAGTCCCTCCTATTGTGTTGAAGACATGTGCTCCATAGTTGGCACCGGATTTAACGCGTCTTTTTCGACTTTCGTACATCTCTGGCGTAGTCCCGACTTCATGGAAGTCAGCTTTGGTGCACCCGATCCCTAAAAAAGGTGACCGCTCAAACCCGTCCAACTACAGGCCAATAGCCATAACTTCCCTGTTCTCGAAGATAATGGAGTCCATTATAAACTGCCAGCTTTTAAGGTACCTAGAGGACCACCAGCTGCTTAGTGACCAACAATACGGTTTCCGTAGGGGCCGCTCGGCTGGTGATCTTCTAGTTTACCTCACACATCGTTGGGCACAGGCGATCGAGACTAAGGGCGAAGCATTGGCAGTTAGTTTGGACATTGCGAAGGCTTTTGATCGGGTTTGGCACAAAGCACTACTTTCTAAGCTTCCGCTTTATGGGCTTCCCGAGAGATTATGCGAGTGGGTTACCAGCTTCCTAGCAGACAGAAGCATAAAAGTCTTAGTTGACGGTGCATGCTCTGACTCCATCTCTGTTAATGCTGGTGTCCCTCAAGGCTGTGTGCTATCACCCACGCTGTTCCTTCTGCATATCAATGACATGCTGCAAGTCTGCGGCATTCACTGTTATGCGGATGATAGCACAGGCGATACCTTCTACACCGGCCGCGCCAATATTTCTCGGGACAACGTCGTCGAGAGCCGAAACAAACTTGTGTCTGAAATTGAGACTTCTCTTAAAAAAGTTTCAGAATGGGGTCGACTTAATTTAGTCCGTTTTAACCCCACAAAGACTCAAGTTTGCGCGTTCACCGCTAAGAAGTTGGCGTTCGATGCATCTCCTCGTTTTGAGAGCACTTCCCTCACTGCCTCAGCCAGTATCGGAATCCTCGGTGTCAACATTTCGAGTGACGTCCAGTTCCGCGGTCATTTAGAGGGTAAGGCCAAATTGGCCTCGAAGAAGCTCGGTGTGCTCAACAGATCGAGACAGTATTTCACTCCGGCCCACCGCCTGCAGCTGTACAAGGCGCAGGTACGGCCACATATGGAATACTGCTCTCATCTGTGGGCTGGGGCTCCCCAAAACCAGCTTCTCCCTCTGGACCGCATCCAGCGGAGAGCCGCTCGAATTGTCGGCTGCCAGCGTACTTCTGGTCGGCTTGACTCCTTGGCGCTGCGTAGAGATGTAGCCTCACTCTGCATTCTCTATCGCTTGTACAACGGGGAGTGCTCCGAGGAGCTGTTCGGATTAATTCCTGCCGCATCCTTCCGCCTTCGTCCTACGCGACAGAAATTCCACCACCATCATTTAGATGGTTGGCAGTCCACAACTGTGCGTTTCACACGGAATTTCCTGCCTCGCACAAGTAAACTGTGGAATGGTCTGTCGCCTGCGGTATTTCCGGACCGTTACGACCTTCAAACCTTCAAGAAAAGAGCGTACTCTCATTTGAAAGGCCGGCAACGCACCTGTGACTCCTCTGGTGCTGCAGGTGTCTATGGGTGACGGTAATCGCTTTCCATCAGGCGATCCGTCTGCTCGTTTGCCTCCTATACCATAAAAAAAAAAAAAAACGATCGAACAAACCCATCGAGCCTGGGCCTCTATTCATACATACATACATTAAATCACGCCTGTTTCCCAGAGGGGTAGGCAGAGACCACTTCTTTCCAGTTGCTACGATCTTGACAAAGAATGATGGGCAAAAATGTATGGAACCCACCCAGCCCAAACGCCAATAGTATTATAACGTATGTAGGCTTATTGATCCCACTATTTGCTGTAATTGTTATTATGACGACTAGACTGTGCAGGCTGGGAGAATCGAGATATTTTATGATGAAATATTTAAGTTCGTACAGACCCGGAATGAAAACGTGGGTAACTTTCAACTTTATGGGGATGTGTTAAGGACAAACCCTCACATTCAGCAATTGTGATGGACAGATCTCGCTTTTCATAAGACTCTTAACTCTGTGCTATGACACATGCTGAAGATTTGATTTGCAACTATTTAATTAGTGCTATTGTTTTTATTTTTAACAATAAATCTATACTAATATAATAAAGCAGAAGAGTTTTTGCTTGTGGGTTTGTGTGTTTGTTTAAACGGGTTATCTTTCGAACTACCCGTCGGATTGGAATAAATCTTTTTGTACATGATAGCCAGTTTCATAAAAAATAGTTTAGCCTAAAAAATCGGTCAAGCGTGAGTCAGATATACGGGAAATAGCATTGTAACGCATGCGGGGCACAGCTAGTGCAGTAATAAACGTTGTGTGTGTGTAAATATTTGAAGGCTGATAACTCTCTTCTCCGGGGTTTTTGAAGTTTGTCCCTGTTTTAGAAAATGAAGCGTATATAACTTACCTTTCGCGTGGTATACATGAGATTTGTATTGGTTATATGGGCCAATTTGCCTATCATTCTTTCTTTATATCGAGTCATGCACGCACGTCGGTTTCGGGCCTCTATACTTGCCTGTAAAAATCATATCGTCTTTGACTAGTTTATGGTATTGTTTTTAACTTGGCGTCCATTACTGTCAATCCAGTTACGTTTATGTTAACCGTTATTTTTATAGTGATAGCTTTTTACCCGACTGCGTCAGAAGGAGGGTTATGTTTTTCGAGCGTATGTATGTATGTATGTCAGTGGCGAAGCGTCACGTAAATAAATAGGCAAGCCGGAGCAAAAAAAAGGTGTATGGCGTGTGTGCTTGTTTGCCCCTTCCGTGACATAAAAAAAACATACCTTAAAAAATGGATGTCGTCTTTCTAGTTCTCAAAAAGCAGTGCTGAAGTGTCGCGTGCGTTAAAAGTGCGCGGAAAGGCAATTCTTGCTTTCCAAGTAGTACTACCGTATCAATTAAACGTTTCAATAAATTTCGATTACGTTCCACTTACGATTGTGGGCCTCAAAATGATTACCAAAAAAGTTTAAATTCTACTGTTACCAAACTCATGTAATAATATACAACTCCGTATATGTTTCTCGCTTTGAGCATGTTTTCTAGCTGAATTACTTATAGAAAATAGAATGTTTTTTTTTCTTGCCTTTTTCGTGCTTATTAAGATTAAATCTTAGAAAAAATACAAATTTATTTCCCTATTTCTGGACGGTTTGCCCTTCGGGAATATAATAAAAACTAACCTAACATAACCTATTTTTTTTACGTACTTTAATTCAAACCGTAATGTTTCAGTAATAATTGATTTTAGAGAAAAGTTTGTTTAAAAAATATGCTTGTTTTAGTATATTCTAAACAATTAAATCATCATAAATAGACCTTATATTGACATAATTTTCAAGCATCAAAATTTTTTAAGTCCCTGACGCCTTGAAAATGACCAACATTTGAACCCCTATAACTCGGCCAATTTTGATTTTAGAGAAAAGTTTTTCAAGTAAAACATGCTTATTTTAACGTGTTCTATACGATAAAATCATTTAAATTAGGTGTCATAATGATACAATTTTGGCGAAATTTTTTATAAGTCCTGCGTCCCCTAACTGAATTATATAAATTGTGAATATCTGCAAAACCTGTTCGATTCCAAACACTGCTAGAATTGGAAAACAGCAAAGATGAATAGCAAAATAATTTGTTTAATTTGCAGCTGCCAGTCAGCCAATTGTATTTGTAATTCGCTGTGGAAATGTTTGAAGAATCCATCTCTACGCCTATAATCAATTTTTATGTCTGGGCGAGCGCGTCCTAATCCTAACTTAATGACATGTTTCTTATTTCCAAAGGATAACTTTGAAAAACATGTTTGTTCATTAAGTAGGTAATCTGTAAGATAACACTCAATTTGCACCAATGCGGCCGTTTGTACTTTGAGTACAGGCAAAAATATTTAAAAACCAAACCACGAATATAACCTAAAATAGATCGAAGCAAAAATAACAATATTTAGGTACTTAACGAAATATAAACAAACCTCCGTTGTCGCCACGAATCTGCAAATAACACAATCCAAACAGAAAAACATTCACAGAACACTAAACAAGCTAAATTTCACTAGTTGAGTCTCATAAAACACAATAAGTTAAGTAATAACACAAATTTAACTATAAATCAAAACAATACACCGCGTATTAGCGCGAGGACGCGAAAGTAATGGCGTAATGAAAAAACTAAAAAGTAGTTGAAGGTCGTGAGGCCAGGGGGGAGAGAGACGGTTGTTGAGTTGAGTGTCCTTGGGAAAAGAAAGTTAACGCATGCACTTTAAGTTCAAAATTGGATGCAATAAGCCGTAGTTCGTCGGCCGGACTTGCGTGCTTCTCCCTCTTGCGTGCTCACACAGGTGCCGCTGTGTCTGTGTGCGAGTTTAAAGCTAATGTAGCGCTATAATATTGTACCATTTGGTTTGAATTTGTTAGTGAGGTCCGGCGCCGAGTCACCGGCTTGTATGGCGGTTTTAATTGTGGGTGTAAGTTCGAGCGCGCGTAGTGAAAGGTAACTGAGCATGTGTGCGTGTATACGAAAATATTGTTCTTGTTTCTTTCTAGTAATATAGGTTAGTGAATGGGTGCGAGCGAGTGATAGATTTCGGCTTGGTAAATAAATAAATTGGAATTGCGGCGTTAGTGTGTGTTCATTCATCGTATTATGAAGCAAGGTAAAGCTATAGTACACCGGGTTACTTTCGGTTTTACGTTTTGTTGTTTGTATACCTAGTAGGTACCTACTCTATGCATAGGAATTTTTAGGGAAGCCGCTGGGAATCGGGTTGTATGGACGCTTCGCTACTGATGTATGTATGTATGTCTATTTCTGGGCACGCTCTGCAGCCTAAACGGCTTGACCGATTTTAACATACTAGGTGTCATTCGATTCGTCTTAATTGCCGAAGTGACATAGGGTATATAATATTTCAAAATGGCGTCTGCAAAAACAAAGAGGGGGTTTAAAAAAAAAAAAATGTTTATTCCTTGAAAGTAATGGCCAAGTTAAAAACAATATGATATCATGACAAAGGCAATATCGTTTTATCGTGTT
This sequence comes from Acleris emargana, assembly GCA_927399475.2. Taxonomy (NCBI): domain Eukaryota; kingdom Metazoa; phylum Arthropoda; class Insecta; order Lepidoptera; family Tortricidae; genus Acleris; species Acleris emargana. The sequence continues at coordinate 4,488,001 of OV656849.1, forward strand.
GAATAGAGGCCCAGGGGTCTCTACGAGAACCATCGTTGCGGTGGATAAAGCATCGCTGTCCCTCTTACATACTGGTCAGAGAGTGTCATTTGTCTTATCCAAGTTTATCCACGTCGATCATCACGACCACGTCGTCGTCATTGTGGAGAGCCTTGGGGGAGGCCTATGTCCAGCAGTGGACGTCTTTCAGCTGACATGATGATGATGATGATGATCCACGTCGATAAACAAGGCCATGTTAGGCCCGCAGGACTCGTTTGACTACCCTCGACAGTCAGTTGTTGCCTGTACAAAAAAGTACAGTTCAGGACGTCTTGAGAGAACATTTATATGTTAACTTGCCATGTAGTTGACTTTGGTTCACCCTCACTAGACCTAATATCATAAAAGCTAATTTCATTAGGCATACCAACGTTTGATATAATTTTCATTAGCCCTAATGTCATGAAAGGTAAACTTGTATGTGCTAATTCATTACTAGACTTAAAGTTATATACCCTAAAGATTATTTGTACTAAACATTAAATGCTCTAATATTACTGAAACTAATATTGTTATTCTTAGAGCTGAGTTCACCAACCAATTTAACAGAAGGTTAAGTTAGTCTTAATCAGCTGTTAGTCAATACACTTGACAACCGTTAAACCGCTAACCATCCGTTTAATTGTTGGTGAACACTGCACTTAATGATTGATATACCTAATAGCTATGAGACCTAATGATTGTTTGAACTACATGAAAAACCAATATTCAATAAGGTAAATTTACCCATATAGGTTAGGTTAGGTTAGAGTTGTGACAAGGCGCGAAGCGCCATAACTACATGGAAAAGGAGCTCCGCGCAGCGGAGCTCCGTCGACATTAATTAGGTACGGTTGTTTAGATCCTCATATAAAAATAGGTATAACGTATATACGGAATGCTAAAACTAGGGCTAATGACTTTTAGGAAAATATATATTTTGCAATATTGAAATTAGGGCTAGTAAAATTAGGTAAAACGTAAATTCGGGAAGCAAAAATTGGGGCTAATGAATGATAGTAAGGAAAATTAAAATTTCGGCTTTTTTTATTTTAGGGCTACTGAAAGTAGTGGTAGTGATAATTCGGGCTACAATAGGAGAACTGTTGACTTTTATCACACCTCCTAAAAGCCTCCAATACGAATTACGTGTTTAACTCGTGCCCTGGTAATTTGCTTGGGTGTATTCTGCCGAGTTAATCGGCTCTCGCTGCGTCGTCACGTACGCGGTATTTTCCCGGGTCTGACAGCCTATCAAAGAATCATTGCCTGGACACACAGGCTCCCTGGTAAAGTAACAAGACTGACACAATGGAAAGCTATTTAAAACTGGGTCAAAATAGGCACATTTTGGGTGTGCTCGCTTCATCGTCGACAAAATCTTCTTCTAATTGTAATATTCTCAGTAATTTCTTGACTAAAAATCTTAACTTCTGGAAATGTTCTGCAACTTGTACATTGCTAGTTACTAAAGAGTCGAGCAATATTGAATAGACAAAAATACTGGGCTTTTGGACTAGCATTCCTACCAGAGACCTAAAAAAATAAACCTAATAACTTCATAGAAGTAGCGACGCATTTTTTTTTTTTTTTTTTTTTTTTTTTTTTTTTTTTTTTTTTTTTTTCCTGGACTCGCACGAATGCTTTTGCCATTAGTCGACGCATTCTTACACAGAAGCGACGTATTGACCTCGGAAGGCCCACCATACATGGGAGTTTTTTGTAACTGGGACTTTGAATCTACAATCACGGAAAAAAAAAAGTTCAATTGCGACTGTTCGAAAATGCCATTTTCAGTTAATGCACATACATACATACACACACATACCTTCACGCCTTTATTCCCGAGTGGGGTAGGCAGAGCTACAGAATTACCAACAACTCCAAAAATTTGTGGATAACTCTGTAACCACAATTTGCACAATTAGGCTGAGATGTTTAACAGTGTATATTAGTGACAGGTAGCAAGCCCATCGCCTAACAGTACTACAAGCCTTTATTCCCTTAGTCGCCTCTTACGACTTCCACGGGAAAACATGGAGTGGCACAATTCTAAGCCGGCAACCAAACGGCACGGCACGGCGGCAGTTAATGCACATAGGAAAATAAACCTTATTCTTATTGCAACAGAGTTTAAAGTAAATTGCCTTGATTATGTACATCCTCTTGCACACTGGGCGTTACGAGGATAAGACGAGCATACGACGCAGGCGTGACTTTTCGTATGAGCGGACGACGCCGCTTCAAATATTGCTCATACAGAAGAAAGAACAGAAGCGACGTAAGGTACGGCTACGGCGCATTCACGCATGCGCCGTAGCCGTACCTTACGTCGCTTCTGTCTAATTCGCGCCAAAGTATTTATCCTGCTCCGTGATTGCGTCATATTTATGAAAGTACAATATTGTTAGTTTTATTTTTATTTATTTATTCTCGTAATCGTTTTGAGTTTTGACACGTTTTGTAGGTTTCATAGTTCTATGTTTAACAGTATCATCGTCATAACATACGTAATATGACCTTCTGCTAGAGTTTCTTGCGGCGCTTCTTCTCCGCAATGATGGTCTTGTCCGAAGCGCTAGTAGATTCACTCCTTATTACCGAATATGATAAAACAATAAAACCTGTGTTTTATGATACCTACAGATCGAAAGGGTCATTGATATAGATCATTTATATCGATAACACATACACATTGAAATTAAATAAAGATCGTAAAAAACTAATTTGTTATTATGTAATATTTGGCAATTGTCAAAAATCCTTAAATGCAGTAATAATTGCTTTCTAAAATAAGAGTAAGTCTCCTTTGTGTAGAATTTGCAATTTCTAATATTTAAGATAGTTGCCGTCGATGTGGTGTTCATTTTTTCATTTTTTCCTGTATTTACATTGTTACAGAGTTTTTTGATGGAGCTTTATATAGTCCGATTCACACATGACCGGTTTTCAATTATAATGTCGAAGACATTTTAATGATGTAATAAATAGAACAGCGCTAAAATGAGTATAGGGTAAAACATTTAATGACGCTGAAACTTATACACGTTAATGTAACAACGATACCCGACGCGAAACTTCGAGAGAAAATGCGAATTAGTTAATCGTTTCAAGGAATGAATGCCTTTACTTAAGTAAACATTTAACAAACGTCTGCGACATTCGAGAACTTAACGTAATCTGATACATCTCGTTTTCTTACGAGTAATATCGTTTAAGAGTGCACACTGCCGCGTCCAGTGGCGCCCTCATTACTTTTATTATGTTTTCTGATAAACTAAAGAATTTCCATGGAATTGGACGATGCTTTTTTGTAGCGCAAGTAAAAAACAATTTAAGGGATACGTAAAAAACTTTGATAACACTTACTCTTTCAGAAGTCAGCTTAACAGGAAAAGGGGGCAAAGTTTTTCCGTTAAGTTGCTAACTTGAAGGTCAATTGTTTTTAAACTATGTGATATATCCTATAAGTTGTGTTTTCATTTGTAGTACAAAAATGCACCGTCCGATTTCAAGAAAATATATTAGTTTATCAGAAATCACAATAATAGTAATGGTGGCGCCACTGTACATCCGGCGTACGCTCGGCGCAGCCTTAATTTGTTGACGCAACATTGTATCCATGTGTCAGCGAGTTCAGGGGGGTTACCATGACATACTAAGGCAGTTCAGTTTAGATTGAGAGAAAGGGATAGAGCTATACAACTGCTATAGCTCTATCCCTTTCTCTCAACCTAAACTGAACTGCTTTAGTATGTCGTGGTAACCCCCCTGCTCACATAAGCAAGGGCGACAATACGAGGGATTGTAATGAACTTCTATTACACGTGATAAATCTCGCGTCATTTGTTTGGTGATCGTGACGACTCCTTAGTAATTTTATCTTCCAAATTCAAATGTACCTACGGTGTCCGAGTACCACTTTTACAAGCTTTTATTTACATTATGTACCTATGTACTTACAGTACCGGCAAATAATATATCGACGGTGGAAAGGCAGAATCACTGAAGCGACATTTTGCGAATTTAATAAAATAAAATAAAAAACGAAATAATCATAACTTTTTTTTTTATCGAACATAATTATAGCCATGGGTTCTTTACACGTGTAGTTCAAAATTTTGATAGCTTCCGAACAGAACTAACGTCATTTTCAAATAAAATACGGTATTTTAAATAAATGTCGCTTCACCAAAATTACCATTTGAAAGTTCCCGGAAGAAACCTTGATGCGACGAATATTGCTAAAAAAAAAACAAATTATGTATTTGAAAGAAACCCTTAAACGCCATTATTTACAAAATAAGTGTTTTAAAAAATACTTTAAGCGGGCACGTAGATAAAAAAGTGGCGAGTTAAGTGACATTGGTTATATTTTATTAAAATTGTTTGTCGCATAAATAACACTTTTTAAAACCGAGGTCCATTTTCCGATTACCTTAAGCGCCATCAAAGTCGTCTGTTCGTCGCGAGACCCAGTTCAAACAACGCAGAAAAAAAAGCTGATTTCAACGAGTATAATAACTCAATTTCACAAAAAATGTCGCTTCAGTGATTTTGCCTTTCCACCGTCGAATTATCATCTTTGTACTTACATCTCATACAAATGTGACTCACCAAAATTGACAACCAATCAAGAACTACTTTACCATTTGTAATGCTATTGTTCAATTCGTTAGCTGATTAAATAAGGTTCAAAATGATATTATAATAAATGTTTGTACATATCTTAGTTTAAAAAAAAATAGAATTTAAAAAACCATTGCTTACGTGTTAACACAAATCTCGTAAATTTAGTATGAACGCGTCGGCAATGGGTTTTTGAATACTAAACGTTTTTGAATAATACGATTGGTCAGGTAGTTCTTGATTGGTGGTCAATTTTGGTGAGTCACATTTGTAGGTAATCGTATGAGATGTAAGTACAAAGATGACGACCAGAACACGTTTTCAAAAATTACAGGCGCTTCGAAAACGTAACATATGAATGAAATCTTTGTGCTTGAGCTACGAGCCATTTAGAGCTTATGATGCAAATTTGACAGATATTCCCTTTTTTTTCTATCGGTTAAAAATGTTAAAAAATACAATCGAAGAGAGAAACTCTTCAAAGCGATGGTAATTTTTCAAGGTGATTCCCAATTTCTTAACATTATGTTCGTTTTCTGCTCAACATAATATGTCTATTCCATGGGTTTGCAAAATCAAAACCAAACCAAGGCGCAGAATCATATTCAGCGTTTATCGCCGACATTTATTGGCTTGCTAGTTACCAATAATATTGGCTTCCGAAATACTTCCACCTATAAAATGGATATTTCGTTTATAAGCTTACCTTACAAGTCCCAAACGCATTAAATTTTCCAATCAAACTAGGGAATATCCAATACTTTGGTAAAAGGGTTCGTTAGTCGACCGGCCGGCGTGCGCGGATTTTTAAGATAAGCGGTTTTACTCTGAGCCTGATTGAGGCCGCGATTGAGCTCGGACTTGGCCTATGTTTACAGGATTTTGTTGCGAAATGGAAATAAAATGTGACACAAATACTTCGGTTCGTTCAGTGATTTGTTGATGTGTATAATAATTGCCTCATTTTTAGTGGCCATGGGTAATTTATTTTCTTTTAAAGGTTGAGAGGACTTAAATTAAAATAAAAAATTAAAGCGTTTAATAATATTAAACTCGAGATATATAAGATTACTCAATATAACACAGTATAAACTAAAAAAAAAAAAAAAACAGAACAACACCTCCACCAACTTAATTAACTTAAACATAAGAAACCTAACATAACATAAGCATTGGTGGTGCTGCACCCTGACGCCAAAAGGGGTCCACTCAGCATGTGTTGCGGCACAGGTGCTGCAACGCTGATTTTCAGTGGATCCCGAGATTGCGTGCGACGGTAAACAACATCTTAAATTACATTACATGTCCAATTATATGCAGTTACATTGAGGTCTTCAGAAATATAATTAAATTATAATAGTAAAAATACTAAAATTCAACACAAATACAAAGTACATTACAAATTTAATATTAATATTATACAGGGTTACTGGTTAAGTCGACCTAGATCCTTTAAGGGGTTGTAGTTTCTGTTATTTTTGACCACTTTGACTAAGAAACACCATATCCTAAACTTAACCGTTTTCAAGATATTTAACTTTTAAGAGAATTATTCTTAAATACCGATTTATTGTATATTGCAACATTTTTTTTGGAATCCTTTCATTTAATTTGTTTGTTTATACAACAATTATGTAGCAGATAAGTTGTTTCAACTTTATCGACACTTGAATTGCCATTAACTGAACAAACCGAGTAGTAGAATATGAATGATAGCTAAAGAAGGAAATAAACTTTCACAAAATATTTTTTTCTTATACCAATATTTAAAAAAAAAACTATGGCAGTAATACTGCAGACAATCTTAAAAATATCTACATTTCTTCAGCTATCCAACGAAGTATAGCAATTTTGGTTATTATCAGAACTAATTGAAAAATCTTAGTTGAAAGTCTCCCAGGTAGTAGTAAAATTTTGGTTGGTTATAAGTGGATTGGGAGAGGTGGGCCCATACCATGGCCAGCTAGAAGTCCGGACCTAACCCCTAACCTAACCTCGTAACCCTAAAACTTTAATGTCTTTATTACATATTTTAATATTATGCAACCTAATGTGGACCCATAATTGCCACTTTTTAGCGGCCATTATCACACTCGATACCCAACAATGTGAACACTGCACCTATGCTGAAGGTTAAAGCATGGTGGTAGCGATTTGGACGTTCCCTGCACAAAGTCTTACCGTCACTATTGTCAGAATAAGAAGAAAAAAAATTTTTTTTAAACATCCAATTTGCGTTCCACTCCTGTCACAAATTACGAGTGCTTATAACCGATCTGCCAACCACCGGAATCGCTGTCTAAGCGTACCCCTGGCCGAAAAAAAAACGAGATAAAGCGGCAGGACGATGATTGGCCGACCCCAGGTTAATTAAGACTGGCAGTTAGAACCTGCTGGCGATTTTTGAATTTCGAACTCGTTCGTTGAAAAATTGTCAATGCAATACTTCTTTAATGTACAATAATGTTAATAATATCAAGAGAGGTAATGCAGCCAGTGTCATAGGGACCATGCCGCGAGCAGACCTGCTAGAGGGGGTGTTCTTTTTATAATGGTGATTATTATTTACAACTTTATTATTTGAGTAGCTTAGTTTTATTTTAATTTGAGTAGCTTAGTTTAATTTTAATTTATATAAGTTTAGTTTTATCTTTTAATTGTAGTACATACATACATGTACATACATTAAATCACGCCTGTTTCCTAGAGGGGTAGGCAGAGACCACTTCTTTCCACTTGCTACGATCTTGACAAATTTCTTTCGCTTCTTCAACATTCATACATCGAGTCATGCACGCACGTCGGATTCGGCCCTTTTCCAGTATTTCTCCGATTTGATTCGAAAAAGTACGCCTAGGGCGGCCCCTTCCGACCCTTCCACTCACTTTCGATCTATATATCTATTTCGTCAATCTTCTTTCATCCATCCTTAATTTCCAGATGACCGAACCATCGAAGCATGCCCTTTTCAATCTTAGTCACTACATCTTCTTTTATTCCACATTTCTCTCTGATTTTTTCATTTCTTACTCTATCAATCAGTTTCACACCACACATACTACGCAAAGAGCGCATTTCAACTGCATTTACACGACTTACATGCTTGTTCAGCCACACCCAACATTCACTACCATAAGATCAATACATCATACATAATATCAATAACTATTTGTAATAATAACTCATAGGAAAGTTTGTTAGAGTTCCATATCCAAATGAGGGCCAACTGGACCGTATAGTTCGACGATGCTATTACTAAACCTCCATTGTCTATTAGAATCTGTCTGTCAGCGGGCTGTATGTGATGAACCGTAAAAGGTATTTAAAAAAAAACGGTAAACATTTCTTTTTTAAATTAAAATCCCATACAAGAATGTTACGGTTAATCGTTCACGTTCGACTCGCACATTACCGTTTTTATACGAACGTTATTTTATAAAAGTTTTAACCTCAAACGCAGGTAAAATTAGTAATGGAATACAATTGTACCTTTATACTACCTGTTGCCCTCAAATCCATCCGCGCAGAAAAAAAACATAACCTATGTTAATAAGGTATAATGTAACATTGTAAGGGTGATTTATTTGAATCAGTCCGATAGTTTTTGAGTTTATTCATTACAAAAAAAAAACTAGCCTGTTTTGGAGTAACACTGCTGGGCAAAGGCCTCCCCTATTTTCGCCTCTAATCCCTAACCAAAGCGCATTCCTGCCAATCCCTTGTAAACGACTCTAGGTCGTCTCACCATCTCCTTCTGGGTCTACCTCTGCTACGATATCCGTCGCGTGGAAGCCAAATGCATGCGGCAGATATGGCCAGCCCAGTCCCACTTTAACTTTGCGGTCTTCACCCCCACATCAGCAATACCAGTTCTGGAGCGCAGCTCCGTGTTCCTCACCCTATCGGATCTTAGGACACCCAGTACAGCCATAAAAAAAACATATCTTTCCTCTTTATAATATTAGTGTATAAGAATAAGAATATAAATACAGGTACAGTTTTATCTGTGGTATTAAAGGAAACGTTCGATTTGACCATTATTATACTAATGAAAAAAATCCTATAAATAACCATTGACATCAGGAGAAAAAGACAATCTTATTTATATATCCCCAAAAGTGCTCATTGCGGTGGAATCTTCACGTTTAGGGTGCTCTAGCATAACACGTGAGCCAATATGCGTGTTGCGTCGGCTCTCGCGAACATCGCTCGAACGTGCTCGATTACCATTTCTAAGAATATTCCCACGACTGCCAATGACACGGAAATGGGTCTCGTTTGTGTAGAAATCGAGGAAGCTGGCAGCGAATGCGTTGTCGGATGGAGTATAGCAATTTTCTTAGGGTGGTTCGTGTTGGTAATCGAAAGAATGGATTTGTCATTTTATTTGAAATATATTTGTGACATTTATATATCGTTACCAGTTTAGCTTTGACTTTAAACATTTATCTTGTACCTACTATACTCGTGCTGTTTTAAAAGGTTCGATTTGAAAGCTGTCATCGCAGTATATGTACATCTTAAGTACCCGAAACCGACTCGATGTATGAATGTTGAAGAAGCTAAAGAAATTTGTCAAGATCGTAGCAAAAGCGGGAAACAGGCGTGATTTAATGTATGTATGTAGGTTAGATGAATATAGGCGAATGTGATTTTACGGAGCGTGACCGATTCTTTAATGTTAAAAGTAATGTCATGATTGACAGGAATGCGCTCTGGATAGGGACAAGTGGCGAAAGAGAGGGGAGGCCTTTGCCCAGCAGTAGGACACCAAAACAGGCTTGTAAAAAAAAAGTAATGTCTATTAATATACTTATTTATTTCTATGGTATGTTATTGTAGTTTAGTGTCACAGTTCAACGCAGTAAATTTAGAAAAGAAGATATTCACTGCGCGCTGAGTTCTACGGCAATGCCATAGAAATTAAATAAAGACATAAGCAGATAATTTGTGGACAATGTACTTTAATTTTTCCTTATTGTCTTTCGTCGTAATAAGCTTACCAATTCACCATTCAAGTTGCTGTTTGAAGTTTGACTTTAAGAAACCTTACATTTTAATTAATTTTCCTTGCCAGTAGAAAAGGGGAAAAATACAAAGATATGAAACCTATGAGTGGCAACATTCAGTTTTTTATTGTTTCCGATGCGGCCTTCGTACTTACTAAATAATTCGTATCTTTTTATTTTAACAGGGTCAGAGGTATCAACTCCTATAGCTCTATTGCTTTCACTGACTGGAACTTGGCTGATTTTTACAGCTTATATCACCGCTTGGAGTGTCTTGTTAACATTGTTTTTAATCATACATTTAACGTTTAATGATATGTATTATTTTTGTTCTTTTATTGAAACATAGTGTAAGATGCAAGATGCTTTTAATAAAATACTCAACATTACTCGTCATCATCTTGCATCGCACGTCTTTTTCTCACAAACATCCCTATCAGCCGTCATCTAAGTATTCACTCTTTGTTTTTCATATCGCTCTTCAAACATTGCATTCATCTCTTCTTTGATGTATCCCTTCCATTCTGGTCCTCCACATTCATATTGAAAACTCTTCTCGTCTCACGACTTTAATTGCGCATCATGAAATGACCGTATCATCAATCAATCTACTCCCTACCATTTTTACTCTCTCGGACGCCACCTTTAAACTTCCTTTTACATACTCCCTACATCCTTATACTGTCCATTCTTGCTACACCATACATCCACCTCAATATTCCCAAATGGGATACAACTTTTTATAACAATTTATGACAATTTAAAAACCATTTCGAGGAATAGGCTTCTCAAATCAATCCCTGTAGTTAGATTTTAAAAATATGTCACAATTCATTTTTTAATTTAAATGATTGTTTGAATGACGTTCGTCTATTATGACTTTGAAAACAGATCACAGATAATAAAAATCGTTTTTCTAAAATAACTCCACCATTTTCTCGTAGTAAGTTGGGAAGGATATTTTTATTTAATAAATTATTTTACATAACAATAACACTTTAAAAAATTAAATACTTTAAATTAGATCTTTATAAAAGGTTTTTCTGTCGAGTAAAAACGTAAACACGAGCAATTTTTTTAGGTGAAACCCAATTCGGCCACGTGTATTCTTTTTGCATCTTTCTGCTTTGCATATTTATAAACATGACGATTAACAATCATTATAAAAGCAAACAACGTACGTATTTTTATTTATTATTGTTGTTATATTATGCGAATAGTAGTTGTATGAAGTCACGTCACCTTGGTCAAGACTGCAAGCGCTTTGGTCTCGGTTTGATTGTTCGATAACTGATTGTTGTGGTTATTGTTTGTACCTGAGTCAAACGTTTACCAGGTCTTTAATTAATTAGGTCAGTAGCCGGTTTTGACGTTAACCACAACTCTCCGTTGAGTGTTGCAGACTCTGATATATACATATATATGTACTCAAAATAGTATTAGTTTTAAGAGGAAAAAAACCTCTGTGTGGCTTTACAATAATAAAATCAAATTCTGGCTTTCCTGAGAACACGTCTTATGTCTGGAAGTGTTTCTGATATAAAACGTAAGATTTTCTCGTCTACAAACATGGTGTTCGTTCCTTAATTAACTTTCAAAGGGATAAATATTTAAATATTTAATGATTTAGTAATAAATCTTAAAACTACCTTTGTAAACTTAATAATTTTCCAAGTGCCCTTAATAATTATAACGGTGTGCCACAAGGTAGCGGCACTGGACCGCTTTTATATTTGACTAATTATTAACAATTTTCCGTTACAATATAAAAGATCTGCATATTTTGGCCTTTTGCGTGTGTTTCTAATCTTTATCTTTAATAATGTAAAGTATTTTGTTTGTTTTTTGTTTATGATTCAACACTTCACCCGATCGAAGTAAAAATAGGGTAAGAGATACTTCGAAACCCGGAAACCGATTTATGGTTGGTGGCTGGTTTGACAAACAGACAACTGCCGAGGGATATCTATGCATAAACATCTACGCCGACAGAGTGACCCCCAAAAGCTTAAAATTGTTAGACTAAGAAGTCTCCAGTAAACAGTTTTAATCAGTCAAATGCTTACTGCAAGTGCAATTTATTCAAATTATTAAAAACTACCGTTATTTTAACATCACCCATAGATTACTACTTGTCTCAGTTTTGACGTCAAAACTCCATGAAACTTAAACTCTGCTGGTCTTAAATCAAAATTCCTAAGTCTTAGAATTTCAAGTGAGCGTGTTGCAGAAAACTTAGACCGTATATCAAGGTGGTCTTATTTAACAGTCTAGTTTCCCGGGAATGCTTGACGAGTAAAGCAGGTATATCGTTTTATTAAATTTTATAACAGGAATTCTT